>OY856413.1:791567555-792248388 GCA_963693085.1 Alisma plantago-aquatica
GGTGGCAGGTTGAGGATATATATATACTTGTCATCCACAATTGCAGGTTACAGAGGATGGCTATGGTCATGCCTCAAATATTTGATGTGATTGAGGACAGCTGCGGTTGTACCTCGGATTAGAGGGTTTTGTATACCCTGTTTTCTAGTGTCGTAACTTGTACCAAGTACGGACTAGTTGTTATCAGTTGACTATATGTCACTGTTGGCAGTTTGACTGGTATGTCACTGCAGTTTACTCGTACTGACCGAGGGGAAGAGATCTTAGGATGCCGGTACTCCTAGATCTTGTACGGAACCGAATAGCCCTTCGCAGGGGTCGGTTGGACTTTGAATGGTACGATTCAAATTCCCCAGGGCATAATAAAAGATGTAATACAGCCGTATAGCATATCTGTTTAGGGTTATACATGACGCTTCACATTGAATGGAAACCCATGTTTGTTCTCTTTACATAAAGATGATGCTTAGTGCAACTAAGAGATAGTAATTATACTTATGTTGTGGATATGCATAAGACTGTAATTGTATACATACAATGGTCATGCTTATGTTGATATCTTACTGCTACTGTTGATTATAATCATGATGCTAGATATCTCATGTTGATAGTTATGTTTCACATGCTATCCATGCCTCTATAATTAGAAATACCTGACAGAGGCTTAATGCCTGTAATTAGGTTTGGTTAAAGTCCAATGCCTGGATGTGTAATCAGGATTGGTATAGTCCAATGCCTGAAACATTTATACCTGATTGATATAGTTTAATGCTTGAATAATACATGATGATTTATATAATCACATGTCTGGCATAAGTGAATACTTGTTTAGCAGATTGGCTAAGGCCAACAAATAGAAACAAGAATGAATCATGGGTGACACATCAGAATAATGAATGACATGAGCAAAGCTTGAGATGTTGAAAATGTATGGTAGATGAATGTTATACATGTTCTTTCTATTTCTTATAAAGAGAATAGATGAATTACTGTTCAATCATAGATATGTGTAATACTTTAAAAGATGAGAATGATCTAAACTGCTTATCCTCTGCTCAGTTTTATATTAATTAAACTACAATAATGATGTTTCTGGCGGAGAGTTATATCTCTCGCTGGGGCAATTTTCAATTGTCTCACCCCCGTGGGAACCAACATTTTTAGGTGGAAGAGTGTGAAAGAGACTGATAATATCTTTCGGATGAAGAACATCAGCAGCTACAAGGATAGCAGTGACAACTCAGGTTGAGTGTGCTGTCTATCGTGTTTGGTAGATAGAAGTCCTATGTGTCGTCTCTGTACTCTCAGGTCCTCGGAGTTAGTACTTAGTGCTTTTAATGCATCGTTTTGAGATTTTGGCTTGATGCCTCGAGGTTATTATGTTGTCTGTGTTTAGCTTTTAACAAGGCAGTTGATGTTGTAACCCTTGAAAAGAGATGGTATAAGATATATACTTATGAACCATGATGTAAATGTAATACATTGGTTCTTGTTGAAAGAGTTTTCCTATGATTGGGTCTCTTTGAAAAAGGTTTTAAATTTTTAGTGATTTTCTATAATCCACTGCTTAGTGAACGCTTCCGCATTAGTTAATTATGTTTTTGTTAGTTGGATGCTACAATTAAGTGGTATCAGAGCTCTAGGTTCGCTGAGTCTACAGAGACATAGGACTAAGGTAGTAGAGTCTGTTCTGGTATCATCTAGTGTATCTGATAATGTCTTCTGCTCATATAAGAGAAGAAGAACTTAAAGATGACTGGGTCACATGAGGAGATTGCTGCTGAGAGCAGCAATATTGCACCAAGAAGAGATGCATGGGAGCAGGCAAGACAGAGACAATTGCCTAAGAGTCTCCTAGTTGATCCATTTATGATAAGAAAATCTTTCTTTAAGTATTACTGTTGGGTAGATTAGAGCAACAGTAATGCATATAGTGGACTGGATACTAGCTTTACGATCTAGGTTATCAGTCCTTAATACAGAAGTTTGAGCTTTAAAAGAGTTCCTAAATGACTTAGTCATGTTGGAACATGGGAAAGTCATGTGTGTATAATGATATTAAAAGTGAGGAATATGATCGCAAATAAAGTGCATACTACCTAATCTCAGTATTTATATACCCTGGCCAGGTATACAACTATTGATGATAAAGTGAGTATGGAAACTCTTAGATTGTAATCTCTCTGATTGCCCTGATCAAGCAGTCATTCCGATACAATCTAATGAGTATCATGAAATCAGAAATATGGAATGAATAAATGTGTGATATACTAAGTATAAGAAAGAGAAGTCTGAGATAATCTCAAATGAGCATGTTGTATGAGGAACTAAAAGTGTACTCCTCATAAGATAAGGATAAGAATAAGGGAAATAAAACCTGTTCAATAATGATGTAAGTATAATAAATGTATTTTCCTAAACGAAGAAATGGGAAATATGATGAGATCATGAGATGATCATAAACATGCTAAATGGATAATGTCATGTAATCATCCTTATAATTCCTATGCTAAAGGCAAGGAACCTAGGAAGAGCTAAAGAGTAAATGATTCATGAATAGTTGAAAATACATAAATTAATAAGAGGAATATGAATCCTTGTTTTCTTTCCTTTCAGGGACATGACCATCAAGTGGGTCTTAGGACACTTGATGTGCATAAGATAAAGGTGTTCATGTGATGGATACTTAGAAAAGTATCAGTTATCTTGGACTTTGGTCCCAAGATGAGGACATATGAAACACATAATGTTCCAAGATGAAAGGAAGAGATATATATGATGTGTTTCCAACACATGTGATAGATATCAAGGTGAAAGATTATGGTATCTGAGAGATATCAGATGGGTTAGGTTGGCTACCTGGATTGGTCAACTGTGAAATTGGTCTGATTATAATAATATGAACATCATATGTTAGGGGTTTATGCTCTGCATAAACATGATACTAATAAAGAATGTATGATGCTTCTCTGAATAAGAAAAGTGTTATTTGACACAAAGTTGACTCTATAGTCAATGATGAGGGACAGTGGGGCATGTGCCTTGTGTGTTGATTCTATGAGAATTTTGTATGGAAACACTTGGTGCTGATCAAAGTTTTATGGTGTATCTATAATAAGGAGATGATATGTGAAGACTAGATAGTATGATGAATAATATACATTTGTCTTCCTTTATCTGGATTTCGAGGACGAAATCCTTGTTAGGGGTTTATAATTTGTAACACCCCTGACCTGGGTTATACCTTAACCCTAGGTGTTTTGATTAAGAAAGATGATTAAATGCTTAATCTCATCTTGTGAAAGGTAATTATGGTTCAAGAGGAACTTATATTACAATTCTTATCCTTTTTGAACATTGTTGAAATCAATGTTTTGCCTGTTTTGGACTAAAGTGCAAATTACCCAAGTTGAGGGGTTTAAGTGCAAATTGTGCATGATAATATGTTCCTCATATGTTGAAGCATCATTAGAGTAAAGATGATGATGAGGTATGGCTTATGGAAGCCTAAATACCAAGAAAGAGCTGATAAAACAATGTATGTGCATGAAAACCTAGTTTTGGTGTAATGTGCAATTTACCCAAAACCCAGGGTGTAATATGTAAATTACCACTTCAATAAGGTCCCTAATGTTTCTTGGCATCAAGTAGAGAAAATTAAATGAGAGGGGCGCCTCATTTGAATTAAGTTGGAGGAGAGAGAATCTTGATATTAAAATAATCAAGATTTAATCCTAATTGAAACCCTAATTCTATTTAGTGTAAAAACAAATATAATAATTGAAGGGCCTTCAACCAAAAACGAGATGGTTGAATTTGCTCAAGTGTGAACACATTTGTGACTTTGCTAGGCCACGAAAATATCTCAAGCAAGTGGATAACCCACTCACCATTATTATAAAGAAAAGCAATATCCACTCAAATTGGAATATTATTATAATATGATCTAAGGTGCTTAATTTGCTTTTCTTTAAATTGATGGATAATGAAGAGGAATAAGAGGCAATGAAGATAGCCTCATCCTTAAGGATTTTGAGGGGAATTTGAGGGGGAAGAGGCGTCCATATTTTTGGAATTTAATGCATTTTAATAATGCATTTTCTCTCTCATCAAGTTTCTTATAAAAGTACCTTTACCAAGCCAAAACAAAGGCTATTTCGGATTCTTTTCTTTACCCTTGCTTGGAAAACGACTAAGGAGCTGTGGAGGAGCAGGAGGACGACCCCAACCTGTTGGTAAGGTCCTTGACCTTCGTTCTCCTTGATTCCATGGTGGAAATAAAAAATAAATCATTGATTTCTTCTTATTTGGATCTCCTCTTCAACCCTAGCCAACTTTTTCATCCAAAAGCTTGAGGACGAGCTTAGGGGGAGTTGCTAGAGATTCATCCACCATTAATGGCGTGGGCTTGAAGCTTTGGAGCTCAATTGGAGGCGGGTTTTATAACTCAAACCCTTAATCATTGCTATTGCATCAATCAATTATGCTTTGTTGATTGTTTTCTTCAATTTGATACATACTTGTTTCCTTGCTGTAATTTCCATCAAGAACAGTTGCTGTTCTTGGTTTTTCGAAGGAAGGGGATGATGACATCATCCTATATGCTTATCCAAAGAAAAGTACCAAGCCAAATGGTCTTGATATCTATTCCAAATCGTTTTAAATTGATTGGCTATGCAGTTTCAGAAAACTGTTTTAGGGAAAACGGTTTCAAGACCGTTTGATATGGTTGAACAAGCGTTGACCGTTTGGGAATCTTGTTCCTAATTATGTAGGATAATGACCCTCCAAATTTTAGGGGTTAACTCCAAATGAATCGTGAGTTGAAGGCCAATCAATTAGATAAATCGAATTGAATTAAATGCTGATTTTCAACCTGATCAACTTGACCTGTTTGGGAAAACGGTTTCAAGACCATTTGAGTGTGTTGACCAAGCATTGACCGTTTGGGATTCCTGTTTATAATGATGTTGGTTAATGACCCTCCAAATTTGAGGGATTAACTCCCAAGGAATCGTGAGTTGAAGCCTAATCAATTAGGGAAACCTAATTGAATTAAGTGCTGATTTTCAATCTGATTTAATTGACCTTTTTGAGTAAACGGTCTCAAGACCGTTTGAATGCATTGACCAAGGGTTGAATGTTTGGGATTACTGTTACTAATGATGTGGTCTAATGACTCACCAAATTTTAGGGATTAACTCCCAAGGAATCGTGAGTTGAAGGCTATTCAATTAAGCAAACCCTAATTGTTTATGGAAGTAATAACTCAGTATACTATGTCAAACATAGTTGTTTGTATTTGATCATATGGTTGATGTAACCAAATCAAGTGGAGAGAATGATAGAAATGAATTCATACATGAGTATGATTCATATGGTGATTTAGGGTAGGATCCTTAGTAAAGAGATCAAGAAACCCTAATTGAGAAGGTTAACGAACCCTAACCCTGATTTAGGGAAATTTTGAGTAAAACCCTAATCTAGGGTAATAGTGTAACCCTAATTAAGGGTAATAGTGTAACCCTAATTAAGGGTAATGACTTGGGTAACTCTAATTTAAGGTAATGAAATACCAAACCCTAATTAGAGGAATAATGAATCCCTAATTTATGGGTAATTGAATGAAACCCTAATTGGGATGATTAGTGAAACCCTAATTGAGGGTGATTCCCTGAGAAACTCTAATTGAGGATGATTCCATGTGAAACCCTAATTGAGGGCGATGTCATATGAAACCTTAAACCTAACACAGAGTAAAGCTATGTAAAACCCTAAATTTGGGCTATAGTGCATGGAATTCTAATCATGGGCAATATGATGATAAATCATAACCCTAATGTCTGGGTAATGATATGAGTAAACCTTAATGATGAAATAATGAGTAATACCCTATAATGATGAAATATCTTAAGTGGTTGACTATAGGCAACCTTATAACAAGCAATGCCTTAATTTGAGATGAGTCCATATCATTGAAGATAGTTGGACAATCCTTGTGTGTGATCTATGCACATCATGGTAAAGGTGATAGGTTGGTGGATGAAAGTATTAAGATGTGAAATTCCTTATTATAAGATAAGTTAATAAACTCATGTAAGATAGAAGTGATGAGGGAAGTGATACATTGAGACATGATAGATATCACATTTAGCATTTCAGGGTTGATATACCTTGATGCATCTCAAATCCAATATTTTTAGATAAGATACACAAGGAGAGTGTTATGTAAATTGTCACAATGAAATGTAATGAGTTTAACATACTTGATAAGTAAGCTAAAATGAGTATGATGTAATCATACCATCATAATGATGAGAGATAAACTCATACCTTGTGTTGATGATCATTTAATGATAAATGATAAGAATATTAAATACTTGGAATGTCGATGGATGCTCCTAGATGTATGGAACAATATATTAGGGTTGTATTGATAAAATAAACATGAAACCCTAATTGATGTGAATAGTAAACCCTAACCCTGTGGAGGAAATAGTGGTGTTACTATTATATTACATGAGTTAATATGTTATTGTTGCCTAGTGAGAGGTGACAAGATGTTTAATGGCCTTGTGAGCCATATGGTTAGATGTTACCTGGTAAGAAGTAACAAGATGTTTCATGGGCATGATTGAGCCCTGAATGAGGTGTATTCCTCTTATGTTGATAAGGGTTGATACCCTGTGCTATTGTGAAAAGGATTTATATCCTGTGATAATATGATAATTGGTGTAATCTAATGAATGGCAAGTGAATATTACCATGTGATGAAGAGATGAGAAATTATGTTTCATATGTTTTATATCTTTTCAGGTTTTGATATTTATATGCTTGCTAGAAATGAATTAGGGTTTGTATGTCCACTTGTTTGATGCAGCCTTAATTCACCTAATTGGCATAACTAATTAAGTGCAACTCTAATCATGTAGTGCCCTGTGCCGTAGAACCATCTTCAGTGTCAGAACTTGCTGGATGGTGAAACGAGTATTCCTAAGGGAAACTCGGAGCGCATATTGTTGAATATGCGGGGGTGGCAGGTTGAGGATATATATATACTTGTCATCCACAATTGCAGGTTACAGAGGATGGCTATGGTCATGCCTCAAATATTTGATGTGATTGAGGACAGCTGCGGTTGTACCTCGGATTAGAGGGTTTTGTATACCCTGTTTTCTAGTGTCGTAACTTGTACCAAGTACGGACTAGTTGTTATCAGTTGACTATATGTCACTATTGGCAGTTTGACTGGTATGTCACTGCAGTTTACTCGTACTGACCGAGGGGAAGAGATCTTAGGATGCCGGTACTCCTAGATCTTGTACGGAACCGAATAGCCCTTCGCAGGGGTCGGTTGGACTTTGAATGGTACGATTCAAATTCCCCAGGGCATAATAAAAGATGTAATACAGCCGTATAGCATATCTGTTTAGGGTTATACATGACGCTTCACATTGAATGGAAACCCATGTTTGTTCTCTTTACATAAAGATGATGCTTAGTGCAACTAAGAGATAGTAATTATACTTATGTTGTGGATATGCATAAGACTGTAATTGTATACATACAATGGTCATGCTTATGTTGATATCTTACTGCTACTGTTGATTATAATCATGATGCTAGATATCTCATGTTGATAGTTATGTTTCACATGCTATCCATGCCTCTATAATTAGAAATACCTGACAGAGGCTTAATGCCTGTAATTAGGTTTGGTTAAAGTCCAATGCCTGGATGTGTAATCAGGATTGGTATAGTCCAATGCCTGAAACATTTATACCTGATTGATATAGTTTAATGCTTGAATAATACATGATGATTTATATAATCACATGTCTGGCATAAGTGAATACTTGTTTAGCAGATTGGCTAAGGCCAACAAATAGAAACAAGAATGAATCATGGGTGACACATCAGAATAATGAATGACATGAGCAAAGCTTGAGATGTTGAAAATGTATGGTAGATGAATGTTATACATGTTCTTTCTATTTCTTATAAAGAGAATAGATGAATTACTGTTCAATCATAGATATGTGTAATACTTTAAAAGATGAGAATGATCTAAACTGCTTATCCTCTGCTCAGTTTTATATTAATTAAACTACAATAATGATGTTTCTGGCGGAGAGTTATATCTCTCGCTGGGGCAATTTTCAATTGTCTCACCCCCGTGGGAACCAACATTTTTAGGTGGAAGAGTGTGAAAGAGACTGATAATATCTTTCGGATGAAGAACATCAGCAGCTACAAGGATAGCAGTGACAACTCAGGTTGAGTGTGCTGTCTATCGTGTTTGGTAGATAGAAGTCCTATGTGTCGTCTCTGTACTCTCAGGTCCTCGGAGTTAGTACTTAGTGCTTTTAATGCATCGTTTTGAGATTTTGGCTTGATGCCTCGAGGTTATTATGTTGTCTGTGTTTAGCTTTTAACAAGGCAGTTGATGTTGTAACCCTTGAAAAGAGATGGTATAAGATATATACTTATGAACCATGATGTAAATGTAATACATTGGTTCTTGTTGAAAGAGTTTTCCTATGATTGGGTCTCTTTGAAAAAGGTTTTAAATTTTTAGTGATTTTCTATAATCCACTGCTTAGTGAACGCTTCCGCATTAGTTAATTATGTTTTTGTTAGTTGGATGCTACAGACAAGCTTACCAGTTGTACAAAATATCTCTCAACAGAACGTGTTTAACAGAATGAGATACACTGTCACATAACCTGATTATCCAGACAAGGCATATTACCAGAAACCTGATGAATATAGAAGTACCTACAGATATACCATAATTATCTACACAAACAAGGCCTCAACCAATTTTTCGTGTTTAACCTATGCAGTAAATACTAAACGGCTGTATTACGTGTTATTATTCCCCGAGGATTTGAATCGTACCATTCAAATCCAACCTCTGGCTGCGAAGCCGAAGACTGGTGCCATACAAGATCAATGGAAGAGTCGGACTCCACAACCTCCCACCTCGTGGTCAGTACACGAGTACAACACAAGCAGGACCGTAGTCACATGCTGAAGTGGTCTAAGCCACTGGGTCAGCTCCATAGGTGACCCTCACTCTAGCCCGCCTTGGTACAGGTCTCGGCGCTAGTACAACTGAGCCACGGGCCTGATCACCGTGCTCTGAGCCATGAACGCATTCATGCTCTTCACATCACATATCCTGAGCCATGGGCCTGTTCACCATGCTCTATATATGTATCTGAGTCTGTAACCGAAGTTACACTCTTACCTCCTTACTTTAGACTAGGATTAACCTCACATATTCAACAATATGTGCTCCGGGTTAACCCGTAGTAAAACCCGTTTCACCATCACCAAGTCCTGACGATGATGGATCTATGGCCAGGGAAACTACATGATATATTTCACTGTGATTAATTAGTATCTTTTAGATGGATTGCAGGATTCAACCAAGTTGTATAACATGCAAGATATAACAAAAAATAAAGAACATTATATTATTATCGAAACCTCATCAACCTGATCCATCACAAGGATCCAGCATCACATGTTACCACTTGACCTCTTACCAATCATCCAGATCCATATCAAGTATCATCACATACCATAGGATATCAATCCTTCATCATGCACTGTCACTGCCTCTCAAGGCTCACATCATCATCATCATGGGACCAACATATTACATATATAATCTCATAGAACAAATATCAAGGTCATGTTACTCATCACATATGTCACATAGCCCTTTCATGGCTACACATCACCTGCATGGTTAGGATACACCATAACCATAGATTCAACATAAGGAATATGCTCACTATCATGAGTTATCATTCAAGATAACCTATTCATCAATATTACACTATTTGATGATCAAGCTTGTTAAGCACATCATACTATAACCATGCCTACCCTTATCTCAGGATTATACAAACAATCAAGGTATTCACTTTATATAATAATTATGTTGAGTATACAAAGCAGCTATTATTATTACCAAAATCATTACTGTTACCATCCACTATCATCATTCATATCTTTGTCATTAAGCCTCCATTAATGTAACAGCCATTAATATTGCCATTAACAATTAACCGTAAGACTTACATCTTGCATATCGTTACTACCCTTGTTACCACCATTACTATTATCAAGATTATTACTATCATCATCTACTATCATCTTCATTGCTATGTCATTAAGCAAACTAATAACGTAACGGTCACTTAGCATCATTATTAACATTATTATTGCCTTCACTACTAGCATGGCATCACCATCATTTATATTATTACCATCAACAGCATTATTAACATCTTTTCTATCAATAGCACCATTAACGTTATGGTTATCATTACCATTGTAATAGGGCATCACTATCATTTATATTATTACCATTGTCATAGGGCATCACTATCATTTATATTATTACCATTGTCATAGGGCATCACTATCATTTATGTTGTGTATAAGCGTTTATTTCCATAACACTTGAAACCGTCACCATAGGACCACATACCCTCACTAATACCTCACAATCCTCACCTAAACATCTTCACACGGCTAGGGCATGGGAAGGAAGCAACGCTGCGTTGCACCCAGCACTCTGCTCATGACGCAGTGTCACAAAGGAGGGGTGTCGTGCGTCAGTGCTATCGGGCAACACCCGTTGCACCACTGCCGCCTGTCACACCCAACGCCCGATCAACATGGGCTAACACCTAGCTAACAACCCTACAACGGCCAAGAGAGAGAGGGAAAGAGAGAGATAACACTCCTTAAAACGTGCAACTGGCCTAACGGCCGACACACACCCAAACCAGGGGTGTGGCGCCCGTCACAACCCCCTCCTGACGCCCGACACCTTCGAGGGGTATCGCCCGATACACCCCCACAACTATCGGCCATCTCACCTTCTCTCTATCGCGCGTCACAACCTCAAGAGGATAACGTCCGTCAGGGCTATCGGCCAGCATCATGTTGCAGGTCGTGCAACTCCAAACCAACTCCCAAAGGAAGTCCTATCGTCCACCACAAGGGCCAAGCCTATCGTCCAACATAGAGAGCACTCTATCACCCAACTCCAAGGCAAGGGAACTATGTCGTCCAACCTCAAGGATATCGCCCACCCAAGGCTGACGCCCGTCAGGCCTGCTGTCCAGCACAACCATATCGGCCAACACAGGTACAAAGCAAGGTACACTAGCATATGAACAAGAACATAACGAGAGGAAAGGAGTTAGGGATAGAAATTATGCAACCCGCCTTGAAGCTCCAAGGAAGAAGAAAGAAGCACTCCAGCTCCAAGGGGTATCGTCCACCACAGCTCCAAGGAAGTGTATCGGCCACCACAAGCAAGATGGAGAGGGATATCGTGCACTCAAGGTGGAGGAGAAACCAAAAGAGCAAAGGAAGCTAAGGCAAAGGAAAGGACCATATATATAGAAGGAAAGGGTGGAGAAAACAAGGTAGATCCATGCCATGTGTCTTCCACCCAAGGGACACTTGTCCTAGGGTTCAAGCTAACACACTAGCAAGGCATGGGACACTTGTCCAAAATATGCACCAAGAGTCCACCAGGCATCATGGGCGACACAGGCAGTAGCTCTGCTGGGCGACACACCAACCTGCTGGGCGACACAAAGCATGTCCTGGCCGACACAGGCTCAAGCAAGCCCTACCAAAGCACCTCAAGGCCCAAACAAGCTCAACTCAGGCCCAAAGAACTCAAGCAACAAGCCCAAGCCTTTCTTTCAACCCTAGAGGAAGTAAAGAGAGGAAAACATCTCACAAGATGACCAACTTGCACACAAAACCCTAAACTTGGGTTCTTTGCAAGTAGCCCCTCAAACTCTCAACAAAGCACAACAAAACCCTAATCACCACTTTAAAGGTGATTAGCAAGCACCAAAGCATCAAGATTAAGCAAAACAAACAGGGTAAACCCTAAACGCAGGTCAGGGTCCTAACAATCTTACCCCCTTTAAGGGATTTTGTCCCTGAAATCCGAAGAGAAAAGCGAGGGATACTTCCTCCTCATCTCTTCCTCAAGCTCCCACGTGGCTTCCTCAACGCCACGATGCTGCCAATGAACTTTCACAAGAACCAGGTCCTTCCTCTTCAGCTTCTTGATCCTTCTATCAAGGATCGCCACAACACCTTCCTCGTAGGTCACATCTGCATCGAGCTCAACCTCAACTGGATGTATCACTGTACCTGAATCCGGATGACTTTTCTTCAGCATACTGACATGAAACACTGGATGCAACCTGTGCAACTCTAGAGGCAACTCTAACTCGTAAGCTACCTTTCCAACACGTGCTCTGACTGAGTAAGGCCCCATATACCTGGGAGCTAACTTACCCTTCCGACCAAACCTTAACACTCCTTTCCACGGCGAGACTTTGAGATATACTTTGTCCCCTACCTGGAACTCCAAAGGTCATCAGCGGTTGTCTGCATAAGACTTCTGCCTGTCCTGTGCCACTTTCAACTGTTGTTGTATCACTTTGATCTTATCAGTCGTCTATTTAACTAATTCAGGACCCAAAAGCTGATACTCACCAGACTCGTACCAACACAAAGGAGATCTGCACTTCCTTCCATACAAAGCTTCATAGGGAGCCATGTCAATGCTTCGCTGATAATTGTTGTTGTAGGCAAACTCGATCAAACTCAGATGTACATCCCAGATCCCTAGAAACTGTAGAACACAGGCTCGAAGAAGATCTTCTAAAGTCTGAATAGTCCTTTCAGACTGTCCATCCGTCTGCGGGTGAAAAGTTGTACTGAACCTCAACTGCGTTCCCAACGCCTTGTGCAATTGTTCCCAAAAACGACTTGTAAACTGAGGACCTCTGTCAGAAACTATCATTGCTGGCACACCATGCAAACGTACTATCTCATCCACATACACTCGAGATAGTTTCTTAGCTGTATACGTCTTCTTCACTGGTAGAAAATGGGCAGACTTAGTCAATCTGTCCACTATCACCCAAATGGAATCATGATTCCTAGTTGTCCGGGGTAGGCCAACTACGAAATACATGGTTATATGATCCCATTTCCACTGCGGTATCGGCAAAGGTTGCAACGTACCTGCCGATTTCTGATGCTCAGCCTTTACTTGCTGACAAACCGCACACCTTGGCACGAACTCAGCTACATCTCTCTTCAAACTGGGCCACCAAAACAAATCCTTCAGACTATGGTACATCTTGGTGACACCTGGATGCATAGCATACATCAATGTATGTGCTTCCTCAAGCACCAACATCCTCAGATCATCAGCATCCAGAACCATTATCCTATCATGATATCAAACTAGTCCATCCTCGGACTCATGAAACCCATCACGCTTGTCGCTGCCGAACTCTGATCTGATCAACTGTACCGCATCATTTGTCTGCTGTGCATCCTTGATTTGTTGTCTCAATGTAGGTTTAACTTGTATCTGTGTGAAAAGACCAGATAACAGAGAAACTTCCATCTGCACATTCATCTGCCGCAGAGAAACAAACATATCTTGCCTATGGCATACCAAAGAGCTCAAATGTGTCTTCTGTACCGAAAGAGAAGGTGAAGGCTTTCTGCTAAGCGCATCAGCTACCACATTCACCTTACCAGAATGATACTCGATAGTGCAGTCGTAATCATTGATCAACTCCATCCATCGTCATTATCACATGTTCAACTCTTGCTGCGTAAAGATATACTTCAGATTCTTATGATCCATAAAAATCTGACATACTTCCCCATACAGATAGTGTCTCCAAATCTTTAACGCATGAACCACTGCTTCCAACTCCAAGTCATGAGTTGGATAGTTCTCCTCATGCTTCTTAAGTTGTCGCGAGGCAAAACAAACCACATGATCTTCCTGCATCAACACGCAACCTAAACCTTTCTTGGAAGCATCAAAGAAAACAACATAGCCTTTCCCAGGCTCTGGCAAGATCAACACTGGAGCACTGGTCAGTTTCTCCTTCAAACTCTGGAAAGCTTGCTGACATCGATCATCCCAAACAAAATGTACATCCTTCCCGGTCAACTTCGTCATCGGTAACACGATCACGCTGAAGTCCTTGATAAACCTCCAGTAGTATCCTGCCAAACCAAGGAAACTACGAACTTTTGTCGACGTCTTCGGTTGATCCCAATCCGCAACGGATTCTACCTTCTTTGGATCTACTTTGACTCCTTCTGCAGATATCACATGACCCAAGAAAGTCACTTTGTCCAACCAGAACTCACATTTACTGAACTTGGCTTACAACTGATGTCGACGAAGAAGAGTCAATGCTCAACGAAGATGTTGCTCATGATCTAGCCTGTCCCGACTATAGATCAAGATGTCATCTATAAAGACTACAACAAACTGATCTAAAAACGGACAGAACACCATGTTCATCAGGTCCATGAAAGCAGCAGGTGCATTGGTTAACCCAAACGGCATAACCACAAACTCGAAATGACCATACCTCGTCCTGAAAGCTGACTTTGGTATGCCATCCGCCTTTATCCTCAACTGATGATATCCAGATCGTAGATCGATCTTCGAAAATACTGTAGCACCACGCAACTGATCGAACATATCATCTATCCTTGGCAATAGGTACTTATTCTTGATCGTGACTTTGTTCAACTGTCGGTAGTCTATACACAACCGCATCGAACCATCCTTCTCCTTAACGAACAACACGGGGGCACCCCACGGTGACATACTTGGTCGGATAAAACCTTTCTCCAACAACTCTTGCAACTGCTTCTTTAACTCTGCCATCTCTGCTGGAGCCATCCTATACGCTGACTGTGCAACTTGCTGTGTTCCAGGAACCAGATTGATCTCGAAATCAATCTCTTGGGGTGGAGGAACACTAGGAAACTCCTCAGGAAACACGTCTGCAAACTCTCAAACCACTGACACTTCCTCAAGATTAGGACCCTTCGCCTTGGTAACCACAACTGTATCCACCACGTGAGCTAGGAACGCCTCACATCCTTGTCGTAACAACTTATCTGCCACCAAAGTTGATACCAAACACGTCGGAAGAATCTTCCTATCTCCCTGGAAGATCCACTTCTCTCCAGCAACATCAAGCATTGCCTGCTTGGAACCACAGTCCAAGACAACCTTATACTTCTCTAAGGTATCCATCCCTAGGATAACATCGAAACCATGCATATCAAGTGGCATAAGATCCACTTGAATGCGATGTCCCGAGAAAGACAAGACACAAGATGGACACTCTTCTCTAAGCAAAGAGGAACCATCAAGAGGGGTTTCTTGAAAACCTCTAGAGGGGGGGTGAATAGAGTTTTATAGATATTTTAATAATAATTTAAACTCAAACAACCAAGGTAAAGATATTGGACAAGGAGACACAAGGGTTTAGAGTGGTTCCTAGCCTTAGCAAATACTAAGGTAGTCAGTCCACTACCCGGTTGCTTACCCAACCGGGATTTGAAAAGAAATCTATTTTATTACCTCGCAAGGACTTTATATAAAATACAATTTCTTTTCCCAAACCCTTCAAGCAGCCTTCACCTAGAAGTAATCGCCCAACCTTGAAGCAGCCTTCCCTTGAAGTAGATGCACCAACACCCGTTGCACCAGCCTTCTGAAGTAGCTTCCCGTGCGATAGCCTTCTTTGAAGTAGCTTGAAGTCCTCTTCTCCACCTGAGAAGTCAATCCTCTCCAATCCGCAGCCTCCAACCCTAGGAGTAGCAAGGAGAGTACAAAAGATACAAAGGAATAAGAGAGAAAACAGAAATTACAACTTATCCTTTAAGCCCAAGGCTTGATTTACCTATATCAAGCGTGTAGATCTCCTAACCAATGTATATGACAATGTGATTGTGGTGGATAGGAGATACTAGCCTATAGGACACGAAATGGGAGCAATAGGAATGAATGGCAAGTGTAGGAATTGCTCTATTGCTCTAAAACAGATTGCAAGTGAGTATTGAGCTCAAGTATAGCACAAGTATAGCTTAGGTGTGTTTTGGTGTCCTAAGGCATGTCCTATTTATAGGAATGGCCTATGAATACTTAAGGACGTTCTAGACAACTTCTAGGGGCTTCTAAGTGCTTAACTAGCCGTTAGGTATAAGTTAGGTGCGTTTGCAACGGCTAGTTGCTTTATTCTACAGTTGCTGTCAGAGACCATCTCGGTCGACAATTTTTCGACCGAGATACCTACTCGGTCGAAGTCTTGTCGACTGAGAGGCTCTCTGGATTAACATTTATTTGCAACTGTTAACTGTTGTGTCTAACGGCTACTTTTGGTCAATCTCGGTCGAGAAGTTTGTCGACCGAGAGTGTCTCGGTCGAGGAGTGTGTCGACCGAGATTGACTCTGTTTCAATTTATCAAATAAGGCACTAAGTGTGTGCATGAGTGTGCATAATGTGATCCTATTGGAAGGGATGACTTGTCTAACTATGGTGTTTAGCTAGGGAAGATCTAACGCTTGATTTACATGCAATCTAAGTACTTGTACATTATATAACTGTACAAGTTTTTACAATAGTGATTACATTGCATGAAAATAAATATGTAAGCTCGTGATTTCCCTAGTTGCTTTGTCATCCACCATAATCCTGCACACTCAAGTAGCTCGTTAGAATAATAAGAATGAAATGTTTGTCATCATCGAAACAAGGGGATTTATCATAATATCCAATTATCCAACAATCTCCCCCTTTTTGAAGATGACAAACATTTCCTAAAATATGAAATAAGGAAATATAAAGCATGTGAGTTTCATACTTGAGGATTACCCTTTGTAGCCATTCTTGTTTTTACAAGAAGATGAAACTCATTTATATTTATATTTTTGATTTTATATTCTTTCTCCCCCTTTGTCATTTCAAAAAGATATCCAATATGAACATTTTATTTCGTCTCCCCCTTAATTTTATATTAAGCTCCCCCTTAATTACATATCCTATTAGAAACAGGGATTTATGTCATTTTTGTCTAATTTATCCACAATTTATTTCTCAATCATTTGCAAAGGATGTTAAGCCTTGAAATGATATGAGATCATGTTAGGTTCATGGCATATGTATATTGATTTCTCACCCATTTTACAAGAGATGTTAAGCCCCAAAATGAAATGAGATTCCTTTAATCTTAGAGTACATAAAAATGTCTCCAACCAAATGCAAGGGATGTTAAGCCCTGATTTGTTTAGAGAGTTCCTTTAAGTACAAAAATATATCAATTTTATGAAATTTATACATTTCTAAGAATACAACCTTCAAATGATGTTTACAATGTTTTTCTAAGCTTCTTAATTAATAAAACCAATTTGTTTTTTAGAAGAAGCTCCCCCTTAATCTTACAATTTAAGCAATTTAATGCTTTTAAGGTCACAAATAATTTTAAATGTTGATTTTGACCTTTATTAAAAGTATACTAAGATTAAGTTCAATAAATTGATGTCCAAATAAGCATTTTGTCAAAGCTTATTTTAAGTCGCCCTTGACTACGACCGTAGCGCCCCTTGGCTAAATTTTGTTTTAACCAAGAGGCAAAAATTGCAGATTTCCAATTATGCATTCATATCAATTTTGATGCATGTTTAAGTGATACTAAACATGAAATCATAATGAATATTTCAAATCTTTTAAAGATATCAATTGAAAACATTTGTTCTTTTTGCAAGCATTTCTTAAGATATAAATCACCAATAAGTTCTTTTGCTTGTCTATGTAATGATAGAATGATAGAACAGAAATTTTCTTTAAACTAAGAATAATTTTGGTTTTTGACCAAATTTATTTCTCATAATCTTTCAAGGATGATTTCCATAATTGATACTTTATTATACAGTCATTGATCACGAATAGACAACAATTTTGAACAATTTCAAAAGAATTCAGCAATTTTACAGCATTCTGAAAAAACAGTGACATACTCGGTCGACAATTTCTCGACCGAGGTTCACTCGGTTGACAAATTCTCGACCGACCGAATTTCTGGAAAGTGTTCAGAATTCTATTTCAAGTACAATATAGACTGTATCTAATTATTTCAAAGATCAGTTTGAGATAAATATATGAATATCAAGGTAACATTTAGATCAACTCTCAACTTATCATATTAAAAATTTTAAGTTTTAAGGACCTTAATTGAGATAAATTTTAAAGTTAGAAATTTTAGTTACTTGAATCATTTTGTTACCCCTTTCTGTTAAGTCGAGATAGACATAAGGATGTGCAATTTAAAGTATTCAGTCATATCTCAACTTTGTCTAATCAATTTAATTTGGGGATTTTGGAACCCATACCATCTCAACATTCTTTTTCCTGTATGGGCATGAGAAGGAGTAATGTCCAAGACGTGAACAATAGTGGCAACATATAGAATCAACCTCATATCTCTTTCTATGATTTTGGTCTAGGTTGTTCTTTGGTACAAAAGTATATTTGCCTCTATGTACATTCATGGATTGACTTGCTTGTGTCCTTCTCCAACTAGGTTGTTGATAGGATTTCTCCTTAGGCTTATAACCTAGTCCTCTTCTCCCTATTTGATGATAGGAATTTTCTAATATTCTATCAAGGATTCCATTGTTGCTTAACTTACTAACTTCTTGTTGCAACTTAACGATCTCATCCATTCTTTTCTTGATATCTAATTTTGCTTGGTCTAGATTGAATGATAACATATTTCTTTCTTTCACTATATTGTCATAATCTACATGGGTGCACAATATAGGTTGTTTTTTAATATCATTTATCTTTGCAAGCAATTCAGTCTTTTCTTGACATAGAAGATCATAGTTAGTCTCTAGAGTGAAAATTTTCACTTCACTATTACTTAGAGATGATTTCAAAGTACGATTGTCAGACATAATGCTATCTTTTTCAAAACCAAGAGTATTCAATTTAGCATATAAATCGTCATTTTCGGATGTAAGCTCAAGAAATCTAGCATTTAGATCATCATTTTCTTTATTTGATTTCTTTAATTTCTTTTTGCATTCAACATATTTATTATGTGTTTCTTCAATAATAGTAACTAACTCTTCTTTAGGTAAATCAAGCAAGCTTACCTCTTCTTCTTCTTCTTCACTTATTGTAGCAACGAAACATTCTTTATGTGTATCTTCTTTCTTTGACCTCCATGGACATCTAGACGTAGAGTGCTTTGTTCCTAAGCACCAATTGCAACTTGTCGCACATTGGTCCATGCTCCTTTTCTTGTGGTTGTAGTCACCTCCTCTCTTTATCTCTTCAAGACCTGGTTAGGGCTCCTTGAAGCCTGCTCTGACACCAATTGAAAACCTCTAGAGGGGGGGTGAATAGAGTTTAATAGATATTTTAATAATAATTTAAACTCAAACAACCAAGGTAAAGATATTGGACAAGGAGACACAAGGGTTTAGAGTGGTTCCTAGCCTTAGCAAATACTAAGGTAGTCAGTCCACTACCCGGTTGCTTACCCAACCGGGATTTGAAAAGAAATCTATTTTATTACCTCGCAAGGACTTTATATAAAATACAATTTCTTTTCCCAAACCCTTCAAGCAGCCTTCACCTAGAAGTAATCGCCCAACCTTGAAGCAGCCTTCCCTTGAAGTAGATGCACCAACACCCGTTGCACCAGCCTTCTGAAGTAGCTTCCCGTGCGATAGCCTTCTTTGAAGTAGCTTGAAGTCCTCTTCTCCACCTGAGAAGTCAATCCTCTCCAATCCGCAGCCTCCAACCCTAGGAGTAGCAAGGAGAGTACAAAAGATACAAAGGAATAAGAGAGAAAACAGAAATTACAACTTATCCTTTAAGCCCAAGGCTTGATTTGCCTATATCAAGCGTGTAGATCTCCTAACCAATGTATATGACAATGTGATTGTGGTGGATAGGAGATACTAGCCTATAGGACACGAAATGGGAGCAATAGGAATGAATGGAAAGTGTAGGAATTGCTCTATTGCTCTAAAACAGATTGCAAGTGAGTATTGAGCTCAAGTATAGCACAAGTATAGCTTAGGTGTGTTTTGGTGTCCTAAGGCATGTCCTATTTATAGGAATGGCCTATGAATACTTAAGGACGTTCTAGACAACTTCTAGGGGCTTCTAAGTGCTTAACTAGCCGTTAGGTATAAGTTAGGTGCGTTTGCAACGGCTAGTTGCTTTATTCTGCAGTTGCTGTCAGAGACCATCTCGGTCGACAATTTGTCGACCGAGATACCTACTCGGTCGAAGTCTTGTCGACCGAGAGGCTCTCTAGATTAACGTTTATTTGCAACTGTTAACTGTTGTGTCTAACGGCTACTTTTGGTCAATCTCGATCGAGAAGTTTGTCGACCGAGAGTGTCTCGGTCGAGGAGTGTGTCGACCGAGATTGACTCTGTTTCAATTTATCAAATAAGGCACTAAGTGTGTGCATGAGTGTGCATAATGTGATCCTATTGGAAGGGATGACTTGTCTAACTATGGTGTTTAGCTAGGGAAGATCTAACGCTTGATTTACATGCAATCTAAGTACTTGTACATTATATAACTGTACAAGTTTTTACAATAGTGATTACATTGCATGAAAATAAATATGTAAGCTCGTGATTTCCCTAGTTGCTTTGTCATCCACCATAATCCTGCACACTCAAGTAGCTCGTTAGAATAATAAGAATGAAATGTTTGTCATCATCGAAACAAGGGGATTTATCATAATATCCAATTATCCAACATTTCTAACAACAAACTATCCCTCTTACAGCTAACAGGTAAACGACAGTTTTCAAGCATACTATAGGTGATAAAAGAGTGTGTAGCACCCCGGTCAACCAGAACAGATATAAAGCAAGAAGAAGACATATCAGAATGAAATAACTCCATCTGATCTGTCACCACTCGCGGGTTGACTATCGCCTCCGGCTGACTCATAGCATAGAATCGAGCTGTTGCTTGCTGTCCACGACCTCTGCTTCCTTGAGCAGACGATCCAGCCTGAGACGCTTGACCGTGTCCTCGACCTCTGCTACCACTGGGCTGCTGTCAATCTGATCCTTGTTGGTTTTCTGCCTTGACTGCTGCGTCACTTCAACATCTCTATTCGAGAAATGTCACTTGAGATGCCCGGTCTGTCCACAGAGATAGCACGCCCTATCTTCAAACTGTGGCCTAGCTGGCCCTGTTAATGCCACTGAAGATGAACTATGCGCCTTAGACGGTGAAGAAACATAACCTTTCCCCTTACTCGGAGACCACTGAGAAGGTACACCAGAGCTTCTCATCGCTGACGGTGCTGAAAACCTGGGCTTCTTGAAGCCACCAAACCTCTGTCCATGAAACTGAGCAGGTCTTTTAAGAGACATAGACTCTCTTTTCTCCCGTATCGTCCTCTCGATCCCTCGAACTGATTCCACGAACGTAGCAAACCGCTCTCGGTTCTCCAACGCAGACACCGGGGTCTTCAACTCAGCACTCAAACCCTTCTCGAAATGTCTGATCCGTTCCTCGTCTGTTGTCGCCATGTGAGGACAAAACCTCAACAGATCCATAAACTTAGCCTCATACTCAGTGATGTTCATCATTCCTTGTCTCAGGTTCTCAAACTGACTAACCTTCTCATCTAGATACGTCTTGGGAAAGTATCTGATGACAAACTCACGTCGAAACACTTCCCAACAGATCACCTCACTAGGCCGCTTCTCTTCTTCTATGGTCCACCAGTGACCAGCACTACCCTTCAGAAGGTAGACAGCATGCTTTACCTTATCTACTTCGGGGATGTCGAGGATCCGGAAAGCCTTCTCAAGACTTGTCAGCCACAGATCTGCATCCGCTGGATCATCAGTTGCAGCATAATCCGAAGCTCCAACTCGGCAAAGCCATTCGAAGGTCTTCCCAACACCCGATGCTTCTCCATGGGGAACCTCTGCTCGCGGAGGAGGCACTGGTAATGGCTCAACCATGAGATTCATCGTAGCCATTAACTGCCCCATAGGTTGTTGGTAAGTAGGATGTTCAAGAATGGCTGGGTTAGGTTGGGGGACCTCAGGCACCCGATCTTCATGTGCCTGTCCATCTACTCCATCAACCGATGCAGCATCACTGTACTCAGTAGAGTGTTCTTCATGGTTTCTAGACATCTTGACTTTTCTTCCACTGAGGGCAGAAGATATGTAAAAATCCTGGAAAACTCATAAGAACAGACTCAACCTAGTCCTAAATCCCTGTAGACTCAGCGAACCTGGCTCTGATACCAAAAACTTGTGGCAACACATCCCATTATCATAAAGATAACGAGGTGTTACGCGAAAACATGCGGAAATCACCAGTACCATAGATTATGAAAATACAGGTTCATTAAAACCGATTGCGAAAAACTGATAAACTATGAAACCATTACTTTCCAGTCCTCATCCTTCACAAAAACATGTCATATATATATCTACATGAGATCTGAAACGTGTTCACAGCTTTACTGAAACAGCTGTCCATCCATCACAAGAGTTCACCACCTGTTCATATACATCGAGGCCCGCATCCGGCCAACAACAGGATATACAAAACATCATCGATCGTTCGTCATGAAACATCATCAAAACACTGCCAAGGACCTGAGAGTACAGGGATGACTCTAGACTCTACTACAAAACATCCCAAACAGCAGCATATCCATCGCTTGCCTTCTACTGCTCTTCAAGCTGCTCGGCCGCAACACCACGACCACGACCACGTCTACCTCGACCACCTGAAAACCAACGGAGTGAGAAAATTGAACAATTGTCCCAGCGGGAAACATAACTTCCCACCGCAACTACAGAACCTTAGCAAGATAACTATAACAACAGATAATTATCAACAAGTATAACCAGAGTAATCTATAAATATATATAGCAAAGCTATTCTTACCGACAAGCTTACCAGCTGTACATAATATCTCTCAACAGAACGTGTTTAACAGAATGAGATACAATGTCACATAACCTGATTATCTAGAGAAGGCATATTACCACAAACCTGATGAATATAGAAGTACCTGCAGATATACCATAATTATCTACACAAACAAGGCCTCAACCAATGTTTCATGTTTAACCTATGTAGTAAATACTAAATGGATGTACTACGTTTTATTATGCCCCGAGGATTTGAATCGTACCATTCAAATCCAACCTCTGGCTGCGAAGCCCAAGACTGGTGCCATACAATGTCAATGGAAGAGCCGGACTCCACAACCTCCCACCTCGTGGTCAGTACATGAGTACAACACAAGAAGGACCGTAGTCACATGCTGAAGTGGTCTAAGCCACTGGGTCAGCTCCATAGGCGACCCTCACTCTAGCCCACCTTGGTACAAGTCTCGGCACTAGTACAACTGAGCCACGGGCCTGATCACCGTGCTCTGAGCCATGAACGCATTCATGCTCTTCACATCACATATCCTGAGCCATGGGCCTGTTCACCATGCTCTATATATGTATCTGAGTCTGTAACCGAAGTTACACTCTTACCTCCTTACTTTAGGCTAGGAGTAACCTCACATATTCAACAATATGCACTCCGGGTTAACCCGTAGGAAAACCTGTTTCACCATCACCAAGTCCTGACGATGATGGATCTATGGCCAGGGCAACTACATGATATATTTCACTGTGATTAATTAGTATCTTTTAAATGGATTGTAGGATTCAACCAAGTTGTATAACATGAAAGATATAACAACAAATAAAGAACATTATATTATTATCAAAACCTCATCAACCTGATCCATCACAAGGATCCAGCATCATATGTTACCACTTGACCTCTTACCAATCATCCAGATCCATATCAAGGATCATCACATACCATAGGATATCAATCCTTCATCATGTACTGTCACTGCCTCTCAAGGCTCACATCATCATCATCATGGGACCAACATATTACATATATAATCTCATAGAACAAATATCAAGGTCATGTTACTCATCACATATATCACATAGCCCTTTCATGGCTACACATCACCTGCATGGTTAGGATACACCATAACCATAGATTCAACATAAGGAATATGCTCACTATCATGAGCTATCATTCAAGATAACCTATTCATCAATATTACACTATTTGATGATCAAGCTTGTTAAGCACATCATACTATAACCATGCCTACCCTTATCTCAGGATTATACAAACAATCAAGGTATTCACTTTATATAATAATTATGTTGAGTATACAAAGCAGCTATTATTATTACCAAAATCATTACTGTTACCATCCACTATCATCATTCATATCTTTGTCATTAAGCCTCCATTAATGTAACAACCATTAATATTGCCATTAACAATTAACCGTAAGACTTACATAAAGCATACCATTACTACCCTTGTTACCACCATTACTATTATCAAGATTATTACTATCATCATCTACTATCATCTTTATTGCTATGTCATTAAGAAAACTAATAATGTAACAGTCACTTAGCATCATTATTAACATTATTATTGCCTTCACTACTAGCATGGCATCACCATCATTTATATTATTACCATCAACAACATTATTAACATCTTTGCTATCAATAGCACCATTAACGTTATGGTTATCATTACCATTGTCATAGGGCATCGCTATCATTTATATTATTATCATTGTCATAGGGCATCACTATCATTTATATTATTACCATTGTCATAGGGCATCACTATCATTTATGTTGTGTATAAGCGTTTATTTCCATAACACTTGAATCCGTCACCATAGGACCACATACCCTCACTAATACCTCACAATCCTCACCTAAACATCTTCACACGGCTAAGGCATGGGAAGGCAGCAACGCTGCGTTGCACCCAGCACTTTGCTCATGACGCGGTGTCACAAAGGAGGGGTGTCGGGCGTCAGTGCTATCGGGCAACGCCCATTGCACCACTGCCGCCCGTCACACCCAACGCCCGATCAACATGGGCTAACACCCAGCTAACAACCCTACAACGGCCAAGAGAGAGAGGGAAAGAGAGAGAGAACACTCCTTAAAATGTGCAACTGGCCTAACGGCTGACACACACCCAAACCAGGGTTGTGGCGCCCGTCACAACCCCCACCTGACGCTTGACACCTTCGAGGGGTATCGCCCGATACACCCCCACAACTATCGGTCGTCTCACCTTCTCTCTATCGCGCGTCACAACCTCAAGAGGATAACGTCCGTCAGGGCTATCGGCCAGCATCATGTTGCAGGTCGTGCAACTCCAAACCAACTCTCAAAGGAAGTCCTATCGTCCACCACAAGGACCAAGCCTATCGTCCAACATAGAGAGTACTCTATCATTCAACTCCAAGGCAAGGGAACTATGTTGTCCAACCTCAAGGATATCGCCCACCCAAGGCTGACGCCCGTCAGGCCTGCTGTCCAGCACAACCATATCGGCCAACACAGGTTCAAAGCAAGGTACACTAACATATGAACAAGAACATAACGAGAGGAAAGGAGTTAGGGATAGAAATTATGCAACCCGCCTTGAAGCTCCAAGGAAGAAGAAAGAAGCACTCCATCTCCAAGGGGTATCGTCCACCATAGCTCCAAGGAAGTGTATCGACCACCACAAGCAAGATGGAGAGGGATATCGTGCACTCAAGGTGGAGGAGAAACCAAAAGAGAAAAGGAAGCTAAGGCAAAGGAAAGGACCATATATATAGAAGGAAAGGGTGGAGAAAACAAGGTAGATCCATGCCATGTGTCGTCCACCCAAGGGACACTTGTCCTAGGGTTCAAGATAACACACTAGCAAGGCATGGGACACTTGTCCAAAATATGCACCAAGTGTCCACCAGGCATCATGGGCGACACAGGCCGTAGCTCTGTTGGGTGACACACCAACTTGCTGGGCGACACAAAGCAGGTCCTGGCCGACACAGGCTCAAGCAAGCCCTACCAAAGCACCTCAAGGCCCAAACATGCTCAACTCAGGCCCAAAGAACTCAAGCAACAAGCCCAAGCCTTCCTTTCAACCCTAGAGGAAGTAAAGAGAGCAAAACATCTCACAAGATGACCAACTTGCACACAAAACCCTAAACTTGGGTTCTTTGCAAGTAGCCCCTCAAACTCTCAACAAAGCACAACAAAACCCTAATCACCACTTTAAAGGTGATTAGCAAGCACCAAAGCATCAAGATTAAGCAAAACAAATAGGGTAAACCCTAAACGCAGGTCAGGGTCCTTACAATCTAACCCCCTTTAAGGGATTTCGTCCCTGAAATCCGAAGAGAAAAGTGAGGGATACTTCCTCCTTATCTCTTTCTCAAGCTCCCACGTGGCTTCCTCAACGCCACGACGCTGCCAAAGAACTTTCACAAGAACCAGGTCCTTCCTCTTCAGCTTCTTGATCCTTCTATCAAGGATCGCCACAACACCTTCCTCGTAGGTCACATCTGCATCGAGCTCAACCTCAAATGGTTGTATCACTGTACCTGAATCCGGATGACTTTTCTTCAGCATACTGACATGAAACACTGGATGCAACCTGTGCAACTCTGGAGGCAACTCTAACTGGTAAGCTACCTTTCCAACACGTGCTCTAACTGAGTAAGGCCCCATATACCTGGGAGCTAACTTACCCTTCCGACCAAACCTTAACACTCCTTTCCACGGCGAGACTTTGAGATATACTTTGTCCCCTACCTGGAACTCCAACGGTCGTCGGCTGTTGTCTGCATAAGACTTCTTCCTGTCCTGTGCCACTTTCAACTGTTGATGTATCACTTTGATCTTATCTGTCGTCTGTTGAACTAATTCAGGACCCAAAAGCTGATACTCACCAGACTCGTACCAACGCAAAGGAGATCTGCACTTCCTTCCATACAAAGCTTCATAGGGAGCCATGTCAATGCTCCGCTGATAACTGTTGTTGTAGGCAAACTCTATCAAACTCAGATGTACAACCTAGTTGCCTAGAAACTGTAGAACACATGCTCGAAGAAGATCTTCTAAAGTCTGAATAGTCCTTTCAGACTGTCCATCCGTCTGCGGGTGAAAAGTTGTACTGAACCTCAACTGCGTTCCCAACGCCTTGTGCAATTGTTTCCAAAAATGACTCATAATATGAGGACCTCTGTCAGAAACTATCGTTGCTGGCACACCATGCAAACGTACTATCTCATCCACATACACTCGAGATAGTTTTTCAGCTGTATACATCGTCTTCACTGGTAGAAAATGGGCAGACTTAGTCAATCTGTCCACTATCACCCAAATGGAATCATGATTCCTAGTTGTCCGGGGTAGGCCAACTATGAAATCCATGGTTATATGATCCCATTTCCACTGCGGTATCGGCAAAGGTTGCAACGTACCTGCCGGTTTCTGATGCTCAGCCTTTACTTGCTGACAAACCGCACACCTTGCCACGAACTCAGCTACATCTCTCTTCAAACTGGGCCACCAAAACAAATCCTTCAGACTATGGTACATCTTGGTGACACCTGGATGCATAGCATACATCGATGTATGTTCTTCCTCAAGCGCCAACTTCCTCAGATCATCAACATCCAGAACCACCATCCTATCACGATAGCAAACTAGTCCATCCTCGGACTCATGAAACCCATCACGCTTGTCGTTGTCGAACTCTGATCTGATCAATTGTACTGCATCATCTGTCTGATGTGCATCCTTGATTTTCTGTCTCAATGTAGGTTTAACTTGTATCTGTGCGAAAAGACCAGATAGCAGAGAAACTTCCATCTGCACATTCATCTGCCGCAGAGAAACAAACATATCTCGCCTATGGCATACTAAAGAACTCAACTATGTCTTCTGTACCGAAAGAGAAGGAGAAGGCTTTCTGCTAAGCGCATCAGCTACCACATTCTCCTTACCAGAATGATACTCGATAGTGCAGTCGTAATCATTGATCAACTCCATCCATCGTCGTTGTCACATGTTCAACTCTTGCTGCGTAAAGATGTACTTCAGATTCTTATGATCCATAAAAATCTGACATACTTCCCCATACAGATAGTGTCTCCAAATCTTTAACGCATGAACCACTTCTGCCAACTCCAAGTCATGAGTCAGATAGTTCTCCTCATGCTTCTTAAGCTGTCGCGAGGCAAAAGAAACTACATGATCTTCCTGCATCAACACGCAACCTAAACCTTTCTTGGAAGCATCACAGAAAACAACATAGACTTTCCCAGGCTCTGGCAAGATCAACACTGGAGCACTGGTCAGTTTCTCCTTCAAACTCTGGAAAGCTTGCTGACATCGATTATCCCAAACAAAAGGTACATCCTTCCTGGTCAACTTCATCATTGGTAATGCGATCACACTGAAGTCCTTGATAAACCTCCAGTAGTATCTTGCCAAACCAAGGAAACTACGAACTTCTGTCGGCGTCTTCGGTTGATCCCAATCCGCAACGGATTCTACCTTCTTCGGGTCTACTTTGACTCATTCTGCAGATATCACATGACCCAAGAAAGTCACTTTGTCCAACCAGAACTCACATTTACTGAACTTGGCATACAACTAATGTCAACGAAGAAGAGACAATGCTCGACGAAGATGTTGCTCATGCTCTAGCATGTCCCGACTATAGATCAAGATGTCATCTATAAAGACTACAACAAACTGATCTAAAAACGGACGGAACACCATGTTCATCAGGTCCATGAAAGCAGCAGGTGCATTGGTTAACCCAAACGACATAACCACGAACTCGAAATGACCATACCTCGTCCTGAAAGCTGACTTTGGTATGTCATCCACCTTTATCCTCAACTGATGATATCCAGATCGTAGATCGATCTTCGAAAATACTGTAGCACCACGCAACTGATTGAGCAGATCATCTAGCCTTGGCAACAGGTACTTATTCTTGATCGTGACTTTGTTCAACTGTCGGTAGTCTATACACAACCGCATCGAACCATCCTTCTTCTTAACGAACAACACGGGGGCACCCCATGGCGACGTACTTGGTCGGATAAAACCTTTCTCTAACAACTCTTGCAACTGCTTCTTTAACTCTGCCATCTCTGCTGGAGCCATCCTATACGCTGACTGTGCAACTGGCTGTGTTCTAGGAACCAGATTGATCTCGAAATCAATCTCTCGGGGTGGAGGAACACCAGGAAACTCCTCAGGAAACACGTCTGCAAACTCTCGAACCACTGACACTTCCTCAAGATTAGGACCCTTCGCCTTGGTAACCACAACGGTATCCACCACGTGAGCTAGGAACGCCTCACATCCTTGTCGTAACAACTTATCTGCCACCAAAGCTGATACCAAACACGTCGAAAGAATCTTCCTATCTCCCTGGAAGATCCACTTCTCTCCAGTAACATCAAACACTGCCTGCTTGGAACCACAGTCCAAGACAACCTTATACTTCTCTAAGGTATCCATCCCTAGGATAACATCGAAACCATGCATATCAAGTGGTATAAGATCCACTTGAATGCGATGTCCCGAGAAAGACAAGACACAAGATGGACACTCTTCTCTAAGCAAAGAGGAACCATCAAGAGGGGTTTCTAACAACAAACTATCCCTCTTACAGCTAACAGGTAAACGACAGTTTTCAAGCATACTATAGGCGATAAAAGAGTGTGTAGCACCCGGGTCAACCAGAACAGATATAAAGCATGAAGAAGACATATCAGAATGAAATAACTCCATCTGACCTGTCACCACTCGTGGGTTGACTATCGCCTCCGGCTGACTCATAGCATAGAATCGAGCCGTTGCTTGCTGTCCACGACCTCTGCTTCCTTGAGCAGACGATCCAGCCTGAGACGCTTGACCGTGTCCTCGACCTCTGCTACCACTGGGCTGCTGTCGATCTGATCCTTGTTGGTTCTGCCTTGACTGCTGCGTCACTTCAACATCTCTATTCGGGCAATGCAACTTGAGATGCCCGGTCTGTCCACAGAGATAGCACGCCCTATCTTCAAACTGTGGCCTAGCTGGCCCTGTTAATGCCACTGAAGCTGAACTGTGTGCCTTAGATGGTGAAGAAACATAACCTTTCCCCTTACTCGGAGACCACTGAGAAGGTACACCAGAGCTTCTCATCGCTGATGGTGTTGAAAACTTGGGCTTCTTGAAGCCACCAAACCTCTGTCCATGAAACTGAGCAGGTCTTTTAAGAGACATAGACTCTCTTTTCTCCCGTACCGTCCTCTCAATCCGTCAAACTGATTCCACGAACGTAGCAAACCGCTCTCGGTTCTCCAACGCAGACACCGGGGTCTTCAACTCAGCACTCAAACCCTTCTCGAAATGTCTGATCCGTTCCTCATCTGTTGTCACCATGTGAGGACAAAACCTCAACAGATCCATAAACTTAGCCTCATACTCGGTGATGCTCATCATTCCTTGTCTCAGGTTCTCGAACTGACTAACCTTCTCATCCAGATACGTCTTGGGAAAGTATCTGATGACGAACTCACGTCGAAACACTTCCCAACAGATCACATCACCAGGCTGCTTCTCTTCTTCTATGGTCCACCAGTGACCAGCACTACCCTTCAGAAGGTAGACAACATGCTTTACCTTGTCTACTTCAGGGATGTCAAGGATCCGAAAAGCCTTCTCAAGACTTGTCAGCCAAAGATCTGCATCCGCTGGATCATCAGTTCCAGCATAATCCGAAGCTCCAACTCGGCGAAGCCATTCGAAGGTCTTCCCAAAACCCGATGCTTCTCCATGGGGAACCTCTACTCGCGGAGGAGGCACTGGTAATGGCTCAACCATGAGATTCATCGTAGCCATTAACTGCCCCATAAGTTGTTGGTAAGCAGGATGTTCAAGAATGGCTGGGTTAGGTTGGGGGACCTCAGGCACCCGATCTTCATGTGCCTATCCATCTACTCCATCAACCGATGCAGCATCACTGTACTCAGCAGATTGTTCTTCATGGTTTCTAGACATCTTGACTTTTCTTCCACTGAGGGCAGAAGATATGTAATAAATCCTGGAAAACTCATAAGAACAGACTCAACCTAGTCCTAAATCCCTGTAGACTCAGCGAACCTGGCTCTGATACCAGAAACCTGTGGCAACACATCCCATTATCATAAAGATAACGAGGTGTTACGCGAAAACGTGCGGAAATCACCAGTACCACAGATTATGAAAATACGGGTTCATTAAAACCGATTGCGGAAAACTAATAAACAATGAAACCATTACTTTCCAGTCCTCATCCTTCACAGAAACATGTCATATATATATCTACATGAGATCTGAAACGTGTTCACAGCTTTAGTGAAACAGCAGTCCATCCATCACAAGAGTTCACCACATGTTCATATACATCGAGGCCCGCATCCGGCCAACAACAGGATATAAAAAACATCATCGATCGTTCTTCGTGAAACATCATCAAAACACTGCCAAGGACCTGAGAGTACAGGGATGACTCTAGACTCTACTACAAAACATCCCAAACAATAGCATATCCATCGCTTGCCTTCTACTGCTCTTCAAGCTGCTCGAACGCAACACCACGACCACGACCACGTCTACCTCGACCACCTGAAAACCAGTGGAGTGAGACAATTGAACAATTGTCCCAGCAGGAAACATAACTTCCCACCGCAACTACAGAACCTTAGCAAGATAACTATAACAGCAGATAATTATCAACAAGTATAACCAGAGTAATCTATAAATATATATAGCAAAGCTATTCTTACCGACAAGCTTACCAGCTGTACAAAATATCTCTCAACAGAACGTGTTTGACAGAATGAGATACAATGTCACATAACCTGATTATCCAGACAAGGCATATTACCACAAACCTGATGAATATAGAAGTACCTGCAGATATATCATAATTATCTACACAAACAAGGCCTCAACCAATGTTTCATGTTTAACCTATGCAGTAAATACTAAACGACTGTATTACGTGTTATTATGCCCCGAGGATTTGAATCGTACCATTCAAATCCAACCTCTGGCTCTGAAGCCCAAGACTGGTGCCATACAAGGTCAATGGAAGAGCCGGACTCCACAACCTCCCACCTCGTGGTCAGTACACGAGTACAACACAAGCAGGACCGTAGTCACATGCTGAAGTGGTCTAAGCCACTGGGTCAGCTCCATAGGCGACCCTCACTTTAGCCCGCCTTGGTACAGGTCTCGGCGCTAGTACAACTGAGCCATGAGCCTGATCACCGTGCTCTGAGCCATGAACGTATTCATGCTCTTCACATCACATATCCTGAGCCATGGGCCTGTTCACCATGCTCTATATATGTATCTCAGTCTGTAACTGAAGTTACACTCTTACCTCCTTACTTTAGGCTAGGAGTAACCTCACATATTCAACAATATGCACTCCGGGTTAACCTGTAGGAAAACCCATTTCACCATCACCAAGTCCTGACGATGATGGATCTATGGCCATGGCAACTACATGATATATTTCACTGTGATTAATTAGTATCTTTTAGATGGATTGCAGGATTCAACCAAGTTGTATAACATGAAAGATATACCAGAAAATAAAGAACATTATATTATTATCGAAACCTCATCAACCCGATCCATCACAAGGATCCAGCATCACATGTTCACTTGACCTCTTACCAATCATCCGGATCCATATCAAGGATCATCACATACCATAGGATATCAATCCTTCATCATGTACTATCATTGCCTCTCAAGGCTCACATCATCATTATCATGGGACCAACATATTACATATATAATCTCATAGAACAAAACTCAAGGTCATGTTACTCATCACATATGTCACATAGCCCTTTCATGGCTACACATCACCTGCATGGTTAGGATACACCATAACCATAGATTCAACATAAGGAATATGCTCACTATCATGAGGTATCATTCAAGATAACCTATTCATCAATACTACACTATTTGATGATCAAGCTTGTTAAGCACATCATACTATAACCATGCCTACCCTTATCTCAGGATTATACAAACAATCAAGGTATTCACTTTATATAATAATTATGTTGAGTATACAAAGCAACTATTATTATTACCAAAATCATTACTGTTACCATCCACTATCATCATTCATATCTTTGTCATTAAGCCTCCATTAATGTAACAACCATTAATATTGCCATTAACAATTAACCGTAAGACTTACATCATGCATGCTGTTACTACCCTTGTAACCACCATTACTATTATCAAGATTATTACTATCATCTTCATTCCTATGTCATTAAGCAAACTAATAATGTAACGGTCACTTAGCATCATTATTAACATTATTATTTCCTTCACTACTAGCATGGCATCACCATCATTTATATTATTACCATCAACAACATTATTAACATCTTTGCTATCAATAGCACAATTAACGTTATGGTTGTGATTACCATTGTCATAGGGCATCACTATCATTTATATTATTACCATTGTCATAGGGCATCACTATCATTTATATTATTACCATTATCATAGGGAATCACTATCATTTATGTTGTGTATAAGCGTTTATTTCCATAACACTTGAAACTGTCACCATAGGACCACATACCCTCACTAATACCTCAAAATCCTCACCTAAACATCTTCACACGGCTAGGGCATGGGAAGGAAGCAACGCTGCGTTGCACCCAGCACTCTGCTCATGACGCGGTGTCACAAAGGAGGGGTGTCGGGCGTCAGTGCTATCGGGCAACGCCCGTTGCACCACTGCCGCCCGTCACACCCAACACCTGATCAACATGGGCTAACACCCAGCTAACAACCCTACAACGGCCAAGAGAGAGAGGGAAAGAGAGAGAGAACACTCCTTAAAATGTGCAACTGGCCTAACGGCCGACACACACCCAAACCAGGGGCGTGGCGCCCGTCACAACCCCCTCCTGACGCCCGACACCTTCGAGGGGTATCACCCGATACACCCCCACAACTATCGGCCATCTCACCTTCTCTCTATCGTGCGTCACAACCTCAAGAGGATAACGCCCGTCAGGGCTATCGGCCAACATCATGTTGCAGGTCGTGCAACTCCAAACCAACTCTCAAAGGAAGTCATGTCGTCCAACACAAGGACCAAGCCTATCATCCAACATAGAGAGCACTCTATCACCCAACTCCAAGGCAAGGGAACTATGTCGTCCAACCTCAAGGATATCGCCCACCCAAGGCTGACGCCCATCAGGCCTACTGTCCAGCACAACCATATCGGCCAACACAGGTACAAAGCAAGGTACACTAGCATATGAACAAGAACATAACGAGAGGAAAGGAGTTAGGGATAGAAATTATGCAACCCGCCTTGAAGCTCCAAGGAAGAAGAAAGAAGCACTCCAGCTCCAAGGGGTATCATCCACCACAGCTCCAAGGAAGTGTATCAGCCACCACAAGCAAGATGGAGAGGGATATCGTGCACTCAAGGTGGAGGAGAAACCAAAAGAGCAAAGGAAGCTAAGGCAAAGGAAAGGACCATATATATAGAAGGAAAGGGTGGAGAAAACAAGGTAGATCCATGCCATGTGTCGTCCACCCAAGGGACACTTGTCCTAGGGTTCAAGCTAACATACTAGCAAGGCATGGGACACTTGTCCAAAATATGCACCAAGTGTCCACCAGGCATCATGGGCGACATAGGTAGTAGCTCTACTGGGCGACACACCAACCTGATGGGCGACACAAAGCAGGTCCTGGCCGACCCAGGCTCAAGCAAGCCCTACCAAAGCACCTCAAGGCCCAAACAAGCTCAACTCAGGCCCAAAGAACTCAAGCAACCAGCCCAAGCCTTCCTTTCAACCCTAGAGGAAGTAAAGAGAGGAAAACATCTCACAAGATGACCAACTTGCACACAAAACCCTAAACTTGGGTTCTTTGCAAGTAGCCCCTCAAACTCTCAACAAAGCACAACAAAACCCTAATCACCACTTTAAAGGTGATTAGCAAGCACCAAAGCATCAAGATTAAGCAAAACAAACAGGGTAAACCCTAAACACAGGTCAGGGTCCTTACAGTCTTACTACGAGATCTTACAACAAGTAAGCATGACATAGCTCACCAAGCCCATCAACTCATAGCCAACTCCAAACCTATAAAATATGTGAAAAAATGTAGGTCAATACATGAGATTTACAATACAAGACAAAAAGACGCATATATATAAAGTTTATATAATTTGAAAAGAGTTTCAGTATTAAAAGAACAAGAATAAACAACTTAAGCATTTAACAAAACAATATTCTTATATAATTTTACTCTAATTACACAAATAAAATCATATATGATAAAGTATTTTTGACTAAGTATCCTTTATGAAAGTCTGTAAGGGTTCTCAAGATTAGTTAACCCTTTTCTCTATGACGAACCTCAACACTATTATCAAGATCTAACCCTTTTACCGACATAGTCTGCCCTATCTTGACAACTAAAGTAGGATGTCTTGTTTCGTGCACTTACCCTGTGAATATAGGGAGGTGCACAAGGTTTGTATAATAGAGTTCTTATATTATGTTTATAAGTTATAAAACAACAACAATAAGGGAAACATCGAGTACAATACTAGAATGCTACTTGACAATATTTGAGCAAGTAAACAAGCATACATGTGTATAATAGTTTAAGCAAGAAAGCCATAGTCATATCATTACTAAAGCTCATACATGATTCACATATTCATTACCTAACTCATCCTTGACATCTAGAACATAAGTCAAAAATGATTAAATACAAGATTACATAAATGCATCAGATTCTCATCAATAACCCCAACTAGTTCTATTTTAGGGTTTTGGCCAAGTTAGGTTCAAAGTTAGTTAATTACATATTTGATGGTATTGTAATATTCTAGACATCATCATGAAGGTGTCAAGTTTCAAGTCATTTCAAGGTTCCATTCATTTATATAATTATCTTGACGTTTAAGTCACTTGTGTACATAACAAGGTCATATGAGTAACAAATTGGGCAAGAAGGGTCATAGTCCATCAAGTTAAAAGGTCCATGCATAAGAGATGATTTAGATCAGGAAAGTAAGGATATATGAATCATATATTGAGATTAGGGAGACGTCCCCTAGGGTCCAGGCATCATATTCCCAACCTTGGGTATCAACATTTCAACATACATGCAAGCATCAACATAGTCCATTATATTGTCAACATATAAATGATATGGGACATCCACATTAACAAGGTCAAGTATAAAAGAGTGAACTCTAATTTGATAGGGGAGAATAAGAGATAAGACTTAATTCGATACAAGGTATAAGAAAATAAACCAAGATCTCCTCTCTGCTATTCGCGGCTTGTCCCTTCTCATCAATGAGCTCGTGGATGGTGTCTTGCATTTCTTTCTTTTTTAATTACTGAATGGTAGGTGTGCATGTTCCTATTACCATCATTAATCCACTTTAACCTACTTCACTGCCACAAAAATGCTCGTAAGCATTCTCTAAGTCACACAGTCTTTTCTCCTTCATTTTTTCCTTGTCCATGGCCATCAAACACAGAGGTTTGGATTTGAGGATCTCAACTGCTTCGTTGTATTCCTATTTTGTTGTGCGCAGCAAGTTGGGTAAGTTCACCTTTTTGGGGTTCCCTGTTATGGGCGTGCTCCAGCTGCTCTCCACTTCATCTTTAAAACCTTCCCATTCACACCACAAGTTTAGGAACCTGAAAGGTCTGATTGGTTGTTTTTCATTTATGAAATTCACCCTCATCCACACATGATCGCTGAAGGGATGGGCTCCCATATTGATGACAACATGTGGAAGAATGTCGATCCAAGCTTCATTTGTGAGTCCTCTGTCAAGTAAATTGGCAATCCTATGTAAGGGATTCTGCTTATTCGACCAGGACACCAAACCACCCACTCTCTTGATTTCAATCAATCTACCTTTAGCAACAACATCATTGAAACACTCCAGTATGCGATCTGGAACTCTCAGTCTGTCATTTTTTCCTCTGGATTTCCTTGTGCTATTAAAGTCCCCTAGTACCAACTAAGGAATATCCTCTTGTGCAGTGGCCTTTAAGTCTTTCCACAGTCTTTCCCTGTCTCTGTCTAAGTTTTCCCCATAGACCCCTGACAGGATGCAAGAGAAGCCACCATGGTTGAAACAACTAACCATGATGATTTGATCTGAAAAATGAATTGGTTCGATTTTCCTATGTTTAGGTTCCAACCCAAAACAATCCTCCCTCCATCACACACGTCCAAGTTTGAGAAACAACTCCAATGAGTAGGGAACAAGGTTCTGACTCTGTCTGTCATACTTCTTTTGATTCTAGTTTCAAAGCAAAAGATAATTTTAGCATGTACCTCCTTTAGTATCTTCCTCAATCTACCCTACATTTTGGGTAGGGATGCTCCTCATACATTCCATGCGAGGAACATTATTGGGTTCTTTTGGTTTTCCCCCCTCTCCCTCCTAAAAAGTAGGGGGTGGCCTTCTCCTTTCCTTTTGATGAACTACTTCTAGACGCTCTTGGGCTTCTACTCCTGTTAGATGTCGTATGGATTTCCCCTTCTTTGATCTGGTCCAACACAATGAACGGATTGTGATCTACTGCTATTGCACCTTCTTCACGTCTGGTGCTGGCAGTGGTGGAAACCACGTGCCTCTTTGTTGTCTTAGGTATTTCCACAGTCACCTCAGCCTCAACGTTTACAGTCTTGTGTTGAGGAGTTTCCTCCGCATCATTATCTTTGTGAGTGGCCTCCCCACCCGTGTCATTGGTAGTGATGTCCTGAATCACTGGGGTATAAACTATACCACTAGCATTCACCCCACTATTACCCATACGTGTAGGGGGCTTGATGTGGCTCTTTCTTCTACGGGCGTTCCTCTGCTTGTTGTGTTTCTATTCCTCCCCGTGTTCCCCAATTCTGATAATTGGAGGTTCACGATGTGTTGTTCTTTCACCAGGGCATTGGCCCTCTCCATGCCTGAACACTTTGCGATTCCCGCATCTATCAGGAAAAGCATCGTAGGCGGATCTGACTTCAAGTTGCTTCCCGCTCGGAAGTTCCACCATGACCACCATGGGTGGTTCCTTTTCTGCATTGATCACCATGCAAATATGTGCAGCTCCCGCGAACCTGCCTTTGGTTAAGAAATCAATGACCTTTGGCTCGCCAATGCCGCAAGCTATGATCGAGATGGCCCTTCTGGTCCAATGTTGTCCAACCTTTGGAAGGGTGACTCACACTGGGGCAGAAGTGAGGGCGGTGTGTCTAATATTACCCTCCGGAGACCAGCGTCTGATGAGGATCAACTGGTTTTCAAAAAACTAGGGTCCCTTCTCGAGCGCTGTCAGTAGGTCGTTGTCAGAAGCGAATCTGGCGAGGAATAGGCCTCCGACGAGCTGTGAGATGTGGTGGTCCCCTTTTGGCCTCCAAGTTCTCAGCATCCATCCGTGAAGCTCCTCAATCACCGTCGGGTGCCCAAGGACCTAGACTATCATTGAATGCTTATGGTATTCATCCATCGCAGCCACCACTGATTCAGTGAAGGTCATCCAAGGACGAGTATCACCACTTTTGTAAATTGGCTCCTTGCTATCACCAGGAGGGAGGAGGGGCTTAAACCTTTGCTGGACCTCCATAGGTTTGGAGATGGCTTTGGCCCATGACCTCACCACGGTGACATCTACTCCAGGGTCGCTCTTGGGGGATTGCGGGGTGGGTGCAGGGATGGTATTGCTAGTGGAGGCCACGAAGGCACCTACCTGTCCTTGGTTGGCCGCCATCAGGCACGACCAACCGCAAAGAGTTGGAACAGAGCAGAGCATCTAGAGAGAGAGTGAGTAGATAGAGTGAGTACCATCTAAGATAAAATAATAATCATATTGTCTATACATGTATATATACATAAAATTTCTTAATTTGATAGTAATCTTTTTTTCTTGTTTTTGAGGCTAAAGTTGACAGTGGTTTGGTAACCCACGCTACAAATTTAATGAAGAAACACATGAAATGATGAACAACCATGTAATGAATGTGAAAACAAAAATTTCAATCAATCTTAATTAACATAATCCAAAAGATTCTTATAAAAATTTTACAAGGAAATTTCCATCATATTCATAAATGAAATAAAAATACATCATTCATTAAGTCACATAAGTTTGATACTAAAGGTATTTGTGTCCATTACTTACAACATGTACATCAAGCAAAAGACATAAAAAGAAACTAGTAATAAATATCTTGTCATGTAAAACACCTTGCCATGAGTTGAGTTTATAGGGATGACATGTAGACTCCACTTGATAAACAATTCCACCTTTAGATCATTGGTTCCCAAGGAAGGAGACTCCTCACTTTCAAACCATGAGTGTTGCATGTTAATGATGAGAGTGAGATCGGGGTCACTATGAGAGATAATTCATCTGTAAATAAACCATAAGATGTGATATATACTATTACATTTAATTATACAATCCTACTACAAGGAGTATCACTTACAAAATATGTTACAAAAATATAGGCAGTATGTCAAGAAAAAAGCAGAGCTCATATACAAGAAAGACTATATTACTTTATGAGAAATATTATACTCAACCACCATGAATTTTGGAATGTACTGTCCAAGAAACTACATAATTATTTTGAAGTTAGGAATAACAACGACTTGGTAAAATAGCTACACCTATGGATAACTGCACCACACTTTACACCGCACAACATTAGACCAAGTGGTTATGGTGTTGACATGGATTTGTAATTTTAAATTAGCACTAGTGTGACTTGGTTATTTTTGTAGAGAGAGAATCATGAATAAAAGTCACACCAAAAGTAAGTTATATATATACATATATATACACATATATATATGTACATACATATATATAAATGTAGAATTTTATACTAGTGTCATGAAAATTATTGTTTGCACATGAATAACAAGATATATATTTTTAAATTTAATTTAATATATATCGAATACAAAAGTAGAAAATCACATATTACAATCATTCAACTAGAAAATATGTGTGTACCCTTTGTGCATAAAAATATAACCAAATATATTCTAGATTGATATGTTATAACCTAATACTTATATGAGTTCATTTACAAACTTTTGTAGTCATCTATATAATGCCAAAAGTAATATTTTGGGTCACTGGAAGAATCATTTAACATATTTTGATTATTTTTTATCAAATCATTTCATGCATATTTCAAATTGAAATGTGCAATAACTAGTAAATGAGAAATATACAATTTAGGTGAGAACTGGATTTATTATATAAGTGAACTACTATACTATTATATGTTAACTCAATGGTGCAATACAATTAAGTTAATGATAATAAAAGAAAGATTAAAAAAATGTGCACAGATAGAAAGAGAGAGATAGTCAAGAAGAGGTAAATTGCATTAATTATTATTGGTGTCTTTGTTTCACAATTAATTCACTCAATGTCCTCATATAGATAAATCACTTGTCTTCCCCTCTCTTGAATAATAGATAATTTCATTTAATTTGTTATATTATTTTACTTGCATCCCATTACAAATGGATATAATAGGATAAAAAATTATATACATATTTTAAAATGTGGACATATGTCAACGGGGGATAAGGAGAGAAATAAAATATGGAAAACTAAGAAGGACAACTTAATAGGAAAGAGAGACTTGAGGCACAATTTTAATACATTTATGTTCTTCAAAAAGTAAAGAATGTATAGTAGTTGGGGAGAAAGACTATGTGAGCCTTTTTGAAAGAGGATTATATTTAAAGTTTGAATAGAAAGAAAGTATACTTTAAAAAGTAAGAGTGGAAATTGATATGAGAAAAATAAAATAGAGCTATGAGTGAACAATAAGAAAACCTGAGTGAAAAATAAGAAGTGACAGAGAATCAAAGAGGATGCATCATTTCCAAAATTCTACAACATTATTAGATCATAATTTTCATGAAATATTGATTGGCATGTTTGTATATTGTTTAACAAGATCACTCTTGAAATAGAAGCATAGATTAGTGGATACATGATTAATGTTTAAGGAACCAAATAACATGTGTCTTCCACATTAAGCCCTGGGTAATCAACTTTTTCCTCTAGCCAATTCTAGAATTGAAACATGCAAATTTATTCCTTTTCATTTTTTGTATATGTAGTGAACAAAGTTGTATTGTGGTATAAATTGTTTACCTCAATGTTTTTCCCCTAATCTATTAGAGATGCCTAGACAAATATTCATTGGTTCGTGATGCCTCTCCACCAAAAATACAACTTGTATTTAGAAATTTGTAACATGTTGGAGTGATGGGCAATACTACTTATATGGATAATCATGTCATTGAGAGAGATAAAGTTTGTAGTGGTAATGAGAGGAAAATCTAGAAGATTACAACAAAGATGTGGAATGGAAAATGATAATATCATATGTGTGAGGGCATTTCGTTAGGAAGAAAGACATCAAATGAGCATTAAAATATTATTTCAACTAGTGTGAAAAATATTTATGAGAAAATACTAGGAATGAAACCAGTAACTTAAGATAACATCAAGATTGATGTCTAAGAAGAAAGCATAATGATGTCACTGGAATGATGATAAATTGTGTTGCAAAATCTCATGGGAAGGAAACTCTGTCTGATCATTCTTTTGACCAATTCCATGGAAAGGATATTCTTTTAATCTATGATATTTGTACTTAGTTGTTAGAATTTGTGTCCATGTGAACCAAAATGTTGCTTTTTGTTTTATATTATGGACCAAGCATTTTTGTATCATATTGTTTTACAATAAGAGACACAAAGATCTATGATGTCATTTACATGTATTGCGAAATATTCCGAATAGTTTTCTTCTATAATACTAAAATGATTAATAACAACTTGCTAATGATGTGGTGAAGTTTAGTAATCAAGGTTTCCTTTGCAGTGTGAATATGGTTCCTCATATTAAAAATATTGGTGGATAAAATGAAGCTAGTATTTGTTTTTCCGAATATGATACAATTATGATTTTTGTAGAAACCATAGTTTACTACATGATTTCCATCAATATGTGAAGTCCCTTATCCCTTCATATAAAATCTTAATGTAATAATTATGATTTTAATGACATACAACCTACATAAGAACAAGTTTATCCTATATAATTAGGTCTCACTACCTTTTTATATAACATACATAATATTGAACTACATAATTTTGATCGTGTTAGCATGACTGCCACTTGAACTACAATAGATACAAGCTCAACATGCTTAAGATGATAGGTGAATTCAGGGTCATGAATAGACCATACCTGATGTGGAATACTGGTAGCCATCATATACTTAGTAGTATACAACTCTAAATACCTTCCCACAATCCATAAATAACTACAAGGATACATGTTTTTCTCCCCTAAATTACAAAAAGTGGGAAGCTAGAAGGTACACCAGGAAACAAAATGATTAGGGTTTTATTGATGAGTTACTATAATACTCATAATTCATGATAAATAAAGTCAAATTGAAAACTTCATACTAGGATATACACAATTGAAGCATTATATAGATAATTCCACCTCCAATATGCACATTCATAGATTTAAGGATAATTCATGCCAAGATCATAAATTTCGTTCATTTGTGAGTAAAAAGGATATCTTTTTAAAATTAGAACATCAAGTCACAACAAATAAGAACATTGTAGAAAATAAAAGATGGAAGACTAATGGGATATTTTTTATTGATAGAAGGAAAACTCACATCCTATATATAGAAAAGGTGGCCAATACAATGAAGCAAACTTGACCCTAGTGGACCAAGATAATTAGGCATTTATGACATAATACACTATATAACAATAATTATAACACTCCTCCTCAAGGTGCATTTTATGGCAGAAATAAATATGAAGCCCAGACTGACAAGACTCAATTAGACAATATAAAAAGAAAGATTCACTCCTCATTAAAGATTTTCACTCTCCCTCAAACATGCCACTTCAACAACGATTTTATGATGCCACCTTTAAAGTTGTGTTCAACATGCTGAAAATACTCAATTTTTGGAGAAGGTCTTTTGATGTGCATCTGGAATGAAGGACATCTGAGAAATGAAATCCAAACACCATAGCAATAAATTGTTACCACCAATATGAAATATACAATTAAAACTATCATGACTATGCCATCTTCCCTAGAAAGGAATGTGTGATTAGTATAAGCACAATCAAAACATCCCACGTACATGTGACACGAACATGGAGGCGCAATGTCAATTTAGCAGTACATGTGTCTTCAAAAAATTTGAGAAGTGTAGTCAACTTGAATTAGCATAGAAGGCCACATACGTGCATAATGTTGCACAAACATAAATTGTATAAGGTGATGATGACCACAATTGGATCCATCTAGAATGTGACTCTCCGTGGCTTGATAGGAATGAAAGAAATCATCAAGGAAAGCCCAACTAGATTACTAGAATTTCCATATCAACACTTCAGAGAAGAATTAAAAAAAGTAGCCTGGTGAAGATACTAGAATTTCCATCTCAACACTTTACTCGGAGAAGAAATAAATAAAGTAGCCTGGTGAAGATAAAATCCAGATGAAACATAAACCTTACAGATAATAAAAAATTTCAAACTAGAAATTAATCAACTTTTGATACAAAGAAGAAACCAAATGTCACATAAAAATGTAGTGGGAATGATTAGTTGAAACATCATTAACACCAGAGGGAACCAGAAGTTGGAATAAACACAACATGCTATAGATTGACATAATAAATGTGATATGTACATTAAAATCTTGGTGCCAATTCTACAAGTGAGATCATTCAATGCATGAAGTAGTAGCTAATTTGAATAAGGAAGTGAATATAGTCAACCTACATGCATATAAACGTAGTGTCATTGGGAAAGAGATACACCAATGTTGCACCAGAGCACGAAAAAGTACATTGCAACTACGAAAGAGATATACTAATCATACACTAGAAGTACAATATGATAATGTTTTGATATCGGTTTAACATGCATGATTTGGAAACTAATTCTTTCCCACTAGTAACTAGATCTTCGGATCTCATCTCTCATTTTGTTCTTTAATTTACTTGTTTTAGTCCACCATGGACAATTCCTCAGATTGTAATTGTGCCTTCAACAGTCTGTCTTTTTTCCTCATTTTTCTACAAAATGCGGTGGCGACTCCGAACACATGTTCTCTTTTTAGGTGACATTTCACTACCAAAAAAGATATATTTTTCCTTTGATTATCTCTATTTCTTTATCTTTTTTCGGGCAAGATGTGACACATATGAACTGAATGTAAAAACCAAGAAATGCATTTCATTAAATAATAAATGAAAGGAAAATCACTAACAAATTCCATATTTTGAAGGTATAGTAGAAGAGGAAACAAAGATGATTACATCACAATGTTCATTCTGATAATGGACTAGAGAAAGAGTAAAGGATTTGTAGCTTACGAACGATATGAGGTTTTTCCCACTTTCTTCACTCGTCAAGCAACAAAATAATAACCGCCGACTACACAATGCTTTTGTCTTTTAGGAATCTCTACCATAGGAACACATGACACATCCCGATTGTGTTACGTTTGTTCCCCCTCCCGGCCTTATAATTACACACAAAAAAAACGTCCCTAGGAAGTAGCCCATTGTTTGTACCATTATCTGAAGCAAATGTAGTTATTTTCCTATTTGTACTCAAACAAAACTTAATTTGTTGCTTACAACTATCTCTATTATTAATTACATTTCTTTTAACTACAATTTTACGAATTGTAAATAATTTTTTTAACTCTAAATAGAGATAATGTAGATAATTCCTCTTTTTCACATAGTCAATTATATCTAAATCATCTTTTGTTCATAGTGTAAATTGATAGTTATTATCTCTCAATCATAAAATTCTTGAAATTAGAAAAATATATAAAATTAAATAGTAGATAATATATTTTAACAAATATTATACCTGAATTTAAATTATAAATATATTTTTATTGTAAATCTTGATAATGAAGAGATTTTCTAAATAATCATGATACATGTGCTTATACAACAGGCTGATCTTTGTTGTGCAATTATCATAAATAACAACAAGTTGGTAATGGTTATGTGATTTTGATGTATAACCATGAGTTATAACATTTTATGTGATTGTAGTCTATTATAACATATAATTATCACAACATGTGAATGCATGTCGTGTGATTATGATATATAATAATAGGCTAGAGTCGGTTGTGTAGTTATGATCTAGTACAATAGGTTATAATGCATAACTATTGCAACATATTAGAGAATGTTGTGTACTTATGGTCTTGTAGAAGAAGTTTGAGTATGTTGTGATATTATAGTCTATTATAATAGTTTAGAATGTGTTGTAGTATGACATAACTGCAACAGATTTGACATGTTGTATATAAACTATGTTGTATAATCTACAATTAACAACACATCAAAAGAATTATTGTAACAAATATGCTAACTACAACACAATCAGAAAAACTATTGTGTTTTTCCAGTTGTAAAATGTATTTTGTGTAGTTGTATAGGGTAGATTTTTTCCACAACTGATACTTACACACCCATGTGCCATTTATTGAGAGATTTGCATTCCTAACTGACTTGATAGATCATTTTCATTGTCGATGCACCCATCATGCCACTGAATACCAACCACTATATATTTTGCCACAAGTCAAACTCATTGTACTCTCTCATCTGCGAGAGAGCTATATTGTTAGTACACACGATGTGTCTTGAATTTTCCAATGCTACTTCACATTAAGTGAAAAGTTGGTTTCCCTTTCTCATCCAAGAGAGAGCTCCAATCGTTACTCTTGTTATCTAACTCTTCTACCATAGAAGAATACCTATAAATAGAAACTCATGTGATCACGTGCAACTAAGAGGATGAACTCAATAGCCTCCCCTGGTCACTATACGTAGGGTTACATGTCATGTGGTTGGAAGTAAAAACTCACTTTGCACATCATAATTCAACTCTAAATAGTAATCCATGATGTACTTAGGGAGCCATCTTCATTCCACCTAGATTTAACTCATATTAGGATTGCCCAAGTCTTATTCATATTTCCTCCAAATTCAAGTATGACATTGGTTGGAATCCTTTTGTTATTCTGAAAGATCCAATGAGATATATCCTTCTTGGATGGAGAGGTACCTATTAATTCTTTTGAACCATGATCACCCTCAAAGTAGGGGCTTCAATCTGGCATATACTATAGTCTCTACAGAAATGACATTGAAAACATGAGACGCTAGCTTATTGAATGTAGATTCATGGCGTGGTCAGGATCGATCCTTTCAATGATATATATATTTCTGGTATACCTAAATGTATACAAGAAGTCAGTAACTTTCGTTTGAACAAAATCATCCAAATGTTGTTGTCATTTCATAGGGTATGGAAGGAAACAAATGAGTATATTATGAGGGAATTGTTATTAGCAGCCATGTGAAGATGGATACCGATAACTTCCACACATAGTTATTTTCTTGAATCTTCTTTTGTTTTTGTTCAAGTTTTCTTACACACATGCACATACTTTCCAAAAAAAATACAAAATGAGGGAATCACACTTGGTTAACAAAAAGAAATATTTGTTTGAAATAAACAATGACAATGAACTTCTTGTTTTTCATTATATATATGATACATATGTAATAGGATATAATATTCTATTAAATCAGTAAATAATAAATTTCTCAACATATTGGTCCATCATAAATGTTTCTATAAGAAGATTTCAAAACTTGTATAAGATATTTCACAAGAAAAGTTGTTTAATTGGATGAAACATAAGTATTCTTTGACACGTAATATCTAGAGGAATTAAGTATCTTGAAAAAAAGACTATTCCTATCATTGTACACAATTTTCAGTCAAGCAAAATATGAACAAAATTTTCAACAATTCGTATGGAAAAATTTCTCCACACCACCTCCACGGTAACCTAACATTATTGTTTATATTTTTTCCAATTTCCTTCCATGTTATATATCATATACCAAAGAGTCTTATGTCTTGGTCTGTGAATGTTTTGTATTTTCATTCAACAGTGCAGAAGGTTGCATAGCATTGCAGGGTGTATGAAGATGGAAGTAGATAAGTGCTTCATCGAATGGCTACCGATTATGAGTAAATCCTTGTATGACGTTGACTATCAAATACTCATGGCGGTCTCGTCAAATGCTAGTGTCAAAGCCTGAGTCACCTCATTAATCCAAATGAGGTTGTAAAATCGAAATAGCATTTTTTGCAATTTTTATTGCCAATATAACATGATTCAAAATTTAACTCTACAAACCCCATGTTTGTGAGACAAATATGTCCCAAAAGAGGATGTGTTGCTCCTGTTGCAATAATACATCTTCACGGAACACATGTTGATTGTTAAGAAAAGTAATATGTCCCCAATTGAGACATATTCCCTTGTAGAGAAATTCAACCCCAATGGGCATGTATTGCTTTTTCATACTTTTTATTTTATTTTTAAAGTATGCTACCATGTATTTTTTGATATATATAGTATATAATTTAATGGTCATAATACCCATTAACTTATATACATTGAATCACATATTTAAACAAATTCTAAAACTGGTTAAAATATAAAATTACTATAATTTATAAATTGAGAATATTAATAAATGTCAATAACAATGTAGAAAATTCATATATGAAATAATAAAATTAAATAATAAATTATTAAAATTAAATGAATACACATGAATCTACAAAACATGGAAAGAAAAACAATAAATTTAATGTAATGGAATATATCACATGTCGACAAAAATCAAAAATATCATGAGATATTTATAATAACATGAAAAAATAAATTTAATTACCATCTAAACTTTAAAAAATAAATTGTACTGATATTTGGACCTCATTCGATTTTATACACAAATATAATTCAACAAAAGTCAAACATATTGTGATTATTTATGTTGTATTTAAAACAATATGTATCATATATTTCATTTCATTTATTTATTTATTATTGTTATTATTTTATATTATTGACATGATAATATTTCTATTGATAGTATATTTGATGTCTTTAATAAATATATTTATAGATATACTTTTTATTTACCTAAGTGTGTAATAATTATTATATTAATTTTTAATTTTGTTTTTAAAGTTTACATAAAATTATATTTATTATATGTAGGTTTGTATATTTCATTAATATTATACTCTAATATATAATCTTAATATTATATCCATTAATTTGAGACACAATTATTTATAAGTATAAATATTACATATTTATGAATTATAATATTCTTTTATTATATTTTTTGGTATTATTTTAATAATATAATTAAATATATATAAGTTGATATTTAATATGGTCAATGATATATATATAAACATACATTGTATTACAATTAAAAAATGAAGCAAATAATATACAAAAATAATGTGTTCTTGGTATAGTAATATAGCCAGGAACGTATTGCCTCTACTGGAATAACGCATCCTCTTTGAAAACATATTGCCTTAGAAACATTATTTTTTTTAATTATAAATATATCATGCAATATTGATAATAAAAATAGAAAAAAATGATATTAGATTTTTATAATTAGTCCAATAGCCCTCAAAAGAGTAACTTTTTGGCGTGCATGGTTGGGACTTGTTTAGTAGGGTGTTGACAGATAACAAAGTGTGTGTTTGATATATATTTTTACATTGCGAATTCACACAACTGCACCATACTACACCCAACCAACTGTATTGAGGGCCGGTATACAACTCATACAAGACATATACCCGGGGAGTGAACTCCGGTTGAGGATCTGTCCCTAGCTACTCCGGTGAAGATGTCCATATCACGTAGATTCCACACTAGATGCCAAGCAGCTTTGGTAGCAGATGGAGCCGACGATCAGACGATAAATGATTTTGGGCTGTGACCTTTTTTCACCCCGTGCACTTACTTTCTGGAAATGATGAAGGACCATGCGTTCTCGTGATACTCGAGGACTTAACTGTGAGATCCTTGTGATTAAGCTTTGTGACAGTGACTGATCACGGGTTGATTATTCAAGAGCTACGCTACACACAGTCCCTCCTATACCCGGCCACCCACCCGTGTATCGGGACTCCACAAAAATGTGGTCCCAGCCGGCTTTTAATACACGCCAATTAACTCCATGCAGCATGCTTTTACTTCCCGTCAATTAACTCCATGCAGCCGGCTTTTATTGTCCAGCAATTAACTCTCTCCACTCCTTCACGTCAATTAACTCTCTTCACGCCAATTAACTCCATGCAGCCGGCTTTTATTGTCCAGCAATTAACTCCATGCAGTCGGCTTTTAGTACAGTACGTCTGTTCTCCAGTTCTCATCAATCTTTCTACTTCGGTCGTACAATACATCATGTAAAAGTTACGGTGGTCAGAGAGTTGAAGCACAAGTACAGTACTTGCCCAGCACTGTTTATGAGTATGTCCAAAACAAGTACAGTACTTCCCCAACACTGTTTATGAGTATGTGCTCATGATGTGTAGTACAGTACATCATGTAAAGGATGCGATAGTTAGAGAGTTGAAGCACAAGTACAGTACTTGCCAAGCATTGTTTTATGAGTACTTGCCCAACACTATTTTATAATTCAATAATAAGTACAATACTTATTTATTATTCTCATATCAGTAACAAACCTATTCATTTCCGCCAAGTACAATACTCACTCTCCCTCCCTATTCATTTCCGCCAAGTACAGTACTCACTTGATAATTTTAACTCATTTACTCAAACATAAGTACAATACCTACCAATTTTAATCCATAAGTACAGTACCTACGAAATCCAATAATAACATTTTTCTCCTGGACATAATTTTTTTACAAAAGTATGTGCACATTGAATGCCTATCTGGTCAATAATCAACTATAAAATGCATCCATAAGTATTGTACCCAATACTTAATTTTCAACCCAGTTTGTCAAACATAAGTACAGTACCTATCAAATTCACTTGTGAATGTATATGTATTTATTGTAGGTACAGTACTTACGTAATCTGCAGTGGGGAGAAATATGCAGTTCCAATCCCCTTAGGCAATAGACAATAAATGTCATTTGCATGCCCGTTGAATGCCTTTTGCATGCCCGTTGCATGCGTGCTGCATGCGTTTTGCATGGACAATAACACAAAAAAACGGCTGTACATGCTATATCTATGAAATGCATTAAAATTTTCATTTTTCCAGATTCCGGGTATGTGAACAGGTGGGTAGATGACTGTGGCTAGAATTTTTCTTATTCAAACGAAAGGGAGGTAAGTAGTTACTCGTAGCAAAAGTAGATGTAAAGTCGTCATTATTGAATAACTGGAAATGATGCCTTCTGAATTACATGGGTCATAGGGGCCGAACAAAAAAGCAATATATACAACATCTGCCGCAAGAACGTACATCAAATCGGCAAAGAATGGAAGGCCTAGTTCAACTAGTAAGTCCGTCAAAGTATCACATGCCTTGAAAGCATTTGAGCTTCGACAGATGATCTAGCGGAACCAACGGCAGCGGTGGCGTTCCCGTGAGCAAAGCATTCAGGGAAATCATAGCAGAAAGGGGTTGTTGTACTTCCCTTTTGGACAAAAGGCTAAATATAATCTCAGTTACAAACATATGATTAATATGAGCGGCATTGACGTCTCAGTAGGGTTGTCAATGGTAAAGATATGGGGAGGATAAAGTTCTACTCTTAATCTTACCCTCTGGAGGATAGGGATAAGAATAAGGATAATTGCCCTTCTTAGAAATCTCCTTAGCCTCTCGTTATCTTTACCCTCTTCCCCACATGGTTAACAGGGAGTGTAAAGAGTAAATAGGTAATTTTAATATAAAATAGATTTTGCAAAAAAACAACTTATTTTAAGGTGGTGCGTTTGCATTTTCACTAATGTAAATATAAGTAGGACAATGTTATACTTGCATAACTGTTTAGATATTGGTCCAAGAATAACTTACTTTAAGGATGTGCGTAGTCATCTTTTTCAGTGTTCTGGTTTAATATTTAATAATAATAATAATAGACTACAAGAATTTGAGTGTGAGTAGGCGTGAGAAGCAAGTCGCAATCCACAAGCTTTCTTATTGGAAGAAATAGGATGAGAATTGAACTAAAAGCTATATATCTTTGTTAAATAAATGTGGGTAAAAGGGTATGGATAATGTCCATATCTTACCCTCCCCTTTTAATGTGGCTGGGAAACGGAAAAAGGATAAATGGGGAACGGATAAAAAAAACTTTTATGCTTACCTTTACCCTGCAGGGTATGGGCAAAGGATAAACGGATAATACCCTCCTCATTGACAACTCTGTGTCTCTGCTACCAACACGACTCATTATAAACACACACTCGGTAGTCTCAAAAAATGATTCCCTATCAAATGTTTGGATTACCTGTCCCCACTGCAACTCGAAAACTAAGTCAGAACCTGTTTTCAACAAAACTAAAGAATTATTCCCAAACCCCTCCACTCTCTAGTTGTTGAAATTCCATAGTCCCCCATGTTATTTGGATAATTCCAACAAACACCCTCCACATGTAACTATGGATACGGCCTTAACGTTTTTTTATTTCTTTTCGTTGTATTGTCTTCTTCACTTGTGTTCGTCAGTTTTCATTCTTCGTCTGTGTTTTTGTTTACAGTTAACCTCCTCAATAGCCTGACCATGTCAGTGACTAAGGCGCCACAAATATTTTAGGAGTCTATTCGGATTTCGATCTAGGTAAAAACTAGGTCAAATTCAATTATGTCGGGGATCAAAATTATTTCGAATAGGGTTGGATGTTGATTCTAAGTCTATTCATAATCACTTTTACAAATAAAAAATATACTCCTCATATCGGGTCTACTTGAGTTCATGTCAGGTCTGTGCAGCTTGTGACCATTTCCCATCAAGCATTTTGTAACTTTTATTTGAATAGGAAATTATTTATCGAACACCTCATCAATCAAAACCTATGATAGTATCTTGAGAACTCGTCCATAATATAATTAACATTACTTCTCGTAAAAGTGATCATAATTGTTTTTTTATAGGAGAGAGATAGAGTAATTATTATTTGTGGATAGAGAGAGTGTGGATTGGAAAAGAGAGGGAGATAGTGAAAGGAGAGAGGGTATGTAGTTAATAGACATAAAGAAGTAGTAGATAGAAAGAAGGTGTAATAAATAAAATAAAGAGGAGTGCATGGAGAGAAAGTACAATAAATTAAAAGAATGAGAAGTAGATGAGGAGAGGTAGAGTATTAAATATAAAGAGAGAAGTAGTGGATGAAGAAAGAGTGTGTACTAAATATAAAGTGAGAAGTATTGGATGGAAATAGAAAGAACGCCACATTATAATTCATACATATATTGTTAGCGTTGTGTGCATACAAAGTAAGTATGATACATATTAATGAACACTATTTAATTTAAAAATATGCTTTGCATTTATAGTACTTGTTTATAAACATTATTTACTTTAAAAATGTTGTCTGTAAGATGTATAAACATAAATATTATATAATAGTATGTATATAACTTATTTTAAAAAATGATGTATACAAATTTTATATATATATATATATATATATATCCATCTGTGTTTACTATTTATACTAGTATAATTTTTATTTAAAATTGATAGTGCTCTTAATGACTTCTATCACTAATAACAATTACTTGTATAGTTTTTATTCTCTCGCCCATCCTCAATTTTTTTACTTCTGACACAGTAACAAAATTGTTCTGTATACAATACTAGACACTCGTTTCGTATCCTATGATTTGCAGTAATCGAGACCTGAGTGTAAATTCTAATGAAAGAGATGTGTTTTATATCAATACTCTATTTGAATTAGCTTAGGTAGGGTGCATCAAAACCCGTCCCACGAAAATACCTATTAGAAATGAAACTCTGTCAGTTTTTAGTTGACAATTCAAACATTTAAATTCAGAGAACGAGGTGTAACTAATAAGTATGTTGGGTTATGGTTTGACAAAAGTAGGCATTCCTGTATCACACGTGTATTTAGTGGTGGTACTAGGAGTTGGTGGTTGGGGGCCAAAAAAATTAAATGCCCAATATAGGATTGGAACTCATGACCTTAAGTACAACAACAAGCATGTTAACTACTATACCAAGTGAAGTTTTATATTTTATAGTGTCAAAGACAATATATATAGCAACTATATTTTACATGAGTTGTGAAAAATGAGTAATGCATACACAGAGATTTGAACTTGAGACCTCTTGGATATGGTTACAGTCACAAATCGCTCCTCCAAGTTCGCATTTGTGACCAATTATTTGGTATAAATAATATATATTATCAATATAACATTACAGACATATGTATATGTACATATATATACACTACATTTTTTTTTGTTGGGGGGGATACCCGCCCCTGGGTCCGCCCTTGTATGTATTTGACATGATAAGATTCCAAAAGCTTGGGTTCATCTGTATATTTTCTTATGGTAATTGAACCGAGCCAATCAACTTCAATTCATGCTTCGATGTAACAATCCGACTTAGACCTGTACACATCATGCACATCACACATAAATATGTATCTATATATCTATTTGAATATATCTTTACGATATTATGTTATTTGGACAGGTCCACCCGACATGAAACATATATGTACTATGTGGGTTGGGTATGGATATATCTTCATGTTGAAGTACATCCAGGTGGGTGAGCTCCTTCAGCTGCATGGAGATCTTGTTCGGTGGCTTGTGGATCTAAAGGATGCAAACTTGCATTGGGGATGGATGGAGTTTTGTCTCGATAACACAGCCTACGGCTTGGCCATGCTGAATTTTTGATGGTTGTTAATCTTGTCAGGTCTGGAGGGTTGTGTTGTGTATTACTCTATCTCAGTGTTGAGACAGTTCAATTGTCTGCGGTGTGTGTATCAAGTTAAAGTTCTCCCTCCATTCTAGAAGAAGTTGATGATAGATTCTCAAAGGGTCTAAGAAAAGGTGGCATAGATGTGGTTGAACCAAAAGAGACTGGCCTGATATTTCTTTCTAGTGGGTCAGGATTGCTCTCTTGAATACATAGAGTGTCTTGTATTGGCACCTTCAGTGGTAGTGACTTATGATTCTTTTGGGGAACCAGAATGATGTCTTTTTTATACATTTTTTATTTGTTTGTTTATTGGTTTAAGAGTCCATCATTTTGTAGTGAGCTTATTTCTGGAATAATGATTTTTTATTCATGAAATGCCACATCGACCATAGGTATCCCCCCATGATATTTAGAAATGTATATTGGACTTAGGTCTTTGAGGTGCATACTATTATGAGTTTCTTTCTGACAAAATGTTTGGTCAAGGACAATCTAGAACTCTTCTCTATGCATTTTAGGATTCCAAGCATAGTTGTAGGTTTTAATGTGTCAAAATCACCTCATTCTCATCCACCTCCTTGTATGAATTTAGAAGGTTGAAATCCCAAGAGCTTTAAGCTATATCCCATCCTGATGTGATAATAGATGTTTCCTCCCTCTGAATGTTCATCCCCCATTTTGTTATGAGGAGGGACTTCATTCAATGGAAGAAGCCCTACTAGACATGGGTGTCACTCTAAGAGCTAAAACCATGTCATCCGCATTAATTGTGATTTCCTACCCATTTCAGACAATGTACCAGATGTCAGAGACACCCTAGAAGGCTTTATTCCCCACAAGTCTTAGAGTAGCGACCGACTATAAGAATGTGTCTTCCTATTTCAAGGGGTTCCTGAATTATTATTTTTTGTAAGGTGCCCACTGCATGTGGTTTTTTTATTAAAGTTTTTGATTTGATATTGATTCTCAAGGACATAGTATGAGAGTCAAAGGTTCCATAAAGAATGAATGGGAATTTTCCTAGTGAGGGTTTTCCATCTCATGACTCCTGGGTTAGTCCATACAGATTTTGGTCCCACCTTTTTTTGAGATGAGTAGAGGATAATTGCAAGGAGGTTCAACCTTCGCCATTGACTGTCCTTCCCTTTCATTTAATCCATGATAGATGTAAATGCTACAACATCCCATTAGGTGTAAATGTCAAGATATTGATTGTGATGATCAAATATGACTTTCCTCTGAGGACTCATATCCTATACCATCTGCTCGTTATGTTGATAATGGGGCTTCTACTAGATTTAGCTGCAACCATGAATATTTTTTATTGTATTTTGTTAGGGTGTGTAAGGACCATGACCCATGTTTTGGGCTAACCCTATTTTCTTTGCTTAAGAAAGGTTCTTAAAACCTTAATCTAATCCCTCATGAAGTTTTGATATCACGTGACAAACTTATGTTTCCAGTTTGGTCCCGTTTGGATGTTGTTTGAGCAATGTTTGCTTGTTTTGGACCAAAGTATAACTTACCCAAAGTAAGGGGTTATCTTGCAATATATCACATGTAGAGCATTCTTTTAGTTCTCTAGCATCATTTTAAAGAGAATGATGTTGTGGGGCGCCTTGAGGAGGGCCTATGCTCCAAGTTTGAGCTTGGACGGATGATGCTTGTGCTTTATGTGCTAGTTTTGGTGTAAATTATAATTTACCAAAAGTAGAGGGTCAATATGCAATTTACCTGCTCTAGAGTTTTCTTGCTTCAGTTTGGCATCATCTAGGATGTAGATGCAGGTTTGGACACCTTGTTTGGATGATAATTGGGGAGTGACATCTCTATATGGTTTTTATGCCTTATATGTCACATGTGCTATCTTGTCCTTTAGTGTATCAGGTAGAGCTTGGAGTATGTACCGGTATTGTGGGTGTGTCTCCCAGTGAAGATGATCAGCTGCATGATACACAGCCTAGAGTGTATCACCAGGCCGTGCATGTGGAGCTTGGGTGGAAAAAAGCATTGTTAAGAGCATGAACAAGTGTCATCTAAGTTTATGTGGTGATGACACCTTTCCTTTGCTACCTCTCTCTTGCTTGGTGTATATAACTCCCTTTCACCTTACCCAAGTGATACTTTTCGGCCATCTCTTTCCCCTTCCTATATGGTATGAGCTTGGGAGATTTGGGAGCTTAAAGAAACCCCCATGGAGCTTGGGAGGCCGAGCTCCTTACCCATGGAGATTTCTTGCTAAAGATCTGCCCTTGGTGAGTCATCCTTCTTTGCTAGCTTTTCATTGTGCTTTCTTCTTCATCTACTTCCTCCCCTCTCGGACATGGATGTACCTTTTAAGAGAGTAGGTAAGGCCGTGGTCCTTTCTCTCTTTTCTTCTCCTTGAGCTAAGCATAACTATGGCTTCTTCTTCTTCATCATCCTTTGTTTCTTAAGGTGATGATAATGGTGCCGAAGGCATGTTTGGAGCTTTTGATGGATGATCTTCATGGTGAGGAACGTGGGTTTTCTACTTGGATCAGGAAGCTTGATGTCTTTCATGGAGATCCTCTTATGGCAGGTTACATAACTCTTAACCATCTCTATTATGTTCACACTTTATATGTGCTTAAATCGATTCCTATCTTTAGATCGATACCTTTCACTATGATAGTTGTATTTGTGGAACCTAAAATCTGATCTAATAAAAAATTCACGTTTTATTACTTCCTTAATCTTGTGTGGGATGGAAAAGGATGTCTTGAGGTTGAAGATAACCAACCCAATCTGCTTTGGCTACCTAATATGGTGTTTTACCCGATATAGGGCTTTACCCGATACTATGCTTTACCCGATAGGATATGCCTTGGTTGATGGATTGTAAAAAATACCCCACTCACTTTGTTGTTGAGAGGTGAGCTTAGGATCCCTTGATCCAAAGATGTATGGTAGTGAGTCCTTTGGCAATATCCCTCTCTCACTTTGTTGTTGAGAGGTGAGCCTATGCTCTAGATGGTTGGGCGACATGTTAGCTTGGATGATAGAAGTTCTCATCTTAATGATTAGATGCTCTATGCTAGTTGAACAACATGTTCTTGGCATTGAACCCTTGGTTGGTACCTTGGGTGATATGGTGGTGATGCCTTTGGTGATGGGTATCCTTGTTGGGAATCTGATAGGCTGATCCTTGGTGTGGGTGATACACTTAGAAGTAGTGCTTCCTGGTATCCTAGAATCCTTGGGTGATATGGTGTGGTTAGGTTTGATGACATGGTTTTGGTATTCCTTACACGATACCTTTAAATGTGAATCCTACCCTTGAGTAGGCAATTGGGAAATACTGAGTATCCCTTGCCCGATATGCCTTGGTGAAGGACCTGACTCAATATCCATGCTAACCTGACACACACCTTTAGAGGCCTTGGCCGATACATCAGTCTTCATGAATATGATCGATGGTTTGTAAAGATACTGAGGTACATGTTGTTGTCTTGCCCGATATCATCAGCCCTATCTCGGTATGAGCATGATCATGTACATGAGGTTTTGGGCGATACTAGGGTTGAGTGCTTGGCTGATAACCTATATGATGACATGATATCTTAGTTGATATGCCCTTGCCCGATATACTCCCTTGGATGGTTGCCCAACACAAGAAGGGAGTTGTAGGCCGATATATGTTTTGAGCTTGAGAGATATAGGGTCTTGTATGATATAGAGTTTGGGTGATATAGTGTCATGAGCAATACAAGGACTAGTGATGATAGGTGGACCAGGTATGTGGAGTTTGTTACCCTTATACCCTTAATGATGATCATGGATGAGGAAAAAGGGAGTTAACCTTGGTAGGGTTGACCTAGAGAATACCTTAGTTGTCATGAGGTTATGTGGTTCTTGTCCGACATGGTTACAAGGTTGTCTAACCCGATATGAAGTGAGATGTGTTAGATACATGAGTTTCCCGATATCCCAAAAGAAGGTCCCTTGACCAGGATGGGCTAAGGTGTGTTTGGATGATATGACCTTGGTGGATTCTTTGCACGACATGCTTTGCCCCATATCAGACATAAGCGGAGTTTGTGGGTCTTACCCGATATCAACTTTCTTAGTGCTCGCCCCGATATGGGTGTTAACCGATATGGGAGGTTGTGTTTGTTGCTTGGTTGAGTACTGACACCAATAGTGTTCACTGGCATTTAGTGAGGGTTTGTTTGGTCGCTGCTTAGTTTTGATGAGGGTAGGCGGCACCTTTAGTGAGGGTTGTTCCCTAGCCCGATAACCCTAAGTGTTATCTTGAGCCATAGATGTTAATATGTTTACCTTGTTACCTTAGGCCCGTATATTTGATCATGATGATGAAGTATGATGAATAGGTTGTGAACATTAGTGTGGTGGTTACCTATGGTTGATGGTAGGTGAACCATTGATAATTCTTGATGGTAGATCATGGTTGTATGATCCCTAAAGATGAATCCTTAATAATGGCGTGCATGATGACACGAGATATATGGTATGGTGGATACCCATGGTATGGTAACAATAATGTGTATTGTTTAATACACCATCTATAAAATTATGCTTCATGTGTTCATAATAATGGATGATTGTTCCAAAACTATAAACCTTAATCTTAATGACGTGATATGTTCTTTAAAGATTTGTATGTGGTGATCTAGTTATCTCTTTTGCTAAGCTCCGTAACCATGCAGGTATTATCAATTGAATTCATATCTAGGAAAGAGCTATGGTGATTATATGATCATGTGCTTTGTGTAGCACTTGGTATATGTGCAATATATGAGTAATGATGATGTGCCTTGTTGATAAGATAACATGTATCCCCATATGACGAGAAAGGTCTGGTGACCTGATAAAGGCTGAGTGCATGATTGAGGTGTTATCCTCTAATTGTGATGAACTGAGGGATTGATATCCCATGGAAATATGATGATTGTTGAGGGCATTGAGAATAAAAGTAACAATGTGACACAAGATAATGGAGTTTAATGTTGTTTATGTTTTATATATGGTTGTCAACTTGGTTGCCCCAACAATCCACTTAAAATGAATTAACTAAATTTAGATGAACTTTCATGTAGTTTGACCTGGCCATAGATCCATCATTGTCAGGAGCTGGTGATGGTGAAATGGGTTCTCCTGCGGGTTAACCTGAATTGCTTATTGTTGAATATGCGGGGTTTCTCCTAGCTGAAAATAAGAGTATTAGAGTGCTACTGCGGTTGTAGACTCAAGATGTGTATAAGAGCATGGTGAATAGGCCCATGGCTCAGTGTGATAGAGCATGGTGAACAAGCCCATGGCTCAGTGTGACAGAGCATGAATGCATTCATGGCTCGGGAGCACGGTGAACAGACCTATGGCTCAATATATACTAGTGTCGTAACCTATACCAAGGTGGGCTAGAGAAAGGGTAGCCTACGGAGCTGACCCTGTGACTAAGGTCACTTAAGCAAGAGATTGCGGTCTTGCTTTGGTTCTCGTTCACTGACCACAAGGGTAGAGGTCGTGGATTCCTGCTCTTCCATTGACCTTGTATGGCATCGGCTTTGGGTTTTGCAACCAAAGGTTGGATTCGAGCGGTATGGCTCACTTCCACAAGGAATAATAATTCGTAATCAAGCCGTATAGTATCTTTGCTTAGGGAAAATATGAAACATTGGATGAGGCGTAGTAATGTTGTTCTGTGATCTTTGTATACATTTTTCATACACATGTTCTTCATATTCCTTCTTGCATAACCGGTTAGTTATTACCTGTTGTTTAAATTGATCTATCTGCTAAGTTATCTCTGACAATAATAAATTTGGTAGAGTGTTATGTTTCTCACTGGGACTATGTGTCTCACCCTTCTGGTTAAATAACATTTTTAGGTGGGCGTGCCTGGCGAGATGAAGATCATGTGGCTGAGATGATATGCAGAGGTATCGTACCTGGTGGAATATATAGTGTCTAGCAGTAGAGTCCTATGTGTTGTCACTGTACACTCAGGTCTTCGGGAGAGTTTTTTTCGCTGTTTCTCATAAGATGATTGACGTGGTTTTTGGCTTCTATACCTTGATGTAATAAATCAACATGTGGAACAGTTATTTCATGTAACGAGATGATGGGAAATTATGTTGTAGCACCTTGAAAATATGTTATGAAAAGAAAGTGTTGGCTCAGATGCAACATGTATCATCTTATGGTGCTTGTTCTAAATCGGTTTTAATTTCTCGTGATTTTTGGTAATCCTATGTTTAGTATGTAATCGTGTTTTGTTCGAGTTGGGATGTTTCAAGTGCTTGGTATCAGAGCTCTAGGTTCGCTGAGTCTACATGGACACTAGGACTAGGATTAGAATGGTGTCTAAGGTCCGACCGTGACATAAAATATGGTGCATACTACCTAATCTCAGTACTTGATGCACTGGCCAAGTATTCAAATATTGAAGACAAAGGTAAGTATGGAGCATTATATTGTTTCGTCCTTGATTACTCTGATCAAGTAGTCATTCTGGAGCAATCTAAAGAGCATAACAAATCAGGAAATATGACACTAATACCTTCATCATGATATAAAAGAGGTAAATGAATGCACCATAACCCCTTAATACCTGGATGCTTGGTAATAAAAAGAGGAAGTAACAGTTATATGAAACCCAAATCCATATAAGAACGCAACGAGATAAGTTCTTGGAACCATAATCTCAAGAGATACATCAAGTAAAAGACAGATTAACCTGTGATAACAAGGTGAGTTAAAGTATAAACCTTACACAAGATGAAGAAAATGCCTGAAAGAAAAGATAAGGTTGGAAGAAAGAAAAGAATAAGTGATGAGTAAATAAGATGGAACCTGAGATAATCACAGACTAATCAATGAACGTAATAAAAAATGGGAAAGTATAAAGTGTAAAATTCATTATAAGTAAAAGGGAACAAGGGAGATGATCCCCGTTCAATAAAGAATATGTTAAGAGTAACACTCTTTCACAAAAAGAAAGTGGAAGCACGGTGCAATCAGGAAATAATCATGAATATGATGAAATGACAACAAGAGAAAAAGAGTAATAACATGTAATTGTCTTGATGATTCCTGTGCTGATAGCAAGGAAACCAAGAAGAAGCAAGATAAAACCAAATGGAACAAAGTTTAATGATGCATAAATAGTTGAAAACTCATGTAAGGATCAAAGAAAGTGATAATTTCCTCCTCCTTGATATGAAACCATAGATGTTGATGGGGTGATAGGAGGAGTTTGTTCCCTTGTGTTCCTTCCTTCTGAGGGAATTTCAGTCAAGTGGACCTTGTGTCACTTGATATGTATGCTTTTGGAGAGATCTCTGGTTGGATACCTTGAAAAGTATTAGTTGATCTTTGACTTTAGTTCCAAGATGGAGATGCATGTGTTAGACGATGACAGTAGGATGTTCCTGACACATTTTGATCTGGTGACGATGGTAGATTATGGATGTGATATCGGAAGTGATATGTTTTGGCTCAAGACATGGATACCAAAGTAAGGAATCCAAGAATACGAGCAGGTGAGAACATGTCTTCTGGTAAGGGGGAATTAAGAGTCAAGATAGCTGGATCGTGAAGGTATGGTGGTGAACCGTCTTGACAGATCATCCTTGACCTGGAACCCATAAGCTTGAAGCTTGTTTTGGAGTCTGGACCTATGTGGTGACCCTTGAGGCAACAGTTCAACATCCGAGAGGAATGCTGATGAGGATAAGCAAGTGAGGACCGGATGGTATGACCATAAAGCAGAAGGCAATAGTTCGATCTTGTGACACGAGTTGTCCAGAACAATGTGTGCTGGCAGGTCAGACGGAGTCACTCCTTTCCACTTTGTCTTCTTCTTGCCTCTTATCTTCCCCAGTTGATCCGGTATACGGTGTACCCTCCCTCCCCTTTTTTTTAATGCTTGTAGTACGTTTGGTAGATGTTTCCTTCTTATTAGTCAAGAGAGAGATAGCCTGTTGTCAAGCACCTTATTGGATGACCTAATTGTGTTGGATGAAGTATATCCTTCTCATATCCTTTCTTTTCCTAGAAATGAAAGTCAAGCAAATCTCTTTCCACTTGACATATCGAGGATCGAGATAACCCTGGGAATGTATATCCTTGGAAAGGTGTGAAGTGGTCTCAGATGGAGAAGTTGGCTTTGGTTTGACCTGGCGAAGTTCTTATAGTATGGCTATCACCTGTTAGGGGTTTATTCTCTACATAAACATGCCATCAGAAGGTATGCACCCAAGGAAAAGAACTATGGTAAGATCATCTTGGGAAAAGTTCATCAAGTTAAGCTTGATTCCTTAGAATACTCCTAGCTAAGTCTCGAGTAAAGGAAGGTCCAGGAAGGATGTGCATTGGTTAGAGACAGATGAACAAGGTTTGGCAATCCCTATCCAGACCAGTTGAGAATAATGCATACATGTTACAACCGTGTTGACAAGTGTTGTGCCCTTGGGAGCCAATATGAAGTTGTGGCAGCCTTGCATCCAAGATGATGTTGTGTATCTTGCTATGCTGTTGCTAATCGAGATGTTTAGTTCCTTGGTTACTCGATAGCTCCTTAATGTTACATCTTAAGAAAGACATAGTGAAGTGCTTTATGAGTTTTGTTATGTGTATGCATGTGTTTATCTTATGACAATCCCTTCTGAGATATATCTCCCTTAGATTAGAGACATCATTTGTGGAAGGAGAAGGAACAATTGGAATGTATATAGCAGAAGGATAATGATACAAGTTATGTGAAGCTTAAGTGTTGAGCTTGTAAGATCAGAGTAGCACAATAGAAGCGTAATATGGAAGGTGATATATCAGTAAAGGAATTGATACCTAAGCGATACAGGTTTCATGTGATGTTCCAGTATAAAAAGAGTGTTATCAGACAAAGGATGATGAGATGGAGGGCTACGCTAGTGACCAGTACAAGAAACCATGTGTTGCCTATGGAAGAAGAGCAAGTACATTGGTCATATATCTATGACACACATGAGCTTTTGTGGAGTTGTATATTGCAATGCGTGAGTAACACCCGTCTTCTTTTTGATCCAGATTTCGGGGACAAAATCCTTGTTAGGGGTTTATGACCTGTAAGGACCCTGACACATGTTTTGGTATAACCTTATTTGCTTTGATTAAGAAAGGTGCTTATAACATTAATCTAATCTCTCAAGAAGGTTTGATATCATGTGAAAAACGTATGTTTCCAGTTTGGTCCCGTTTGGATGCTATTTGAGCAATGTTTGCTTGTTTTGGACCAAAGTGAAATTTACCCAAAGTAAGGGGTTATATTGCAATATATCATAGGTAGATCATGCCTTTAGTTCTCTAGCATCATTGGAAAGAGAATGATGTTGTGGGGAGCCTTGAGGAGGGCCTATGCTCCAAGTTTGAGCTTGGACGGATGATGCTTGTACTTTATGTGCTAGTTTTGGTGTAAATTGTAATTTACCAAAAGTGGAGGGTCAATATGCAATTTACCTTCTCTATAGTTTTCTTGCTTCAGTTCGGAATCATCTAGGATGTAGATGCAGGTTTGGGCACCTTGTTTGGATGATAGTTAACGAGTGACATCTCTATATGGTTTTTATGCCTTATATGTCACATGTGTTATCTTGTCCTTTAGTGTATCAGGTAGAGCTTGGAGTATGTACTGGTTTTGTGGGTGTGTCGCCCAGGGAAGATGATCAGCTGCATGATACACAGCCTGGAGTGTATCACTAGGTCGTGCATGTGGAGCTTGGGTGGCAACAAGTGGTGTTCAGAGGATGAGCAAGTGGCATCTAAGTTTATGTGGTTATGACACCTTTCCTTTGCTACCTCTCTCTTCCTTGGTGTATATAACTCCCTTCCTCCTTACCTAATTGATCGTTTTCAGTCATCTCTTTCCCCTTCCAGTGTGGGACGAGCTTGGTAGATTTGGGAGATTTAAGAAACCCCAATGGAGCTTGGGAGGACGAGCTCCTTACCCATGGAGATTTCTTGCTCAAGATCCGACCTTAGTGAGTCATGCTTCTTTGATAGCTTTTCCTTATTCTTTCTTCTTCATCTCCTTCTTCCCCTCTCAGACATGGATGGAACTTTTATGAGAGTAGTCAAGGCGGTGGTCCTCTCTCTCTTTTCTTCTCCTTGAGCTAAGCATAACCATGGCTTCTTCTTCTTCTTCTTCATCTTTTGTTTCTTAAGGTGATGATAACGGTGCTGAAGGCATGTTTGGAGCTTTGGATGGATGATCTTCATGGTGAGGAACGTGGGTTTGCTTCTTGGATTAGGATGCTTGATGTATTTCATGGAGATCCTCTTAAGGCGGGCTACATACCTCTCAACCATCTCTATTATGTTCAATCTTTATATGTGCTTCAATTGATTCTTGTCTTTAGATCGATACCATTCACTACGATAGTTGTATATGTGGAACCTGAAATCTGATCTTATAGAAAATTCACATTTTATTACTGCCTTTATCTTGTGTGGGATGGAAAAGGGTGTCTTGACGTTGAAGATGACCAACCTGATATGCTTGGCTACCCGATATGGTGTTTTACCCGATATAGGGCTTTACCCGATACTATGCGTTTCTTGATATCGTACCTTGCCCGATAGGATATGCCTTGGTTAATTGATTGTAAGCAATACCCCTCTCTCACTTTGTTTTTGAGAGGTGAGCTTAGTATCCCTTGATCCAAATATGTATGGTAGTGAGTCCTTGGGAAATACCCCTCTCTCACTTTTTTGTTGAGAGGTGAGCCTATGCTCTAGATGGTTGGGTGACATGTTAGCTTGACCTATAGAAGTTATCATCTTAATGATTAGATGTTCTACCCTAGCTGCATGACATGTTCTTGGGGTTGAACCCTTGGTTGGTACCTTGGGTGATGTGGTGGTGATGCCTTTGGTGATGGGTATCCTTGTAGGGAATCTGATAGGTTGATCCTTGGTTTGGGCAATACCGTTAGAAGTAGTACTGCCCGATATCCTAGAGTCCTAGGGTGATATGGTGTGATTAGGTTTGATGACATGGTTTTGGTATTCCTTACATGATACCTTTAAATGTGAATCCTACCCTTGAGTAGGCACTTGGGCAATACTGAGTATCCCTTGCCCGATATGCCTTGGTGAAGGACCTAACTCGATATCCATGCTAACCCGACACACACATTTAGAGGTCTTGTCCGATACATCAGTCTTCATGAGTATGATCTATGGTTTGTAAATATACTGAGGTACATGTTGTTGGCCTTCCCAATATCATCAGCCCTATCTCGATGTGAGCATGATCGTGTACATGAGGTTTTGGGCGATACTAGTGTTGAGTGATTGGCTAATACCCTATATGATGACATGATATCTTGGCCGATATGCCCTTGCCCGATATACTCCCTTGGATGGTTGCCCAATATAAGAAGGGAGTTGTAGGACGATATATGTTTTGAGCTTGGGAGATATAGGGTCTTGGATGATATAGAGTTTGGGCGATATAGTGTCATGAGCAATACAAGGACTAGTGGTGATAAGTTGACCAGGTACGTGGAGTTTGTTACCCTTATACCCTTAATGATGATCATGGATGAGGAAAAAGGGAGTTAACCTTGGTAGGGTTGACCCAGAGAATACCTTAGTTGTCATGAGGTTATGTGGTTCTTGGTCGATATGGTTACAAGGTTGCCTAACCTGATATGAAGTGAGATGTGTTAGATACATGAGTTGCCTGATATCCCAAAAGATGGTCCCTTGACCATGATGGGCTAAGGTTTGTTCAGACGATATGAACTTGGTGGCTTCTTTGCATGACATGCTTTGCCCCATACCAGACATAAGTGGAGTTTGTGGGTCTTACCCGATATAAGCTTGCTTAGTGCATTCCCCAATATGGGTGTTAACCGATATGGCAGGTTGTGCTTGTTGCTTGGTTGAATACCGACATCAATAGTGTTCGTTGGCTTTTAGTGAGGGTTCGTTTGGTTGCTGCTTTGTTTTGGTGAGGGTAGGCGACACCTTTAGTGAGGGTTGTGCCCTAACCCGATAACCCAAAGTGTTATCTTGAGCCCTAGATGTAAATATGTTTACCTTGTTACCTTAGGCCCATATCTTTGATCATTATGATGAAGTATGACGAATAGGTTGTGAACATTAGTATGGTGGTTACCTATGGTTGATGGTAGGTAAACCTTTGATAATGTTTTATGGTAGATCATGGTTGTATGATCCCTAAAGATGAATCCTTATGAATGGTGTGCATGATGACACAAGATATAGGGTATGGTGGATACCCATGGTATGGTAACAATAATGTGTATTATTTAATACACCATATATAAAATAATGCTTCATGTGTTCATAATAATGATGATTGTTCCAAAACTATAAACCTTAATCCTAGTGACATGATATGTTCTTTAAAGATTTGTATGTGGTGATCCAATTATCTCTTTTGCTATGCTCCCTAACCATGCATGTATTATCAATTGAATTCAAAGCCAGCTAAGAGCTATGGTGATTGTATGATCATGTTCTTTGTGTTGCACTTGGTATATACGCAATATCTGAGTAATGATGATGTGCCTTGTAGATAAGATAACATGTATCCCCATATGATGAGAAAGGTCTGGTGACCTGATAAAGGCTGAGTGCCTGATTAAGGTGTTATCCTCTAATTGTGATGAACTGAGGGATTGATATCCCATGGGAATATGATGATTGTCGAGGGCATTGAGAATAACAGTGACAGTGTGACACAAGATAATGGAATTTAATGTTGTTTTTGTTTTATATATGATTGTTTAATACAACTTGGTTGCCCCAAAAATCCACTTAAAATACATTAACTAAATTTAGATGTACTTTCATGTAGTTTTCCCTAGCCAGAGATCCATCATCGTCAGGAGCTGATGATGGTGAAACGAGTTCTCCTATGGGTTAACCCGGAGTGCATATTGTTGAATATGTGGGGTTTCTCCTAGCCAAAAATAGGAGGATTTGAGTGCAACTGCGGTTCTAGACTCAAGATGGGTATAACAACATGGTGAACAGGCCCATGGATCAGTGTGATAGAACATGGTGAACATGCCCATTGCTCAGTGTGATAGAGCATGAATGTGTTCATGGCTCGGGAGCACGGTGAATAGACCCGTGGCTCAGGATATACTAGCGTCGTAACATGTACCAAGGTGATCTAGAGAAATGGTAGCATGTGGAGATGACCATGTGACTGAGGTCACTTAAGAAAGAGAATGTGATCCTACTTTGGTTCTCATGCACTGACCACGAGGGTAGAGGTCATGGATTCCGACTCTTCCATTGATCTTGTATGGCACCGACTTTGGGTTTCGCAACCGAAGGTTAGATTTGAGTGGTACAGATCACTTCCATAGGGCATAATAATTCATAATCAAGCCTTATAGTATCTTTGTTTAGGGCAAATATGAAACATTGGATGAGGCCTTATAATGTTCTTCTATGATCTTTGTATAAGTATTTCATATACATGTTCTTCATATTCCTTCTTGCATAACTGGTTGTTTATTACCTGTTGTTTAAATTGATCTATCTGCTCAGTTATCTGTGAAAATAATAAAGTTGGTAGATGGTTATGTTTCTCACTGGGATTGTGTGTCTCACCCCACTGGTTAAATAATATTTTTTAGGTGGACGTGTCTGGCGAGATGAAGATCATGTGGCTGAGATGATATGCAGAGGTATCGTACCTGGTGGAATATATAGTGTCTAGAAGTAGAGTCCTATGTGTCGTCCCTGTACACTCAAGTCTTTGGGAGAGTTTTTTTCGATGTTTCTGATAAGATGATTGATATGTGGTTTTTGTCTTCTATACCTTGATGTAATAAATTAGCATGTAGAACAGTTGTTTCATGTAACAAGATGATGGGAAATTATGTTGTAGCACCTTGAAAATATGTTATGAAAAGAAAGTGTTGGCTCAGATGCAACATGTCTCATCTTATGGTGCTTGTTCTAAATCGGTTTTAATTTCCCGTGATTTTTTGTAATCCGCTGGTTAGTATGTAATCATTTTTTGTTTGAGTTGGGATGTTTCAGGGTCGTCCTATTCTAAGGAGTTATTTTAGGGTTGGCAAACTATTAAGGCCTTAGGATATCAATCATGCTCCTTTTATACTAGTCTCAAAGGTTCAAATTTGACATTTCCACTTTAGGGTGCACGTAGGGATGATGTCATTTGTTTAAGTAGATTTTAGGCATTTTTTATAGGGTGGAGATTTTGGCTCCCTTACGTGGCATTCTTCCAGTGGCTTGCTCGTTGTTGTAGTATGATCAACAATAGTAGGGTTTGGCAAGGCTGGTGTTTGTGTGATGAAGATGAATATCTTCATACCTGTTTTAACACAGGCCTCCCCATTCATATATTTTATAAGCGATGTAGGGTTCCTACCATTTAGTGTTTAGCTTGCCCCTAGAATTAGCATTCTAAATGACTCACAATTCCAGGTTGTCATTCTAGAAGTTGTGTGGTCAAACTCTGTTGTTCAACGATTGATCCATTCCTTTTTGGTAACACTATGCATGGTGTAGGGTTCTATCCCACCATTTTTCATATAGTGTTGAGGCCATTTGGTCTCCTAAACATTTACTTTCCACAATATGCAGTGTGAGGAGATCTATACTTCTATTGGTAGGAGTGCTTCCATCCCATATATTAGGGAGTATGGAGTATCCCCTGTGAATGTCCTGATAGAAGTGTGATAGGCCCTTAAAGCCATTGGAAGATGTTCATTGTAGTTGGTATGAGAGGTGATATTCTTCTTTAGGATCTTGGTTAGATTTTTGTTAGAAATTTCTACAAATCCATTCATTTGAGGTTGATAATGTGACATTCAATGATATTTTATCCACTAAGAGATTTGGTACTCCTAGATGATCTTGGAAATCAATTTTGTCCCATTTTCTGAGATGATATCATGCGATATCCCATACCATCATGTGATATTTTTATTGAGGAACTTGATGACTTTCAAGGCTCATGCATTAGTGATGGACACTGTTACATCCACTTAGTGAAGTAATCAATCACAACACTGATGAAACAATTTCCATTTTACACCTTAGGTTTGATCTTCCCAGTCATGTCGATTCCCAAGCTTAGACTGATCGAGGAATGGCCATATTGTACAATTGATTTGTAGGAAAATGAATGTAGTCCTCATGAATTTGGTATGCTTGACATTTGCAAACAAATTGACAGTAGTCTATTTCCATGTTGCTCCTTATAGGACCACAAGAGCTATGTTTATCTAGCTAGAATGACTCCTTTCATGTTTCTATCACACGACCCAACATGGACCTCCTTCATGACAGATTTTGCTTCTATCTTATCACCACATCAAAAAAGAGTTTTATTGTAGGATCTACAATATGGAAGTTCTACCCTTAGAACATACTGCATGGCTCGTCACTTGACTGCTAATTGGTCTCTGCATTTGAGGTTCTTAAGAATGACTTGGTTTCATAATACATCTTGGTGTCATGAAACCAAGCCCCTTCTTCGTCATTGGGTGCATTGTGGATGACCATCCAGTAGGTGGGTTGAGAAAGTTCCTCAACTTCAAGAGAGAAGGCTTAGACTTTTTGTATGTTGAGCCATGAAGAGGGAGTTACTAGAGCATTTGCAAAGGCATTATGCTCTCTTATGTGAAGTGGAAGGAAATTACTTGAAATCGAAAGCCAGAGAACAAGTATGTTCCTGGTGTGGTACCAAGTTCTAATGGGGTGTTTTATGGTTGTTCTAGACCTAAGAAATGACAAGGAGGAAGTCAACATAGACTTGTAGGTGTTGTGCCCCTAGATAATGGGAGAGGTAGAGACCCAAGGTGTAGGATTCATATTCAGCCACATTGTTAGTGGTGTTGAACTCTATCCATATGGCTACTTGTAGTTGTTCTCCATACATATTTTGGAGGACTACGTCTATTCTGATTCCTTTTCAATTTACATATCCATCAAAGAAGATTATCCTTGTGTCTGTGTCTATAGGAATTCCCATGTATGGTGGGTTGATCATCCCTATTTCTTCATCTGGGAACTAGTACTCATGTTTAGCTTATCTGAAGTGGGAAATATTCTAGTTGATCTACAAGGGCTTGTGATTTGACTACCTTCACCAGGAGATAGGTAACGTTGAATTCCAACACATTGCATTCCATTTACCACATCACTTGATCAAGGTAGGGTGATTGCATAAATAGTAGAGTGGATCGTTATTGGTGATTAGTTATAGAGGATAGTCATTAGGTAGTGGCACAACATTCTTGTCACATGGATTAGATCTAGTAAATATTTTTTTATTGTAATGTAGTGAGCCTCTATGTTATTGAAATTCTTCAATGGATAGTAGATGGCATACTAGGTGTTGACTATTTCTTGACTTAAGACTTTGTCATATGTGTAGAATGAGAGGGTATCTAGGCATGACCGACCTCAATATTGCGAGATTTTTGAGGTAATTCTTAAGCTTTTAGAGCCATGACCTTGCATTGTTTATTCAATGTGGGGTTAGAGGTCTTATTTAAAGCTTGAAGATCGGCTCACATCTAGGTGTGAATTTTGGTATGAAGTGGCTGATGTACTGAAGATGTCGAGTAGGCCTCCTATTTTGTTCTCTTCCTTAGGGGAGGGCATTTACATGATATGATGAGCTTTTCTAGGGTCTTCTTCAATCCCTTTTTGAGAAATAATGTACCACAACAAATTACCAAATGTGACCCCAAAGGTGAATTTGGAAGGATTCTTTCTTAGAAAGGACCATTAAAGTTGTTGAAACAACTTCTCGATTTTCGTCACATGGTCCTCTAAATGTCTAAATTTAGTGATCATGTCATCCTCATAGACCTCCATCTCGTTGTGCATCATGTTTTAAAAGAGGGAAACCATTTCCCTTTGATATCTAGCTTTGATGTTCTTGAGATGAAAGTAATTACCCCTAGAAAAACACTCCCTATTTTATGAATAAGGTTGTCTTCTCTTTATCTTCTTTTGCCCACCTATTCTAGTTGTAGCTACAAAATTCATCCATGAAACCAATACGTGCATCACTCTTCATTTTGTCAACAAGTATGTCTATGTGAGGAAGCAAAAAGTCATCTTTCGGAGACACTTTGTTGAGTTCACAGTAATCCAAGCTCATATGTAATATTTGTCTTTCTTTGGTACTAGTGCAATGTTGGCGAGACACAATGGATAGTTGACTGGCTCTAAGAAACCAACACTATATTTCTTTTGAACTTCTTCCATGATCTTGAGGATCCACTCTAGCCTAAGCCATTTACCCTTTTTCTTGATAGGGGAAACACCATGAATGATAGGTAGTTGATTGAAATGATAATCTCATCTGACCTAGGCATGTCAGGTAGCTCCAAACAAACACGTTGATGTAGTGGCATTGAAGTTCTATTAGGCAGTCTTTGATTTCTTGTGGTAGACATAACCCAACTTTGACTTCATGTGGCTCAAGGTTGTAGCAAAGATTCACCATCTCTATCTCATCTTGGATATGAGAAGGTTGATGTTGTAAGGAAATATGGTGGTAGAGAAGGAAACGGAAACAAAACTTTAACTGCCCTATTTCCCTTATAACAGTAGACAATGTCAACAACTATATAATGGGAAGGATGGTTTCGAGGATTCACCTGGTCCTAGAGTAAGTCTGGCAACATTCTCCTCATAGTAGTATGTTCCTTTCTTCAAGTTGCACTCGAACAACATCTAAAGTAGCTCCTAGTTGATCACCAAGGACAGTAGCTTGACGTTGTCCTCCTAGCAGTAGACAACAACCTCCTTCCCTCTATGGTAGTTCACATGGACCACCGGGAACTCCTATGTTCTAGAAGAATAGATGGGAAGGAGTTGTCTCTACATGTTGGTGTACTAGCACCAACTTTCTCTCCTAGAATTGTTCTCCCTTTCTATCTGTCCCTTTATCCGGTAGGACTTCTCTGGTTCTCTTGGTTACCACAAATACAGTAGACAACAATTGTCAAAGGCAATTTGAGTTGTGTCCCTAGGAAGCCCTAATACCCCTCTATTTATAGGAGGGTTAGGGTCAGGGTTCCCAGTCTATGAGGGAATGGAAAGGACCAAATTGTCATGAATTTTCACAACCTACATACGGAAAAATGGTTAGTTCATAGGTACACTGATCTATTGGCATGCGAGCCAATCAGTTCAACCTTTAAACCAGTCATTTCATCATTGTTCACAATTGCAAATGTATTGGCAATTATAATTTGTTTAACGCACAACATGACATTAGCACTATTTCATGATGCAATTGAATTGATTCATGAACCAGACATCTCATCACATCAACATATTGTTTGATGAGCTTGAGTCAGTTGGTTCATGCCCTAGTTCAATTAAAATTCAGCCAATGCAATTTTCAATCAACTAGACACTCCAACCGATCAGTTCAACACTTGAATTGGTGGGTTCAGAGTCTAGTCAGTCAATTATTGTTTAAATTGAATACCTAAACACTTTACTAATCAAGTTAAACATCATTCATGAAGAACTCAAATTCCAAGAGTATCCCAAACGTGTGACCCTATAGGTTCCAATTAACGTTGGCAGTGATTGTCCATAACTTTTATGACATCAAAAGAGAAGAGCAGTATTTAGCAACACATCATTGCTACCCAAATAAATGGAAAGCTGGAGAACAAATTCAACTTACAATATATGATTGGTGTTACAATGTTTGTATAGTTCCTTTATCACTGATATCTTGATTTAACACAAGGCATGGATAGTCATCCTCTTCAACATTCAATCTCCATTCCTTGAATTAGAGTAGACTATCTAAGATATATGTAAGCTCAATATCATATATTGACTCACGTGTGCATGGCCATGTCTTTTCCAGTCTCACTTATCATTTTACTAGGATATCATACTCCCATAGGATGGACAAGTCCCATCTACATCACTCACTATCATCCCCATGTGTCACAGTGCACCCAATCATCACCTTTATGGCAACCCTTATTCAAGGTCAGGGTGGATGATGTAAAAATATATTGAGCGACATGTGATGAGTGTAGTAATTTTAGGTCTAAGAACCAAAACACCACCAACACTATGAGAGGTGATTCTGACTACCATGTAATGATTTCCATGTGTCACTCTCATGGTGAATCTATCTAATACATTATTCTCTATCAAGTATATATGTGTTTGGTTTGATATCAAATATCATGACTGATGAGATTCTGTCATCAACCAACACACACTCTAGTCTTATGTGTTATTTCTACCTATCAACCTTCCATAATAACATTCAACTAGGGACATAACAAGAATGTATATACTCTTGGAATAAGTATTATCTCATTGTTCACTTCATCAACCCAAAGACATATGTCATTGAGTGATATAATTCTTTAGACATTTATCACATTACATTATAATCTAATAACTAAATAAAACAAAGTATATTGGAATATTTCATTTATTATTAATCAAATCATTTACAAGTTATTCCATTACAATCATCATATGATTGGATCTACGGAAATACATACCAACAACTTCCTGCTTGCACTTAGCTCCAATCACCCATGAACTTGATTCCAAGTGATCTAACATGACCATAATGCTTCTACTTGGAAAGTACTTTTATCAAGGGGTCAGCAACATTGTTCTCCTTTGTTACTCTGTAAATATTCACATCTCCTCACTGTATGATCTCTTGGATGAGATGGAAATGCCTTTGTATATGCTTGGAACGTTGATGCGGCCTTGGTTCCTTAGCTTGTAAAATATCTCCATTGTTTTCACAATATAGCTCAATGGTATCGCTGATGCTTGGAACCACCCCAACTTATGAGATGAACTTCTTGATCTAGACAACCTCCTTTTCTATATTCAATGCAACAATTTACTCATCCTCTATTGTTGAATAGGCAACTTTTTCTTTCTTGGAGCTCTTCCACTCACAGCTTCGTTGTTGAGTCAAAACACAATCCTCATTGTGATCAATAATCATCTTTGTTAGTTTGGAAGCTTGCATTGGGTTAACCCTTTACCACCAACTCTTCCTCTCCACCGTTCACAGCTTCGTTGTTGAGTCAAAACACAATCCTCATTGTGATCAATAACCATCTTTGTTTGTTTGGAAGCTTGCATTGGTTTAACCCTTTACCACCAACTCTTCCTCTCCACCGTAGACAAGAAATTTATCCTTAGTTCTTATCAAGTACTTAAGGATGTTCTTCATAGTTGTCCAGTGAGCATCACCTGGATCCGACTGATATCTACTTGTCATGATCAAGGAATATGCCACATCAAGATGAGTACACAACATTGTGTACATGATGAATCTAATTGTATATGCATATGCAATTGATGCAGGGATTTTGAGTCACATTTATAGGCAAATTTCATACTTGTTTTGTGTGGTTATGTGTCATTTTATGACTATAATAGCATGACTCATTTCCTTCAGCCTATAATCATTGTATGCATCAAATTTATCTTATTTTATCTTATGCCGTATGAATTATCAAATTTCTCGGATTTGATTTGTGTTTTTCTCTTGGTTTCAGGTACTTCACATTCCAGGACCCATCGATACCATCGACAGATCCGTTGATGCTATCGACATGGAAATAGTGACCAAGCCAGAGGGAAAGAATCCAGGTCAATACCATCGACCACACTATTCGATAGTATCGAGATGCCAACAGGCGGATTCTAGAAATTGAAGAAAGTGCTGGTACCCTAGGGGGCGATACCATCGACACCCCATTGATGGTATCGACGCTGTCAGATCAGGAAATTGTTCAGAATGATCATGATCAAACGACTGTGATCTTTTAGCGGTCGTAAGTCATCCCTATACCTAGGAAAAGGCGGCCCAAAGTGAGGTATCACATTCTATTCCATTGCACGAGTCCTGAAGAAGAGGAGAGCAAAGAACGGAGCCCAGAGCTACACCCCAGACGTTTCCAGAGCCACAGATGAATGATTTCACCACCGAAAGGCTACAGAGTGTGCGTCTCACAGCGAGGATCATTCGGATCTTCTCCCTTTCAGGGGTTACACCATATTTTCATTTATTTCTCCATGTTTCCCTCTTTCTTCTCCATGTGTATTGTTGAGATGAACATGCGGGGCTAATCCCCATTATCCTTAGGACCGGGAGTAACCTGAGGAATTGTTGTATTACAATGTTATATTAATTATCATAATTTATCTCACTTTCCCTTGATATGTTATCGTGTTTCCATTGCAATTTACTAGGTTTGATCACCATAGTCGATTTTTAATATCGTTAATTACTTGTCATAGAGAATTAGTGGTTGAAAAAGGACGATTAACACATTAATCAATAAATTCCTTAGACAAGGTAATGTACGATTAATGGTGGATACTCAGAGAAATAATTAAAGCACCTAGATCTAGGGTATAATTTACTACTGGTGTGGAACTTACCTAGAACGAGGTAGTGAATTATATTGCGGAAGTGAGCAATTCTGACTACGAACCATAATCAGGGAAAGAGAACGAATTATGTCACTTGTGTAAATTTGTGTGCATTGAGACCTCGCAGTGAAACCGCAATCCTAAGGATTCCCATTTAACTTGATTAAACTAAACATTTAATCACCGCTCTCTTTTGTTTTCTTTTTACTTTATTTTCTTTTTAAAAACCAAACAATCAACTTTTCCAATCGGTCTAGATGATCACGACTAGTTAGTAGTAGTCTACTGAAATTTCCATTTCCCTGAGTTCGACTCAGGCCTCACAAGGCCTATATTACATTGATATCTACACTTGTGTTATACACACAACTTTAGTGTGTCAAATTTTTAATGTCGTTTCCAGAGAGACGGTAAATTTTGGCACTACGAGTGTTGCAAGCGGCCACTCTAGGCCACTTTTTCTTTTTATTTGCAATTCTAATTATTGATATTAATTGTCTATCGTTCATATTCTTTATTTGTCTACCACTGTACTTACTCGATTTTACACATTTTAGGTACTAGTGCATGGTGAAGATGCGTAGTACGGACTACGCATAGTCAATACCTGAGGTTCCACCTTTGGGATCTGAAGACAAGCAAATAAATACACCACCAAAAGATGTTGAAGGAGAACTTGAGACTTTCATAATGGTCGACGAACAGACTATATGGGAGAAGATTAAGGCTTCTTCTTCTTCTGCGCATAAGGGTCCAATCAAGAAACATGCTATCAACATACCTAGTTACAAGATTGACCTAGGGCTGATCTAGTTGATCAAGTCACAGGCTTTCCATAGGCTAAAGAATGAAGACCCAGTTGCCCACATCAGCACCTTTGTGGAACACTGTGATATGGTGAAAGTGGATAGATTTCCACATGAGGAAATTTATCTGAAATTGTTTCCATCTTCTCTAGCAGGAAACACAAGGGAATGGCTCTACAACCTAGATGATGAGTATGTGGAATCATGGGACATGATGATTGTAGTTTTCTTTGAACGATATTTCCCACCCGAGAAGGCAAATGATCTCGTGTGGAGGATTCATAATTTCAAACAGCCAGAAGGTGAAACATACTCAGAGTCATGGGAACGTTTCAACATTATGCTGCAGAAATGCCCACATCATGGGTTGGATTTAGAAACTCAAGCAAAGATCTTCTATTTTGCCCTTAATGAACACGACAGGAGTAATTTTGACTCAGTAGGGACATGTTTCTTTCTGAACAATAAAGGCTCAAAGTGTAGAGAAATTTTAAAGAACATGGCTATGAAGCAATCCTGGGGTGAAAGAGATGCACCAGAGTAGGTCAAAATCATAGGGGAATCCAAGACAATTAAAGAATTAAATGAGAAGATGGATTTGATAGCAAAGAGATTGCTAGCCAAAGATGATGAAGGATCTTATGATGAGGCATACGCTAAGTTCATGCATCAACAACAAGGCTACATGAATAATGATTATTCATGGAGAAAGGACAAGCAATTCTCTTAGAAGGATCCTGTTACGACCCCACCTCCCGATAACCCCCAATTAAGGGAGATCAAGAGGTTGAGCCGCCCCCATTAATCCCGGATCAAAGGTTTGACATATAACCATAAACAATTATTAAATTCTAACAGACTATACTGAAAATGGTAATAAAATTTTTCTTTACATGCCTTTTGAAAACTTGGTTTTCTATCCACATCGATACTAATCTATCTAATCCTCCTTTGTACTTTAATTCTCTTTTAGTATCACAAGTGCCACTTTACTGTTTGTTCTTTTCATTGTACCTAAAACGCCGACAAACAAAACGTCGGTCAGCCGAAGCTGGTATGTGGAGGAAACAGATAATGTTCAATTATGTTAACAATATAATCATTCAATTAATCATTTAACAATCAAGATTACATTTTAAGCCATACAACTCAATCCATACATATTCTCGAACTCTGGGCTGTCCCTGTAGTGGACATAGATTTCACCTCTCTTTTAGGTAATAGAGTCGCATGGCACTACCCGAAGGTAGCCCAATATCTAACTCAACGTGACTTGATGGTCCTACCTCCATGGTAGCCATGTACTAAGTCACCCATGGACCTGATGGACCTACCCAATAGGTAGCCATGTACTAGGTCATCCATAGACCTGATGGACCTACCCAATAGGTAGCCATGTACTAGGTCTTTCTCTAACCTGATGGACCTACCCATAGGTAGCCGTGTACTAGGTTAGCTATTATGCCACAGAGAGAACCAAGATCTGAGTTTGTAGGCATATACTCTTTGTGATAGTCATAGCCACATTATAGTTCGCATGAACTAAATAAACATCCAACAATTTATTTAAAGCAACCGGTAAAACATTCAGAAATCACCGTGAAACTAGAACGGTTATACATAAGCGTAACCACATACCTGTTCAAAGCAACTTGAAGTCCAAATATTTAATATTCAGGAACAATCAATCAAGCAATCATCAATATCCTGAAATTAACACATAACATCCAAGTGTCATTGTTTTATTCCAAACCTCCTCAAGATCTACTTGAATTCCACTTTACGATTTCTAGGTAATCCTTTAGGGTTTTAGCTTTCATTATGCATTTTGTTAATGTTTGTTTAGTCCACAAACCCTAATGTATCATTAATTCCACTTTCTACACTAGGAACCCCAAAATATCCACATTAATGATCTTTTATACTCAACTTGGATCTATAACAACATAACATTGTCTTATTCATGGATTTGCACAATTAAAATAATTAAAAGACATATCCTCCTAAATTAGGGTTTCTAAGCCCATTAATGCAAACTTAGGTATATGAAACCCTAATTTAAGCCAATTATGTACAATTATCATCCTTTTATTATCAACATGTTAATATTCGTTCTAAACATTCAGAGAACACCACTATCTTCAACTATCGTCAATTCCAAGGGTTTTTCACTAATTAAACCAGTAAGTATGATAACTTTATACACTTTTCGAATTTCAAGCATATAAACACCAAATTAGACTAATCATGTGCAAAGATTTTCCTTTTTGAACATAATGTACCTTTTTACATTTAACAGGTTAACATCAACTCTAATAATCCATTAAACCCCATTAAACACTTTAATCATATCAAAATAGGGTTTCTTAATCTTCAATTCATTAAAGATGATAAGTTACACTATATTTCGAACTATGATTAGATTCAGGATATTAACTATTTTTATTAGATTCCTTGTGTTCTCCTGATCAAAATTCATATATAACTTATTTTCATCCGAGTTACGAATCATGAGATACGATTTTTGTAATAAAACACTTACCCCAGCCAATGGGAGGGTGCCACGTCACCTCGTCCCATCCAATGCAGCTTGCTCTTTTGAAAACATAACGAAAAGTCTGAAATGCCCTTCGTTAAGTTCCTGGCTCTTCAATGCCCGGAGGGGCAGAACCATCCAACCGGCCCTCCGTCATCTTCTAGCTTGTGAACCCTAGGGCTGCCGCCGGTGCAGCTGTTCGTGGGGTCTGCTCCCACCCTTCCAGGGCCCGAACCTCGCCGGAAGTCATTGCTCTACCTTCTCCCGTCTCCGCCGCAGCCAACCAGACCTCAAAGCACGACCGAAATGACCACGTGCAAGGGCGCTAGGCCTGCAACTCACGGCCAAGATATGGACCTCCCGCAGGCACTACGTGAAGGTGGGGGTACAGGAATGAAGGCAAATCGTTCCTAGGCCATCGTGAGAGCATCTAGCATCCTTCAAGGCTTCTTAACAGATTCACTTTGCACCAGGGTCACGTTCACCTTCTTGGTTAGGTTTTAACACGTAGGAGGAAGGAGAAAGGGGATAGTTGCGTGGGATTTCCTCCAGATCTCGAGCCAAGCTCTTACCCCTTTTATAGGGGAGAGAAACGAAGCCCTAAGTAGGCTTATACATGACTCCAAGAGTCTCTTTCCAAAAGGATTCATTTTCCTTCAAGGACAAGTAATCCTTCTTTCTCTCTTTATCCTTTTAATATCCTCTATTATTTGAGTATATAGGAAATTTGAGATTCTTCTTTCTCAACCTCTTTATTCTTGCTCTTTAATCCTTTAGAACGAATTTCTATTTTCTTTTAATAGAAATTACTTCCTTTTTTTTATAATTCCACCAAAACATTAATTAAGTATCATATTATCTTTTATTTTACAAACTTTTGGTATTTTCTCTTTCTTTCCCTTTTATTGGGACTCCTTGGATCCCAAGAAACTCCATTATTTCAAAATCCTTTTCCAAGGATAATTATTATCCTTCTAGATGCATCTTTATGCCTTATTTCACATTATCTTGTTTATTTCTTATTTAAATATTCCTTTTTCAGAATTTCTTTTTATTTCTCTTTTATTTTCCTCATTGGCATTCCTTCTAATATTAACAACCACATGGATACGAAATTTCCCCAAGAAATCTCATTTATGCCTCTTTTCATTCATTTTCCACATTATATCATTATTTCCCAATTTCTTTCTTCATAAAGAAATACTTAATTAATCTTTTCTTTTCCTATTTCTTTCTTTTTGCAACCTTGGACTCCTTGGTACCCAAGGAACCCAAGAGACACGAAATCCTCTTTGGATTTGCCTTCTAGAGGTTTCCACATATTTCTTTTCTTAAAATTCAATTATCCATTTACTAATTGAATTTCCTTTGTTATTTTCCTTTTTATTGGGCCCAATAGCCAATAAAGCCCACAAATCAAACAACAAGGCCATTTTAAACGAAATCCAATTATTCTCAACCAAATATATGATTATTTGTTCAAACATCTTTAATATGAGAAATTATATTTCTCACCACTTGAACCAAAAAATCGGGGTTATAACATCCTTCCCCTCTTATAGGAATTTTGTCCCCAAAATTCTATCAAGCATACAAACAATTCAGGATAAGACTTTTCCATGTCCATCATTGGCCCCTATGTGGCTTTGCCCTACCCATGGCACTTCCAAAGAACCTTTATCATCACTTATTCTTTTCTCTGAGTTCTTTCACTCTGGCGTCTATAAACTGCACAGGTGACTCAGGTCATTTCAGCCTCCCTTGGGGCTCACTAGGTTCATGGCTCAACACATGGTTGGGTACCTCACATAGTGCTCTAAATTGGACACATGGAACTCATCTCACATTACTCTATCCTGAGGGGTAGGGTCAAACCTAACCTTCTCCACCCATCCATCTCTAATGGACCCATGTATCAGTGACTCATCTCTCTTAGTCATAGCTTAGAGGGGTCGGATTTTCATGTCACATTTTCTCCCACAGTAACTTGTATGTCAGTCTACTTTGCATCTGCTCACGACTCTCATCGTCTCTAGGCTCCTTTCAGCCCTTGCACAATTAAAGTGACTTCATCTACACGCACTGGGGTCCCTCTTTCTAACCATCATGTGGTCCTTTTCTAACCATCATGTGGCCCTTTTCACCAACATCACCTTACTGAAGTGGTGACCGACACAACCTCCCTTACAGAGCTTCATATAAAACCCGATACTGGCTATGGTGGTCATTGTCACATCTTTCATAGGACAAGAACTGTCTCTAGATATCACCCTGAATGAGCACACATGCCCTCATCAGACCCTTCAGTCTGGATCATAATAACCATTGTTAAGGGGGTGATAAACTATACTAACATTGAGTTCTTCATGGACCTACTTCCACTTTATGGAAGTGAACCTTTAGGTAAAACTCAAGAACCTTTGAACTTGCTTCATGGTGTAGTTGAACCATCTCTCTCATGGGTAGTTCAACTAGATCTGTCCCTTAACAGAACTCTTTCTTTCTCATGTCATTTGGGTAAGGCGACTTACCATAACCCATATTGCATCTCACCCTTACTTGGCCTAGGGAAGACCTATCACAAAATCCATAGCGTTGAGCTCTCATTCCCTCTCAGGGACTCTTTTGTCCTCTATATCGATACATTGGGTTACTGGGGTTCGTCCTTTACCTCCTGGCTTGCATGGCCATAAACCACATGCAACTTCATCTTAAGCATCCAAAGTGTTATTGCCATTACCACGGTGTATGGTGATCTCTAATCATGATTTCTTGTATGTCATGATTCTTCAAGATCGATTCCTCCGAAACCCTAAACCACTTTGGTCGGGGTTTCATCACCTTCTCTTCCAAAGAAGTACATCTGAGGTTTTACAACCATCCTTTCATTGCATTCAGGACTAGACTGGCTAACCAAACAACCATAACTTTTCAACGCATCTTGTTACATCTGAGTGTTATCCGAACACCTCTCTCTTTCAAACATAGGGTTAGCCAAACAACCTCTTCTAGCTTCTAGTCAAACAAGTCAGATGTATCTCACCCAGAGCATCCATTACCATTTCGCATCCTTAGGTATTAGGTAACGTTGAAAACATACACTTTCATGTATTTCATTTATCATGTCACCTCAAACTATATGTTTATCTTCATAAGAATACTCTCTGATTCCATCATCATGGTGATCAAACTCAACCTGGTATAACTTGTAAGTTCCACATAGCTCATGATAAAAACATCCTCATAAGGGAACTACCTCATTCCTCTTAGTGTTTACAAACCATCCATGTATCATTCACTTTACCAGGGTAGGTTATCTTTTCTATCCCCATTTCTCGTGGCAACGTTCCAACCTACATCATCTCTTATCCTTGGTGTAAGGCATGCATAATGTCCTATCTCTCACCCCCATAACAAGAGGAAATAAGCATTTGGCTGCAGTCCAAATACAAAGTTCTTCCTGTTCCAAAAGTAGAGATGGTACATCCCACCTTGCCAATACACTTTTACATCTAAGTTGAAACGTGCCACATATATATCAACATCACATTCATCTCGATATCAAAGTTACTCCCAGGGAAAACTGGTTTCAAACCCACTTGGGTCACCTCACAATCCTTGGTCATCTCCTCTAGGTCTATAGGGTGCCGACACTTTTGGGGTCATCCCTCTTCCCTCATGCATCAAGAGAGTGCCCTACTCATCTGCCCTTTGGGTCCCATGAGTTCATGAAGGTGATCAATCTCCTAACCCATGACCCTCAGACAATGATAGATGTTACCTCCCGACCCTATGGTCATGTGCAACTGGGGAATTAGGCAACTCCTACTTTCATCGGTCTTAACCCTACCTGACCCTAGGATAGACTTAGGATTCTCCATTACGGTACATGTTCACTTAGAACCTTACCCAAGTCTTCATCATCTCTCTTTCTGCATTCATGGGATGGCTCTTATCCGTTCATAGGCATCATGGCAACTTCCTTCCTTGGTGAAGCCCCATACTGCTTACCCCCATGGTAACACATTCACATGCAATAGAGATGGATATCTATGGGTCTACAGGTTCGTTCTCATACCATGTACCTTTCACTTAGATTCTCAAGATCCTATGAGACCTCTTTAGGTTACATTGAACCAACAAAGCTGATATACACCCTTGCAAAGGGGGTCCCTCTCCCAGGATGGGAGGAACACTGTCTCTAAGGTCACAAAAGCTCTTAGGTCTAGGGTTTACATCCACACGAGCCTACTTAACCCTAGCAAGCCATTAAGGCATGAGAAGATCACTTACTGTACTATGCTAGGTCATACTTGTCCTCTTTCCTCGATGTTGGATCAAGATCAAACCTTCCTTTATCATTGTCCTAGCTGTGAGGGGTCCATCAAATACACCTTAATCTTAAGGGGCTTCTCTTTTCCTCTATTCATGAGGATTACCATGCTCGCTTCTATAGGAACTCAACTTCTCATCATGAGCCTTAGGTATACCACTTCCCCGCTTAGGCCTAGGAACCCTAGGTTCACTTTTAGGTGTCAAACTGCATGCTCTATCTCTTAACTACGAACCAAGCATGCAAAAGGCGTGACATGCACTTCTTGTCATCCTTCAACTCGAGCAACACTTAGGATTGGGTCCTCCTTAAGGACAACCAACAAGGTACAGGGCCTCATAACCTGCTACGAAACCTTTCTTCTTCCTACCTCAGGAGGTAAATATCTCTACCATAGGCACGTAGGTACCAGAAGCTTCATCTTTTCTCAAGGATTTGGTCCCTCTAAAGACAACCAAGGTATCAAAAACTTTCAGGGATCGATCATGAGGCAACCACTATCATCCATTGTTCAGGGTTTTAGGCTTCCAACCTTCTTGCTGGGTTTCCTGCTCTCTCTAGAGCTAACCCTACATCCATCCTTACCATTAGAGGTCCTCTCTCCATGAAGGATCAACCTTCAAAGCATTCTCTACATGGGTGAAGCCGAGGTTCACACTTATGGTTGCTCAAGATCATCCACAACCCATTATGCTCCATCATAATTCCTCATCCAGGGTTTCATCCTACCGTTAACACTATGATGTGCCCTAGGTTCCAAATATGCCCTACTGGTACAAGCCCATAGGGTTTCTATGGTCCTTCACTAACATCATCATCTAAAGAGCTATCCTTTACCCTAACATGCACGACCCTTCCCAGGGTTGGGGTTGCCAAAGGTGCTAGGTCACCCATGGATCCTATGGCATCCCAAAGGCATGTCCTTTCAAACACCTGGTCCGACTCATCTTTCTCTAACCTTCACTTAGGGTTAGGGTTAGCATCATCCTCAGAGGACGTGCTAGGTCTCTACTTGCAATGGAGATCTCTGTCTCCAAGACTAACATATCCTCCTGACACGAAGGTCTAGCCTCAGGTCTCTTCTGAGGACATGACAACTTATGTCATATGACCTAAGCATGTATCTATTATTTATTTTGCGCTTAATCTATTAAGCTTATGTCTGTGACATCTCATTTACATGCCTTTCATTAATTTAGTGGAGGATTCCTTAAACCTTATTAACCTTACCCATACCTCAAGAGGGTGAGGAGAAGAAAGAAAACCCTAATCCTTTATGTCCTTATCAGAATTTTGTGATGAGAAGGGATGAATAAGATGAGAAGTCCTAAAGGTATCTTATTTTGATTCATACCCTAAGACTTTGGCCAGGCGGTCACACGGGTCTGGGAGTCCTCGTATTCCGACTAGCGGTGCGGAGGAAAATCTTGCCAGCCCCCGGTCATGATCCCTTTCTAGACACCTCCGTCTTTCAGATACTCCTCTAATAACTCCCTTGGGTTCTATGGAGTTTGTAAAATTTAATAATTATTAATGGTTAAATGAGGAACCTATGCTCTGATACCAAATATTACGACCCCACCTCCCGATAACCCCCAATTAAGGGAGATCAAGAGGTTGAGCCGCACCCATTAATCCTGGATCAAAGGTTCGACATATAACCATAAACAATTATTAAATTCTAACAGACTATACTGAAAATGGTAATAAAATTTTTCTTTACATACCTTTTGAAAAATCGGTTTTCTATCCACATTGATACTAATCTATCTAATCCTCCTTTGTACTTTGATTCTCTTTTAGTATCACAAGTGCCACTTTACTATTTGTTCTTTTCATTGTACCTAAAATGCCGACAAACAAAACGTCGGTCAGCCGAAGCTGGTATGTGGAGGAAACAGATAATGTTCAATTATGTTAACAATATAATCATTCAATTAATCATTTAACAATGAAGATTACATTTTAAGCCATACAACTCAATCCATACATATTCTCGAACTCTGGGTTGTCCCTGCAGTGGACATGGATTTCACCTCTCTTTTAGGTAATAGAGTCGCATGGCACTACCCGAAGGTAGCCCAATATCTAACTCAACGTGACTTGATGGTCCTACCTCCATGGTAGCCATGTACTAAGTCACCCATGGACCTGATGGACCTACCCAATAGGTAGCCATGTACTAGGTCATCCATAATCCTGATGGACCTACCCAATAGGTAGCCATGTACTAGGTATTTCTCTAACCTGATGGACCTACCCATAGGTAGCCATGTACTAGGTTAGCTATTATGCCACAGAGAGAACCAGGATCTGAGTTTGTAGGCATATACTCTTTGTGATAGTCATAGCCACATTATAGTTCGCATGAACTAAATAAACATCCAACAACTTATTTAAAGCAACCGGTAAAACATTCAGAAATCACCGTGAAACTAGAACGGTTATACATAAGCGTAACCACATACCTGTTCAAAGCAACTTGAAGTCCAAATATTTAATATTCAGGAACAATCAATCAAGCAATCATCAATATCCTGAAATTAACACATAACATCCAAGTGTCATTGTTTTATTCCAAACCTCCTCAAGATCTACTTGAATTCCACTTTATGATTTCTAGGTAATCCTTTAGGGTTTTAGCTTTCATTATGCATTTTGTTAATGTTTGGTTAGTCCACAAACCCTAATGTATCATTAATTCCACTTTCTACACTAGGAACCCCAAAATATCCACATTAATGATCTTTTATACTCAACTTGGATCTATAACAACATAACATTGTCTTATTCATGGATTTGCACAATTAAAATAATTAAAAGACATATCCTCCTAAATTAGGGTTTCTAAGCCCATTAATGCAAACTTAGGTATATGAAACCCTAATTTAAGCCAATTATGTACAATTATCATCCTTTTATTATCAACATGTTAATATTCGTTCTAAACATTCAGAGAACACCACTATCTTCAACTATCGTCAATTCCAAGGGTTTTTCACTAATTAAACCAGTAAGTATGATAACTTTATACACTTTTCGAATTTCAAGCATATAAACACCAAATTAGACTAATCATGTGCAAAGATTTTCCTTTTTGAACATAATGTACCTTTTTACATTTAACAGGTTAACATCAACTCTAATAATCCATTAAACCCCATTAAACACTTTAATCATATCAAAATAGGGTTTCTTAATCTTCAATTCATTAAAGATGATAAGTTACACTATATTTCGAACTATGATTAGATTCAGGATATTAACTATTTTTATTAGATTCCTTGTGTTCTCCTGATCAAAATTCATATATAACTTATTTTCATCCGAGTTACGAATCATGAGATACGATTTTTGTAATAAAACACTTACCCCAGCCAATGGGAGGGTGCCACGTCACCTCGTCCCATCCAATGCAGCTTGCTCTTTTGAAAACATAACGAAAAGTCTGAAATGCCCTTCGTTAAGTTCCTGGCTCTTCAATGCCCGGAGGGGCAGAACCGTCCAACCGGCCCTCCGTCATCTTCTAGCTTGTGAACCCTAGGGCTGCCGCCGGTGCAGCTGTTCGTGGGGTCTGCTCCCACCCTTCCAGGGCCCGAACCTCGCCGGAAGTCATTGCTCTACCTTCTCCCGTCTCCGCCGCAGCCAACCAGACCTCAAAGCACGACCGAAACGACCACGTGCAAGGGCGCTAGGCCTGCAACTCACGGCCAAGATATGGACCTCCCGCAGGCACTACGTGAAGGTGGGGGTACAGGAATGAAGGCAAATCGTTCCTAGGCCATCGTGAGAGCATCTAGCATCCTTCAAGGCTTCTTAACAGATTCACTTTGCACCAGGGTCACGTTCACCTTCTTGGTTAGGTTTTAACACGTAGGAGGAAGGAGAAAGGGGATAGTTGCGTGGGATTTCCTCCAGATCTCGAGCCAAGCTCTTACCCCTTTTATAGGGGAGAGAAACGAAGCCCTAAGTAGGCTTATACATGACTCCAAGAGTCTCTTTCCAAAAGGATTCATTTTCCTTCAAGGACAAGTAATCCTTCTTTCTCTCTTTATCCTTTTAATATCCTCTATTATTTGAGTATATAGGAAATTTGAGATTCTTCTTTCTCAACCTCTTTATTCTTGCTCTTTAATCCTTTAGAACGAATTTCTATTTTCTTTTAATAGAAATTACTTCCTTTTTTTTATAATTCCACCAAAACATTAATTAAGTATCATATTATCTTTTATTTTACAAACTTTTGGTATTTTCTCTTTCTTTCCCTTTTATTGGGACTCCTTGGATCCCAAGAAACTCCATTATTTCGAAATCCTTTTCCAAGGATATTTATTATCCTTCTAGATGCATCTTTATGCCTTATTTCACATTATCTTGTTTATTTCTTATTTAAATATTCCTTTTTGAGAATTTCTTTTTATTTCTCTTTTATTTTCCTCATTGGCATTCCTTCTAATATTAACAACCACATGGATACGAAATTTCCCCAAGAAATCTCATTTATGCCTCTTTTCATTCATTTTCCACATTATATCATTATTTCCCAATTTCTTTCTTCGTAAAGAAATACTTAATTAATCTTTTCTTTTCCTATTTCTTTCTTTTTGCAACCTTGGAATCCTTGGTACCCAAGGAACCCAGGAGGCACGAAATCCTTTTTGGATTTGCCTTCTAGAGGTTTCCAGATATTTCTTTTCTTAAAATTCAATTATCCATTTACTAATTGAATTTCCTTTGTTATTTTCCTTTTTATTGGGCCCAATAGCCAATAAAGCCCACAAATCAAACAACAAGGCCATTTTAAACGAAATCCAATTATTCTCAACCAAATATATGATTATTTGTTCAAACATCTTTAATATGAGAAATTATATTTCTCACCACTTGAACCCAAAAATCGGGGTTATAACAGATCCAAATAACTTTTTACAGGATCCGGATCAGAAGCCCCATATCAGTGTAGAAGATAAGAGTAATGAGTTGCTCAACCAGGTGATAAAGAAAAATCAAGAGATGATGAGCACTTTTGGCTAACAAATTAAATCTCAAGGAGAATTTACGAACCAATTTGACCAGACTTTGTAGAGTCATGGGGGCACATATGAGGATACTTGAGACGTCTATTGCACAGATGGCAGCCAAAATTGTAAGTTTGAAGAGGCCATCATAATAGGGTTTTCCAGGGAATACCGATGTTCTAGGAGGAAACCACCAAGCTAAAGCAATTTTGTTGAGAAGTGGAAAGAAACTTTTAAGCTCCAAGGCTGATGAACCAAGCACACCACAGTCAGAAGCCACAAGTGAGGCCGCAGAGGATGCTGTAGTCACCGAGACAGTGGAGGATGAAGCAGAGAATGCCACAAAGGAGCCCATTGCAGAGTAAGAAACTGAGAAGAGTATGCCTTATGTGCCACCACATCAGAGGGCATAGACCATCTCGATTCCTTATCCAAATAGTCTGAAAGCAAAGAAGGTGGATGCACAGTTTAAGAAGTTCCTGGATAGCTTTAGGAAACTTTCGGTCAACATTCCTTTTCTAGAGGCCATTGAGAAGATACCCTCCTATGGTAAGTTCTTGAAGGATATAATTACCAAGAAGAGGAAGGTTCCTGACACAGAGGTGGTAGTGCTTAAGGAGCAGGTCAGCGCCTTAATTCTGGGAAAATTGCCACCAAAGCGACAAGATCCGGGCTGTTTCAATATTTCATGCTACATTGGAAAGGTGAAATTCGGCAAAGCACTATGTGACTCGTGAGCGAGCATCAATTTGATGCCTCTCTCCACTTTCAAGAAAATTGGTCTTAAAGAATCCCAAAGGAGTAACATGACAATCCAGCTTGCAGATAATTCTGTTGTAAGGCCTTATGGGATTTGTGAGGATGTTATGGTCAAAGTGGACAGATTAGTATTTCCAATTGATTTCATGGGGATGGAAATGCAAGATGAGAAAGGAAATGAGTTGCTTCTAGGTAGACCTTTCCAGGCTACAATTGACATGATTCTAGAAATGGGTAGAGGTCGGTTGACCATGGGTATAGTAGATGACAGATTTGAAATAAAGATGTCAGCTGGCTCACAATCATCACAGGAGCAAGGACAGTGTAGAAAAATTAGACACTTTAATCACAACATTTCCATTTGTCTAGGGAAAACGTTTCTTGATATGGCTCATGTCATGAAAAAGGTAGATAAGGGAACACTTGCTGTGGACATCATGGAACAAACAAAGGTGGTTTCTCTTGTTAAATCTGTGGGTTATCCCAATGATGAAGAAGAGGAAGTCCCACCGTCTACTGAGGATGATTCTATAGTAGTCTCCATTCTTTACTCGTACCCACAACTACCTCTTCAAGCTTGCTTGTTCAACATCATGGATGATTGGATGAGAAGCACATCATTGCAAGAATGTGTGAAGATGCTTTGAGTGCTTCCTTGCTACTATGCCAAGCACTATGAAGAACTAGGATCACTGGCACCACCGCTTCAATCTTCTTTGGTTAGCCCACCAGATTTAGAGCTAAAGCCACTGCCCCCTCACTTGAAATACACATTCTTAGTGGATGATGCAAAGCTACCGGTGATCATTTCGGCATATTTGAGCACGGCTGAGGAAGAGCAGTTGATGATTGTGTTGAAGAATCATTGTGGTCCATTCGGGTGGTCTATTTCTGACATCAAGGGGATCACCCCTACTCTCTGCCAACACAAGATCTGACTCGTTGAAGGAGCCAAACCTGTGATTCAGCCACAACGTCGCCTCAACCCCATCCCGATGGAGGTTGTCAAGAAAGAGCTGATCAAGCTTCTCTCTGTGGGCATCATCTATGCTATTTCAAACTCTACATGGGTGAGCCCAACATAGGTAGTCCCTAAAAAGGGGGGAATTATGGTAACTAAAAATCTTTAGAATGAGTCTGTCACCACACGATTGGTAACCGGGTGGCATGTTTGCATTGATTACTATCGTTTAAATTCTGCCATTTTGAAAGATCATTTTCCCTTGCCATTCATTTATCAGATTTTAGAGCGGCTGGCTGGTCACTCTCACTTTTCACTTTTAGATGGCTATTCTGACTATAACCAGATTTCCATAGACCCTAAGGACCAAGAGAAGTCTACCTTCACTTGTCCTTATGGGACTTTCTCATATCGACGTATGTCGTTTGATTTGTGCAACACATCGACCACCTTTTAGCATTGCATGCTTGCTATCTTTTTAGATATGGTAGAGCATTGTCTAGAGGTTTTTATGGATGACTTTTCCATCTACGGTGTGTCTTTTGATGAGTGCTTATATAATCTAGACAAGGTGCTACAAAGATGTGAGGATAGACATTTAGTCCTCAATTAGGAAAAATGCCATATGATGGTTAGACAAGGCATAGTTCTTCGACACAAGGAGTCTAGCAAGATACTGGAGGTAGATCCAGTGAAGATTGAGGTTATTTCCTAACTACCCCCACCGAACTCGGTGAAAGGGGTGAGGATCTTTCTTGGTCATGTGGGGTTTTATCGCCGATTTATCAAGGATTTTTCTAAAATTGCTAAGCCATTATCGGAATTGCTTGACAAGGATGAGGTTTTTGATTTCAATGACAAATGTATGCATGCCTTCGAGGTTCTCAAGCAAAATTTGATTTCTGCACCGATTGTTCAAATGTTGGATTGGAGTAAGCCCTTTGAGCTTATGTGTGATGCATCATATTTCACCGTGGGGGCCGTTCTTGGGCAGCTCCTTGAGAACAAACCCATAGTTATTTTCTATGCTTCTAAGACTTTGAATGACGCCCAACTTAATTACACCACCACAGAAAAAGAATTTCTTGCCGTGGTTTTTGCATTCGAAAAATTTACGCAATATTTAGTGGGGTCTAAAGTTTTGGTATGGATAGACCATGCCGCCATAAAGTACTTAATGGAAAAGAAAGATGCCAAGCCTAGACTCATTAGGTGGATCCTACTCTTGCTAGAATTTGACATTGAGATTAAGGACAAGGTAGGCATTGAGAATGTGGTTGTGGACCACTTGTCTCGGTTAGAGCGGATAGATGAGAGAGATACTAACATACCCATTACCAAGACCTTCCCGGATGAGAAAATCATTTCTATTCAATCTAATGACCCATGGTTTTCACATATCGTGAATTATCTTGCATGCAAAGAACTCCCGGATGATTGAACTTACCAAGAGAGAAAGAGGTTTTTCCATTCTTTAAGATATTATTTTTGGAATGACTCTATTCTTTTCAGACAGTGCATGGATGGAATTCAATGTAGGTGTGTACTCGAGAGAAAATATGATAGTGTGCTCAGTCACGGTCATACATTGCCCACCGACGATCACCATGCGAGCACAAGGACGGAGGCTAAGGTATTAGAGAGTGGCCTTTATTGGCCCATACTTTTCTGAGATGCCTATGATTATGTGAGGAGGTGTGACTCATGTCAAAGGGTAGGTAACATCTCAAAACAGAAAGAAATTCCCCTCAATGTGTTTCAAGAAGTTGAGGTATTTGATGTGTGGACATTAATTTCATGGGACCCTTTGTGTCCTCCAATTCTAATTTATATATCTTGCTTGTTGTTGATTATGTGTCGAAGTGGGTAGATGCAATACCCATAAGGACTAATGATGTTGCGGTAGTGTGCAAGTTTGTGAAAGATAATATCTTTTGTAGGTTTGGTGTGCCATAGATGATCATAAGTGATGGAGGAACCCACTTCACGAACAAGAAATTCACTGCTCTATTGAGTAAATATGGGGTCAAGCATAATGTAGGTACCCCATACCACCCGCAGATGTAAGGCCAAGTGGAGGTGTACAATAGGGAGATCATGAATATCTTAGAACACATAGTGGCCTCTTCTAGGAAAAATTGGAGTGCACTACTACCAGATGCACTATGGGCATATTGGACCGCGTTTAAGACACCTATAGGCACCACACCTTTTAGGTTGGCTTATAGGCGGGCTTGTCACTTGTGGGTGGAGTTAGAGAACAAGGCACACTGGGCACTAAGGAAGCTAAACATGAACATTAATGATGTAGGGAAAAAGTGAATGCTAGAGCTCAATGAGTTGGATGAGCTACAGATGAATGCATACGAGAACTCGAGGATATACAAGGAGCGGACAAAGCAAATACACGATCACCACATTCAATTGTGAGTTTTCAAGAAGGGTGATAGTGTGCTATTGTTCAATTCAAGATTGAAGTTACATCCCAAGAAATTGAAATCTTGGTGGAGTGGACCCTTTGTGGTTGAGGAGGTGCGACCCCATGGTGCTATCATGGTGCGAGATGGTGTGAGAACATTATTGGTGAATGGTCAAAGGCTGAAGCACTACTATGGGAAAGACTACACAAGGACAGTGCATGAGATCAAACTCATGGCAGTAGAAGAGGAATGAGGAGCATGATTGAGTCTAGCCCAAGACATTAAATGAGGTGCTTGTTGGGAGGCAACCCAACCTTGGTATATTACATGGTTATCTCTTTAAATTTTTCATATTCCTAGGTATTAATTTAGCACTTTGTCTCTAAAAATGATACCCTGATATGTTTCTTGAGTGTGTAGGCTGGGAAACGCTTGATACCATCGATGCCTAGGTCGATGGTATCGAATTTGGAACAACTAAAATTTCTACCGAAACTTCATCCCGTCGATACTATCGATGGCCTCGTTGATGGTATCGACACGGGAACAGGTAGAAAGATGGTCGAGAATCGATGGTATCAACACTTCATCAATGGTAGCAAAAATCTCTCGAGATATTCAGACCACATGTTTTCAGTAATCTCGATACCATCGACACATTGGTCGATGGTATCGACACATCAACAATGTAGTTGCAGGACAAGACCTCATGATGATCAAAGGAACAAACAGGCATCGCTATTATCGACGCAACGTCAATAGTATCGATGGACAGGTCAGCAATCCGCAGTCTTCATCGAGTAGTCCACAAAGCCTATCTGTGGACAATGTCGATGGTATCGACACCCTATCGCTACCATCGACACATAGACGATCTGGGCCCCTACATCAAGCCATCAATAGCCGTCGATTGCAGCAAACAACAGATTTCAACAGTCGTCGATACCATCGAAGGACCTATCCGTCGATGGTATCGACACACCGACAATAGACCCGGCCGACCCTTATAAAAAGGGAGGCAATTCTTTAATCAAAGATCACATCCTCAGTGCCTATCCTCCACAACCGAGCGTAAGCACCTCCGAGCACTCGGGTGAAATCGAGATCTCCACTAACAATCGTCTCCAAGCATCTTCATTGGCTCCACGGATCTCCATCTTCTCTGAGTGCCTCGACCGTCTTCTCCGAGCTCCATTCTCCTTTCTCTCTCTCACTCGTTGCCCGTGCAACAATGGTGAGATATGGAGCTTTGTCATCCAGGGATGCACTACCAGCACTACCCACCCCGCAATAAGGATTAGTTCCTCACCCAAGGCTAGTCCACCCATCGGCAGAGGTAAAGAAGGTATATGAAGAACTGTGGAAGTATTCGATTGAGTCCACACAATATGGTGACCGTGAGCTTATCAAAGACCTGGGATTTGAGGCCAATATGACCTATGTGCTTCAGGGACAACTGCGAGAGTCCCCCATGATCTGCTGCGACCATGCAGATGGTCATCCATTCTTCAACGGATGGCCCACATACAAGGAGATCATCATCGAGTTCATGGCATCTCTAGACATTTGTTTCATTCCCAATGGATTAATACCGGCGCAGAAGAAATGGATGGAGGGGCGCATGTCTTTCCGTCTCTACAATAGGGACTACAACATGACCCTTCATGCGTTCAATGAAATTTATGGGTGGAACCATAGTGATCTGCATCAGCCTCCACAGAATGCCGACTATGAAGCTATGTATGTGAAGATGGTCACTATACCTGAGGGATATTCTGTCAGCTGGCACCTCACTACTGTAGCTGACTTTGAGCATCCATTTGTCTGGATTCTTCAACAGATTATTTCTAAATCATTCTTTGCAAGATCCAAACTGTCGCAAAGCAAATTTTAGGAGACAAACCTTTTCTTCCTCTATAGTATGATGGAGAGGACACCCATAAATTTTGGAGCCTTCTTCCTCATGCGTGTGATGGCGGTTAAGAGGAACATTTGTTGCAAGGCCCCAATATACTTTGGGGGCCTTATTACTCCTATTGCTATGCACCTGGGGCTTGATCTGCCCGTGCTCCAAAAGATAGAGAGTAAAAATACGCCTGGCCTAACCCACTTTGTCATCTCTGGCCTCATTGAAGTCCTCCATGGCATCACCTGTGCCACCTACCATGTGGCAACAGTTTTTCAGCGGCATGCATTGCTCGACCCTACTTTCAACATCAGGCTAGGCCAAAACTACAGGTGGCCTATCATTGATGTTGATGAGGATGAGGAAGAACAAGGTGTAGAAGTGGAAGTTCCAACTGGCGACGATGATGAAGAAGAGGAAGGGGAAGCCACCATTCCTCTTCGACGATGAGTTGCTCTGAGAAAGTGTCCACAACACTATGGGGCTTCCTCTTCTTCCCAGTCACCACCACCACATCCCTCTCAAGGTGGAGAGGATGTCTACTCAATGCAGGGGATGTATATACAATGATGCATGATATTTAGCAGACGCAGCATCAGCATACCGCCTCTTTATTGGGAATTCAAGAAAAACCACAAATCGATTGTTCGAGAATCAACGGGCAATCTACGAGAATGAGTGCCTCCTCTTCGCCAACCAAGAAACCATCCACAATAGGTTGCATAGGAAGGAGATGCAGCAGTAGTCGTTTTACGACCACTACTGGAGCTAGAACGTTTTTGGATGATATCCACAGCCACCACTGATGCCCCCATCTAATATGTCATTCCAGGGGCATTATCCTTCTTGGGATCCTAATGGCCACCAGTACCCGCCACACCCACCACCGGAGAAATAAAGGGGTATCACTGTTCCACCTCTTAAGTTTAGATTTCGCCAATGAGGCCATAGTCGAGTTCCAGCTTAGGGGGGTGCTGGAACAACATCTATCTAGTTTTATTTATTTATTTTATTTGATCTTTTATTTGTTTTTGCAATTTTTATCTTTCTTTATCTTAGTTTTTTTTAATTGATAGATTTACTATTTTCTAGGATCCACTATATATCTAGTGTAATCAATGGAGTCTAATTTAATTGCATGTCATCTGGTTTTGACGTTGGGCTTTGTGAGAAAATGAATTTTAATGAAAAATCCTTAAGAAATTGTAAGTTTGTCTTGTGAGAACTTGAGGACATTGCTTGTGAAACTCATTGGGTAGGTCAACTTAAAAACATTTGAACACGATTGTGTATCTGCATGGTTCATGTTAAGAGGATTGATATGGATGTTGAGCCTAAACCAAACAAATGATAATGTGAATTTAATTTGAAGTGAGAGAGAGAAACCCCTTGATTAATTGGTACATAAGTCCATAAGGAGGGACATATAATTCTATCTGAAGGTTCTATCAATTAGTCTTCTGATCTGATCCACCAAAATTCCATTCACTCTGCACCATAAGAACTGAGAGCACATTACTGTCTTTCACTCTTTGATTGCATCCCACGTAGATAGGTCATGTATTATTGTTATTTTTGCATGTTTTGCATAAATATGGAAAAAGAAAGATATAGAGTAGTTATACATGCACATTATCTTTAGGTGCATCTCATTTAGTTGCATAATTGTCATAATGACGTGCATTCACATCTTTTGAGCATATAGTTGTACATCATGTGTTGTAATGTTCTTCAAAAAAAAATAAAGGTGTTGAACTTGTTCCATATCCTCTGAATAGAATGCATCAAGTGTGCCAGTTAGAAAAAGAAGGAAGCCCAACAAATAATCCATTACCATTTATAAAAACGAGGGCTTGAAAAAAAATGAAAGAAAAAAAGAGAAAAAAAAGTATGAATAAGAGAGAGAAAGGAACATGTTCTCACCCGTATATTAAGAAGAACAAGCACATGGTGTAGTTACTTAGATATTCCATCTCACTTTGAGATGGAATGATAGTGCATGCATCATTCCACCAAAAATGTAGCATTAGGGCATTTTCATTTGCATTTGCATCATGATAGGTCATTCATTTTTGTTTTTGCATGATCGCCTATATTATGCTTCCTTTTCTTCCATAGCCACCCATTCCATCCCCCATTGCTCTTAGTGGTAGGCCACCCATGATATTCTCCTCATTCATGTATATCAGGAGATTTGCTTCCATTTAGATGGTAGTTAGGAAATGAGCAATGTAGATTGGAGATCACAAGCTGCACCATGCCTAAACCTGAAGATTCTATTATGTTAACTGCCTTATTTGATGATGTTCGTTGATCTTGGGGTAGACATTTCTTATGAATGATTATTGTCGCCTAAAGGGTAGTTATCATTCAATGGTTGGTAAGGGTCGGTATATGAATTCCAGGAGGGAATCATATTGAGATATCAATTTTTTGATTATGTTCTTTAGTTGACCCTCTCAATCATATTTTAAAGTTTTTTTTGCTTGAGGGAAAGCAAGACTCAATCTTAGGGGAGTTTGATGCATGGATTTTGAGTCACATTTATAGGCTAATTTCATACTTGTTTTGTGTGGTTATGTGTCATTTTATGACTATAATAGCATTATTCATTTCCTTTAGTCTATAATCATTGTATGCATCAAATTTATCTTAATTTATCTTATGTCGTATAAATTACCAAATTTCTCAGATTTGATTTGTGTTTTTCTCTTAGTTTCATGTACTTTACATTCCAGGACCCATCGATACCATCGATGGATCCGTCGATGCTATCGACATGGAAACAATGACCAGGCTGGAAGGAAAGCATCTAGTTCGATACCATTGACCACACTGGTCGATAGTATTAAGAAGCCAACAGGCGGATTCCAGAAATTGAAGAAAGTGCCGGTACCCTAGGGGGTCGATACCATCGACACCCCGTCGATGGTATCGACGCTGTCGAATCAGGGAATTGTTCAGAACGATCATGATCGAACAACTGCGATCTTTTGGCAGTCGTAAGTCATGCCTATACCTAAGAAACGATAGCCCAAAGCAAGGTATCACGTTCTATTCCATTGCACAAGTCCCGGAGAAGAGGAGAGCGAAAAACGGAGCCCAGACCTACGCCCCAGACGTTTCCAGAGCTGTAGATGGAAGATTTCACTGCCGGAAGGTTGTAGAATGTGTGTCCCGCACCGAGGATCATCCGGATCTTCTCAGTTTTAGGGGTTACACCATATTTTCATTTGTTTTTCCATGTTTCCCTCTTTCTTCTCCATGTGTATTGTTGAGATGAACATGTGGGGCTAATCCCCATTATCCTTAGGACCGGGAGGAGCTTGAGGAATCATTGTATGACAATGTTATATTAATTATCATAATTTGTCTCACTTTCCCTTGATATGTTATCATGTTTCCATTGCAATTTACTATGTTTGATCACCATAGTTGATTTTTAATACCGTTAATTACTTCTGATAGAGAATTAGTGGTTGAAAAGACACGATGAACACATTAATCAATAAATTCCTGAGACAAGGTAATGTGTGGTTAATGGTGGATACTCGGAGAATAATTAAAGCACCTAGATCTAGGGTATAAGTTACTACTGGCATGGAACAAACCTAGAACAAGGTAGTGAATTGTATCGCAGAAGCGAGCAATTCTGACTACGGGCCATAATCAGGGAAAGAGAATAAATTATTTCAATTGTGTAGATTTGTGTGCAGTGAGGCCTCACGGTGAATCTGTAATCCTAAGGATTTCCATTAAACTTGATTAAACTAAACATTTAATAACCACTCACTTTTGTTTTCTTTTTACTTTATTTTCTTTTTAAAAACCAAACAATCAACTTTTCCAATCGGTCTAGCTGATCGTGACCAGTTAGTAGTAGTATATTGAAATTTCCATTTCCCTGAGTTTGACTCGGGCCTCACAATGCCTATATTACATTGATATGTGCACTTGTGTTATACGCACAAATTTAGCATGTTAGCAATCCTACTCATGTGTTCCCTTTCTTCACAAGAAATGGGACATTGGGCTCTAGAGATGGTAACTCCATGAGTCATGGGTAGGTATCCTCTCTTTGAGTCCTCCATGTTGAACCTCTTCAACACTTTGTTAATGTATGTGCTCTGACTTAGTCCAACAAGCCTTCTAGATCTATCTCTATACATATTAATTGTCATAATTTGGGGTGTTTTGACTAAGTCCTTCATAGAAAACATATTTCCCATCTAGTTCTTTACCATATGTAAAGTAGGGATGTCATTCCCCATCAATAGTATGCCATCTACATACAATATAAGGAATACTATCATTCTCCTACTAACCTTTGTGTACACACAAAGTTCATCTTCATTTTGACTAAAGAAAAACTCTTTGATTATTGGTTTATCTAAATGGTTTCAGGCAGTAGCCATTCGGACTCGATTGCTTGCTTTATCTAAATGGTTTCCAAGCCACGGCCAAATGGTCTGAGATCAGAATCAAGAAAATGGTCCTACTTCAGTCAACGCTCTGCAAATGAGCAGTACACAGTCCGTTGGTAAATCGATCTAGTAGTTGTCCAATCTATCAAATGATCTTCAACCTTCTTTTGTAGGTGTGACGGCCTCGGGGTGACCCCATTTGGTTTGCGAATCACCCCCAAACGACCTTGCTCAGGAGCTGCAAATGTGTGCTGGTCGGAGGTTGAAGACGACGGACCACAGTCATTGTTAGGCGCCACGGTCGTGGTAAAGCTTCTGTCCCACGACCGTGCCGCCTTGCACTGGTGTGGTGGGTGTGAAATCCATCTCTGATGGCATTGTGCCACAACCATGGCGTGACACCATGGTCGTGGTGAGGTAGCTTCCACACGGTCATGCTACCTCACACGGGTGTGGCAAGTGAGGGAGGGTCGATGCAGCTAGGGTGCCACGGTCATGGCGAGTGAAAGCTCCGGTCTACCACGGTCGTGGCCACATCACACGGTCGTGGTGATGGCAGAAGACCCCAACCATTTTGTACCACCACGGCCGTGGTTAGGACTCTTCTTCATGACCTTGAGTTCATGCACTGCTTGATTCCTTGCAGATGAGTGATGCCTCCAATCGGTCTCTACTGCTCAAAACGGTCTTGAGACCGCATGGGCTCAAACGGTCTTGAGACCGCATGGGCTCAAATGGTCTCGAGACCGCATGGGCTCAAACGGTCTTGAGACTGAATGGGTGGAATTACTTGGTTAGATATCTTGATCGGAGCCAGGGATGAAGGTCGACCTTGACTACTTGTTCAGCTTTGTCAAAACCTTCATTAAATGAATGATGTTTAGTTAAAACCTTGATAATCGAATCAACTAAGTAGTTTTGCACATTATGATTCATATTGAGTGAAATAGTATGTATAAACTTGAATTGGTCCCGAAGTGATAATTGAATTTCATGATGAATATACATTCATCAAAATACCCCGAACATAAACGTTGGACGTCCTCGAGTAACACAAAATCTAAAACAATCGCCAAATGAATACTTTCAATTCGTGTGATTGCTTCATCTTCACATCACAGATGTTTTCTTTTTGCTCAACATGACTCAGTATCTCAACCTCCTTAGACCACAAAACACATCTTACCATATCTTCGTTCCTGAGTTCGTTTTCCAAAATCACTTCCTCCTCACCTTTTCCAACAACAAGCGTGTCAAATAGTTTTGTAAGAGTTCAGAGACACCCGCAGAACAACAAGTGTGCATTTGATCTGACACCGGTGTTTTCCAGGATAGGGTAGGCACTCATTGTGCCATTAGGTAGAAAAGGGAGTGAAAGGTGGTGTGGAAGGAAGAAGTAAATCTCTCCTCTACTCGACTCGAGATTTTTATTTGCTTTGCAATATCATTTATTGAATTTTTTGTGTGAATCACTCCTCTATTCGACTCGAGATTGCATTTCTTTTTGTGTGCACTTTTGCATCTTTTTGTTTGCAAGTCTCTCTCTATTCGACTCGAGATTGAATTTTTGGTGGTACACTCCTATTTATTTGCTAGGGGTATGGAAGAAGCGGATAAAGGGGGAAGTGGGATGCCACCCCGAACTTAGGGTTTGGAACTTTTTTGGCTATTTTGTTTCTTTTTGATGAATGGAGGGGTACGAAGATGATAGAAGAGGTGTAGAAGTGAGTTTGGATCAGAATGCAACTTGATTTACAATTCAATACATCGGGTTGTTCTCTTTATCCAAATCTGCTCAAATAATGACATGATGATGATCCAGTTTGGATTCCATGCTATTGTTCCACAAATCAGTTAGGAAGCACAACATGTTTGATCCCTATCAGTTTGACAAACACCTATCATCTTTTCAAAAGTATCACGATGTTAGGAATCATAGGCTTCACAAGGGGATTTCAATCATAGGGCTTGTTTCAAAAAGTGGTCCTTTTGAGGATTTACTTCGAATAAGAGGGATACAATGATTCAGAATGCATAGCAGGTCAGTTAGTGACTTTTAATGAAACTAGGAAGTGTCAAAAAGTGTCAAAAATTCATCAAGTATCTGTTCAATTTCTTTGAAAATCATTAAAGAATTGTGAAAATTTTGAATTTTTTTATCCAGAATGTGTTAGTGAAAACTTAAGTATGAAAAGGATGGGTGTAGGTGAAAAATGAGGTATGTACCACCCACCCTCCACCCCGAACTTAGATATTTGCTCATCCCGAGCAAACCCTAAATCCAAGATGGAGGGGAAAAATCATGCCAGAATGACCACTAGGTGTGGTTGCGTTCTGATTAGCGTGCATCCTCTTATCTTAAAATCTCAAAGGGAAAGAGCAATTAGATCTTAAAATGGCATCTTGCGATGCAAATTTTATTTAATGAAAAATTAACTAGAATGTAAAAACAAAATTGAAGAAATATTCTAATTTTGAAAAGAAAGGTAAAACAAATTTATTGATCGGGTTGTCTCACGACAAGCGCCTTTGTTTTATGTCGATGGCTCGACTGAATCCTTCAGCTTCACGGTGGATCCTTTAGATTGGTGAGTTCCAGCATTGCTTTAGTGCCTATGTCAGTTGAGGTGAAATATCTCTTTAATTGGTGACCATTTGTTACAAATTCACCTAACTTTTCACTCCATAATGAGAAGGCACCATGTGGAGAGATGCTCTTGATGATGTATGGTCAAGACCAACGTGAGCAGAGTTTTCCTAGGAATAGCTTCAATCTTGAGTTGAATAACAGAACTTGGTCTCCCACTTGTATGTCTTTTCTTTTCAGATGTCCATCATACCAAAGTTTTGTATGTTCTTTGTAGATTCGTGCATTCTCATAAGCTGTCATCCTGAGTTCATCCAGCTCTTGGAGTTGCAGAATCCTGGCTTGGCCTGCTTCTTTCATATCAAAGTGCAGTTGTTTAATTGCCCACCATGCCTTGTGTTCCAATTCGACTGGCATGTGGCAAGCTTTTCCATATATTAATCGAAAAGGTGTAGTCCCAATGGGAGTTTTATAAGCAGTTCGATAGGCCTATAAGGCGTCATTGATTTTCATTGACCAATCCTTTCGATTGCGTCCTAGAGTTTTTTCCAAAATAACCTTTAGTTGACAGTTAGAAACCTCTACCTGTCCACTTGTTTGTGGATGGTAAGGCGAGGCAACCTTGTGTGTTACACCGTATTTTCTTAGTAAAGCTTCAAAGCTTCTTTCAAGGAAGTGGGAACCTCCGTCAGATATCATGGTTCGTGGCACTCCAAAGCGGGGGAAAATAATATCTTTGAATAATTTGATGACGGGTTTGGAATCACTAGTGACAGTTGGTATATCTTCAACCCATTTTGAGACATAGTCTACCGCCACTAGGATGTATGAAAATCCATGAGAAGATGGGAATGGACCCATGTAGTCCACCCCCACACATTGAATATCTCTACTTCTTGCCATGGGTTCAGCGGCATCTCATCTCTCTTTGTTATATTGCCTAATCTTTGACATTTGTCACATGATAGGACAAAGTTGTAGGAATCTTTGGATATGGTTGGCCAAAATAATCCACATTGCAAAACCTTTAAAGCAGTCTTTTTAGAGCTCATATGTCCTCCCACTGGTCTTGAGTGACATTGTTCCAAAATAAGTTGAGCCTCTTCTTCAGAGATACATCGTCTATACAGACCATCGACACCTAGTTTAAAAAGATATGGTTCATCCCAGTGATATTGATTCACATCATGCATGAACTTCTTCAGGGCATTTTCAGTGCATTGAGGATGGATAACCCCAGCAACAAGGTAGTTCACAATATCCGAGTACCATGGTATAGCTTCTGAGGCTTTCATTAGTTGATCATCTGGCAGGGAATCATTGATCAGAATCTTCTCAGTATCCAGAGTGTGGTCACGACTGAGGTGGTCTGCTACAACATTCTATATACCCTTTTTATCTCTTATCTCTAAATTAAATTCTTGTAACAGGAGGATCCATCAAATCAACCTGGGTTTTGCATCTTTCTTTGTCAAGAGGTAATGAATGGCGGTGTGGCCTATGTAGACAATGACCTTTGAACCAATTAGGTAGGATCTGAACTTGTCAAAGGCATACACGACTACTAGAAGTTTTTTCTCGGTAGTTGCATAATTCCTCTAAACTTCATCGAGATCTTTTGATGCATAATAGATCACATAGTGTTTATTCTCTATATATTCACCCTAAAATAGCGCCCACAGCATAATCACTGGCATCGCACATAATTTCAAAAGGATGGTCCCAGTCGGGAGCTCTAATGATGGGAGTGGTTGTAAGGGCCTACTTTAGTGTGTTGAAGCTTTTGACACATTCTTCATTGAAATTGAAATCAATATCTTTTAGTAATACGTTCGTCATTGGCTTCGTTATCTTGGAAAAATCCTTTATGAATCTTCTGTAAAATCCTACATGACCTAGAAAAGCACGAACTTATTTTACATTTGTTGAGGTAGCCAGTTTGGAAATCACTTCAATCTTGGCTTTATCTACTTCAATTCCTCTATTGCTGACCCTATGTCTGAGGACAATGCCTTCTCTTACCATAAAATGGATCTTTTCCCAATTTAGCACAAGATGTGCTTCTTCACAATGTTTGAGGACCAGGGAGAGGTGCTTTAGACATGAATCGAATGAATCTTCGTAAACAGAAAAATCATCCATGAAAACCTCCATAATTGTTTCAGTAAGACCAGCGAATATGGCGGCCATGCAACGTTGGAAAGTTGGGGGCACATTACAGAGACCAAATGACATTCTTTTAAACACATATGTTCCAAATGGGTAGGTACAGGTTGTTTTCTCTTAGTCATCTGGATGTATGGGTATTTGATAGAATCTAGAGTAACCATCAAGATAACATAAATATTCTTGATGAGCCAACCTTTCTAGGACTTGATCAAGGAAGGGCATTGGAAAATGATCTTTTTGAGTTGCCTTGTTGAATTTTCTATAATCTATGCACATCCTCCACCATGTGACTGTTCGAGTGGGGATGAGTTCATTGTTTTCATTCCGTATAATAGTTGTTCCACCTTTCTTCGGTACTACATGCACTGGGCTCACCCATGGCGAATAGGATATGAGATAGATTATTCCAGTTGTAAGCAATTTAATGACCTCGCTATGAACCACTTCCTTCATATTTGGGTTCAATTTCTGTTGATGCTCAATAGTAGGTTTGTGATCTTCCATTATAGGGATCTTGTGCATACATAACGCTTGACTGACCCCAGTGAGGTCACTCATTTTATAACCGATGGCTTTCTTTCTTTCCCTCAATTCCTTCAAAAGTTTCTCTTCTTGTGCAGCTGTTAGATTAGAATTTATAATAACTGGACAAACCTTGAGATCGTCTAAAAACACGTACTTCAGTCCTTTGGGCAGGGGCTTCATTTCGGGAGCCTTTGGTTTTTTGCATGGTTCTTCTGTAGTTTCCATAGCTTTGAGTTATTCACTAGTGGCTTCAACGTCTTCTTTAGCAGAGTTGAGGGACTCGATGCAATCTTTTACTTGTTCGTCAGTTGGTTCATCAACTGATGGGTTCATTAGAGCAACTTCTAAAGGGTCGTCTGATTCATGATGTTCTTGGGTCAGAAGTGACATTTGCTCAATGCAGTCAATCAAATATACTTCTTCTTGCATACTTGGTCTTCTCATACTTTTGAAAACCTTGAATTCGAGAGTTTCTTTGCCTAATCTGAGTAGTAAGGTACCAACTTCAACATCAATTAGGGCACTTGTAGTGGCGAGGAACGGACGACCAAAGATGAGAGGGTATCTGGTGTCTTCTTTTATGTCCATAATGAAAAAGTTGCATGGAACATATGTGTCCTTGCCTACCTTGACCAGGACATCCTCAAGGATTCCTAACGAACATTTTATCAAATTGTCTGCAAGATGTATAGTCATTCTAGTAGGAAGCAATTGTACAAATCCTAATCTTTTGCATAGGCTGAGTGGCATAATAGAGATGCTTGCATCGAGATCTGCCAATCCTTTCTTGCATGATGAATCGCCAATATGACATGATATTCCAAAGGATCCTGGGTTTTTTTGTTTCTTGGGCATCTTGCTCAATATGATATCTGATGTAGTTGTTGCCAGTTTTACTATCTCATATTCCTCGGTTATATACTTCCTGGTTAGGACTGACTTTAGGTACTTAGTCCAGGCTGGTATCTCAGCCAGGGCATCTAAGAAGGGTATATCAACATGAAGTTTCTTCATAGCCTCTTTAAACTTATTGAATCTAGTATCGAGCTTGGTTTGCCTTAAATGGGCTGGGAAGGGTATACGAGGCTTATATACAGGAATATCGGGTTCTGGTGTTTCAGTTTCTTCATCAGTAGATTTCTTAGGACTTCCCTTATTTGTCTTATCATCTTTTGATTGAGACTCTAATGTTGTTGAGTTTGGACCATCACAGATTCATCTTCGTCTGTAGTAACCATAGGTGTCTTTACTGGGGGATCCGAATAACCTTTTCCTGACCTGGTGGTGACTGCCTTCAACTGTTCAGGATGCTTGGGATTGTTCTTGTGTTGGCCAGCGAAGACTCCAGCAGGTGGCTTTATGCTAGCTGTAAGATGAGCTAGTTGAGATTCAATAGCTTTCTACTGAGCTTGTTGGTTAGCTATCATGGTTTGCTGAGTTTGCAACATCTTTTCAATGGCTCATAGCTTGTCATCAGAAGAGACGGGTCCTGCTTGTTGTCCTTGCTGTTGATTAAGATTCTGATACTGAGAGTTGTATTGATAATTGTTGTAGTTCCTATTCTGAAAGTTCCCCTTGAAATTTCCTTGATTCCCAAAATTCTGTTGTTGATTATACTGGAATCCTAGCGGGCCTCTTGGTTGATTGTTTGAACCAAATTGATGTGAGTTTACTGCTCCAGAGGGGTTTCCATATTGAAAACCTGGGTGATTCCTATTCTGATTCGGATTGTAAAAACTTTGCCCAGGAATAGTGTTGATAACATTAAGATTCTCCATCTGACCATTATCTCCTTGTCCACATACATTGCTTAGTACAATGTCATAGAGAACATTGCATGATAAAGTGGAATGATCGATGATTTTACATGCTTCACAGAACAGGGAAGTGGACTTGACCTATTCCGGTTGTCGAGTGGGTGAACGTCCTCTTCCAATAGTAGCCAGAGATGATTCAATATGGTCTTGCTTGGCCACTAAGACCTTTAAGGTTTCAGTGATATACTTATACTCGGGAGTAGCTTCAGCCATAGCTACTTTCAAGACTCCTTTACCTATAGATATGCCCCAATTGGCTTGATTTTCAGCTCCTACGGTGACGACTCTCCATGCACTGTCATAACTTTGACGCATGAAGTTTCCTCCAGATGAGGAATCTAGAAACCTCTTAATATCATCATCCACACACCTATAAAAAATTTCGATGAGTTGATTCTTAGGAATTCCGTGGTGTGGACATTTGCGTAGAAGCTCTTTGTACCTATCCCATGCTTCAGCGAGAGTTTCTCTAGGGACTTGAGTGAAATTTGTTATTCGACCCCTAATTTCATATGTGAGAGATGGAGGATAGAACTTTTCCAAAAATGCATTTTGGAGTTGTTCCCAGGTGGTGATGGGTATTTCACGTTCCAATGAATTTTACCAACTTAAGGCTCTATCAACAAGGGAATACTTGAAGAGACAGAGTCGAGTGGCATCATCAGTGACACAATTTTTCTTTGTCATAGCACATAGATCGATGAATCTCAGAAGATGTTCTTGGTTGTCCTCTACTTGTTTGCCATAGAAAGGGTTGTTTTGAAGCAATGTGATCCAATGTGCCCTAATCTCAAAATTGGCAGCATTGATGGGGGGAGGTTGTACTGGATGATGAACATTCACATCTTTCGGGATTGAGAACTCTCTAAGATCCTTTTGTAGTTCAGCTGCTTGCGCTGCTATTTGTGCTGCTAGGATTTCCTACTGAACCGCAGCCCTGGCTTCTTACATGAGCCTCTCTCTTTGTGCATTGATAGATTGAGCCACCCTTCGGGCTACCTCTTCTTCTTGATCCATCCTTGCTTGATTCTCTCTGATATGATGATGGAAAGTTCTGTCTATCTCAGGATCAAAGCTCGCTGTGAGTCTGGGGCTGTCCGAACGGTGCATACACTATGCCCTGGGTTGTACCTAAAAATAGAAAGATTTTATGAATGAGATCCACAAAGTAGAGTCAAATTCAAGTAGATGATCGATTGTTTTCAAAAAGAAAAAGAAAAATCCTAGATTAGCCTTAAAAGAACTAGATTTGACTGACTGATTCCGTTGTCCCCGGCAACGGCGCCAGAATTTGATGTGGTATTTTGAACGCACTAACAAACTCACTCGTGGTTGATATCCCCGAGCTTTTACCAAAACCAAAGTGCAATAATACCACCCACAAGAGGATGAGTCTTATCACATTATAGTTAAGGATCAAACCCAAAGGACAATGTTTTTAAGAATCCTTGTCAGTCGAATCTAGCTCAAGTAAAACTAATACTTAGAATGATTGGTTGATTTGAGGTTACTTAAACTAATTGCAAGAAAGTAAAATCTAAATTAAAGTTGGGTTTAGATCAATGATATGGAACCGCTGGGATGGTACCGGATTTCACCACCACTACACATGCAAACACATTCAATCGCAAACAATCCATATGGGTGTTAGGTCCGCGTAAGCATCACCTTTGGCATCAGATTTCTCATCACCATCCGGATCACATACCTACGACTCTGAAGATACAACATCCAAATAAGGTTGTGGGCCCCCTATACAGGAGTTAGGCACACAGAAGCATCACCAAAGGTTAGATGGATCGTCCCCTCGTGGATCATACATTTACGACCTCAAGGAATCCCATTCCATTTCTAGTTTGAGAGTCAACCGCGCTAATCGATAAGCAAGCAACTGATTAATATACAAGAAAACATCGAAGATTAATAAGAAGATACAAAATCCAACTAAGGCTGTGAACCCCCTATACATGCGTTAGGTACATAGAAGCGTCACTGAAGGCTAGATGGCTCGTCCCCTCACAGATCATACACTTACGACCTCAAGGAATCCCATTCTATTTCTAGTTTGAGAGTCAACTTGTTAAATGGCATTCAAACCTACATATAGAAGTTCTCACAACATAGGAAGAAAAAAGATGAAGGCAACAATTAATCAAACTATGAACATAACGATTAACAACGAAATGAAGAGCTATATATATTGCCATAAAAAGTTTAACAAAAGAACATGATTTGCATGGGCAGCGAGGCTAGTCCCCGCACCCTAGTGAAGAGGTACTACTCGCTCATGATGCGAGAAACAAGAAGAGTGAGAAAGAGAGAGAAATCCGCCATGGAATCGATACAGAAGGTAGTCATAGATCGGTGAAGTAGATATGGCCTCCTACGTCATGTCGGATCAGATCTGGATGCGAACGGGAGTTTTGAAGATAGATAAGGCAGTCTCCCTTGCTCCATCTTTCTTCTCTCCTCAGCCTCCTTGGTTGCAACACCGGAAGTAGGTGAAATGAAACTGGCGTGGACTGGACTGGTTTCGGATCGGATCTGTATACAGGCAGCCTATCAGTGTCCCAGAACTAATGTCCAAGTGAAGACCTTTGGGGTCCTATTTATAGGCATAGGACTGACCCCAAACGGTCTTGGATTAAAAGAGACCAAACGGTCTGCTGCTGTTATGGGCAAACGGTCTGGCCAAAAAAATCTTCTCCAAACGGTCTTTGCTGGTTTGCCTTTTTCATGCGGTTTGCTCCAAATGGTTTGGGCAAACGATCCTAGACAGAGGAAAATGGTTTGGAAACCGAATGAGATCAAATGGTCTCACAGACCGTTTGCTCTCCTCCAAAATGTTTTGTGAAAAGGAGGCAAACAGTCAGCAACAGCAAATGGTCTGTGTATCCAATCATGCTCAAACGGTCTTCAGGCAGCAGCCATTCGGTCTCGATTGCTTGCTTAATCTAAACGGTTTCCAAGCTGCGGCCAAACGGTCTAAGATCAAAATCAAGTAAACGGTCCTGCTTTGGTCAACGCTCCACAAACGAGCAGTAGATAGTCTGTTGGTAAATCGATCTAGTAGCTGTCCAATCTATTAAATGATCTTCAACCTTCTTCTATAGGTGTGACGGCCTCAGGGTGACCCCATTTGGTCTGCAAATCACCCCCAAACGACCTTGCTTAGGAGCTGCAAATGTGTGTTGGTCGGAGGTTGAAGACGACGCACCACGGTCGTGGTAAAACTGTTGTCTCATGGTCGTTCCGCCTTGCACGGGCGTGGTGGGTGTGAAATCGATCTCTTATGGCATTGTGCCACAACCGTGGCGTGACACCACAGTCGTGGTGTGGTAGCTGCCACACGTTCGTGCTGCCTCGCACGGGCATGGCGAGTGAGGGAGGGTCGATGCAGGTAGGGTGCCACAGTCGTGTCTTGTCGACCACGGTCGTGGTGAGTGAAAGCTTAGGTCTACCACGGTCATGGCCACATCACATGGTTGTGGTGATGGAAGAAGACCACGGCCATTTTGGACCACCAAGTCTGTGGTTAGGACTCTTCTTCGCGACCTTGAGTTCATGCACTGCTCGATTCCTTGTGGTTGTGTGATGCCTCCAATCAGTCTCTGCTGCTCAAAATGGTCTTGAGACTGCTTGGGCTCAAACGGTCTTGAGACCGAATGGGTGAAATTTCTTGGTTAGATATCTTGATCGGAGCCAGGGATGAAGGTGGACCTTGACTACTTGTTCAGCTTTGTCAAAACCTACATTAAATGAATGATGTTTAGTTAAAACATTGATAATCGAATCAACTAAGTAGTTTTGCACATTATGATTCATATTGAGTGAAATAGTATGTATAAAGTTGATTTGGTCCCGAAGTGATAATTTAATTTCATGATGAATATACATTCATTACCCATTTAGGTGGATCCACCAAGGTCCATACCTTGTTGGTATACATGAATTCCATCTCAGATCTCATGGTCTCAAGCAATTTCTTAGACTCTAGTCCCTTAGTAGCTTCTAGATAGGTTGTTGTCTCATCATAAATGGCCAACTCACCACCTTCCTAAGTCACAAGACAACCAAATCTTCCAGGATCAAGGTGTGTCCTACTAGATCTATGAGGTTCATGTGTTACTTGAGGAATTTGAGATTCTAAAACAACTTTTGATTCTCCTTGTTCCTCTTATAAATCTACTGGTTCAATGTTTTCTTGTTGGTCTCAAACCTCTTTGAGTTCTAATTTCCTCCCACTAATTCCTAGAAGTAAATTCCTTATCTAAGCATGTAGCATCTTTGGCAACAAACACTTTGTTGTCATATAGGAGATAAAAGTAATATATTTTATTTTCCTTAGGATATCCAACAATATAAAATTTATCTGACTTGATTCCAAGCTTTTTGGGTAACTACTTTCTCACATAAGCTTCACAACACCAAATCCTCATAAACGACACATTGGGACGCTTTCCATTCCATATCTTATGTGGTGCCTATTGAACCTATTTAGATGGTACTCGGATTAGTGTAAATGCAAAGGTTTCAAGAGAAAAAACCCATAAGGTAGTCTGAAGTTCAACTAAACTCATCATTGATTGCATCATATCTAGCAATGTGGAATTCCTTCTTTTTGATACACCATTATGTTGTGGTGTTCCAAGTGGAGTTCATTGTGAAACGATACCACAGACTCGCAGAAGCTCCTCAAACACTTGGATTAAGTATTCTCCACCTAGACCAGAAGGAAGTGTCATAATACTTTTGCCAAGTTGGTTATGTACTTCATTCATGAAATCCTTAAACTTTTCAAGTGTTTTTGACTTTGTTTCATCAGGTAAACATAACCATACCATTGAAGTAATCACTAAAGGTAATGAAGTATTGATACCCACCTCTAGATGTTTTTCTAAAAGGGTCTCATACATCAATACGTATGAGTCCTAATAAATCACTAGCCCTCTCACTGTTACTAGTGTAAGGAGCCTTTATTAACATGCCCAATAAATAAGATTCACATGTCTATTGATTCAAAATCAAAAGACCCTTGATATCCATATTTATGGAGTCTAGATATGTGATTCTTATTTATGTCCTCTAGACAATAATGCCGAAGGTTTGTTTTGGTTCATTTGTTGAGTTTTAGTCTTTTGTTATTAACGTTATAAACATTTTTCTTTAGATCTATAAAATAAAGACCATAAGACATTTGGGGCTCTTCCATAAAAGATCCCATATTTTGAAATAGAACCTCGACCATTCCTAATATGGAATTCATATTCATCCTTGTCCATACAAGATATAGAAATGATGTTTCTATTTATGACAGGTACATAATAACAATTTTCTAAATCTATTACAAGTCCATTAGATACAGATAAATGATAGGCTCCAACTATAGTGGAAGGAACACTTGCACCATTTGCAACTCACAATTCAACCTCACCCTTACTTAAAGGCCTACTTCTTTTAAAGTCTTGCATATTCAAGCATATGTGAGATCCACATCTGATATCTAGTACCCAAGATGAAGAAGTAGCTAACTTTGTGTCAATAATGTATATACCTGAAGTGGAGATTGCTATCCCCATCTTCTTCTTCCTAAATTCCTTCAAGTATAAATGATGGATTCCTCTTGTGCCTTTCTTTCTCCTTATCTTGAGTGTTGAAGATATAGATTTATGCTTAGCCTCATAAATCTTCATGAGCTTACTTTCATTGTTGGAATCCATTTCATTGGTCATCATCTAGATTTTTGCTTCTCAATTCTTTATTTGGCATTAATTAGCATGCCTAGCAAATATGACAATTGTCTGGTCATATTATTCTAGTGGTAACACTCGATAAAGTGGCTATATGTTTCGCAAAATGATTGCATAATCATATTGTGGCAATCTCTTAAGAGAATCCTAATTCTTCTATATGATCCATATGTCCAATCATATTGAGCACATGGGTCTATACTAAGTCTCCCTCTATCATCTTACACTCATAGAGTGCCTTTGAGACATTATACCTTTATTTCTTTGTATGATTATGGGTCATGCTCTTAAGATGTGTTACCATATCAAGTATCTCCATGTCTTCACACTGCTCATGCAACTCGTAGTTCATGCAACTTACCATAAGGTGCTTTATGTCTAAGGCATCAATGGCATGCTTCCAGTAAGCATCCACTTCATCCCTTTGTACATCAGGAGTAGGTATTTCTGGCACTGGTTTATCTAGGACATAGAGCTTATGCTCATCATTGAGAACCCTTCTCAAATTCCAAAACTAGTTGTGGAAATTTTTCCTGTTAAGTTTTTCCTTCCTACGGATTGACCACGACAATGATTTCATTGTCATTTGATTCTACAAGAGAAAATTTACATTTGGTCAAATATACATTTTGGTTTAATTTGATTTGAAAAATATCTGACAATATTTGATTAGGGATGTAAATAATTATAGATCCTATAATTTATTCAAATTGATAGCCATTACACATCAATTTAGAAGATTGTAGTGTAAAACCTTCTATTGATCCAAGATCCAAAATAATTCAATTATTACCGGACCAACACTAACATCCATAATCAATCATTAAGGTAGGTAACATTGATCAATTTCATCTTATGCAATTCTTGGATAGATGACATGACAACTCTTTGTTATACTCATCTGCATGCTTCTAGGTTCTAAATCTCATTAAGGGTGCCCAGTTAAGCCTAACCCAATAGCTAACATGATAGGTACACACCTCTCTTGGTGGACCCACATAACTACCATCACACTTCCATGAGATGGACAAGCTTTTCATGTGTGTTGCTAACGGAAAGCATCTTAGACGTAATATTTTATTGAGAGAGTTTGTATTTAAAAATACATATACATATTGAATCACCACATAACTGTAGTATGTATTGTATACATGCTATATCCCTCAAACTAAAACATGCAATAAAAAATAAGCATTGTTTACGTCAATTCTAATGTAATTCCTTGGAGCCACAAGGAACTACCACCACCTAGGGTCTACATCACATGTAGAAACCTATTCTTTCTTAAGATATACACTTGTCAATATGGGTTGATCAATTCAACCGTTGAACTAATTGGCTCGCCTCCTGGACGGTCAATTGGTTGTCTCCCCAATCATATGGTCTCTGGTTCACCATCTTTTGGATCCTCCAGTGGATCGGTGTAGCCCCTTTTGTCAGTCCTCTATGGTCCCCCAGTTGGTCAACTCGTCATCTTCATTGTAACAAGAAATTAAGCTATCCTGATGCTATTACATAGTACATGATAATAGAGACACCTCAAGTTATATTAGGAAAGCAAAGGTAGGAGAGAATACTACTTTTACAGTTGGAAGATAAGGTAGAGGCTCGGTATGCAAACTGAGATAAAATAGGAACAAACAAACACAACCAACATGCCCAAATATTTAGGGTTATTGGCTATAACTATGCTACACATCCACCAACAAGACTAGCTTATAAGGTGACGTGTGTAGATTCCATATATATATGTATATATATATATATATATATATATATATATATATATATATGTATATATACATATATATAAATGTATATATATACATATATACATTTATACATATATATATCTATATATATACATATACATATATATATATATGAGTTTGTCTTCAATACCCGCGTGGGTAATTAGAATTTGCTACCCATGGCCACTAATTTGCTGAGATGGTGGCATATATAGTAAATACAAATAGCAGCTAGAATTGAAAAGGATGGTGGCATATGTGGTAATTATCAATGTGCCAATTAACTTTCCAGTGAGAGATGTCATCTAGTGTAAATAAAGCACCGACACCTTGTTGCTTCCATATATACCATGTGCTATTATTTAATTGATTACACTTGTGGATGGAAACTTACATAATATGGATATAACAAGTGATACAGCCAGGTTGTATTACAAGACGTCATATGTGGTTATATTTTTATCATTCTCATTACAATTGTTTTATTCAAATTACATAATGTTTCTTCCTATTGCAAGTTACAACTTATTTTGTACTAAAGTTCATTCTTTTAGATAGAGAATTTCATAGATCTGGACTGTAATACCGAATGCAATCCTTAATTATAACTTTCTCACTCTCATTATGAATTCTTAGTTCTTATTACAAAATTCTCTTTCATACTATAATTTTTACGTATTGAAGTTTATTCTCATAGATAATAAAATTTCATATACCCAAGTTGTATTACAGAATGTCATCACTAGTTACAACTTTCTCATTTTCATTATGGCATATCTATTCTCATGAAAAAATTTTCCTTAGTATTACAAATTTTGATGTACTGAGGTTCATTCTCCTGGATGTTAGAATTTGATACATCAAGATTGTATTACGAAAAGTTATCCTTGGTTACAATTCTTTTCTTTCCATTGCCAATTCTATGTTATTATTATAAATAGTTACTTCCTATTACATAACCATATCTTTCTTTACTTCTTATTATAACTCATGTACGATGTCAGAATATAACTTATTTACTTGTTTCTATTTCTTATTTTGTGCTGATTACAAAATATCAGTTTTAGTTACAATGTGTTCTTTTATATTACATTTTTTCTGTACACGTTACATTTTCTCTTTGCTATTTACAATGTGTCATCTCTCCTTACAGAGCGGTCTCTTGAACACAAAATACATACTGAGGTTCATTCTCCTGGATATTAGAATTTGATACATCGAGATTGTATTACAAATAGTTATCCTTTGTTACAATTTTTTCCTTCCCATTATGAATTCTCGGTTCTGATTACAAATAGTTCCTTTGTATTACATAATCATATCTTTCTTTACTTGTTATTACAACTCTTGTACAATGCCAGAATATCACTTGTTTAGTTGTTGTTGTTTCTTATTTTGTTTTTATTACAAAATGTCAGTTTTGGTTACGATGTGCTCTTTTGTATTACATTTTTTCCATACACGTTACAGTTTCTCTTTGCTATTTATAATGTGTCATCTCTCATTATAGAGCGATCTCTTGAACACAAAATACATAGATACGCATTTTGAATATAAATAACAATTGATTAAATATGAAAATGCTATAAATCACATACACATATTGTGCACATACATGCTGCATCCATATTTTGTATTAATATACTACGCACATGCATAAATAGAATGAACTATCATCAGCTTTATTGTTATTTTAAAGATATTAAAAGGCACCCATTTTTGTCCAATGTGCATGTCAGATAGTATGTATCCAGCACTAACGCGGTTGCAGTCGCTATTTCTACTCTTGGATAAAGCTTACATTGCTGCTTCATACACGTTCAATTATTTAATATAATTACTAATAGTGCCACTGCTGCTCCATGCACGTAAAGCGGCTAGCAATATACCTAATTAAAAAGAGTGCCACCGCCATCGTTTCTATATCAACACTTCACATCTTTAATTTGGGAGCCGGGTAACTTCACTTATCTACCCGCACGGGCAGCGTGTGAATAGCCTATATATATATAAATATATATATATATATATATATATATATATATATATATATATATATATATATATATATATATATATATATATATATATATATATATATATATATATATACTGCATATGTATATGTGTGTGTGTGTTTGTGTATATATATTTGGAATTGGTATGTAATAAAATATGCAAATTAATCTGTTTAAGTATTCACATTGAATGTAATAAATTACAATAAATAAATGAAAAATAAAATTTTGATCATGTAGATTATCCTAAAATATAATAATATGACCTGACTCTAACAACACTATAGGGAAATATGGCGGCAAAGCAGACAGTGGAAACAAAAATTTAACTTCCATATTCCTCTTATAACAGTACGTCACGCCAACAACTATACAATGGGAAGGATGGTTTCGAAGATATTCCTGGCCTTAGAGAAAGTCCATAGACATTTTCCTCATCGCAGTATGCACCTATTTTCAAATCACACTCAAACAAAATCTACAACACCTCCAAGTTGATCACCATGGATGACAAATATATATATATATATATATATATATATATATACATTTATATATATATACATATATATATATACATTTATACCTATATATATGTATATATACCTATATATATGCATATGTATATGTGTGTGTGTGTGTTTGTGTATATATATTTGGAATTGGTACGTAATCAAATATGCACATTAATCTGTTTAAGTATTCACATTGAATGTAATAAATTGCAATAAATAAATGAAAAACCAAAATTCTGATCATATAGATTATCCTAAAATATAATAATTTGACCTGACTCTAACACCACTATAGGGAAATATGGCGGCAAAACAGACAGTGGAAATAGAAATTTAACTTCCATATTCCTCTTATAATAGTACGTCACGACAACAACTATACAATGGGAAGGATGGTTTTGAGGATATGCCTAGCCTTGGAGCAAGTCCATAGACAATTTGCTCATCGTAGTATGCACCTATCTTCAAATCACAACCAACACAACATCTGCAACACCTCCAAGTTGATCACCATGGATGACAACTGGTGTTGTCCTCCTAGTGGCAAGTAACAACCTCCTCATCTCTATGGTAGTCTACGTGGACCATTGAGAAATGTTGTTATTCTAGAATAATAGACAAGAAGGAGTTGTCCCTTCGTGTTGGTGTTCTAAAATCAACTTACTCTTCAATAATTGTTCTCCCTTGCTATCCTTCCCTTTATTAGACATGACTTGTTTGGGTTCTCTCGGTTACTAAAACTAGAGAAGACAACAATTGTTAGAGGAATTTGACTTGTGTATCTAAGAAGACCCCAATATCCCTTTATTTATAGGAGGGTTAGCGTCAGGGTTCCCAATCCTTGACGGTGTGGAAGGGACCAAAATTTCACAAATTCTTACAACCTACAAGAGGAAAAATGGTCGTTCATAGGTAAACCGATTGGTTGGCACGCTATCTTATCATTTTATCCCTTGAATCAATTTTTTAGTCATATTTTACAATCACAATTGTATTGGAAATTATAACTCGACTAATTCACAACATGAAGTCACCACTAATGCTTGATGCAATCAAATTGATCCATGAACTAAGTGTCTCATCACATGAATTGCACAATTGTATTGGCAATTATAATTTGATTGATGCACAACAAGACGTTAGCACTAATCCTTGATGCAATCGAATTGATTCATGAACCAGTCGTCTCATCACATGAACTAGTCATTTGATGGCCTTGAGCTGGCTGATTTATTCAGTGAATTGGTCAATTCATGGCTTGGTTCATCCAAAATTCAGCCATTGTAATTTCCAATTAACCTGACACTCCAATCAATCAGTTCAACACTTGAAGCGGTCGTTCCAGAGTGCAGTCAGTAAATTGTTGTTTATATCAAATACCTAAATACTTTAGTATCAAGTTAAACATCATTCATGAACAAAATCCTATTCCAAGTGAATCCTAAGTGTGTGAACCTATAGGTTCCAATTTACATTGGCAGTGATTGTCTATAACTAGTTTATGACACCACAAGAAAAGAGTGGGATCTAGCAACACATTATTGCTAACCAAGTAAGTGGAAAGTTGGAGGACAAAGTCAACCTAAAATTTGTGATTAGAGTTATAGTGTTTGTATAGTTCCTTTGTCACTGATATCTAGATTGAACTTGAGGCATGGAATAGTCATTCTCTTCAACATTCAATCTTTGTTCCTTAAACTAGATTAGACTATCTAAGACATATGTAATCTCAACATCATTATTCACTCACATGTGCATGGCTATGCCTTTCTTAGTCTGGCTTATCCAGTGGCCAAGATATCATAATCTTGTAGGAGGGACAAATCTCATCTACATCACTCACAATCATCCTCATGTGTCATGGTGCACCCAACCATAACCTTTATGGCAACCCTTATTCAAGGTCAAGTTGGATAATGTCAAAATACACTAAGTGACGTGTGTTGAGTTTAGTGGTTTTAGTTCTATAAACCACAATCACCACCAACACTATGACAAATGATTCTGAAAATAATGTAATGATTTCCATGTGTCACTATCATGGTGGGTTTGTTATATACATTGTTCTCTGATAAGTATCTTTGTGTTTGGTTTGATATCACATATAATTATTGATGAGATTCTATCAACAACCAATACATACTCTAGTCTTGTGTCCTATTGTTGTATATGATCCTTCCATAATAACATCTGACTATGGATATAACAAAAGTATATATACTCTTGGCATTCATATGATCTCATTGTTCAGGTCATTAGCCTGAACACATACATCATTGAGTAATATCATTCCTTAGACATTTATTACATTACATCATTATCTCTTAACTAAATAAATATAATAAATTTGAAGATTTCCTTTATTATTAATCAAATCATTTACATCTTATGCCATTACAATCATCATATGATTGCCTCATTGGGAATACATACCAATAGATGCTCCTTTGTCATATACTCAAGGATAGAGACATCTTTAAACTTGGCGCCTTGTTCATAGTATATCTATTCTACCTCAGTCATATAGTGGGAAAACTCTTGGAGACCCTCCTCGTCTTCAAATTCTTTTTGGTTTTCTTAGTTTTGTGGGTTTTAATATATTTTGTGAACTTTTTCGATTTTGTGAGGATGAGTGGGGATATGGAAGAGTGTGACTAAATAGACATTCTGGGATCTCTACCAAAATGGGTACCCATTCCTCTAACAGAGTTTGTTTAGTTATGTGGGGAGACCTAGTTCCCAGGAGTTTCGAATCATCAACATACTAGTTCTTGAACTCTTCTCCTTTTAGGACAAGATGGATGAGAGTCTTTGGGTCTTTCAAGACCTTAGTATCAAATATGTTATTGATACTCCATCATTCAAACATGTCATAATCATTGTTCTAGTCATTCCATGTGACATTGTAGTCTTGTTTCAAGACCTTGGAATCTGGAGTCCTGGTGTCATCTTGGTTGGACCAGTCGAGGAAAATCCAAAGAGGTGATTATTTCAGGTGGCGCCTCCATCCCTTTAGGTATTGGATCGATGATTGTTATCTAGATAACATGGTCGTCTTGATGATGTTTGGTTATTTTATCGATGTTAGATTTCTCGGAGCACCATTAGTTGATAGTAGGAGCAAGTTATAACAAACCCAAAACCTAGAATCCTACCTTATTCCATGATTAGAAGGGTAGTGAGACTGGTTTCTTAGATTTGACCAAACAAGGATAAAAATTAAAATACATTTACATAAGAAATTTACTATGTGGCAAAATGTAAATAAATTCATGAAATATGTTATACTCACATGATTGTTAAATAAGAAGAATAATATGCTTAATACACAAAGATGTTTGACAATTGGAATATCCATGTACAGCCACCTCAGTTAAAGTGAAATTAATAGCCTAGATATGTTAACAAGTACAATATGAAATTTATTTCATAATAATATATATAACACCTTTTATAACAATAAAAAATTAATAGGACTCAATTAAGTGAGTGTTGATAATAAATATATAATATTTTAATAAATATAATGGTAATGAGCCAAAAGTCCTACTGGTACTATAACTCATATAAAGAAATCTCATAATCCAAATCTAATTTTAAATTTGTTTTCCTTGGGTCCCAATTAGCTTGGGTGCCATGTTTCATGTTATTTGAATAATAATAATTATCCACAACTTATTTTGACATGAAAATAGGAGAAAAAACCAAAATTATTAAACAAGCTACTACATGTCTCTAAAAGTGGAAATATACTCCAAATTTGAATTCCACATACTAAAATTAGTCTATGTTTGAATCTTCACATTCATTGGGCATATTTATCTATCCTAGTGTAGTTAAGGAGAGAGAACAATATTAAATCCTAAAAGTACTAAATAATATATTAAATTACTTCAAAAGTACTAAAAAATAATTATGTATTCAAAATTTACATTTCCTAGTTAGTCTAGTTGCAAAATTTGGTTACATTTGAATATTGTTTGAACCCCCAAATTAATTAGGGAAGAAAATTAGTAGTTAGTTAAATTAAGTGTGTTTAATTTTCTATGTGGTGAAAGTTCTCCAATTGAGTCTTTGCAATGTAAATTTCCCAAGTTGCCTTAGGCTGGATTTCTTTTACCGTTGTTGAATTTTAATATCAATGTTTTTAGTCTTCTCCTTCCTTCAATAGTTTTCCCTCCCCGGATCCAATATCACCTACACTGCAATTGTTTCTCCTATCTCCCTCTACCTCATCTGTGCATCTCAATTGGAAATTAATTCGCCAAAAGTTTTTTGTTTCTTTTCTACATCTTTCCAGTCTAGTCTTTTTTTCTACGTATTTAATGCTTCAATTTATTCAACAATGGGTGTCACCTTGATTCTCCTCTATTTTCTTAGCTCTTCATGATTCCTGGGACCCCCAAACTCTCAGACTCCTATAAATCAACCCAAAAACCCTCACCACAAACCCCAATGGCAATTGGCATCAACGATCATCCTACTTGCTTTCCCATGGAGCCGATTGATCCCCTTCTACCTCCGGTTGTGACTCACATGTGGCTGAAGTTCCTTGACTAGGAGAGTACTTGAAAGTCCCCTAGGACATCTTTCAGATCTTCATACCGTCTACTCCTACAAACTAATTGTTCCAGTATTTGGTAAATACTTTTTCCCTCTTTTAGTTTTAGATTCATCCTCAAAACTAACTTAGGTTTTTTTTTTATCATCTTATTCTCTCTGTTAACCATGAAAATTTTCCCTGAAGTGCCACAAATGCTTTTCCATCCTTGGTTTGTGTTCTGGATTTCTTCTGATTGGATTCCAAACTATTATCCTCAGTGGTCATGGTAGACTTGGATTCTAGGTTTTTGTTTATCTTGTAGACACTCTTGTGGTGCCTTGAGATTCGGAGGTGAGGCCGATCTTAAGGGTTTGAACTCCTAGCTTTAGGAAGCCTCATGCCCATAATTCCATCTCCAATTCGAACTCCCTCACGATCTATTTCTACAAGACGAGAAGAACTAGTCACTACTTTTGCTTCTCTATTCGCACTCACATACATCTCTTATGTAACATTTTCACATTGGCATTATGGTCCTTTTCTATGTTGCATTTGATGATTTCTCGCACCAATATGATTAATGGTTTTGATGTTATCATCAGTGTCACTCCTATGGTATTAAAACCACCTATGGGCGCTTAAGTAATACATTGGATTTGTTTTCTAACCAAATTTAAATTTAATAGAATATAATAATACAATTCATAGAAAATGATCTAATGGACTAAAACTAAGGTAAATTTACTATGAAATCATAAAGTTATTATCTACCCTATAGTATCCGTTTCATTACCAAAATCTAATATTATAAATATGTGACTTTTACACATTTTCCTAATTGGATAAAATAACAAATTCATGACTACTAACCTAAAAGTAAGAAAAACAAAGAAAAATATACTATGAACTCAGATAAATATAATATACAAGATCACATGATTTTGATATAGTAATTCAATAAAAATAAAAAGGTGATTTTTTATACAATTAATTTAAACCTAACCCTAGTCTCATGTATGCCTTTAATAGGTTGCTCATGGACTGAAATGGAATTAGGATTTTGACCTTGGACATATGTAGACTTCATGTGAAGTATGTTGCATCTCCTTGATTCTATAACCTAATCTTATCCTATTTTGATGTATGTTGCATCCCCCATGAGTCATATTGAGCACTTACTCTCTCTTGGGCCTTTTGGAGGTGTCTTATTATTGAAATTTGTTTTTGTCGACTTGATGACCCAATCGATTCTAATCTTGATAACTTTGAACTCTTATTTGTGTTGGACTTTTACATTCTACATTACTTCTTGCTAAGACCCACTTTGTGGAATGTAAACCATGTTGTTCCTTGTTGTGATATGGAACCCTAATTTTTCCCACTTTTGTGATGGATGTTTATATTGTCCATTTATGTGTTGTCAATCTTATTTATTCTGTTTAATATGAATGAACTTCGTATTTGTCTCTATATTTATCATGATTTGTGATTCATCAGCCTTAGAGTAGTGTAAGTACTTTGGTTTTTGGGTTGTGTGTCCATGTTATGTTTTGGGATGGAGGTTGTGTGCCCCATACGTGGGTTTGGTGCCCACTTTTGTATATATTGGGGAGATGGTTGTGTGCAATACTCTGGCAGGTTTTTAGGTTGTGAGCCTTGGCCATCATTGTTGTCTATATTATTCTAGTGATATGATTATCTCAAATTCATGCAGATTGATATTATTATGATGGGTTTTGTGCCCAAAACATTAGTGTCATGGTTTGACACAACTTTTATATTTTTTTAATGTTAAGTATTTTTATTTTTTATTTTCCATTGAAATTCATACTCTCTTGATACCCTCTTGGGTGATGCATTCCTCTTTTATGGGAAACATTGCTTATTTGATTTCCTTTATTCTTTATATTGCTCAATCCATATTAAATATGCACATACTAGCCTTTATTCTGATATCTTATACCTTTTCTCCTTTTGCTGGGGTATGATTCCAACCCCAGGTGTAGGACTTGGAAGAATGTATATAGTGACATGGACATGCTGGGTGGAGATTTTGGGAAGACAAACTTGAGATAGTTGGACATCCCTCTACTTAGATCCTTATGTTGTAACTTTCTTGTAAACCCTTTATGGGAGATGATGTACTTTTTTAAAATTTCATATGAGCCATGATTTATTATTCCACTTCTATACTTGAGTCTTTTTTGTATATCATCATTTGAGAAATGAAAAATTATCTCTATTAAAGCATTCTTGTTATTATGTTTGTATAGATGAGTTTATTATCAAAATTAGTAGGGAGTGGATTCCCTATCAGGTCAAAGTCCTTACAAGATGGTATCAGAGCACATAGTAGTTGGAATCTGACTATTTCGATTTTGTCCCCAAAATTAGAACAATTATCTTGCATAGTTACTCCCTATGTGAGATGTTTACCCTAGATTTGACCTATTTTATTAATGAGATGATGAGGGTTAATTAGAATCATATTAGGTACACATAAGAATCATAGTTAGCAAACCCTAATGTGATAAGGAATTAAGTGCTCTTACCCTACAATGTATGTTGGTGGTAATATGCCCCTTTGGATGTTAAGATCTAACTTTAAGGTGGAATTTCAAATAAGAATGAAAAAGTAGTTGATAAGGAGATCACATATGGATAAAATTGTGACTTGGTTTCTCACATTTATTTTTAGCTCATTTTGTTTTAATTCACATGATTTCTAAAAAAAACTTATTTTCCATTATACTACTATACATACAAAAATTTTCTTTGCTTTTATCAATGCTCTATTAAGTCACAATAAAGGATTGTATGATGTTTGGTAAGGAACCCCTAGAACAAGTTGTGGTAGAAATCTAAACCCTACTTTTCAGTGGAAGTGATGACTAGGAATGTGTGTGTTGTGATAAAGGTTTGTTAACCTACCCTTTTGTACCCTATAACTTTTTAGTTTCTCTTGTGAACCTTAGGGTCATTAGGTTAGTAACATAAGGTCCTGAAATTCAGCTCTAGGTTGTTTTGACTCATTCTTTGATGCATGACCTTTGAACAACATAAAAACCTAAGCATAAGTAACCCTAGTACTTTGAGGTTGTTTAGTTTGGCTTACTAGGTTAAACCTTTTAAGGAGTGGAGGGTATTGGTGGATAAGATTTAAATGTTGCAATTTCGAGGATGAAATGTTTTTAAGTGGTGGAATGTTGTAATGAACCAGAACCTAATCCTACCTTATTCCATGATTAGAAGGTTTGTGAGGTTGGTTTCTTAGATCTGACCTAACAAGGATAAAAAATAAAACACATTTACATAATGAGTTACTTAAGAGCCAATATGTATATTATTTCATGAAATATGTTATATTCATGTGATGGTTAAATAAGAGGAATAACATGCCTAATAGATGTATTAGTTTTACAAATGGAATATGCATGTATAACCACCTATGTTAAAGTGAAATAAATGGCCTATATATGTTAACAAGTACAATATGTAATTCATTCATAATAATAATATATAACACTTTTTGTAATAATGTGAAATTAATAGGACTAAACTAAGTGAGTGTAGATAATAAATATATATTATTTTAATAAATATAATAGTAATGAGCCAGAAGTCCTACTGGCATTATAATTCATAAAAAGAAATTTTAAAATATAAATCTAATGTGGAATTCACGTTCCTTGGTCCCGATTATCTTGGGTGCCAAGTTTCACATTATTTGAATAATAATAATTACTCAAATCTTATTTAGATATGATAACAGGAGGAAAAGGATAAAAGTGTTAAATAAATTGCTAAATGTCGCTAGAAGTGGAAATAGGCTCCAAATTCCGATTTCATATAGTAAAATTAGTCTATGTGTCAATTTTCACATTCATTGGATAAATCTATCTATCCTAGTCTAGTTCAGGAGAGAAAATGTATATTAAAGCCCAAAAGTATTAGATTATATATTAAATGACTTCAAGAAAGAAAGCTAATTATATATTCAAACTTGAAATGTCATGATTAGTCTAATTGCAAAATGTTGTTTTATTTGAACATTATTTGAGCACTCAAATAAATAAGGAAATTGAATAAGTAATAATTTTTCTATGTGGCTAAAGTTCTACAATTTAAGTCTCTATAATGCATATTTCCCAGGTTGTCTCAAACTAGAATTCTTTTCCTTTCATTGGATTTTAATTTCACGACTTACAATTTTCTCCTTCCTTCAATGGTTTTCCCTTCCAGATGCCTAAAACACATTCACTGCAATTTCTTCTCCTATCTCCCTCTCTCTCTCATCTCTTCATCTCAATCCAAAATTCTTTCACCTATAGTTTCCTATTTCTTTTTCTCATCTTTCCAGACTGCTTTTTTAGGGATTTAATTACTCAATTTATTTGAGAATGGGTGTCACTCCCCTTTCCCCTCATCCTCCTCTATTTTCTCGGCTCTTCACAATTCTCGGTACCCTATGCTCTCGAGTTCCTATAAATCAACCCAAAAACCCACACAGCAGACCCTAATGTCAATTGGCATCAACAATCATCCTACTCACTTGCATGTGGAGCTAATTGAGTACCTTCAGTGGTGACTTGAGTGTGGAGGAGGTTTTGTGACCAGGAGAGTACTTGGAAGTCACCCAAGACATCTTCTAGATATTCGTATCTTCTCTTCCTACAATCTAATCTTTCTAAGATTTGGTAATTGATTTTTCCCTCTTTCTAGTTTTAGATTCATCACCTGAACTAATTTAGGGTTTTTTGGTCGTCATCTTCTTTGTCTTAAGCGTGAAAAGATTCCCTGAGGTACACGAAAGCTTTCCCATACTTAGCTTTGGTTCTTCATCTCTTTTGATTGGTTTTCAATCTCCTAGCCTGAGTGGTCATGGAAGACTTGGGTATAGGTTTTTATTCATCTAGTAGATTGTCTTGTGGTGCCCTATGTTTGGGAGGGGCATTGAATCTTGAGGGGATGACCTCCTAATTTGTGGAAGCCTCATGCCCATAATTCCATCTCTAGTTGGAGATCCTGCACTATATTGGTTCTACAGGATGAGAAGAACCAATCACCACTTTCACTTCTCTATTCACATTCACATAAATCTCTGGTGTCACATTTTTCACATGGGCATTCTAGTCTTTTTGTGTTGTAATTGATGATTTATAACACCAATATGATTAGTTATTTTGATGTTAACATCCATTTCATGCCTATGGTATTAAAACCATATGTGGGGGCTTAAGTGATAAATTGCATTTGTTTTCTGACTATCTTTCAGTTTAAATAAACTTAATTATAAAATTCATAGAAAATGATCTACTACACAAAAAAATAAAATAAAGTATACTATGAAATGAAAATATAATTCTCTACCATATTGAATCATTTTCATTACCTAAATCTAATATAATAAATTAATGACTTTTATGAATTTTCTTAATTGGAAAAATTATTTAAAATTCATAGCTAATAACCTATTTATAAGAAAAATAAAGTAAAATATACAATGAACTTAGATAAAAATAATCTATACGATCACATGATTTTGATATGCTAAATCAATAACAGTAAAATGGTGTTTTGAAGGGTTTATACAATTAATGTGAATCTTGTCTAAATCTCATACATGCCTTTAATAGGTTTCTCGTGGACTGAGATGGAATTAGGGTTTTGACTTGGGACATATGTAGAATTCAATTGAGGTGTGTTGCAACTCCTAGATTCTATATTGAGCAATTAACTTGATTTTTCTTCTTTTGGTGTATGATGCATCCCCATGAGTCATATTGACCAATTATTTTCTTTATATATCTCTTGAGCCTCTTTGAGGTATCTTATTATTGAAATTTCTTTTTCTCAACTTGATGACCTATTTTGGTCTAATCTTGACAAGTTTGAACTGTTGATCGATGTTGGACTTTTAAATTATACTTTTCTTCTTGATGAGACCCTCTTTGTGAAATGTAAATCATTTTGTTCCTTATTGTGAGATGGAATCCTAATTTTTCCCACTTTTGTGATGGATGTTCATATTGTCCATTTATGTGACGGAAATCTTATTTATTTTGTTTAATATGACTGAGCTTTATACTTGTTTCCACATTTAGCATTCTCTGTGTTTCAGTAGCCCTAGAGAAGTATAAGTACTTTGGTTTTTGGGTTGTGTGACCATGTTATATTTTTGGGATGGAGGTTGTCTGCCCCATACGTGATTTTCATGCCCACTTTTATATGTATTGGGGAGATGGTTTTGTCCCATACTATATCAGGTTTCAATATTGTGAGCATTGTTTGCCACTGTTATTTATATTATTCTATTTCTATGGTTATCTCACATGCATGCATGCTGATATTATTATGATGGGTTTTGTGTCAAAAACATATGTGTGCTTGTATGGAACAACTTGTAGATTTTATTAATGACAAGTATTCTTATTGTTTATTATTTATTATCTTTTGAAATTTATATTCTCTTCATACCTACTTGTGTAGTACTTTCCTCTTCTATTAGAAGCCTTGCTTATTTGATGTATTTTATTCTTTATATCTCTAAATCCATATTAAATATGCAGATATCAGCCTTTATGTTGATGTCTTCTACTTTTTCTCCTTTTTTCGGAGTATGCTTCGAACCCCGGATGTAGGACGTGGAAGACTGGACATGGTGACATGAACCTGCTAGGTGGAGCTTTTAGGGAGACAAAATTGAGATAGTTGAATATCCCTCTACTTATATTCTTATGTTTTAATTTTCATGTAAACCCTTTATATAAGATGATGTTGTAGATTTTTAAAAGTGAATATAGTCAAGATTTATTATTCCATTGCTATACTTGGTCCTTTTTTATATTATGATTTGAGAACTAGAAAAATTACATCTATTCTAGCAATCTTGTTAGTATGTTTTTTCAGATGAGTTTATTTTTAAATTAAGTAGGAAGTTGATACCCTATCAGGCCCAACTCCTTACAAAAGTATCCTTTTGATTGCTTCCTTGTTTGGAGGAGTGACTTTTTTTTCAGATTGTTGGTTGTTCTACGTAGTCCAAATGCCCTATCTTTTGTCAGTTATGAGTGTGATCGCCTTGATGCTAGCAATGATTCTAGGATAGTCCTTGTGGTCATTGTCATCAACATATGGCACAAAGTAAGTATGTGTCATTACAAAGATGGCCTTAGCTATGTCTAAATGGTCTTCAGTGATGTCCATTGTATAGGGAAAATATGGATGGGTACCCCTATGCTTGGGCTGAGGTCCCACCACTATAATACATGGAGTCTACATTCTTATTCTAGTTGAATGCATCAAGCATCATGCTCATATCTCATTTCTGAGGAAAATAATCAAGGTAACCTCTTCATGTTAAGTCCCTTATAGTGGGACACAATGTTGCAAGCTTCCAGTACAATGTCCACCTAATGATTTGAGATCTTGTGTAGGATGGACCATGATCCCTAGACCCAACCTATAACATACTAGAACTTGGACCACAAAAGTATGATTAATTTATTTTTTATTTCAAGTTCTCTTTATAAGTTGGTTATTCAATTAACTCCCATTTGGTTGTTCTTCTGAATTACCGTGTAATTTGATATTCTTATTCTTAGTTCAAATCAGATGCTCTGAAATAAGTTATTTTTTCCAAGTTGAAAAAAAATTTAGTGATTTGAACTTCACTTGTTAAGCCTAATTTATATAATGACTATATTGTATTCAATACATAATAACATCCAAATTTAGTATGAATAATTTCTCAGACTATGTAATAACTGAACTAGCTCATTTTATAATTATTGGCGATCCCAATGCACTAAAGGGGATGAATTCATCAACAACTAATAGTCAAATTTATATAATTTATATTTTATAGAATAAAAAAAGTCAAAATTTGAGAATTTGTTAAATTTAGATGGAAGCCATATAAGACCAAAGTAATAATTAAAATGTTAGGTAATGTACACATGTATGTATGGTTACCGCCAATCATGCACTTGCAACTATTGTTTTCCCACTAGTGGATTTAAAGTCAAACACCTTAGGCTCCCTACATACCTCTACTCCTTTATCAAAGTTAAATAACCAACATCTCTCCATACCTCTATCCCATTACCCATAAACCTTTGGCTTTTGCACTAGTACCTGAAAGTAGTAAATTAACTGTAAGAGCACAATAATAATCATAGAAACAATAAAGATATTATAATTCATCTTTGATTGAAATAATAAATAACAAAATAAAAAAAGTGGTCTAGAATGTTCGACCACAACATTTGTAGTGTTGGATGTTGTTCTTTCCCCAACAATGGCGCCAAAAAGTTGACACAAAAGAATTGTGCATTAAATGCAAGTGAATGCATTGAGTAATATAGGCCTTGTGAGGATCGAGTCGAACACAAAAAATGAAATTTAGAGACTACTAGTAACTATGATCTAATCAGCTTGTCCGGTATAAAAGCTATGCAAAATTGAAACAAGAGTGACAAATAGGTGAATCAGAATAGAACGAATTCCTTAGGATGGTGGTTTTTCCATAGACAACATGGCAACTAACCTCTACACACTAACATGCATCAGTCCTACCACTGGATAAAGAGCATGTAGTAAGAACTACCCACTCTTGCAGCGTAGTTCACTACCTATTCTAATGCCAATTCCATTTTCATGTCAATTTGTTGATTAGTTAGGTGCTTTCTGATAAACTCTGGGTTTCTCCTCCCCTTTATGCTCCCCCTTTCTCAAAGGGCATAGTAAACGGGTAAACCTATGCTTTTCCGACCCTTAACCCTTCTCTCAAATGATTAAGGATCTAATTATCTATCTATGGTGAACAAGAACAAATAGAACATAGCAATCTCATAGGTTTATATGCAAAAATTAGGAGCAAAAGCCATATTAATGCATAAAAGCTACGTACAGTGCATATATGGGTTACTCCAGGATCCTAAGGAATCAAGAGGATTAAACCCACATGGTTTCCATAGACGAATACATAGAAAAGAAGGAGAAAAACATGGGAAACCTTAGAAATCTAAAGTAACCCCTAGAGAATGGCTGGTTCGCATGATCCCCTTCGACGTATGTGCGATCTGCTATCTTCAAGTTGTAGAATCACCCACCAGAGTTGCTCAAATCTTCCTCGACGTGGCCTTTGGCACCATTCTCTCCTCTCACTCATTTTGTGTAATGGAAAACGGTGCAATGATTAGGTCTGGCCACACTCTCATTAAGTCAAAAGAGCCGCTTAGGGTGCAAAATAATGCCAGCCATTGGATTAGAGTGCTGCCGTCAAATTGCCTGATCGGGGAGACTTAGTAGTACCAAGTCCTTAGGGTGGTTGTGCACGATCCACACTGTCGGTTCTACCAAATTGTGTCGATAGTACCGAGTCCCAATTTTGAATGAACTCTATTTCTCTGATGTAATTTCGGTAGTACCGACTCAAGGTACTCGGTACTACTAAGATTGCTCGCTTCCTTTCATGTGCCTCTCTGACATGATTTTGGTACTACCGACTGGAAGAGTCGGTATTATGAAGCTTGTGTGATTCCTTGGGTCTTCTACTGATGTGATTTTGATACTACCGCCTTGTGTACTCAGTAGTACCGAGTTTGTGGGACTCTTGTGGTACCTGAAAGGCAACAAAAAATGTACATATAAAAATAGTAGAATTGTGTAAGTTTGATGCATTTAAGTGAAACGGGCCAATGATAATATTTGGTGCATAATTAATCTTATAATTGACGAATAGGTGCAAAAACCATAGAAAACATGCCTATAAAAGTGACCAAAAACCAATACATCAAGTTCCCCTAAGCTTGAATATTGCTCATCCTCAAGCAATACACTCTTGGATTTGTTTGAGAAAAAGTGAGAAAAAGGACGCAACCCATGAATTCACATCTTAATCATCCCCACACAACAATCCCAAGCCAGCCTTTACTGAGCACTAAACCAATAACTGTTATGAATTGACCAAAAATATCAATAAAAGACATCCATCCTTAGGTCAATGAAACACTATCAGAAAAGTAGTTAATATGATAGTCAAATCAGGCCTTCACTTGGTGCATTATGTGATTTCTTATCTACATTTCTCTTTTTCCTAAGTACCAATCTATGTGGAAGTTGTTCTCCTAATAAAAATGAATGAGGAGAATAATCATGCAAATAGTCTACCAATAAGAGCAATGGGTGGCTGATGAAGAATCACATGAAACAACAGAATCATTTATGCAATCATAAAAAAATGTATATGGTGTTGGTAATGAAAAATGAATCCTAATCCCTAACATTATGAGTGGAATGATACATGCATTTGACATCTCATCAACAAGATGAGAACAAAGGAATTTCCATAAAATGAATGTTCCTATCCGGTTATGAAGAAGTGAGCACATCCTTTCTCTCTCTCTAATTCACATAACACTATTTTTTTCATTTTTTTTCTAGGCTCATTAACTAGCATGAAAAAGTTTGTTCTTGGGCTTTGCTTACTATTAATGTGTCGTTTAGCACTTACAATCACTAAGACTATTATTAACTCTCTGGTTAAGGCTAGTATAGAAAGGGTTGAATCCCAAAGGACAACTTTTGAAGATTGTTTCTTAAAAACCCAATTATTTGAAGAACTTATTTTACTTTTTTTTGGTATTTTCAGATTTAAAACGAAAAGTAAAAATTGGAATGGCTGTTTGGTTGATTACACTAAAATAAGAAAGAAAATGCTAAAATTAAAATTGCACTTAAATAAAATATTATTTGCCCTGTAAAAGGTAAACAAAAATTGTTGTTAGCACAAAAAGAAATTATGAATTAAAAGACTAAAAACTAGAGTAACCAATCAAAGGGGAAGAATCGAGGCTTTAGGGGTTTTCACCACCTTGGCCATGGTAAAAACACGAATTAATTATTAATCGATAAATAGACGACGACATGTGAATTACAACAGAAACACAAAAGATGAACTCCACATGAGCCCATTGGTCCTGGTGCTCATGTTTCCTAGTTCTTCATTCGAAAAAGAGATAAATTTGCGTTCACATCAAAATCTCTATGTGAATTGGTTTATCGTTCTAAACCCAGATTTCCATGGTCATGTCCATCCGGATTAACAAAACTTCTAAGCGAGTAATTAATTCGATAGCTTTTCAAATTAATAAACCCATCGTCATCTAAAGGAACCGACTAAAATTAATCTGATCAAAACATGGCTAAGGGGCTATTCCCCTTGCCTCGATAAATAACTATTCACTCATAGTTGAGGAGAAGGGGGAGACGGAGGAAGAAAGTACTGAATCCATAGTCTAGCCCAAAATTAGGAGGTTAATCCTTAGGCTAGAGATAATAAAATGGCCAAGTTCTGAATTCCTTGCTCCCGAACTAAAGAATAGAGAAAAGAAGATCTAGAACTGAAAGCGGAATGAATAGACAAGAACAATATAAGAAAGAACAATGCTTTAAGAAAAATCTACTTTATTGTAAAACTAGAGATGAACACAAGAATAGAAATGCTTCAGAATGCCCATAAAAAGTGAAATCCCAGATGCCCCAAAGGAAGAGGAAGTGCCCCTCCTTTTATAGCAGAAGGAGGGGAGGAAGTCTTAAGAGAATACAAAGAGTTTGAGGCTATTGGAAAGACTTAATTAAAAGAATAATATGTGTCATTCCTTGATTGCTCTCTCTCTAGAATGTTCTATATATTTCCATAATTGGACTTTACAACATATTTCTCCTTTGTAAAACTCTCAGCAGAAGTTGAAAAATATATTTTTCCTATAGAACTTGCAATTATCGTTCCAAAGTATATTTATATTCCAAATTTGGAATTTATATGTGGAAGTTATGATTATTGTGGTGAGTGATATATCAGACTCTGTGTGAAAATGTAAGGCTACATTCACTGGTTATGTGCACAGCTAAATAAATGCCAAAATTGTCACAAAATATATATTTTTTGTAGCCAATAAAAATCTCTTTTCATTCCATACGTGATCTTGAAATTCCTTCTTTAGACGCAAAAGATATGGCTATTTTGGTGACGAGTATCTTAGGCACTGCGGGAATATTTGAAAAGTCTCAAATCTTCATCTTTTATTTTCTTTTTTCTTTTTTGGGTAAGTCAGAGGGTTTTTATTCATCTCGCCCCTCTCATGCTAGCAAAAACCTTGGAACCATTACAACTTATTGAGTCATTTTCTTAAAGAAATTTGGTTTTACTACTACCATTACAGGACTCTAAGTTGATAATATCAACTAGACTATTAGGGGGTACCTTATAGACAAAGGAACCACCCTTGGGTTTTTGATGAAGTTTCGCAAGACCGTCAATAGCCTTGTTCATCTCTCTGGGAATATTCCAGCAATTCCAACCCTATCTCCAACCAGCTTGAATACCTCTTAGCCATATAGCCAACCTTGGGTAATCTTTTACTCTTCCCTCCATAGCCTCTTTTGCCCTTTTTGAGTCTATCTCGAAACTGAGTTGTTTGCATGAAAGATGTTGTCCTATCTCAACAGCCCAATGAACTGCTCTCACTTCTGCCTCAAGCACACTGTTGACATGAATCTTCTTGCACCAAACACTTATCCTGTTGCCCTTACAATCTCTACACACGACAGCAATCGATGCTGGGGTTGTATCATTTCTGAAAGTAGTGTCAGTGTTTATTTTCCACCAATTAAGTTCTGGTGGCTGCCAAAGTCCAGTAGTGGGTGGTAGGATTCTACTCTCCTTTACCTTTAGGATGAAGGCTAGGCTTGTGAGATTACACTCCTTTCTGATGAGATGGACTATATAGTTGCTTGAATATTTAGTACCCTCAAAAACCTGAATATTCCTGCCTTTCCATATTTGCCAGCATCCCACCATAAACATAGTGCTTAGGTTCTTCTCAGTCTTAATAAACTTCACCATCCACATCCAGATGTCAGTAATGGAAAAGAATTCGCTCCAAATTTGGTTCTCTAAGATTGCTTTCCATGTTTCCTGTGCCCTTGGACAGTCCCACAAAGCATGAAGGATGGTTTCCTCCTGGTTTTCATAGATGGGGCAAGTGGCAATAGTATCTAAGCAAGGATTTACTCTCTTCTTATTCGTTAGGATTGCATTATGGCCTACTAGCCAGAAGAAAAAAATCACCTTCATAGAGACCTTCATCTCCCATATCATATTCCAGTTTCCCTGGACCTTAATATCCTTGTTTTGTCTCAGGATATGATAAGCGCTCTTGATAGTGAATTGACCAGTGTCCGAGTGGTTCCAGGCTAGAACATCATTCTCCTCAGATTGTCTGGGGACATCTAGCTTGGTAATCTTACTTGTGATATGTTGAGGTAGCCAATCGTTTAGGAGCTCAGTGTCCCAGTCGTTATCTAGGTTGACTAGACTTGACACTTTCAGATCTTTCAAATCTTCTGGTATGGGGCGAGAGCTATACTGTTGTAAGCAGCCCTCGACCGCGCACCATCTATCCAACCAGACATTGATATCTCTTCTACTAACAGGTATCCAAGTCGAGTTTTCATTTATGAACTCCTTGCACTGAATTACTGATCTTGCAAGTCTGGAGGTGTTCATACTCTTCCTTCCATCATGGCCTATATACTTGAGATTGAGACTTTCACACCAGCTCGATTTTCTCTTCGTGGCAATTTCCCACGCGTGTTTAGCAATGAGCGATGTGTTAAGATCCTTCATGCTTCATATACCCAGTCCACCATGTTCTTTACTACTGGTTACTTTGTTCCATGCAACCAGGGAAAACGGGTGACTCTTATGGTTGCCACCCCAAAGGAATCTTCTGATTGTGCTATCAATGTGGTCACATACTTTGGTAGGAATAAGGGAAGTCTGCATAACATAGCTAGGGATCGTCGTGAGTGTAGATTTCACGAGACAGACCCTGCCAGCTAAGTTTAAACACCTCACTGACCAAGCTTCCATCGATGCTTCTATTCTCCTCAAAGTGCTGCTATATGTCTCTTTGTTCACCTTTCCATGAATAAGTGGGACTCCGAGGTACTTCCCCAGATTTCTTGTGACCTTGAAGCCGCTACTGCAACCAATCCTGATTCGAGTACTTGGCCTGACATTCCTCGAGAAGAAGATAGAGGACTTCTTCACAGATATAGCCTGCCCAGATACTCAACTAAAATCTTTAAAACAACTTAGGATTGTCCTCATTTCTTTCACATCAGCCTTGGCAAAAATAACCATGTCATCAGCAAAACAAAGGTGGGAGATTCTAGGACCTACTCTATAGAGTTGGAAAGGGGTCCATTTCTTCTTGGATACCAGCTTCTCGATAGATTGAATAAGTCTTTCTAAGCATAGGAAGAATAGGTAGGGTGACAGAGGGTCACCTTGCCTCAATCCCCTAGTTGCCTTGATGGACCCAGCTTCCTTCCCATTCCATATGATGGAGCTTTCCCCAGTTGAGATAGAGTTCATGATATAGTTGCAGATGGTGACAGGTATTCCGGTTTTCTCGAGGGTATCCCGGATAAACGGCCATGTCATCTTGTCATAGGCTTTGGACAAATCGATCCTGATCGCCATCGTCTTATTACTCGAACACCTTCTTCTCATAATGTGAATTATCACCTGAGTTACAATAATATTGTCTGAGATTTTTTTGCCAGGAACAAACACACTTTGCATTGGGGATATCCAATGTGGGAGGTAGGATTTAATCCTCTCCAAAATGATCTTCGATTTGAGATTTAGACTGAGGTTATTAAGAGAGATTGGGCGGAAGTGTTCACATTGTTCAGGTTTTGGGATCTTCGATATCAGCACTATACTGGACTTACACATGTTCCCACTTAAGGTTCCTCCTTGAAGCACATCGTTTATAGTAAGTAAGAGGGAGTGTTTGACAGTGTGCCAATTCTTCTTTATGAAGCTACCATCTGCACCGTCTGGGCTAGGCGCCATGTGCGGGTTAATCTTTGATAAAATGTTGTGGAGTTCTTCCAGTGTGACCTTTGCACTCAGTTTTTGTTTCTCAACCTTAGACAACATTTTAAACTCTCCCGGGTACTCCTTTATATCCTTCACGTGGATGGTGACCGGTTCTATAAAAAGGTTCTTGAAATAATTAAGGATTATTTGCCTGATTTCCTCCTCATTGCTGGTCCAGTATTTGTCAGTATTTCTTAGCATAGTGATTGTGTTGTGTCACCTTCTCATCTTGACATAAGCATTCTAGAACTTTGTATTCAGGTCTCCCTCAGTTAGCTAGTTGATGTGGCTTTTTTGCCTGAGGTCCGCTTCCTCCTGCTTCAAAATCTTACCGTATTGGGTATCCATGCTAATGATCATGTTAGATGTGATTTCATCATAGTTTTCTACCAGTGTTTTTTGTAAAAGTTCAATGTTCCTTAGGACTCTCTTGTTCTCCAACAATGTGCGCTTCTTACTCTCCAGAGCCCAGTTATTGATGGCTTCATGTGATCGTTCAAGGGCTTCATTGAAGTTGAGACTCGGGTTCCAGTTCTCCTTGATCATATTTTGGAAGTCTTCTGAAAGAGACCAAGACTCCCTTATGAAGAATCTTTTTATAGTACTTGAGCATCTCGTATCGCCAATCACAATAGGGAAATGGTCGGAATACACCTTCGGTAGGTGTTCCACTGTGAAGCTAGGGTATGCATTGATAAAGTTGTTGTTTGCCACTGCTCTATCGAGTCTTTCCTACAGTCTACCATGGATATATGTGAATCTTTGTCTGTTGAACCCAAGGTCAGTCACACCGACTTCCATCAGAGTGTTGGTAAAAGTAACATCCTCATTAAAGTTGTAGTGTCTGCTCCCAGATTTTTCCTCAGGTAGCAAGGTCGTATTAAAGTCTCCAATTGCAATCCATGGGAGTGTGAACTTCTTACCCATTGTGACCAAGTGTTTCCATAACAACTTCTGAACAGAAATATGAGGGTGCGCATATATGAATGTGATCAGAACATTGTTGTTTACTTTACAAGCGACAAATTGGCCATGGCAGTTTATGATCTGAACAATACAATCACCTTCTTTGCAGCACACCCAGATGCCCCCCGAGAAGCCCCTCACTTCACACTGGAAGGAATTGTTGAAGCCTAGCATCTTAATGGTGTTCTCCTCCTTGTTTCCACTGATGCGGGGTTCAAGAATTCCCACAATTTGAGTTTTCTTCTGTAAGATCATATCTTTGAGGACACGGCAAGTATCTTGATTGCCGATTCCTCTGGTATTCCATACAATTGTGTTTAACATTAACAACTGAAGAGGTTGGAGGTGAAAGCACAACCCTGTAAGCATCCATAGTTGTCTCTTCCTTCTCGTTATTCCTCTCTGTTGCACCCTCGTCCACCCCCTTTTGAATGTGTGGACTCTTCCTCCTGTGCTCATAAGGAGGTTTTATTCTAGCTGCCTTCATTTTCGGCCCCGATCCTTTCAGTTTCCTCCCTGGTGTTAGTCGAGTAGCTGTGGACTTAGAGTCTACTTCTTTCAGCGGATCTCATTCCTCCATCTCTTCCCCCTCCTTGTTCCCCATACTCACTGTTGTGCTCCTCTCATTGCCTCTCTCATTCCATGTACTATTAATGTCCTTTGTTATCTGCCTTATGGTTTTTATGCTTGTTTCTTTTTCTAGAGTTGCATCTTCATCCTCAAGATCAATAATCTCATCCACCTCCGGGTTGACTGCCACGTGAACCTCATCGCTGATGTTTTCATTATTCTGCTTCTAGTTGATCTCTTTCAAAACTTCTCTTTTTTCGTCCATCGTCTCTATGGTTTTCTTCTTCCATGTCTTTGTGGGGGTTGTACCTGATGTATTCGCCCTTTTGTCTTCTTCACTTTGTCTCCTGTCATTGTTGTCATTGCTTTGATCCTCATCTTGCTCCTGAGCTTCAACCAGGTTAGCAAATCTATTCTGATTATTCACCTCAGTATTCTTTCCCGTGGTCGACGTTTTAGGTTTTGATTTGTGGGCGGTCCTCCTTTGTGTCTGCCATTTGTTAGAGCGACTTTCCTCCTTGTTGGTCGTGGGGCATCCTCACTCCTTAATTATATTCTCCGTGTTATCATTCAAACTTCTAGTTTTCGGGTTGAGTTGGCATTTCACCTCTCCATGTCCTATCTTTCCACAAAAATTGCATGATTCAGGGAAAACCTCATATTCAACTTGGTAGATCTCATTATTGATGTTGATAGTGTTAATCAGAGGTTTTGATGTATCCACCTCGATCGCCAATCTGGCAAACTTACTCCTTGTCCTAGCCATTGTGTGATTTTTGACTTTAACAAGACTTCCCAATGTCAACCCTATGTAGTCGAACAAAGTTGATACATATAGGTGAAGAGGTAGGTCTAGGATGCAAACCCATGTAACCAAGTATCTGGGTAGCTCGATGGACGGGCGGAATGTGGGATCCCATTGCCACACAGCTAAACAATTGCCAAATAATTTCCATGGTCCTCCAAACAACGCCATTTCAAAATCCCTTCTACAGGAGAATTGCACCACATAGTGGCCCAGATCTACCTCATAAATGTTGAACCTTCCTATGGGATTCCATAAGGTTTTTAATCGATCTCTCATGGTCATAAATCCTACATTAGATCCAATCAATCTAGCAACCACGGTATACATCCATGGCTTGGCGAGTTCCTCCTTGGCATCTTGGTTGATTTCTAGCACTGGTTGTCCATTCGGAGCCTTCAGGGTCACATTCGTCGTTGCATGTCTATGCTCGAAAAGTTTTTCTAAGAAACAGTCTGCATCATCTATTTTTCCATCTCCCATGGTGTAATCATCCAGATATGCAGCTTGGTTGCCCCCGTTTTCCGGCGGCTCTACATTTGTTCGGTCTCCTTTTGTTCCTGGCTAGCTGCTCCAGTTTACCTTCTCCATCCTTCCCCCGTTGTTTCCACTCAACGGTGGAAAGAGTGATTCATAATCTTTTTCGTGGTTGCTCCCTTTCCCAACCACTTCGTTTCCTTGCTGTATGTCATGGCCCCTCATCCCAGAGTAGTGAATTCAAATCCCACATTCGGTATGATGACTTTGACCCCCTTCCCGCTGCTCGAGTTGCCGTCCATCATGTTCTATTTTTCTGACCTTCTCCTCGTCCCTTCATCTGTAGCCCCATGTAGCATATTATTCATTGAGATCTCCGGATCATTTCATGTCGTTTCTCCCTCACCAGCGCCTCCTCCCTTCGAGGTGCCATCATCTTCTCCCCTTCGCCCCCCCCCCCCCCCCCCCCCCCGTTCGCTGGAGCCCCCAGAAACCCTAGCCGCCCCCGCATTCACCATCTTTTTTTTCTCATCTTTTCTTTTCTCAATTTAATTACTAAGATCATTCCTAAAAATTAAAACAAAATCATAAGAATTCAGGAAAAGTATATCAAGAAGATAAAAGTGCCATTTATTTTTTAATTAGCTAAAATTAACAAAAAAGTCCTAATTAATTATTCTAAATGAAGTAAAAATAAGAGATGAATATGCATTCATCAAAATACCCCAAACATAAACTTTACTCATCCCGAGCAACATTAAAATCAAGAAATACTTTCAAAACATACTCTCCACCTATCATCTTCACTCTCCTAACAACCACTTGATTCCTTCCACCAAAATATGGCCAAGCGACCCTGACTTCCTGAATTCACGAAAAGTGACTTTTATATTTCCTACTTCACAAACATGCATTTATTCAAGACCTATAATAAAATAGATTTTCATTTCACCTTTACATTTGGTACTCCAAATTTCTTTTTAAGTTTTACACAAGAATAGGGATGATTTTGGATGGTTGGGTTTTTTTGTAGTTTTCCCCTGGGTAGAAAATTGGAGTGAAGGAGGTATGGAAGAAGGACAATCTCTCCTCTATTCGACTCGAGACCTTTTTATTTAGTGGACATACAGTTATATTGACCACATTTTTTTTTCTTTGATTTTTGGTGATACACCCAATTGCATGGGTATGGAAGAAGTGGAAGAGGGGGAAGGGGTGCCACCCTAAACTTAGCGTTTTAGGCACTATTGGCTTTTTTCTTTTTGATGAATGGAAAGATTTGGAAGTGGTGGAAGAAGAGTAGAAGAGGTTGTTCTTGTGCAACTTTTTTTTTCATATTTTTTTAAGAGTACGATGCATTGGTTCAACTATTATCGAATCATGCGAAAAATCAAGAAAATTTATACAAGTTGTATATGATAAGAAAGCATCACTCTTGAATCCTATCAGTCCTCTATCACTTGCCATCTTTTCCAAGGAGTGATTATTATTTGAGTTCCTAAGTGATAGGAGCATTTCTAGTCATGAATGTTTCAAAATTTTAGTTGGAAGGCAGTTACATCATTAAGGGGAGTATTTTGACAAATGATCATATCAAGGCCGACTAGATATGGGCCAATTGTACTATGAAAAGAAAGAAAAAAAATAACTACATGCAATATGTAAAACAAAGAAAAGATACTAAAAGGGAAAGAAAAAGGGGTGGAAACATACCACCCATCCCCACCCCAAACTTAAGACTTTGCTCGTCCCAAGTAAAATCAAAATCTGAGATGGGGGAAAAGAATCGTTGTGGTGGAGGATGAAGGACGAAGACAACAAATTCCTAAAAGAGAAGAACAACAAAAAGGTGATGATGTTAGAAAAGAAAAAAAAATATGCAAAAATTATTTGGGTTGCCTCCCAAAAAGCACCAAGTTTTACGTCGTGGCCTGACAAGAGATGGATCAGTTTATTAGGATTCTGGGGAAGTTGTGGGTTCATATAGGTTTAGGTCTTTCAAAGATGAACAATTGTTTGAATCTGAAGTGACAAGGTCTTCAGTGGTGATGTATCTTTTAAGTCGGTCCCCATTAACCTTAAACTCACCCAGAACTTTATCCCAGAGTAGAAAAGCGCCATGTGGATGAGCACACTTGAAAATGTAGAGGCCATACCATATCGACTTGAGTTTTCCAGGGAAAAGTCGTAATCTTGAATTAAAAACTAAAACTTGGTCCCCTTCTCTAATGTCTTTGTGCTTGATGTGACCATCATGACATATTTTGGTTCGGTCCTTGTAGATTCTTGTGTTTTCATAGGCACTCATCCTAAGTTCATCAAGATCATTCATTTGGAGAAAACATTTCTCTCCAGCCATGGAAAGGTCAAAATTCAAACTTTTGATGACCCAACTGGCTTTGTACTCTAGTTCTATTGGTAAGTGACATGACTTACCGTAGATCAATATGAAGGGGGTGGTACCAATGGGTGTTTTGTAGGCAGTACGATATGCCCACAGAGTGTCATTGATTTTTAACGCCCAATCTTTCCTAGTTCGTCCAATAGTTTTCTCTAAAATGGATTTTATTTGTCTGTTGGATACTTCTACCTACCCACTGGTATGAGGATGGTAAGGAGTGATGACTTTGTGATAAACCCCATATTTTTTCAAAAGACCCTCAAAATGTTTCTCCAAAAAATGGGATCCCCCATCAGAAATAACGGTGCAAGGGACTCCAAATCTAGGAAAAATGACATCTTTAAAGAGTTTCTTAATAGGGTTAGAGTCACATGTTTTAGTAGGTATGGCTTCAACCCACTTTTACCTGTAATCGACTGTGAATAAAATGTAAGCAATCCCATAAGAAGAAGGAAATGAGCCCATATAGTCGATTCCCCAGACATCAAAAATCTCTAATTCCTTCCAAGAGGTGAGAGGCATTTGGTCACGCTTGGAGATATTACCAGTCCTTTGACATTGGTCACATGAGAGCACATAATCATATGAGTCTTTGAAGATGGTGGGCCAAAAGAATCCGCATTGTAGGACTTTTCTGGCCGTTTTTTGGGAACTCATGTGATCACCATAGGGGCCAGAGTGACATTGTTCCAAAATGGTGATGCTTTCTTCGTGGGATACACAATGGCGATATAAACCATCAACACAAAGTCAAAATAGATAAGGTTCTTCCCAATAATAATTTTTTATGTCATGTAAAAATTTAGCTTTAGAGTTTCCCATATACTCGGGGTGCAATACACCTGCAACTAAATAGTTTACAAAATCAGTAAACCAAGGGAATTGGGAGTCTACCTTGAGCAATTGGGCATCAGGTAAGGATTCATTTATGGGATTTTCATCAATGGGGCTATAGCTAAGTCTACTGAGGTGATCATCCACGACATTTTCAGATCCCTTTTTCTCTAGGATTTCTAGATCAAACTCCTACAATAACAAAATCCATCTTATAAGTCTAGGCTTGGCATCTTTTTTGTAATAAGGTAGTGAATAGTTGCATGATCAATGTAAACAACAACATTTGAACCAACAAGATATGAGTGAAATTTATCGAATGCATAGACAATGGCTAGCATTTCTTTTTCGGTAACTGTGTAATTTCGCTGAGCTTCATCTAAGGTCTTGGATGCATAATAAATGACATGGTGTTTTTTGTCAATTCTCTGTCCTAAAATGGCACCTACAGCAAAATCACTAGCATCACACATGATTTCAAAGGGTAAGGCCCAATCAGGAGCACGGATGATAGGAGTGGTTCTGAGAGCATTTTTCAAACATAGAAAGCTCTCCATGCATGTTGTATCAAAATGGAAAGGCACCTCCTTTTGAAGAAGATTGGTGAGAGGTTTTGTGACTTTGGAAAAATCACAGATGAATCGCCGATAGAAACTGGCATGTCCTAAGAAGGATCAGATGTCTTTGACTGAGGTTGGGGGAGGCAGCTTGGTGATGACCTCAATCTTAGCTTGGTCTACTTCAATGCCGTGGTTGCTCACCTTATGGCCTAGAATAATATCCTCCTTGACCATGAAGTGACACTTCTCCCAATTAAGGACTAAGTGTGATTCAATACATCTATCAAGGACAAGGGAGAGGTTTTGAAGGCAGGAATCAAAACTGTCTCCATGGATGGAGAAATCGTCCATGAACACTTCCATGACATTTTTAGTTAACCCTGAAAAAATAGCAGACATACATCTTTGAAAGGTGGCTGGTGCATTACACAGACCAAAGGGCATTCGTCTAAAGGCATATGTACCAAAGGGGCATTTGGTACATATGCAAGTGGTTTTCTCTTGATCTTCAGGATGAATGGGAATCTGATAAAAACCTGAGTAGCCATCTAGATAACAAAATTATTGTTGATGGGCTAAATGTTCAAGAACTTGATCTCGGAAGGGAAGGGGGGAAGTGATCTTTCCTAGTTGCTTTGTTGAGCTTCATGTAGTCAATGCACATTCTCCATCCTATGACTGTGCGAGTGAGAATGAGTTCATTCTTCTCATTATGAATGACAGTAGTCCCTCCCTTTTTGGGAACAACTTGAACTAGGCTAACCCGTGGGGAGTCAAAGATGGGATAGATGATTCCTGCATTCAAAAGTTTGATCACCTCTAGACAGACTACTTCCTTCATATTTGGGTTGAGTTTTCATTGTGGATCACGAGAAGGTTTGTGGTCTTCTATCATAGGGATTTTGTGGATGGAGATGGATTGATCTATTCCAACTAAGTAAGTCATTTTGTACCCCAAGGCAGCTCTATTTTTCCTAATTCACCCATAAGTTTGGTTTCTTGTTCGAGGGGAAGAGAAGAGTTTATGATGACATGGCATAGTTCTAGCTCATCAAGAAAGACATATTTCAGACCTATGGGGAGAGTCTTCAATTATGGGGCCTTTGGTGGTTCAGGTTTTTCATTGGTGGAGATCATTTTAAGGTCCTCAATCTCAACACATGTGATTTCCTCAAAGTTATCCAAATGAATCTTGAGTTGATTTGATGGTTCATTGTCAAAATCACATTCGGTGGGGATAGTAAGGGTGGTGCGTAGGGGGTCATCAACTAATTCCCAATTCTTGCCTTAGTTGGGATAATTCACCAATGCAATCCAGGAGGTAAACTTCTTCCTCAAGACTAGGTCCCCTCATGCTTTCAAACACCCTAAACTATAGGGTTTGCTTCCCTAGACTTAACAAAATGGTACCAACCTCAACATAAATTAAGGCACGAGCAGTGGCTAAGAAGGGACGTCCAAAAATGAGAGGGTAGCGTAAATCTACCTTGATATCCATGATCACAAAATCACAAGGGACGTATGCATCATTTCCAACTTTAATCAGAATGTCTTCTATGATTCCCATGGGTTTAGTTGTGGATGAGTATTCAAGTTGGATGGTCATGGTTGTGGGTAACATGTCATTGAATCCTAGTCTTTTGCAAAGACTATATGGCATGATGGATATATTGTCTCCTAAATCTGCTAGGCCTTTTCTACAAGCATTGTCACCCAAGTAGCATCCTATTCTAAAAGAACCTGGATCCTTCTGTTTTTTAGGCATCTTACTGAGGATAATGTCTGATGTGGTCCTAGTAAGTTTAACAGTCTCATATTATTTAGTAACATACTTCCTAGTAAAGAGAGATTTCATGTTCTTGGACCAGGCGGGCATGTCTGCCAAAGCATCAAGGAAGGGAATGTCGACATGTATTTTTTCATAGCATCCCTAAATTTCATGAAGCAAGCATCAAGTCTTATTTGTTTGAGGCGGGAATGATAGGGAGGTCGGGGTTTGTAGATTGGGTCTTCATCTTCTACTTGAGGGGTTTCGGGGACGGATGGTTTGGGTGTAGCTTTAGGTTTGAAAACTACCATGTCCTCATCCTCAAATTCTAGAGGTGGGACTGAAGATTTTTCTGCAGGGGGAGGGGTGTGCACTTTTCCCGAACGAGTAGAGACAACCTTGAGTTGTTTAGGATGTTTGGGGTTGTTTTCAGGCTGCCCTGCAAAAGTCCTGGCAGGAGGTTTCTGTTGGGCAAATAGACGAGCTAGTTGGGCATCCATCGCCTTTTGATGAGCTTGTTGAGCAACAATGATTTGCTCTAAGGCAGCTATCCTTTCGTCAGATGTAGGGGTGGTGGTAGGGACATTTGGTTGAGGAGATTGTTGATTGAGGTTTTGAGGGGGAAGGTTTAAAATTTGAAATTGTTGTCCTTGATATGATGGTCGGGTTAGATGATTTCCTCAGTAATTTCCTTGGTTTCCAAAGTTCCTTTGGTTGTTGTACGGGAATCCAGGTGGTGGTCGATTGTTACCTTGTTGGTAGGGAGGCCTTTTTTGGGTTTGGAGTTGGCTAGAGTTCTCAGTACCTGAAGGGTTCCCATATTGAAAACTAGGGTGGTTTCTATTTTGTTTGGGATTTTACTAACCTTGTCCTGGTATGATATGGATTGAATTGAGGTCTTCTGGTTGTTGTCCTATTTTATGTTGCATGGGTATGTTGTAGAGATATTGACAGTGGAGGGTGGTATGGTCGTATCCTTAGCAAATACCACAAAGAGAATCCACATCTTTTAGTTGTTGGGGTGACTCTCTAAGGGTGACCAAGGATGACTCTAACCGGTCTTGTTGTAAGGCAATTAATTTGAGGGTTTCTGCTATGCTTTGGATATCATTATTAACTTCTACCTTAGCTACCTTAAGGAATCCACCAATTCCTCTTCTAGCCCTTGTTTCGGAAGCCCGTTTGACTACTTCCCATGCGCTAGTCAAACTTTGATGCATGAAATTTCCTCCAGATGAGGAATCGAGAAGGAATTTGGTATCATCATCAACACCACGGTAGAAGATCTCTATGATTTGGGCTTGAGAGATATCATGGTGGGGGCACTTCCTAACTAAGTCTTTGAACCTCTTCCAGGCTTCTCCTAAAGACTCTCCTGGGGACATAGAAAAGTGAGTAATTTGGCCCCTTGGTTCGTAGGTGAGAGAAGGGGGGTAAAATTTCTCAAGAAACTTGCTTTGTAGAACTTCCCAAGTTGTGACATGTTCTTCGCTCTCCATAGTGTTGTACCAGCTACTAGCTTGGCCAGAGAGGGAATACTTGAACAACCTAAGACGAATGGCATCTTTAGAGACACCCGGAAGTTTGTTCAAAGAGCAAAGTTCAATGAACCTTTGAAGATGATCTTGGCAACTTTCCCCATTGTTTCCTGAGAAGGGGTTGGCTTGCATCATGGTGATCCATTGTGTTCGGATCTTAAATTTTGGAGCAATAATGTCAGGGGGTATGACTGGATGTTGTGTATAGGCGGTTTTGGGAATAGAAAAGTCATGTAATTGTTTTTGCCTTTCGGCTTCCCTCCTATCGACTTCTATGATTTCTTGTGCAGCCCTAAAGGTTGGTCGTAAAGTGGCTTCTCTTTCCGCTTGTTCGGCTTGGATAAGCTCTCTTTGAGCTGTGAGAGCTTTTTCGATCCTATGGGCGACTTCCTCTTCATTCATTCTTGCTAGATTTTGATGGTTTAAACGATGGAAAGTCCTTTCTTTTTCCGGGTCAAACGGTTGAAAATCGACGTTCGGGCGTCACATGCACAAATGAAGCAGTTAATCATGTGAAGAAAAAATGGACTTCCAGAATGGAAACTCGGCAGAAAGAGGAGTAGCACTTCCGAAATGTTACTCGGAAGGCATAAAAAAAGAAAAAAAAAGTTTTAAAAAAAAATTTGGGGTTCGAAAGAAACAAATCCGTTGTCCCCGACAACGGTGCCAAATTGTTAATGTGTCATTTGGCACTTACAATCACTAAGATTATTATCCTAGAGTTTAATCCTTTTAACTCTCTGATTAAGGCTAGTATAGAAAGGGTCGAATCCCAAAGGACAACTTTTGAAGATTGTTTCTGAAAAACCAATTATTTGAAGAACTTATTTTATTTGTTTTTGGTATTTTCAGATTTAAAACGGAAAGTAAAAGTTGGAATGGGTGTTTTGTTGATTACACTAAAACAAGAAAGAAAATTCTAAAATTGAAATTGCACTTAAACAAAATATTATTTGCCCTGTAAAAGGTAAACAAAAATTGTTGTTAGAACAAAAAGCAATTATGAATTCAATGACTAAAAACTAGAGTAAACAAGAAAATCGACGGTTCAAATCAAAGGGGGCTAATCGAGGCTTTAGGGGTTTTCATCACCTTAGCCATGGTAAAAACACGAATTAATTATTAATCGATAAATAGATAACGACATGTGAATCACAAAAGATGAACTCCACATGAGACCATTGGTCCTGGTGCACATGTTTCTTAGTTCTTCATCTGAAAAAGAGATAAATCTGTGATCACATCAAAATCTCTATGTGAATTGGTTTATCGTTCTAAACCAAGATTTCCATGGTCATATCCATTCAGATTAACAAAACATCTAAGTGAGTAATTAATTCTCTAGATTATCAAATTAATATACCAATCGTCGTCTAAAGGAATCGACTAAAATTAATCTGATCAAACCATGGCTAAGGGGTTATTCCCCTTGCCTCGATAAAGAACTACTCACTCATAGTTGAGGAGAAGGGGGAGACATAGGAAGAAAGTACTGAAGCCATAGTCTAGCCCAAAATTAGGAGGTTAATCCTTATGCTAGAGACAATAAAATGGTCAAGTTCTTAATTCCTTCCTCCAGAACTAAAGAATGGAGAAAAGAAGATCTAGAACTGAAAATGGAATGAAGAGAGAAGAACAATATAAGAAAGAACAATGCCCGAAGAAAACTCTACTTTATTGCAAAACTAGAGATGAACACAAGAATAGAAATACTTCATAATGCCCATACAAAGTGAAATCCCAAATGCCCCAAAGGAGGAGGAAGTGCCCCTACTTTTATAGGAGAAGGAGGGAAGGAAGTCTTAAGAGAATACAAAGAGTTTGAGGCTATTGGAAAGACTTAATTAAAAGAATAATATTTGTCAATCCTTGATTGCTCTATCTCTAGAATGTTCTGCAAATTTCCGTAATTGGACTTTACAACATATTTCTCCTTTGTAAAACTCTCAGAAGAAGTCGAAAAATATATTTTTCCTGTATCACTTGCAATTATCTTTCCAAAGCATATTTCTATTCCAAATTTGGAATTTATATGTGGAAGTTATGACTGTTTTGGTGAGAGATATATCAGACTCTGTGGGAAAACGTAAGGCTATGTTCACGGTTAGGTGTGCAGCCAAATAAATGCCAAAATTGCCGCAAAATATGTCTTTTTATAGCCAATAAAATTTTCTTTTCATTCCATACTTGATCATGAAATTCCACCTTTAGACGCAAAAGATATGGCTATTTTGGTGACGAGTATCTCAGGCACTGCGGGAGTATTTGAAAAGTCTCAAATCTTTATCTTTTATTTTCTCAATTTAATTACTTAGATCATTCCTGAAAATTAAGAAACATATCATAAGAATTCAGGAAAAGTATATCAAGAAGATGAAAGTGCTATTTATTTTTGAATTAGCTAAAATTAAAAAAAAGTCCTAATTAATTATTCTAAATGAAGCAAAAATAAGAGATGAATATGCATTCATCACTTACTATGCACATTCATTGGAAAATAACTTTTTTTGGGGGGTATAGATGATAACTCTGCATTCTTAATTCAAAGAAAAGGGAACAATCATACTATGCATTTATAGTGAAATCATATGGGGATGCAATATATATGTAAAATTGTTGTTATGCAACTGCATGATGTGCGCAAGAGTTTGTTTGTGCATCTTCACATATTTTTATTTCATTTTCTACTCATGCAAAGATAAAATAAACTAACTATCATGCTATCTATAATGCTATGCTATGCAGCCAAGAGGAAATGATTTAGTGCACTTGATCATCTTTCAGGTGATGATTCATGTGAATGAAATGTGGATGAAATCACATAACTAAGAGATAAAGCCTATAAAGACTATCATATGTCCCTGTCTAATGACCTGTGTATAGGGTAACCTAAGGAGTTCTTTCTTAAACTCCAATTCAAGTTCTCATTAAAGGTTTGGTCATTTTAGGCTCAACATCATCTTCATTCACTTTCCATGGATAACTAAGATGCTAATTCATATTCCATGTCCTCAAGATGACTAACCCATACACTTCCTCAAGTTGTGGAACTCAAAGATATTGCAATTCAGCTTATAAAGATGTGACACATTTTTTCCCACAAAAAAAAATCCATTTCAAAGACACCCCAAAGAAACAGTTTATGTAGTATAGAAACCAATGCATTCAATGCTCCACATTGACACTAGATAGATGTGGAACCTATAATTATAAAATCTAGGAAATGGAAAGCAACTAGAATAAAAATTCAAGAAAAAAACTAAGATAGATGGTTGTTCCAACACCCCTCCTAAGCTTGAATATGACTATGTCCACATAATTAACATTTGAACTCATGAGGTCGAATAACAGTACCATGATCAGAATGAAGGAGGTGTTTGAGGTGGAATTGTAGGTTCATGGGGAGGAAACATCCCCTGAAAGGTAAGGTCAGACAACGGCATTGGTGGTGGCTACAGGTATCCTCCAAAATACCCATGGTTCTAGTAGTGGTTAAAGAATAATTGTTGATATTGCTTCATCTATTGCAGGCACTGATGCATGTTCTCTTGGTTGGCCAAGAGAAGACATGCAATTTTGGTAGATCGCTCCATGGACATCTTATATTCCTTCCAGTACCACTTGATGTTGTTGTTGCCCAATTTGAATATCCATCAGCATGCCATATATGCCCTTCATGTCATATAGATCTTGCTCCTCCTGTGAAGGTGGTGGGATAGACGAGCATGAGGCAGCGTAAGTGTGCACACACTTGCGTGGGATTGATCTCTAGGTTATGGGGTTGGTAGGCACAACCTTCACAACATCATCGTCCTATTGGTGCTCAGTATCAGTGGGGGCTTCTTCCTCAGATGATGTGTGTTCTTCCTTGGCATCAACCAACCACCTGAGATACTCGACTCCTCATGAATTGAAGATGGGGTTAGGGAGTTGACGCTCCATGCACCATCCTACCACTGTGCAACACACATACATCGTGTCAAATAGCATGATGAGGAGACCCACCTTCTTGAAATGATGGAGATACAAAATCTTTGTGGTCACCAAAGGTGAGAGGGAGGATAGGTTCAGATAGAGGTGCAATACAATGGGGGTAATCAGCCCCCCCAAAAGGATTGGTGCTTTCCATTGCACCATTTTCCAGACCGTGATGATGTGGCGGAGAAGGAAGGATCCAAAGTTGATGGGTTCTCCCTCCAACAACGTATAAAGGAAGAAGAAGTCCATTTTTTGGACCTTCACTTGGCCTTGGTTGGAGCGGGTAAAGATGGTGTTGGTGAGGAGGCGATGCAGAATATGAGCAAATAGATGTGCGATGTCGGTTATGGAGTTGACATACCAGCTGAGGTAGAATCTTTCTGGCACTTCAGTAAAACACTCCCATGCAAGGTCATGGTCAAAGTTAGTAGGAGAGGAGCATTCAGTGATATGCAGCCCGTTGAAGATGTTGTTGAATTCCCACAATGTAATGTAGTAGTTGTTGTTGAAGAGGTGGAAATTGACTCTTCATTCTCTTCACTCTCCTCCCAGTTGTTGTTTGGGGGTGAAGAGGACATCTAAAGAGACCGCAAACTCATAAACAAGTTCCGGCTAGGTAGGCTAGTCATTGAGAATGTGTCATCCACCTCCAGTAGCTGATGCTCACATACCCAACGCATGTTGTCAGTGAAGCCTAATCACTCTATGAGGGCGCAATCTTCGTATCGCATAGGTATCATTTGTTGGGTTTTATGGCCTCAGAGTAGGCATCAGAAAAAAACAATTTCTGGCCATTAACCCATAATAGGAGATCTCATCAAGGATTGTGTAATATGAAGGATGGTTGTAGCGAGATATAATTGGTCCTGGGGCTTTCCCAGCGATAATACCTCACAATCATGTGTGGTATTCAATGCCACATCTTGGACGGTGTCTGTGCAGCTCCTGGTCTTCGCCATGGACTCTGGCCTCCACCAAGGACTGCAAGTAATGTGTCCTCATGAGCAACAAAAATCCCTCGCCTCTGCAGACAGTCCATAGGGACCACCAGGAACTCTTTCCATTCTAGAAAAACTGGAAGGAATGAGACGACCCTCTTGTTGGTGTACTAGAACCAACCTGCTCTTCTAAACTCAGACTGCTTTTCTACAGTTATCTTTCCCTCGTTGTGCCTCCCTAGTAGGGTAGCACTTGCTCGGGCTCTCTCGGTTACCAGAACCAGAGAGGACAACAAATTTGCAGAGAAACTGATATTCTAAGTTGTGTTTTCTGAGAAGCCCCCAGTACCCCTCTATTTATAGTATAGGGAAGGGTCAGTGTTTCCAGTCTGTTCGGGAGTAGAAGGATCCAAAAATTCCATGAATAGTTTGTACTACGATAGGTGAACTGATCGGTTCACAACTTGAATTAATTGCTTGGGCAAGTGAGATGATCATTTCATAATTAAACCAGTCATTTGGGTAGGTGAGACGATTGGTTCACCCAGTGAATTGGTCGTTTCACCTCCCAAACTTTCTCGCAATTGACATTCCTCAATTGTTTCCAATTAATGCAAAGATTAACCCTTATTCCAATCAAATTGAATAAGTGAAACATGAAAGTTTTCTTCCAACTGGGCAAATCCTTATTTCCTTAGTTGCTAGGACTGTGAGCTACTCGGTTCACCAAGTGAACCGGTCAGTTGGCTCACAGGGGTGAACTAGTAAGTTGGCAGTTCTGACATTGCCACAACAGTCTCCAATCAACCTGACACTCTAACTAGCTAGTTCAACACTTGAACTTGATAGTTCTGAGTCCATTCAGTCAATTGTATGTTTAATTGAGTACCTAAACACCTTTAGCCTCAATCTAAACATAATTCATGCACAATATCCTCTTCCAGGTGTATCCTATATGTGTGACCCTACAAGTTCCAATTTACGTTGGCAATGAATGTTCATAACAACCTATGACATCACAAGCAATGCGAAGAATCTAGTAACTCATCATAACTTAGAGAGTTGGAGAACAACTTCAACCTACAATACATGATTAGTGTCACCATGATCATATAGTTCCTTTATCACTAACATCTAGATTGAACTCGAGGCATGGAACATCATCCTCCTTAACATTCAATCCATGTTCCTTGACCTAGAGCAGACTGTCTGAGATGCATGTGAATTCACATATCATATATTGGATCACATGAGTATGGCCATACAATTCTCAGTCTCTCTTATCGAGGGGCCCTGGATATCATACTCCTTGTAGGAGGGACAAATCCCATATCTATTACTCACAGTCAAGTACACATGTGTCAAAGTCACCCAATTATCATCGTTATAACAATCCATGTTTTAGGACTGCATTTGATGATGTCAAAGTGTACCCAATCACATGCGATGAGTGCAGTGATTTTAGGTCTAAGAACCACAATCACCACCATCCCTATGAGAGATGATTGTGACTACCATTCCATGGTATCCATGTATCACTCTCATGGTGTGTCTGTCTGATATACTATTCTCTAACATGTATTTATGTGCTTGACTTGATATCATATATCATGACTAATGAGAAACTATCATCAGTCAACACACACTCTAGTCTTATATATTACTATTGTCTATTTTGCTTCCACTGTTATATCTGACTAGGGACATAACAAGAATGTATGTACTCTTATCATACATATGGTCTCATTGTTCAAGTCCTTAACTTGAAGACATATGTCACCGAGTCACATCATTCTTTAGACATTTATCATGTATGTGTCATCATCTCATGAGTGATACAAATGTAATATACATAATTACCTATATCATTATCAAATCAAGTATCATATGCCTCAATGCAATCATCATATGATTGTCTCTCTAGGCATACTATACCAACATACTCCCACTTGTACTTAGAGACAATCACCCACAAATCATATTCTAAGTGATCATAACATGCCCATCATGTTTCTACTACACAAGTGCATTTATAGAGGGTAAGCAACAGTTGCTTCAAGTCGGTATATTGCATCTTTCACATCCCCTCACTGTATGACAACTCATATGAGATGGAAGTGATGTAGTATGCTATCTAAAATTCCTTTGCCTAACCAGTAGCTCCATTACTGTCACAATATTACTACTAAGTCACCAATGGTCGGAACCTCCCATAACTTCATCCATATGAACTTCTAGATGCATATATTATCCTTTACAATGTATGTAACACCAAGGTACTCAACTTCTTATTGTAAATTTAATCAGTTGTTTTATGTTGGAACATTTCCAACTAACAATTCTTAATCCAAGGTCAAACACAATTTTGTCATTTCAGAAGCTTGCATCGGTGTAACTCTTTACACACAACTCTTCCTTATTACCATAATTAAAGAACTAATCCTTTTGGTACTTCACAAGTACATAAAGATGTCCTTCATGGTATTCTAGTAACTCTTACTAGAGTTTGACAGATGTCCATTCGTCATGTCCAATACATACGAGACAACTTGATATTATATCATCTAGTCATACAAGATGATGATTTCATATCTTCTTGTCATGTCCAATACATACAAGATGATGAGTTTGTATATTCTTGTCATGTCTAATAAATAAAATATAATTAGTTCATATTCTATTGTCATTTCCAATACATACAAGATAATGAGATGAGTTCATACGTGACAGATCCAATTGTGAATGCTTGTGGAATCTATCCATGTGCTCCTTATTCTTTATAAGAATTGGGATACTTGGCTCTTGTGAGACTAACTCCATGGAACATGGACAAGTTTTCTCTCATCATACTAAACCCTTTCAGCATCTTGCTGATGTATGTTCTCTTTCCTAGGACAAGAAGCCCTCTTCATCTATCTCTATAGATCTTGATTCCTATCACATAGGATGCTTCTCTAAAAACCTTTTATAATGCACTTCGTTGCCAGATTTTGTAGTATAAGGATGATACTCCCCATAAATATGTGAAATATATATATATATATATATATATATATATATATATATATATATATATATATATATATATATATATATATATATATACACATACATACATACATATATATATGCTCCCACTAAATTCTTGTAACCACACATTACATCTTCATTCTGACTCAAGTCAAACTCTTTGACTAAGGTCATCAGTAAATATATTTGAAGTATTATTGATTACCTTTGGCATTTATTCTAAAAGGTTTATATACATCAATATGTATAATCCATAATAGAATAATCATCCTCCCACTACATCTAGTGAAGGACCCTTATCATATTGCACAATGAATGAGATTCGCATGTCTCTATAGGTTCAACAACCAAAATGAGTCTAGATAACCATCATATGTGTTACAACCTCGATTTTGCATGTATTTTCATAATTGAAATGTAATGCTTTTATGAATTTGGACTTAATTGAAAAGGTTGTATGCTTTGCTTCAAAGAAGGGACTTCTTTGCAAATATCCCTTTTGATAGGAATTTCGTGGTTCCTATTATTATATTAATCCAACAATGCATATAAAAGAGAAGAAAAGAAGAAAAGTCCAAATATTAGAAAAAGATACAAGATAATGAATATTAAGCAAAGTATATATGAGAAATATATGGAAATCTCTAGAAAGAGGAATTAATGGCCACCGTTGAATAAATTTCGTTTATATGTGATTTCTAATTAAAGAAATAAGAAAAGAGGAAAAGGAAATGAAAGATAAAGAAAAATCCTTAAAAAGAGATATCTTAATAAATAAATAAGTAAGATAATGAGAAATAACAGATGTAGATGCGTCTAGAAGGATAATAAGTATCCTTAAAAAGGAATTTTGAAATCTTAGGATTTCTTGGGATCCAAGGAGTCCCAATGAATAACAAGAAAGAGAAAATACAAATAATACAAAATAAGAGGATAATGTGATACATAATTAATGATTTTTTGGTATTATCAAAAAGAGGTACTTTCTACTATTAGGAAGTATAATTTTGTAGCCAATGGATTAAAAGTCAAAAGATGATGAGAGAGATGATTTTCGAATTCCTAAATATCCAAGGAATATGGTTTATTAAGAAGATAATTAAGAGAGAGAAGATTACTTCTTAATTAAGGAAATAAGTGTCCTTTTTGGAAAGGGACTTGTTACCTCATGGATGGGCATCCTAGGGCTTTTCTACCCTCCCCTATATAAGGGGTAGAACCCTTGGCCGAGTCTAGTAGTGTCACATGCATCCTTATATCTTCTTCTTCCTTATTTTCGTCCATAAACCCTAACCAAGAAGAGTAGCGCGACCATGGAGCAATGAGAAGCCAAGAAGGGGTTGTGATGGAAACTTGATGGGCCATGATGTAAGAGAGAATCTTAGCCATCGTCATCATGCCCTAGTCTAGGTGCAGTAGTGGCCACACAGCTGCAAAAGTGTCCGCACATTGCAGGCCTGACGAGCATGAAACCGGCAGCGCTGGCTGTGACCAAGTGGTACACTGGGTGTGGCGGAGGGCGGCGGACCTAGGGCAGTGGCTGGCGGCAAGTTTCGTGGCCTAGGGAGGAGAGGGCGGCCCCGCGAAGGGCTACAATCGGTGTCCATTGTTGTTATCTGAAGGTTGAAGATGACCTAGGGCTGTTGGATGGTTTTGCCCCTCCGTGTTGTGCAGTGCTGGTCACTTAAGTGAGGGAAAAAGGGTAATTTGGTTATGTTCTGGACCGGCTACGTGGTGTATGAAAAGGGTGACGTGACAGCCTCCCATTGGTCCAAGTAAGTAGTTTTTGTAAAAATCATATCTAATTAATGGTAGCTCGGATGTATGCATATAATAATTGAATTTTGATCAGTTAAAAATATAATCAGAAACTAATTACTCTTGTAATTCCAAAAGAAGTTGAAGTTATCTACTTTAGTGCATTAATGATTAACAAACCCTAATCTATGATGATTAATGAATTGGGATGGGTGATTTGGATGTTTAAAGTTGATGTTAACTTGTTGATTATAAAAAGGATACATTAGATCCAAAAGGATAATCTTTATGCATAATTTGATTAATTAGGGTTCCATGTACATATATATGCTTTAATGGGCCTTGAAACCCTAATCATGGTAATTTTGACTCTTAATGGCTTTAATTGTTCGAATCCATGAACAAAACTAAGATATGATGAATCTAATATATTTTGAGTATAACAATTCCTAATTGTGGATGAATACCCTTAATTTGGTAATTAGGGTTTTCTAGTGGATAAATGTGGAATTAGTGATAAATAGAGTTCATATGTAAATTATATCATAATGAAATGTGACTTGACAATTCGAAAGAAACCAAAAATGATAATTGGGCCTAATGATCTTGATATGACTTAAAAGGATAAAGATGGTAGTTTTAGTGTCAAAGAGACATATTAGATTTAATTGATATTCACTTGTGCCTATAATGTTGAAATCAGGGTTTGTGAACTAAAAGGGTATTAAAAGTGATAAAAGCTTTATGGAGGCTAAAACCCTAATAAAACTCTAATGTTGGCCTAGAAATCCTAAGGTGGAATCCAATTCGATCTTGAGAATGTTTTGGGTAAAATAATGACACTTGGATGATATACATTAATTTCAGGATATTGTTGATTTCTTGTTTGATTGTCTTGAATATTAATGCTTGGATATCAAGTTACTCTGGATCAGTTATGTGGTTACGCTTATGGTTAAATCGCTTTACTTTCACGGTGATTTGCGAATTTTTTATCGGTTGCCTGAAAATAACTGCTTGGATGACTTTTATTTCATGCAACTCTAAAGTGACTATGACTATCACCATAAATATGTTTACATAACTAGCTCAGATCCTGGTCCTCCTATGTGGATTTGGTAATGATGAAAAGGATGACCTAGTACATGGTCTACCTGTTAGGTAGGACCATCATGTTATCTTGAGTCAGGGATTGGGCTACCTATGGGTAGTGCCATGCGACTCTTTAGCATATTAAGAGTTAGGGATTGGGCAACCTATGGGTAGTGCCATGCGACTCTTTAGCATATCATGAGTTAGGGATTGGGCTACCTATGGGTAGTGCCATGTGACTCTTCGACCCTAGGTATTTATCTACCTATTAGGTTGGATCTTGGGGGTCAGTTGGGATCTACTATATGAGAGGTAGAATCCATGTCCACTATAGGGATAGCGCATAGGTTAGGGTATGTATGGATTGAGTAGTTATGTCTAAAGTGTAAAGCTTCCTTGCTAAACCATAATTTCTTGCAATATGTTGTTATAGATAATTTCTTGATTATTGTTTCTGCCACATACCAACATATTCATTTATGCTGACCAACATTTTATTTGTTAGCGTTTTAGGTACAAATTGTAAAGGCCAAACAATGAAGTGGCATATTGTGAAATTAAGAAATAAAGTGCAAGGAGGATTAGTTAGAATGGAGTCTAGAGGTGGATAGAAGTTAGATATCTAAGATTTTAAAAAAAGGTATGTCGAGTTTTATTTTTACTCCAGCTTTCAGTATAGTCATGGTCAAATTTAATAATTATTATTGATTATTTGTCAAACCTTTGATCCGGGAAATTGGGTTAACGGCTCTGACCTCTTGGTCTCCCTTAATTGGGGGTTACCGAGAGGTGGGGTCGTTACATTTGGTATCAGAGCATTGGTTCCTCATTTAGTCTTTAGTAATTATTAAATTTTACAAACTTTGTAGAACTTGAGGGAGTTATTAGAGGATTTTTCTAAAGACAGAGGTGTCTAGAAAAGGATCTGGGGGTTGGAAATGTTTTCCTCCGCACCTCTAGTCATACTACGAGGACTCCCAGATCTGTGTGACTGCCTGGCCAATGTCTTAGGATCTGACTTGAAATAAGATACCTTTAGTACTCTCTCATCTATTTTCATCCCTTCTCAACCCAAATTTTGTTAAGATTCTGATGTTTATGGTTTTTCTCTCTCTTCCTCACCCTCTTGAGGTTAGGGTATATATGATAAGGTTAAGGAATCCTCCACCAAATTAATGAAAAAGCATGTAAATAAGATGTCAGGGACATAAGCTTAATAGTTTAAGCATAAACTAAAGAATAGTTGCATGCTTAGGTCGTATGACATGTGTTGTCATACGAGGTGTCTAGAAAAGGATCACGTATGGGGGCTGGAAATATTTTCCTCCACACCTCTAGTCAGAATATGAGGACTCGCATATCCGTGGGACTGCCTGGCCAATGTCTTAGGATCTGACTCAAAATAAGATACCTTTAGGACTCTCTCATATATTTTTGTCCCTTCTCAGTCGTAATTCTATTAAGATTTGAATGTTTATGGTTTTTCTCTCTTTTCCTCACCCTCTTGAGGTCAGGGTATATATGATAAGGTTAAGGAATCCTCTACCAAATTAATGAAAATGCATGTAAATAAGATGTCATGGACATAAGCTTAATAGTTTAAGCATAAACTAAAGAATAGTTGCATGCTTAGGTCGTATGACATGTGTTGTCATGCCCTCAGGAGAGGCCTGAGGTTAGACCTTCTTGTCAGGAGGTAGAGGTATAGTTGGTCTTAAACGTAGAGACCTGGCATATCCTCTGAGGATGATGCTAACCCTAACCCTAAGTGGTGGTTAGAGAGAGATGGCATTATGAGATGGAAGTCATGGTCGACCTTGTGGGTGGGTTGACATGATGTTAGTTTTGAATCCCTATGATAGTGTGAGCCATCTGAGGTTGGTTGACCTGGTACCTTTGGCGGCCCAACTCTAGGAAGGGTCGTGCATGTTAGGGTGAAGGATAACTCCTTCCTTGATGAGGTTAGTGAAGAACCTATAGAAACCCTATGGGCTTATATGAGCATGGCATAGTATGCACCCATAGTACGTTAGTAAGTGCTGGCAGTAGGTCAAAACCCAGGCCAGAAGGGCATGTTGGATACATTATGAGCTAAGCATAAAGATCCATAAATAATCTCGAGCGAATGTAGGTTTCACCCATGTAAGTGTATGCATGTGAGCTTGATCCACCCTTTTAGAGATAGAACCTCCAATGGCAAGGTTATTTGTAGGGTTAGCTCTAGAGTGAGAGAGCAAGACTCAAATAAGAAGGTTGGAAGATTAGACTCAGGGATATGAGGAACCCTAAGAAGTTGGGTATGTTGCAACCTAAGTGGATCGTTGTGGTTGCCTCGTGCATGACCCTTGGAGGCTTTTGGTGTCGTGGTTGCCTTTAGAGGAACCAAACCCTAGAAGAAAGATGAGGTTGCTGGTACCTATGTGCAGATGATATAGGTGCTTACCTACTAGGGATAGGAAGAAGAGTTCCTTAGACCCTGAGGAGGCTTAGTACCAAGTTGTGAGGCCTTATACTTAGCTGGTTATCTTTGAGGAGGACTCAACTCTAAGGTGTTACTCGAGTAGAAGGATAATAGAAAGTGCATGCCATACCTTGTACATGCTTGGTTCAGGGTTAAAAGGCTGAGTATGTAGTGGGACATCAGTAAGGTTAACCTAGACCTAAGAGGGGAAGTAGTAGTTCCTGGTGTACCTGATGCTCACGACGACATTTGAGTTTCAATAGATTTGAGAATGGCACCCCTCATGTTTAGAGGAAAGGGAAACCCCTTGGATTAAGGTGTATGTTTGATGTACCCCTCACATATAAGTTGGTGACAGGGGCATGTATGATCTTGGTCCAATATTGAGGATTGAGAACAAGTATGACCTACCATGGAGACCTAGTATGGTTTAGAAGGTAGTTTGTTTGTTAGCTATGTGCCTTAGTAGCTTGCTAGGGCTAAACATGCTCATGTGGATGTAAACCCTGGACATAGGGGCATTTTTTATCCTTGTTGCCATCAGGATATAGTTTCCTCCCATCCTGGGAGAGGACCGTTTTGTAGGGTATGAATGAGCTTTTGTTGGGTTTGTGGTAACCTTAAAAAGTTCTCATAGAATCTTGAGAAGCTCAGTGGAGAGTACATAGTATAAGAATGAACCTGTGGACCCATAGATAACCATCTCTATGTGCGTGTGGATGTGTTACCATGGAGGTAACCATTATGGGGCTACACTGAGGTAGATAGGTCGCCATGATCCATACAAAAGGATGTAAGTCATACCATGAATGCTGAGAGTGATGATTGAGACTTGGGTAAGGTTTCACGCTGGATATGTACTATGTTAGGATCCTAAGTCTAACCTAGGGTTAGGTAGGGATAAGACCGATGGGAGTAGGAGTTGCCTAATTCCCTAGTTGCACATGACCATAGGGTCGGGATGTAACAACTATCATTGTCTGAGGGCCATGGGTTAGGAGATTAATCACCTTCATGAACTCATGGGACCCAAAGGGAAGATCAAGAAGGCACTCTCTGGATGCATAAGGGAATAGGGATGACCCCAAAAGTGTCAACACCCTATAGACCTAGAGGAGATGACCAAGGATGGTATGATGACACAAGTGGGTTCGAGACCAGTTTTCCATGGAAGTAACCTTGATATCAAGATGTTCTTGATGTAGGAACATGTGATGCACATTTCTAGTTAGATTTGAAGGTGTACTAGCAATGTGGGATGTACCATCTCTACTCTTAGAATGGGAAGAACTCTATGTTTGGACTGCAACCAAATGCTTATTTCCTATTGTTATGGGAGTGAGAGATAGGATAGTACGCATGCCACACACCAATGATGTGAGTGGAAACATTGCTATGATAATAGCGTACCCTTGTAGAGTGTACGATGTGTGGATGGTTTACAAACCCAAAGAGAACTAAGGTAGTAATCTTATACAGACATTCTTGTCATGAGTTGTATGGAATTTATAAGTTATATAAGTTTAAGTTTGATAACCAAGAAGATGAGCTCTGAGTTTTCTTGATGAAGATAGACCTAAAGTCCGAGAAGAGATGATAAGTGGAATACATGGAGGTGTATGTCTTCAACATTACCTAATACATAAGGATGTGAGGTTGTAATGGATGCTCTAGTTGAGATGCAGCTGCCTAGTTTAGCTAGAGGCTAGAAGAGGTTGTTAGGTTATTTCTAAGTTTAGAAAAGGAGATATGTTGGGCTATCACTCGGATGTAACAAAATCCGGTGATCGAGTTAGTGGTTGCTTGATTAGCCAGTCTAGGGCTTGTTGTGATAGAAGGATGGTTGTAGAACTTCAGATGCACTTCTTTGGTAAAGAAGGTGATGAAACCCATGACTAGAGTGTTTTAGGGTTTCTGAGGAATCAACCATGAGGAATCATGACATACAGGAGATCATGATTTTAAGTTCACCATATACTGTGGTACTACTAAGATAATAAGTGGTAGTAGTACTTTGGATGCCTAAGAAGTGTACAGAGTTGCATGTGGATTGTCGTCATGCATGTCAGGGGGTGAAGGATGGACACCAATAACCCATTGAGTTGATATAGAGGATAAGAGTCCCCAAGGGGGAATGGGAGTTCATCACTATGGATGTTGTGGTAAGTCTCCCCTAGACCGAGGAAGGTCAAGATGAAATATGGGTTATGGTAGATTGATATACCTAGATGACATGATCTAAGAGAAAGAGAGAGTATTGTCAAGGGACATAACTGGTTGAACGACATATAAGAGAGAGAGATGGTTCAACTACACCATGATGTGAGTTCAAAGGTTCATGAGTATGACCTAAAGATTCACTTCCATGCGGTGGAAGTAAGTACATGACGAACTCGATGCTAGTACAGCTTATCACCCCTAACTGATGGTTAGTATCAACCAGACTATAGAATATAATGAGAGTGTGTGTGCTCGTTCGGGGTGATACATGGATACAATTCTTGTCTTATGAAAGTTGAGATGTTACCCACCATAGATAGTATCGAGATGTAAGAAGCTCTGTAAGGGAGATTGTGTCGGTCACTGCTTCATTAAGATGATGTGGGTGAAGGGACCTCACAAAGGTCAGAAAAAGGCCACAGTGTGTGCAGATGAATTCTCTTTGATCGTGCAATGGATGAAAGACAGCCTAGGGGCAACATGAGTCATGAGCTGATGCAAAGTAGACTAACATGCAATTCATTGTGGGAGAATATATGATATGAAAATCCGACCCCTTTGAGCTATAGCTGAGAAAGTTGAGTCCCTGATATATGGGTCCATTTGAGATGGATTGGTGGAGATGTTTGTGTGTAGCCTTACCCCTTAGGATAATGTGATGTATGATGTGTTCCACAAGTCTGATCTAGAGCACTATGTGAGGTACCCAAGCCATGGGCTGAGCAATGTACCTAGTGAGCTCCCAAGGGAGGCTAACTTACCCTAAGTCACCTATTAGGGTACGAGACACCAAGGTGAGAGAGAGCTCAGGAGTAAAGAATATGAGATGATAAAGGTTCTTTGGAAGCACCATGGAGAGGATGAAGCCACATGGGAGCCAATGACAGATATGGAAAAGTCTTATCCTTACTTGTTTATATGTTTGGTGGAATTTTGAGGGCAAAATTTCTATAAGAGGGGAAGGTTTTTACAACCTCAATTTTGCATGTATTTTCATAGTTGAAATGTAATGATTTTATGAATTTGGACTTAATTGAAAAGGTAGTATGCTTTGCTTCAAAGAAGGGACTTCTTTACAAATCTCCCTTTTGATAGGAATTTTGTGGTTCCTAATTATTATATTAATCCAATAATGGATATAAAAGAGAAGAAAAGAAGAAAAGTTCAAATATTAGAAAAACATACAAGATAATGAATATTAAGAAAAGTATTTATGAGAAATACATGGAAATCTCTAGAAAGAGGCATTAATGGCCACAATTGAATAAATTTCATTTATATGTGATTTCTAATGAAAGAAATAGGAAAAGAGGAAAAGGAAATGAAAGATAAAGAGAAATCCTTAAAAAGAGATATATTAATAAACAAATAAGTAGGATAATGAGAAATAATGGATGTAGATGCATCTAGAAGGATAATAAGTATCCTTAAAAAGGAATTTTGTGTAACATCCCAGGATTTGAGGCCTCTGATAACACACTCTTAAAAGGAATGATTGGACTACCCATATCACCAAGGTGCACCTCCTTTTCCGGGAGCCCATCTCTAAGAACTCCATAGTTAAGCGTGGTCAACTTGGAGTAGTACTGGGATGGGTGACCTGTCAGGAAGTTGATCCTGACATGCGCATGAGTGAGGACAAAGCGCGCAGTTAAGGATAGTGGTGGTTTGTGGGGCCAGTCGTGTAAGGACCCTGACCTTCGTTTAGGGTTTACCCTGTTTTCCTTGCTTAACCCTGGTGCTTTGTTGTTTGCTAATCACCTTTAGTAGTGATTAGGGTTTGGTTATGCTTTGTTGAGAGTCGGAGGGGCTACTTGCAAATAACCCAAGTCTTGGGTTTGTGCACAAGTTTGCCACCTTGAGAGGTGTTCCTCCCTCTCCTTGCTTCCTCTACTGTAGAGAGGAAGGTTTGGGCTCGTTGCTTGAGTTCCTTTGGGATTGGTTGACCTTGTTGGGCTTTGTTGAGCTTTGCCTTTGTCTTGTTGGACCCTTGTATCAACAAGGAGGTGTTTGTGTTTCCCAGGCTGTGTCGCCCAGCATGGAGTATGTTGGCCTGGAGGAGTGGTGGTGTCGCCCATGAGCCCTTGACCAAGCTTTGACCTCGTTTGTGTCACCACTAGTGGACACTTGGTGGTTGATGCTGGGAAGTGGAAACAACCTTGGACATATGTTTAGGGCTTGCTAGAGTGGTGGATCATGCACTAGGACAAGTGTCCCTAGGAGGAAGACACCTTGCTTGGCTCTACCTTGTTTTCTCCTCCCTTCCCTTCTATATATAGGTTCTTTTCCTCTTGCTAGGGATCCTTTAGTCTCTTGGTTTTCTCCTCTACCTTGGTGCATGATACCCTTCTCCCTTGCAAGTTTGGTGCACGACACCCTTGGAGGAGCTAGCTTGGTGGCCAATCCTTCCTTGGAGCTTTCTTCTTCCTTGGAGCTTGGAGCTTGCTTAAGGCGGGTTGCATAACTCCTAACCCTAACTATTCTACCTCCTTTCATGTGCTTATATGTTGCTAGCTTTGTTTTGTTGCTTAGTCTTTATGCTGGCCAAACCTATATCCTAGGGTTTCTTGGTGAGCAACACTCTCTTTTCTCCTAGGTCTTGAGGAGTGAGCTTGAGCTCTAATAGCTTAAGCAACACCCTCCTCTCACCATGGACTAGAAGGGTAAGATTGATGGTAGTGGTGGACCTCGATTAGGGTTGTCCCTTGTGTTTCCCTATGGATGTTAAGAGATGTGCAAAACCCCTCTCTCATTTAAGTTGAGAGGTGAGCCATCTTATTGACTCTTTAGGGTTTTATGCCCTTGTGCTTGAGGTTAGTGACGAGATGTATCTTGGTCGTTAAAATCCTGGGGAGGTGCTGCTGATAGCCCTCTTGACCTAGATGCTTTTGACGATACCCCTGGTCTATGTGACGGGCGTCACCCTACCACTCTTCCTTGTGATGGTCGATAGACCATGAGTTGGTTGGTTGAGCAATAGGCCCTCTGTTAGTTGGTTGAGCACCACCCCTTTGGACAATACCTCTTGTGGAGTACTTTGCCTGATATACACATGTTCTAGTTGGGGTTTAGTGTCGTTGTGTTTGAGGTGGATGCTGCTGACGAGTGTCATGCTAGTCGACATTGTGTTGCATGACATGGTGTGTGTCACACCCTGCACGGCACGCCCATGGGCTAAGGTGCATGGCAGACCTTGTAGCACAACATTGCCAGCACGACACATCGTTATGTGCTTGGTCGATAGGTACTAATGTGTCGGCCGATATGTGATGAGCATCGTGTGATGGACGTTAGGTGAGGGGCCCTGCCCGACATCACTTATGGTGAGGGCTTGTGGTGTTTTTAGTGAGAGTCCTGCCCCTCATAAAATCGACATGTTGAATGGTTATTGACATGGTAAAGCTTGTTTACGTAACACATATGTCGTTACCCATGTTTGTGATCATCTTGATTATCTATATAAAGTTGAGATAATGATAAGCATGTAATCTGGTTTGCTTTATGATGAAACCTAAGCTCATGATCACAAGTTGAGGCATGATTGATAAAGTATATAGTTAACATGATCTTTTTGTTAAAAGCCTACGATTATGGTGTACACTAACCATGCAGGTGATGATTAGCCAAGAAAAAGGCTATAAGGAATATATGATGAGTAACATTGCTTGAATAGTTACTCTTGATGATGAGATAACATGTAGGATGTGTTTGGCTAAAAATTACTGGGGATTGCTATCCCATGGTGATAATGTAAGCCTTGAGAGGCAGTGGCACTATGTGATGAGGAATTGAGATCCTATGGTATGTGGTACTCCTTGAGATGGATCTGGACGATTGACAAGAGGCCAGGTGATAACAGGTACTGCTGGATCCTTGTGATGGATCAGGATGATGTGATTACAATAAAAGCATAACCTTGAGTTTTATGTTGTTTATTTCTTGTTATATTTTACATGTTATATAACTTGGTTGAATCTTGCAATCCATATAAAAGATACTAATTAATCACAGTGGAATATATCATGTAGTTTCCCTGGCCATAGATCCATCATCGTCAGGAGTTGGTGATGGTGAAATGGGTTCTCCTATGGGTTAACCCGGAGTGCATATTGTTGAGTATGTGAGGTTTCTCCTAGCCAAAAATAGTGAGGATTCGAGTGCAGCTTTGGTTGCAGACTCGGGGTATGTGAAGAGCATGGTGAACATGCCCATGGCTCAAAATATGTGATATGTGGAGCATGAATGCGTTCATGGCTCAACGCACGGTGAACAGGCCCGTGGCTCAGATATACTAGCGTCGTGACCTGTACCAAGGCGGGCTAGAGGATGGGTAGCCTATGGAGCTAACCCTGTGGTTAAGACCACCTCAGCATGAGACTGCGGTCCTACTTGTGTTGTACTCGTACACTGACTACGAGGTGGGAGGTCGTGGAGTCCAGCTCTTCCATGTGACCTTATATGGCACCGGCTTTGGGTTTCACAACCGAATGTTGGATTTGAGTAGTATGACTCAGTTCCTCAGGGCATAATAAAATGTAATCCAGCCGAATAGTATTTCTTTCTTAAGGAAAAACACAGAACATTGGTTGAGGCCTTGCTTGTGTAATTAATCCTGATATATCTTCCTCATGTTATTTATCTTGTTAATCCTCTTCCATAAAGAGATAAGTGGTGATATGTCCATTTTACAGCCTGGTAAACATGATGGTACGAATAGCCTTGCTATATGGACTGTTATTATTCTACGTTTTACTTGTTATCTACTGTTGTTGCTTTATCTTCCTGGTTTTATAGTTTCGGTGGGAGTTATGTTTCTCACTGTGACAATGTTCGATTGTCTCACCCCGCTAGTTTTCAGGTGTTCGAGCCAGTCGTGGTGGTGGTCGTGGAGTTGCGGCCGAGAAGCAAGACGAGCAGTAGAAGGCAAGAGATGGATATGATGCTGCTTTGGTGTTTTGTAGTAGAGTCTAGAGTCACCCCTATACTCTCAGGTCCTTGGGAGCATTTTGACGTTGTTTCACGATGTATGGCTGTTGATCCTTTGTATATCCTACTGTTGGCCGGATGTGGGCCTTTATGTATATTAAACAGGTGATGAACTCATATGATGACAAGACAGCTGTTGCTCTAAGATGTGGACACGTATCAGGGCTCGTAAGTGTTTATATAACATGTTTTCTTGCAGGACAAGGACCTATATGTATTAGTTTCTCAGTTTATCAGCTTTCTGCATTTGTTTTTAATTAACACATGTTTTAGTAATATGTGGTTATGGTGTTTTCGCACGTTTTCACGTAACACCTCATTGTCTATGTGATAGTGGGATGTGTTGCCACAAGTTTTGGTATCAGAGCTCTAGGTTCGCTGAGTCTACAAGGATCTAGGACTAGGTTGATTATGTTCTTGTGAGTTGTCCAGATTTTCTTACGATCGTCTTTTGCCCTCAGCAGAAGAGAAGCCAAGATGTCTGGAAACCATGACAAACACGCTTCTGAGAACAGTGATGTTGCATCAGTTGATGGAGCTTTTGGGTAGGCACATGAAGATCGGGTGCCTGAGGTCCCCCAACCTAACCCAGCCATTCTTGAACATCCTGCCTATCAACATCTTATGGGGCATATGATGGCTACGATGAATATCATGGTTGAGTGATTGCTAGTGCCTCCTCCGCGAGCACAGACTCCCCATGAAGAAGCATCGGGTATTGGGAAGACCTTCGAGCGGCTTCGCCGAGTCAGAGCTTCGTATTATGCTGGAACGGCTGATCCTGTGGATGCAGATCTGTGGCTGACAAGTCTTGAGAAGGCTTTCCGGATCCTTGACATCCCCGAAGCAGACAAAGTAAAAGCACGTTGTCTACCTTCTAAAGGGTAGTGCTGGTCACTGGTGGACCATCGAGGAAGAGAAGCGACCTGGTGAGGCGATCGGTTGGGAGGTTTTCCGGCGCGAGTTTGTCAGCAGATACTTTCTGAAGACGTATCTGGATGAGAAGATTAGTCAGTTCGAGCGCCTGCGACAAGGAACGATGAACATAACCGAGTATGAGGCTAAGTTCATGGACCTACTGAGGTTTTGTCCTCATATGGCAGCGAAAGATGAGGAGAGAATCAGACGTTTCGAGGAGGGTATGAGTTCTGAGTTGACAACACCTGTTTCTACATTGGAAAACAGAGAGCGGTTTGCTACGTTTGTGGAATCCGTCTGGAGGATTGAAAGGTCAGTAAGGGAGAAAAGAGAATCCATGTATAAGAAGAGGCCTACTCATTTCCAGGGCCCGAGGTTTGGTGTCTTCAAGAAGCCCAGGTTTTCAACATCTTTTGTGATGAGAGGTTCCAGTGCACCATCGCAGTGGTCTCTGAGTAAGGGAAGAGGTTATGTTCCTTCGCCGTCTAAGGCCCATAGTACAGCTTCAGTGGCAGTGATAGGACCATCTAGGCCACAGTTTGAAGATAGGGCATGCTATCTTTGTGGTCAGACCAGACATCTCAAGTTGCATTGCCCGAATACAGAGGTTGAAGTGACGCAGTAGCCAAGACAGAATCAACAAGGACCAGATAGACAGTAGCCTAGCGGTAGCAGAGGATGAGGACGCGGTCAAGCGTCGCAAGCGGGATCATCTGCTCAAGGGAGCAGAGGACGTGGACAACAAGCAACGGCTTGATTCTACGCTATGAATCAGCCAGAGGCGATAGTCAACACGTGAGTGGTTACAGGTCAGATGGAGTTATTTCATTCCGATATGTCTTCTTCTTGCTTCATATCTGTTCTGGTTGACCCGGGTGCTACACACTCTTTTATCGCCTATAGTATGCTTGAAAACTATCGTTTACCTGTTAGTTGTAAGAAGGATAGTTTGTTGTTAGAAACCCCTCTTTATGGTTCCTTGATGCTTCGAGAAGAGTGTCCATCTTGTGTCTTGTCTTTTTTGGGACACAACATTCAAGTGGATCTTATACCACTTGATATGAACGGTTTCGATGTTATACTTGGGATGGATACCTTATAGAAGTATAAGGTTGTTTTGGCCTGTGGTTCCAAGCAGGCCGTGTTTGACGATGGTGGAGAGAGGTGGACCTTCTAGGGAGATAGGAAGATTTTACCAACCTATTTGGTCTCAGCCATGGTGGCAGAGAAGTTGCTACGACAAGGATGTGAGGCATTTCTAGCTCATGTTGTGATTACCGTTGTGGCTACCAAGGCGAAAGGTCCTAGTCTTGAGGAGGTGTCAGTTGTCCGAGAGTTTGTCGATGTGTTTCCTGATGAGTTTCCTGGTGTTCCTCCACCCCGGGAGATTGATTTCAAGATCAATTTGGTTCCGGGAATGCAGCCAGTTGCACAGACACCGTATAGGATGGCTCCGGTAGAGATGACAGAGCTTAAGAAGCAGTTGTAAGAGTTGTTGGAGGAAGATTTCATCCGACCGATTACGTCTCCTTGGGGTGCTCTAGTGTTGTTCGTCAAGAAAAAGGATGGATCGATGTGGTTGTGTATAGACTACCGACAGTTGAATAAGGTCACGATCAAGAACAAGTACCCGTTACCGAGGATAGATGATCTATTCGATCAGTTGTTAGGTGCTATAGTGTTTTCGAAGATCGATCTACGGTCTGGTTACCATCAGTTGAGGATTCAGGCGGATGACATACCAAAGTCAGCTTTCAGGACGAGGTATGGTCACTTTGAGTTCGTGGTTATGCCGTTTGGGCTAACAAATGCACCTGCTGCTTTCATGGACTTGATGAATAGAGTGTTCCATCCGTTCCTAGATCAGTTTGTTGTAGTCTTTATAGATGACATCTTGATCTATAGTTGGGATAGCAAAGAGCATGAGCGACATCTTCGACAAGCGTTGACTCTTCTTTGCCAACATCAGTTGTACGCCAAGTTCAGTAAGTGTGAGTTCTGGTTAGAAGAGGTGGCTTTCTTGGGTCATGTGATATCTGCAGAAGGAGTTAAAGTAGATCCAAAGAAGGTGGAATCTGTTGCAGATTGGGAACAACCAAAGACGTCGACAGAAGTTCAAAGTTTCCTGGGTTTAGCAGGATACTACCGGAGGTTTATCAAGGACTTCAGTACGATTGTGTTGCCGATGACAAAGTTGACCAGAAAGGATGTACCTTTTGTCTGGACTGACTGTTGTCAACAAGCTTTCCAAAGTTTGAAGGAGAAACTGACCAGTGCTACAGTGTTAATCCTGCCAGAGCCTGGGAAGGGTTATGTTGTTTTCTGCGATGCTTCCAAGAAAGGTTTAGGTTGTGTGCTGATGCAGGAAGATCATGTGGTTTCTTTTGCTTCACGACAGCTTAAGAAACACGAGGAGAACTATCCGACTCATGATTTAGAGTTGGAAGCAGTGGTTCATGTGCTAAAGATTTGGAGACACGATCTGTATGGGGAAATGTGTCAAATATTTACGGATTATAAGAATCTGAAGTACATCTTTTCGCAATAGGAGTTGAACATGCGACAACGATGATGGATGGGGTTAATCAATGATTACGACTGCACTATCGAGTATCATCCTGGTAAGGCAAATGTGGTTGCTGATGCGCTTAGCCGAAAGTCTTCTTCTATTTCTAGAGAGAAGAAGGCACAGTTGAGTTCCGTGGTATGCAATAGACGGGATATGTTTGTTTCTTTGCGACAGATGAATGTACAAATGGAAGCTTGTTCGTTAGCTGGACTTTTAGTACGGATGCAAGTCAAGCCTACGCTAAGACAACAGATCAAAGATGCACAGCAGACAGATGATGCGGTATAGTTTATCAGATTAGAGTTCGGTAGTGAAAAGTGTGATGGGTTCCATAAGTCCGAGGATGGGCTAGTTTTCTATTGTGATAGGATGGTGGTTCCAGATGTTGAGGATCTGAGGAAGTTAGTACTCGAGGAAGCACACACGTCGATGTATGCTATGCATCCAGGTGTCACCAAGATGTATCATAGTCTGAAGGACTTGTATTGGTGGCTCGGCTTGAAGAAAGATGTAGCTGAGTTCATGGCTAGATGTGCGGTATGTCAACAAATGAAGGCTGAACATCAGAAGCCGACAGGTACGTTGCAACCCTTACCAATACCATAGTGGAAATGGGATCATATAACCATGGATTTCGTAGTTGGTCTACCCAAGACAACTAGGAATCATGATTCCATTTGGGTGATAGTAGACAGATTGACGAAGTCTGCCCATTTCCTACCAGTAAAGACAACATATACAGCCAAAAAGCTCGCTCAAGTTTATGTGGATGAGATAGTACGATTGCATGGTGTACCAGCAACGATAGTTTCTAACAGAGGTCCTCAGTTCACAAGTCATTTTTGGGAACATTTGCACAAAGCATTGGGAACGCAGTTGAGGTTCAGTACCTCCTTTCACCCACACACAGATGGACAGTCTGAGAAGACTATTCAAACTTTGGAGGATCTCCTTCGAGCTTGTGTATTGCAGTTTCTAGGCAGTTGGGACGTGCATCTCAGTTTGATAGAGTTTTCTTACAACAACAGTTATCAGCGAAGCATTGACATGGCTCCTTATGAGGCTTTGTATGGAAGGAAGTGTAGATCCCCTTTGTGTTGGTATGAGGCTGGTGAGTATTAGATGTTAGGTCCTGAGTTAGCACAACAGACAACAGAAAAGATCAAGGTGATACAACAACAGTTGAAAGTGGCACAAGACAGGCAGAAGTCTTATGCAGACAATCGTCGACGACCTTTGGAGTTCCAGGTAGGAGACAAAGTGTATCTTAAAGTCTCGCCATGGAAAGGTGTGCTAAGGTTTGGTCGGAAGGGTAATCTCACACCCAAATATATGGGGCCTTATCCAGTCATAGCCCATGTTGGCAAGGTAGCTTACGAGTTAGAGCTTCCGCCAGAGTTGCATAGGTTACATCCAGTGTTCCATGTCAGTATGCTGAAGAAAAGTCATCCGAATACAGGAACAATGATACATCCAGTTGAAGTTGAGCTTGATGAAGATGTGACCTACGAGGAAGGTCTTGTGGTGATCCTTGACAGAAGGGTCAAGAAGCTGAAGAGGAAGGACCTGGTTCTTGTGAAGGTCCTTTGGCATCATCGTGGTGTTGAGGAAATCATGTGGGAGCTTGAGGAAGTGATGAGGAGGAAGTATCCCTCGCTTTTCTATTCGGATTTCGGGGACAAACTCCCTTGAAGGGGGTTAGCTTGTAAGGACCCTGACCTTCGTTTAGGGCTTACCCTATTTTCCTTGCTTAACCCTGGTGCTTTTTTGTTTTCTAATCACCTTTAGTAGTGATTAGGGTTTGGTTATGCTTTGTTGAGAGTCGGAGGGGCTACTTGCAAATAACCCAAGTCTAGGGTTTGTGGGCAAGTTTGCCACCTTGAGAGGTGTTTCTCCCTCTCCTTGCTTCCTCTAGTGTAGAGAGGAAGGTTTGGACTTGTTGCTTGAGTTCCTTTGGGATTGGTTGACCTTGTTGGGCTTTGTTGAGCTTTGCCTTTGTCTTGTTGGACCCTTGTATCGGCCAGGAGGTGTTTGTGTCGCCCAGGCTGTGTCGCCTAGGGCAGTGTGTCGCCCAGCATGGAGTGTGTCGGCCTGGAGGAGTGGTGGTGTCGCTCATGAGCCTTTGACCAAGCTTTGACCTCGTTTGTGTCACCACTAGTGGACACTTGGTGCTTGATGCTGGCATGTGGCAATAGCCTTGGACATATGTTTAGGGCTTGGTAGAGTGGTGGCTTGTGCACTAGGACAAGTGTCCCTAGGAGGAAGACACCTTGCTTGGCTGTACCTTGTTTTCTCCGCCCTTCCCTTCTATATATGTGTTCTTTTCCTCTTGCTAGGGATCCTTTAGTCTCTTGGTTTTCTCCTCTACCTTGGTGCACGATACCCTTCTCCCTTGCAAGTTTGGTGGAAGACACCCTTGGAGGAGATAGCTTGGTGGCTGATCCTTCCTTGGAGCTTTCTTCTTCCTTGGAGCTTGGAGCTTGCTTAAGGTGGGTTGCATAACTCCTAACCCTAACTATTCTACCTCCTTTCATGTGCTTATATGTTGCTAGCTTTGTTTTCTTGCTTAGTCTTCATGCTGGCCGAACCTATATCCTAGGGTTTCTTAGTGAGAAACACTCTCTTCTATCCTAGGTCTTGAGGAGTGAGCTTGATCTCTAATAGCTTAAGCAACACCCTCCTCTCACCATGGACTAGAAGGGTAAGCTTGATGGTAGTGGTGGACCTCGATTAGGGTTGTCCCTTGTGTTGCCCAATGGACATTAAGAGATGTGCAAAACCCCTCTATCGTTTAATTTGAGAGGTGAGCCATCTTCTTGACTATTTAGGGTTTGATTCCCTTATGCTTGAGGTTAGTGACGAGCTGTATCTTGGTCGTTAAAATCCTGGGGAGGTGCTGCTGATAGTCCTCTTGACCTAGATGCTTTGGACGATACCCCTGGTCTATGTGACAGGCGTCACCCTACCACTCTGCCTTGTGACGGCCGATAGACCATGAGTTGGTTGGTTGAACGATAGGTCCTCTGTTAGTTGGTTGAGCTACACCCCTTTGGACGATACCTCTTGTGGAGTACCTTGCCTAATATACACCTGTTCTAGTTGGGGTTTAGTGTCGTTGTGTTTGAGGTGGACACTGCTGACGGGCGTCACGCTATTCGACGTTGTGTCGCATGACATGATGTGCATAACACCCTGCACGGCACACCCATAGGCTAAGGTGCACGGCAGACCTTGCGGCACAACGTTGCCAGCACGACACAACGTTATGTGCTTGGCCGATAGGTACTAATGTATCGGCCGATATGTGATGAGCGTCATGTGATGGACCTTAGGTGAGGGGCCATGCCTGATATCACTTATGGTGAGGGTTTGTGGTGTTTTTAGTGAGAGTCATATCCCTCATATAATCGACATGTTGAATGTTTATTGATATGGTAAAGCTTGTTTACATAATGCATATGCCTTTACCCATGTATGTGATCATCTTGATTATCTGTATAAAGCTGAGATAATGATAAGCATGTAATATGGTTTGCTTTATGATGAAACCTAAGCTCATGATAACAAGTTGAGGCATTATTGATAAAGTATATAGTTAACATGATCTTTTTGTTAAAAGCCTACGATTATGGTGTACACTAACCATGCATGTGATGATTAGACAAGAAAAAGGTTATAAGGAATATATGATGAGTAACATTGCTTGAATAGTTACTCTTGATGATGAGATAACATGTAGGATGTGTTTGGCTAAACAGTACTGGGGATTGCTATCCCATGGTGATAATGTAAGCCTTGAGAGGCAGTGGCACTATGTGATGAGTAATTGAGATCCAATGGTATGTGGTGATCCTTGAGATGGATCTGGACGATTGACAAGAGGCCAAGTGATAACAGGTACTGATGGATCCTTGTGATGGATCAGGATGATGTGATTTGTAAGGACCCTGACCTTCGTTTAGGGTTTACCCTGTTTGCTTTGCTTAACCTTGATGCATTGGTGCTTGCTAATCGCCTTTAGTGGTGATTAGGGTTTGGTTGTTCTTTGTTGAGAGTTGAAGGGGCTACTTGCATATAACCCAAGTCTAGGGTTTTGTGGGCAAGTTTGTCACCTTGAGAGGTGTTCCTCTCTCTCTCTCTGCTTCCTATAGGGTAGAGAGGAAGGTTTGGTCTTGTTGCTTGAGTTCTTTTGGGTTTGGTTGAGCTTGTTGGGCCATGAGGTGCCTTGCTTTGGTTTGGTTGAGCCTTGTATCGGCCTAGAGGAGAGTGTATCGGCCAAGGAGTAAGTGTGTCGCCCATGGGGATGGGCTGTGTCGCCCATGGGGATGGTGATGTGTCGCCCATGGGGATGGGGTGTGTCGCCCATGGTGCTGGTGGTGTGTCGCCCTAGAGCCTTGACTAAGCTTTGTCCTCGTTTGTGTCACCACTAGTGAACACTTGGTACATACCTTGGACATGTGTATAGAGCTTGCTAGAGTGGTGGCTCGTGCACTAGGACAAGTGTCCCTAAGTAGGTGACACCTTGCCTTTCTCTACTTTGTTTTCTCCTCCCTTTCCTTCTATATAGGTGGTTCCCTTCTTTTGCTAGGAGTTCCTTTGGTTCCTTTGTTCCTCTTCCACCATGGTGTGCATGACACACTCTTCTTCTTCTTTGCAAGTGTTGGTCGATATCCCTTGGAGAAGCAAGCTTGGTGGCCGATATCCTTGGTGTCTCCTTCGTCCTTGCTTGGTGGTGCTTGGAGCTTGCTTGAGGCGGGTTAGATAACTCCTAACCCTAACTACACAACTCTCTTTCCATGTTCTTATATGTTTCTATGTCCATGATCGGCTATGCATGTTAGTAGTTTAGTTCTTGTTTAGTTTTTCCTTGTTGGCCGATCCTTGTGGTTTAGGGTTCCTTGGTAAGCAATACTCCTTTGTCCCCTTGGTCTAGAGGGGTAAGCTTGAGTTCCTAGTGGCATGAGCACCACCCCTCATTCTTAGCCGATTGAGGTGAGCTTGTGTTCTAGCTGCTAAAGCAACACTCTCCTCTCACCATGGGCTAGAAGGGTGAGCTTGGTTTTAGTGGTGGTTGATGTGCAAGACCCCTCTTTCTTAGTTGATTGAGGTGAGCCATCTTCCTAGGGTTTCGGGTGCCTTTGTGTTGAGGTAGACGATGACTTTGTGGGTGGTACCTTAGTTGTTGTGGGCATGGGGAGGTGCTGCCCGACAACCCTATTAACCTCTTGGGCGATAGGCCTATTGTGACGGGTGTCATGCTTCTATCTTATCTTGTGACGGTCGTTAGGCCTTGGTTCAGTGGGTTGCACGATACATGGATGAGTTACCTCCTTTGGTCGTTATCTTTTGTGGGTTGACATGGCCGATAGCTGCCTTGTGACGGGCATTGCTGGGCAAGCCTGAGACGGGCGTCACATGCCTGATAGATGGCTTTGTATCAGCCAATAACACCGTGTTGTGACGGACATTTCCCGATATACTGAAGTGCCCAACACCCCTAACGTGCGATATCCCTCTTGTGACATCGTTGTGCTACTGCACGCTGGTTGCCTTGGTGGCAACGCAGTGTTGTGTGTTGGTCGTTAGGTGATGAGCTTTGGGTGAGGGCAGGTTACATGACACAACCTCTCATGAGGGTTCCTAGTACTTATAGTAAGGGTTTTATGTATCATGAAAAGCAGACTAGTTGTTTATGTCCTTGCTTAAAACGACGGTGACTCCTCGCTTATTGAATGGTATTGGAAATGGTAACGTTTGTCCTTTATATCTATCATGACCATATGCATGAAGTGATCACCTTGATTATCAATATAATGATAAGAACAATAATGAGCATGTAATGTGGATTGCTTAATGATGCGCCCTATACATGTGATCATAAGATGAGGCATGATTAAGAAAAGGATATAATCATTAATGTCACTTGTGTTGATAAAGCACTTAATCCTAAATATCACCCTGTGTTGATAATAGGAGTTTCTAAGTTATTCCTGATGATTATTGAATAATGCTAACCATGCAGGTGATGATTAGCCATGAAAAGGCTATGAGAGATATGTGATGAGTAACATCACTTTGATAATTACTCTTGTTGATGAAATTGCATATATGATGTGTTTGTCCCATGATGATGATGTGAGCCTTGAAAGGAAGTGGCAATATATGATGAGGGATTGAGATCCCATGGTATGTGATGATCCTTGAGATGGATCTGGATGATTGGCAAGAGGCCAAGTGATAACATGTGATGTTGGATCCTTGAGATGGATCAGGTTGATGTGATTACAATAAAAGCATAATGTTGAGCATATGTTGTCTATTTTCTGTTATATCTTGCATGTTATACAACTTGGTTGAATCTTGCAATCCATCTAAAAGACACTAAATAATTACTGTGGAATATATCATGTAGTTGCCCTGGCCATAGATCCATCATCGTCAGGAATTGGTGATGGTGAAACGGGTTCTCCTATGGGTTAACCCGGAGCGCATATTGTTCAATATGTGAGGTTGCTCCTAGCCTAAAGTGAGGAGGTAAGAGTGCAACTTCGGTTGTAGACTCAAGGGTGCGGGTTCAGGCCCGTAGCCCAACTATGATAAGAGCATGGTGAACAGGCCCATGGCTCAGGATATGTGATATGAGGAGCATGAATGCTTTCATGGCTCAGAGCATGGTGAACAGGCTCGTGGCTCAGTTTCACTAGCGCCGAGACCTGTACCAAGGCGAGCTAGGCAGAGGGTAGCCTGCGGGAGCTGACCCTATGGCTAAGACCACTTCAGCATGAGACTGCGGTCCTCCTTGTGTTGTACTCAGGCACTGACCATGAGGCGGAGAGGTTGTGGAGTCCGGCTCTTCCATGGACCTTGTATGGCACCGGCTTGGGTTTTGCAACTGAAGGTTGGATTTGAGCGGTACGTGTCACTTCCTCAGGGCATAATAATACGTAATCCAGCCGAATAGTATTTACTGCTTAAGTCAAACACGAAACATGGGTTGAGGCCTTGTTTGTGTAAGTTAATATTGTTATATCTTGCAGTTACTTATATGTTCCTCACGTTATGTGGCACTATATCTTATATTGTTAATCATGTTTCATAAAACCATTGGTTATATGCCTTGAGTATATCTAGTAAGCTTGCTAAAGTATGAACAACTCTACTTTATTAACTACTCTTATTACACTTCTCATCAGCTATCTGCTTTATATACATATATGAGGTTTTGTAGTTTCAGCGGGGAGTTATGTTTCCCGCTGGGAGAATGTTCAATTGTCTCACTCCACTGGTTTACACCCTTTTTAGGTGGTCGAGCTAGGTGTGGTGGTGGTCGCGGGGTTGCGGCCAAGAAGCAAGAAGAGAAGTAGAAGGCAAGCGTTGGATGTGCTACTGTTTTGGATGTTTTGTGATAGAGTCTAGAGTCATCCCTGTACTCTCAGGTCCTTGGCAGTGTTTTGACATTGTTTCACAATGTACAACTATAGATGTTTTGTATACCCTACTGTTGGTCGGATGTTGGCCTTTATGTGTGTATAAACAGGAGATGAACTCATGTGGCTACAAGAAAACTGTTGCTCTAAGCTGTGAACATGTATCAAGGCTTGTATATATATATATAACTTATTTTCTTGCAGGATGTGGACTGGAATGTAATAATTCCTCAGTTTATCATCTTTCCACAATCAGTTTTAATTAACTCTGGTTTTGGTAATCTATGGTTATGGTGATTTCTGCACGTTTTCGCGTAACACCTCGTTGTTTGTGTGATAGTGGGATGTGTTGCCACAAGTTTTAGTATCAGAGCTCTAGGTTCGCTGAGTTTATAGGGATTTAGGACTAGGTTGAGTCTGTTCTTATGAGTTTTCCAGATTTCTCATAATCATCTTCTGCCTCAGCGGAAGAAAATCCAAGATGTCTGGAAACCACGAAGAACATGCTCCTGAGCACAATGATGCTGCATCTGTTGATGGAGCTTTTGAGCATGCACATGGAAATCGGGTGCCTGAGGTCCCCTAACCTAACCCATCCATTCTTGAACACCCTACCTACCAACATCTTATGGGGCAAATGATGGCTACGATAAATCTCATGGTTGAGCAATTGCCAGTGCCTGCTCTGAGAGAACAAGTTCCCCATGGAGAAGCATCGGGTATTGGGAAGACCTTCGAGCGGCTTCGCCGAGTCGGAGCTTCGGATTATGCTGGAACGGATGATCTAGCGGATGTAGGTCTGTGGATGACAAGTCTTGAGAAGGCTTTCCGGATCCTCGACATCCCCAAAGCAGAAAAAGTAAAGCACGCTGTCTACCTTCTGAAAGGTAGTGCTGGTCACTGGTGGACCATCGAGGAAGAGAAGTGGCCTGGTGACGTGATCTGTTGGGAGGTTTTCTGACATGAGTTCGTCAGCAAATACTTTCCGAAGACATATCTGGATGAGAAGATCAGTCAGTTTGAGAGCTTGCGACAAGGGACGATGAATATCACCGATTATGAGGCTAAGTTCATGGATCTATTGAGGTTTTGTCCTCATATGGCAGCAACAGATGAGGAGCGTATTAGACGTTTCGAGAAAAGTCTGAGTGTTGAGTTGACAACATCTGCTTCTGCGTTGGTGAACCGAGAACGGTTTGCTATGTTTGTGGAATCTGTCCAAAGGATCAAACAATCAGTAAGGGAGAAAAGAGAGTGCATGACTCACAAAAGACCTGCTCAGTTTCAGGGACATAGGTTCGGTGGCTTCAAGAAGCCTAGGTTTTCATCACCGTCAGTGATGAGAGGTTGTGGTGTACCTTTGTAGTGGTCTCCGAGTAAGGGGAGAGGTTATGTTTCTTCGCCATCTAAGGCACAAAGTACAGATTCCGTGGTAGTGACAGGGCCATCTAGGCCACGTGTTGAAAATAGAGCATGCCATCTGTGTGGTGAGATAGGGCATTGGAGGTTCAATTGCCCGAATAGAGATGTTGAAGTGACACAACAGCTGAGGCAGAATCAACAACGATCTGACAGACATCAGCCCATTGCCAGCAGAGGGCGAGGGCGCGGTCAAGCGTCTCAAGCTGGTTCGTCTGCTCAAGGAAGAAAAGGTCGTGGACAGCAAGCAACAGCTCGATTCTATGCTATGAATCAGCCGGAGGTGATAGTTAACCCACGAGTAGTGACAGATCAGATGGAGTTATTTCATTCTGATATGTCTTCTTCTTGCTTTATATCTGTTCTGGTTGACTCAGGTGCTACATACTCTTTTATCTCCTATAGTATGCTTGAGAATTGTCATTTACATGTTTGTTGTAAGAAAGATAGTTTGTTGTTAGAGACCCCTATTGATGGTTCCTCGTTGCTTCGAGAGGAGTGTCCATCTTGTGTCTTGTCTTTTTTGGGACACAACATTCAAGTGGATCTTATACCACTTGATATGCATGGTTTCGATGTCATCCTTGCGATGAATACCTTAGAGAAGTATAAGGTCGTTTTAGACTGTGGTTCGAAACAGGCTGTGTTTGATGATGCTGGAGAGAAGTGGATCTTCCAGGGAGATAGGAAGATTCTTCCGACGTGTCTGGTATCAGCTATGGTGGCAGAGAAGTTGTTACGACAAGGATGTGAGGCGTTCTTGGCTCACGTGGTGGATAGCGTTGTGGAGACCAAGGCGAAAGGTCTTAACCTTGAAGAAGTGCCAATTGTCCGAGAGTTTGCAGACACATAACCTGAGGAGTTTCCTGGTGTTCCTCCGCCCCGAGAGATTGATTTTGAGATCAATCTGGTCCCAGGAACACAAGCAATTGAACAAACACCTTATAGGATGGCTCCAGTGGAGATGGCAGAGATGAGGAAGCAATTGCATGAGTTGTTGGAGAAAGGTTTTGTTCGACTGAGTACGTTGTCGTGGGGTGCTCCAGTGTTGTTTGTTAAGAAGAAGGATGGATCGATGCGGTTGTGTATAGACTACCGGCAGTTGAACAAGGTCACGATTAAGAACAAGTACTCGTTGCCGAGGATAGATGATCTTTTTGATCAGTTGTGTGGTGCTACAGTGTTTTCGAAGATCGATCTATGGTCCGGATATCATCAGTTGAGGATTAAGGCGGATGAAATACCAAAGTCAGCTTTTAGGACAAGGTATGGTCACTTCGAGTTCGTGATTATGTCGTTCGGGCTAACCAATGCACCTGCTACTTTCATTGACCTGATGAACAGAGTGTTCCATCCGTTCCTCGATCAGTTTGTGGTAGTCTTTATAGACGACATCTTGATCTACAGTCGGGACAAGCAAGAGCATGAGCAACATCTTCGACGAGCGTTGACTCTCCTTCACCAACATCAGTTGTATGCTAAGTTCAGTAAGTGCGAGTTCTGGTTGGAAGAAGTGACTTTCTTAGGTCATGTGATATCTGCTGAAGGAGTCAAAGTAGATCCGAAGAAGGTGGAATTCATTGCAGATTGGGAGCAACCAAAGACGCCGATAGAAGTTCACAGTTTTCTGGGTTTAGCAGGATACTACTGGAGGTTTATCAAGGACTTTAGTGTGATTGTGTTACCGATGACGAAGTTCACTAGGAAGGATGTACCTTTCGTTTGGGATGATCGATGTCAACAAGCTTTCCAGAGTTTGAAGGAGAAGCTGACCAATGCTCCAGTGTTGGTTTCCTCATTAGCTGGACTTTTAGCACAGATGCAAGTCAAGCCTACACTGAGACTGCAGATCAAAGATGCACAGCAGACAAATGAGGCGGTACAGTTGATCAGATCGGAGTTCGGCAGTGAAAAGCGTGATGGGTTCCATGAGTCCAAGGATGGGCTGGTTTGCTTTCGTGATAGGATGGTGGTTCCAGATGTTGATGATCTGGGGAAGCTGGTGCTCGAGGAAGCACACACGTCAATTTATGCTATGCATCTAGGTGTCACAAAGATGTATCATAGTTTGAAGGACTTATATTGGTGGCCCGGTTTGAAGAAAGATGTAGTTGAGTTCGTGGCAAGATGTGCAGTATGTCAGCAAGTGAAGGCTGAGCATCAGAAACCGGTAGGTACGTTGCAACCCTTGCTGATACTGCAGTGGAAATGGGATCATATAACCATGGATTTTGTAGTCGGTCTATCCAGGACAACTAGGAATCATGATTCCATTTGGGTGATAGTGGACAGATTGACGAAGTCTGCCCATTTCTTACCAGTAAAGACAACATATACAGCCGAGAAACTCGCTCGAGTATATGTGGGTGAGATAGTACGTTTGCATGGTGTGCCTACAATAATAGTTTCTGTCAGAGGTCCTCAGTTCACGAGTCGTTTCTAGGAACAGTTGCACAAAGTGTTGGGAACGCAGTTGAGGTTCAGTACCGCCTTCCACCCACAGACAGATCGACAGTCTGAGAGGACTATTCAAACTTTGGAGTATCTTTTCGTGCTTGTGTGTTGCAGTTTCTAGGTAGCTGGGATGTACATCTTAGAGTGATAGAGTTTGCCTATAACAACAGTTATCAGCAGAGCATTGATATGGCTCTTTATGAGGCTTTGTATTGCAGGAAGTGAAGATCTCCTTTGTGTTGGTATGAGTCTGGTGAGTATCAGTTGTTGGGTCCTGAGTTAGTATAGCAGACAACAGAAAAGATCAAGGTGATACAGCAACAGTTGAAAGTGGCACAGGACAAGCAGAAGTCTTATGCAGACAATCGTCGACGACCTTTGGAATTCCAGGTAGGAGACAAAGTGTATCTTAAGGTCTCTCCATGGAAAGGTGTGTTGAGGTTTGGACGGAAGCGTAAGTTAGCACCCAGGTTTATGGGGCCTTACCCAATCATAGCTCAAGTTGGTAAGGTAGCCTATGAGATAAAGTTGCCTCCAGAGTTGCACCAGTTACATCCAGTGTTCCATGTCAGTATGTTGTAGAAAAGTCATCCGGATTCAGGAACAGTGATACATCCAGTTGAGGTTAAGCTTGATGAAGATGTGACCTACAAGGAAGGTCCTGTGGCGATCCTTGACAAAAGAGCTAAGAAGCTGAAGAGGAAGGACTTGGTTCTTATGAAGGTTCTTTGGCATCACCGTGGCATTGAGGAAGCCACATGGGAGCTTGAGGAAGAGATGAGGAGGAAGTATCCCTCGCTTTTCTCTTCGGATTTTGGGGACAAAATCCTTTGAAGGGGGTTAGTTTGTAAGGACCCTGACCTTCGTTTAGGGTTTACCCTATTTGCTTTGCTTAACCTTGATGCCTTGGTGATTGCTAATCACCTTTAGTGGTGATTAGGGTTTGGTTGTGCTTTGTTGAGAGTTGAAGGGGATACTTGCATATAACCCAAGTCTAGGGTTTTGTGGGCAAGTTTGTCACCTTGAGAGGTGTTCCTCTCTCTCACTCTGCTTCCTCTAGGGTAGAGAGGAAGGTTTGGGCTTGTTGCTTGAGTTCTTTTGGGCTTGGTTGAGCTTGTTGGGCCATGAGGTGCCTTGCTTTGGTTTGCTTGAGCCTTGTATCGGCTTAGAGGAGAGTGTATCAGCCAAGGAGGAAGTGTGTCACCCATGGGGATGTGGTGTGTCGCCCATGGTGCTAGTGGTGTGTCGCCCATGGGGATGGGGTGTGTCGCCCATGGTGCTGGTGGTGTGTCGCCCTAGATCCTTGACCAAGCTTTGACCTTGTTTGTGTCACCACTAGTGGACACTTGGTACATACCTTGGACATGTGTATAGAGCTTGCTAGAGTGGTGGCTCGTGCACTAGGACAAGTGTCCCTAAGTAGGCGACACCTTGCCTTGCTCTACCTTGTTTTCTCCTCCCTTTCCTTCTATATAGGCGGTTCCCTTCTTTTGCTAGGAGTTCCTTTGGTTCCTTTGTTCCTCTTCCACCTTGGTGTGCACGACACACTCTTCTTCTTCTTTTCAAGTGTTGGCTGATATCCCTTGGAGAAGTAAGCTTGGTGGCTGATATCCTTGGTGTCTCCTTCTTCCTTGCTTGGTGGTGCTTGGAGCTAGGAGCTTCGAGCTTGCTTGAGGTGGGTTACATAACTCCAAACCCTAACTACACTACTCTCTTTCCATGTTCTTATATGTTGCTATGTCCATGATCGACTGTGCATGTCAGTAGTTTAGTTCTTGTTTAGTTTTTCCTTGTTGGCCGATCCTTGTGGTTTAGGGTTCCTTGGTAAGCAATACTCCTTTCTCCCCTTGGTCTAGAGTAGTGAGCTTGAGTTCGTAGTGGCATGAGCAACACCCCTCATTCTTAGCCGATTGAGGTGAGCTTGTGTTCTAGTTGCTTAAGAAACACTCTCCTCTCACCATGGGCTAGAAGGGTGAGCTTGGTTTTGGTGGTGGTTGATGTGCAAGACCCCTATTTCTTAGTTGATTGAGGTGAGCCATCTTCCTAGGGTTTCGGGTGCCTTTGTGTTGAGGTAGAAGATGACTTTGTGGGTGGTACCTTGGTTGTTGTGGGCATGGGGAGGTGCTGCCTGAAAACTCTCTTAACCTCTTGGGCGATAGGCCTGTTGTGACAGGCATCATGCTTCTATCTTATCCTGTGATGGCCGTTAGGCCTTGGTCAAGTGGGTTGCACGATACATGGATGAGTTACCTCCCTTGGTTGTTATCTTTTGTGGGTTGACCTGGCCGATAGCTACCTTGTGACGGGCATTGCTGGCCAAGCCTGAGAAGGGCGTCACATGCCTGATAGATGGCTTTGTATCGGCTGATAACACCGTGTTGTGACGGGCGTTGCCCAATATGCTGAAGTGCCCGACACCCCTAACGCGCGATATCCCTCTTGTGACAGCGTTGCGCTGCTGCACGCTGGTTGCCTTGGTGGCAACGCAACGTTGTGTGTTGGCCGTTAGGTGATGAGCTTTGGGTGAGGGCAGGTTACACGACACAACCTCTCATGAGGGTTCCTAGTACTTGTAGTAAGGGTTTTATGTATCATGAAAAGCAGACTAGTTGTTTATGTCCTTGCTTAAAATGATGGTGAATCCTCGCTTATTGAATGGTAATGGAAATGGTAACGTTTGTTTTATATATCTATCATGACTATAAGCATGAAGTGATCACCTTGATTATTGATATAATGATAAGAACAATAATGAGCATGTAATGTGGATTTCTTAATGATGCGCCCTATACATGTGATCATAAGATGAGGCATGATTAAGAAAAGGATATAATCACTAATGTCACTTGTGTTGATAAAGAACTTAATCCTAAATATCACCCTGCATTGATAATAGGAGTTTCTAAGTTATTCGTAATGATTATTGAATAATGCTAACCATGCAGGTGATGATTAGCCATGAAAAGGCTATGAGAGATATGTGATGAGTAACATCACTTTGATAATTACTCTTGTTGATGAAATTGCATATATGATGTGTTTGTCCCATGATGATGATGTGAGCCTTGAAAGGCAGTCGCAATATATGATGAGGGATTGAGATCCCATGGTATGTGATGATCCTTGAGATGGATATGGATGATTGGCAAGAGGCCAAGTGATAACATGTGATGTTGGATCCTTGAGATGGATCAGGTTGATGTGATTACAATAAAAGCATAATGTTGAGCTTATGTTGTCTATTTTCTATTATCTCTTGCATGTTATACAACTTGGTTGAATCTTACAATCCATCTAAAAGACATTAAATAATTACAGTGGAATATATCATGTAGTTGCCCTGGCCATAGATCCATTATCGTCAGGAATTGGTGATGGTGAAACGGGTTCTCCTACGGATTAACCCAGAGCGCATATTGTTGAATATGCAAGGTTGCTCCTAGCCTAAAGTGAGGAGGTAAGAGTGCAACTTCGGTTGTAGACTCAAGGGTGCGGTTTCAGGCCCGTAGCCCAACTATGATAAGCGAATGGTGAACATGCCCATGACTCAGGATATGTGATATGAGGAGCATGAATGTGTTCATGGATCAGAGCATGGCGAACAGGCCTGTGGCTCAGTTTCACTAGCGCCGAGACCTGTACCAAGGCGGGCTAGGCAGAGGGTAGCCTGCGGGAGCTGACCCTATGGCTAAGACCACTTCAGCATGAGACGGCAGTCCTGCTTGTGTTGTACTCATGCACTGACCATGAGGCGGAGAGGTCGTGGAGTCCGACTCTTCCATTGACCTTGTATGGCACCGGCTTGGGTTTCGCAACCGAAGGTTGGATTTGAGCGGTAAGACTCACTTCCTCAGGGCATAATAATACGTAATCCAGCCGAATAGTATTTACTGCTTAAGTCAAATGCGAAACATGGGTTGAGGCCTTTTTTGTGTAGTTAATATTTCTATATCTTGTAGTTGCTTATATGTTACTCACTTTATGTGGCACTATATCTTATCTTGTTAATAATGTTTCATAAAACCGTTGGTTATATGCCTTGAGTATATCTGGTAAGCTTGCTAAAGTATGAACAACTCTACTTTATTAACTACTCTTGTTACACTTCTCATCAGCTATCTGCTTTATATACATATCTAAGGTTTTGTAGTTTTGGCGGGGACTTATGTTTCTCGTTGGGACAATGTTCAATTGTCTCACTCCACTGGTTTACACCCTTTTTAGGTGGTCAAGCTAGGTGTGGTGGTGGTCGCGGGGTTGCGGCCGAGCAGCAAGAAGAGCAGTAGAAGGCAAGCGTTGGATATGCTACTATTTTGGATGTTTTGTGATAGAGTATAGAGTCATCCCTGTACTCTCAGGTCCTTGGCAGTGTTTTGACGTTGTTTCACGATGTACAGCTGTAGATGTTTCGTATACCCTGCTGCTGGACGGATGTGGGCCTTTATGTGTGTATAAATAGGAGATGAACTCATGTGGCGACAAGACAGTTGTTTCTCTAAGATGTGAACATGTATCAAGGCTTGTATATATATAACTTATTTTCTTGCAGGATGTGGACTGGAATGTAATAATTCCTCAGTTTATCAGCTTTCCGCAATCAGTTTTAATTAACCCAGGTTTTGGTAATCTGTGGTTATGGTGATTTCCGCACGTTTTCACGTAACACCTTGTTGTCTGTGTGATAGTGGGATGTGTTGCCACATGATTACAATAAAAGCATAACCTTGAGTTTTATGTTGTTTATTTCCTATTATAGTTTACATGTTATATAACTTGGTTGAATCTTGCAATCCATATAAAAGATACTAATTAATCACAGTGGAATATATCATGTAGTTTCCCTGGCCATAGATCCATCATCGTCAGGAGCTGGTGATGGTGAAACGGGTTCTCCTATGGGTTAATCCGGAGCGCATATTGTTGAGTATGCGACGTTTCTCCTAGCCTAAAATAGTGAGGATTCGAGTGCAGCTTTGGTTGCAGACTCAGGGTATGTGAAGAGCATGGTGAACAGGCCCATGGCTCAGAATATGTGATATGTGGAGCATGAATGTGTTCATGGCTCAGCGCATGGTGAACAGGCCCGTGGCTCAGATATTCTAGCGTTGTGACCTGTACCAAGGCGGGATAGAGGATGGGTAGCCTATGGAGCTAACCCTGTGGTTAAGACCACTTCAGCATGAGAATGCAGTCCTGCTTATGTTGTACTCGTACACTGACTATGAGGTGGGAGGTCGTGGAGTCCGACTCTTCCATGTGACCTTATATGGCACCGACTTTGGGTTTCGCAACTGAAGGTTGGATTTGAGCAATACGGCTCACTTCCTCAGGGCATAATAAAATGTAATCCAGTCGAATAGTATTTCTTGCTTAAGGAAAAACATGGAACATTGGTTGAGGCCTTGCTTGTGTAATTAATCTTGATATATCTTCCTCATGTTATTTATATAGTTAATCCTCTTCCATAAAGAGATAAGTAGTGATATGTCTTGTGTACAGCCTGGTAAACATGATGGTACGAATAGCCTTGCTATATGGATTGTTATTATTCTACGTTTTACTTGCTATATACTATTGTTGCTTTATCTTCCTGGTTTTATAGTTTCGACGGGGAGTTATGTTTCTCGTTGGGACAATGTTCAATTGTCTCACCCCGCTAGTTTTTAGGTGTTCGAGCTAGTCGTGGTGGTGGTCGCAGAGTTGCGGCCGAGCAACAAGACGAGCAGTAGAAGGCAAGAGATGGATATGTTGCTTCTTTGGTGTTTTGTAGTAGAGTCTAGAGTCACCCCTGTACTCTTAGGTCCTTGGGTGCATTTTGACGTTGTTTCATGATGTATGGTTGTTGATCCTTTGTATATCCTGCTGTTGGCCGGATGTGGGCCTTTATGTATATTTAACAGGCGATGAACTCATATGATGACAAGACAGTTGTTGCTCTAAGCTGTGGACACATATTAGGGCTCATAAGTGTTTATATAACATGTTTTCTTGCAGGACGAGGACCTATATGTAGTAGTTTCTCAGTTTATCAGATTTCCGCAATCGGTTTTAATTAACCCATGTTTTAGTAATCTGTGGTTATGGTGTTTTTCGCACGTTTTCACATAACACCTCGTTGTCTATGTGATAGTGGGATGTGTTGCCACAAGTCATCATTCCTGAAACTCTACTAGAGCCTTGGGCAGTGGGCCCGGGTGTTACAATTCGAAATCTTAGGATTTCTTGGGATCCAAGGAGTTCCAATGAATAAGAAGAAAGAGAAAATGCAAATAATACAAAATAAGAGGATAATGTGATACATAACTAATGAATTTTTGGTATTATAAAAAAGAGGTACTTTCTACTATTAGGAAGTATAATTTCATGGCCAATGGATTAAAAGTCAAAAGATGATAAGAGAGATGATTTTTGAATTCCTAAATATCCAAGGAATATGGTTTATTAAGAAGATAATTAAGATAGAGAAGATTACTTCTTAATTAAGGAAATAAGTGTCATTTTGGGAAGGGACTTGTTACCTCATGGATGGGCATCCTAGGGCTTTGCTACCCTCCCCTATATAAGGGGTAGAACCCTTAGCCGAGTCTAGTAGGATCCCATGCATCCTTCTCTCTTCTTCTTCCTTGTTTTCATCCATAAACCCTAAACAAGAAGAGCAACACGACCATGGAGCAACGAGGAGCCAAGAAGGGGTTGCGATGGAAGCTTGATGGGCCGCGATGCAAGAGAGAATCTTAGCCATCGTCATCATGCCCTAGCCTAGGTGCAGAAGCGGCCACACGACTGCAAAAGAGGTCGCACATTGCAGGCCTGACGAGCATGAAACCGACCGCGCTGGCCACGACTAAGTGGCACCCCAGGTGCGGCAGAGGGTGGCGGACCTAGGCCGGTGGCTGGCGGCAAGTTTCATGGCCTAGGGAGGAGAGGGCAGGCCCGCGAAGGGCTGCAATCAGCGGTCGTTGCGGTTATCTGGAGGTTGAAGATGACCTAGTGCCGTTTGACAGTTTTGCCCCTCCACATGGTGTAGTGCCGGTCACTTAAGTAAGGGAAAAAGGGTAATTTGGTTATGTTCTGGACCGGCTATGAGGTGTATGAAAAGGGTGACGTGGCAACCTCCCATTGGTCCAAGTAAGTAGGTTTTCTAAAAATCATATCAAATTAATGGTAGCTCGGATGGATGCATATAATATATGAATTTTGCTCAGAAAAATACAAGGAATCCATAAAAAATATATTCAGAAACTAATTCCTCATGTAATTCGAAGGGTAGTTGAATTTATCTACTTTAGTGCATTAATGATTAAGAAACCCTAATCATTGATGATTAATGAATTAGGATGGGTGATTTGGATGTTTAAAGTTGATGTTAACTTGTTGATTATAAAAAGGATACATTAGATCCAAAAGGATAATCTTTATGTGTAATTTGATTAATTTAGGGTTCCATGTACATATATATGCTGTAATGGGCCTTGAAACCCTATCGTGGTAATTTTGACTCTTAATGGATTTAATTGTTCGAATCCATGAATATAACTAAGATATGATGAATCTAAGTTATTTTGAGTATAACAATTCTTAATTGTGGATGAATACCCTTAATTTGGTAATTAGGGTTTTCTAGTGGATAAATGTGGAATTAGTGTTAAATAGAGTTCATATGTGAATTAGACCATAATGAAATGTGAGTTGACAATTCGAAAGAAACCAAAAATAATAATTGGGCCTAATGATCTTGATATGACTTAAAAGGATAAAGATGGTAGTTTTAGTGTCAAAGAGACATATTAGATTTAATTGACATTCACTTGTGCCTATGATGTTGAAATTAGGGTTTGTGAACTAAAAGGGTACTAAAAGTGATAAAAGCTTTATGGAGACTAAAACCCTAATAAAACTCTAAAGTTGGCCTAGAAATCCTAAGGTGGAATCCAAGTCGATCTTGAGAATGTTTTGGGTAAAATAATGACACTTGGATGTTATGCATTAATTTTAGGATATTTTTATTTCTTGTTTGATTGTCTTGAATATTAATGTTTGGACATCAAGTTACTCTGGATCAGGTATGTGGTTACGGTTATGGTTAAATCACTTTAGTTTCACTGTGATGCCTGAATGTTTTATTGGTTTCCTGAAAATAACTGCTTGGATGACTTTTATTTCATGCAACTATAAAGTGACTATGACTATCACCATAAATATGTGTACATAACTAGCTCAGATCATGGTCCTCCTCTGTGGCTTTGCTAATGATGAAAAGTATGACCTAGTACATGGTCTACCTATTAGGTAGGACCATCAGGTTATCATGAGTTAGGGATTGGGCTACCTATGGGTAATGCCATGTGATTCTTTAGCATATCAAGAGTTAGGGATTGGGCTACCTGTGGGTAGTGACATGCGACTCTTTAGAATATCATGAGTTAGTGATTGGACTACCTAAGGGTATCTCCATGCGACTCTTTCACCCTAGGTATTGAACTACCTATTAGGTAGGATCATGGGGTTCAGTTGGGATCTACCATATGAGAGGTAGCATCCATGTCCACTGCAGTGACATCGTAGAGGTTAGGGTATGTTTTGATTGAGTAGTTATGTTTAAAGTGTAAAGTTTGCTTCCTAAACCATAATTGCTTGCAATATGTTGTTACATATAATTACATGATTATTGTTTCCCCCACATACGACATATTCATTTATGCTGACCGATGTTTTGTTTGTCGGCATTTTAGGTACAAATTGAAAAAGACAAACAGTAATGTGGCATATTGTGAAATTAAGAAATAAAGTGAAAGGAGTATTAGTTAGAACAGAGTCCAGAGGTGGATAGAAGTTCGATATCCAAGATTTTGAAAAAAAAAGGTATGCAAAATTTTATTTTTACTCCAGCTTTTAGTATAGTCATGGTAGAATTTAATAATTATTACATATTATTTGTCAAACCTTAGATCTGGGAAATTGGGATAACGACTCTGACCTCTTGGTCTCCCTTAATTGGGGGTTACCGAGAGGCGGGGTCATTACAATATGGATTTCTAGAAATGCCATTCGCATTTATGCAATACAGATGACTATGCTATAGGCATTCAAGTTTGAGTTATCATGTCATTCATTGCATGTGTCACACAAATTTGTCTCTTTAACTATCAAGTATAGTTAGTGAGACATAGGCATTTCCATCAAAGATCATATCTTTAAAATGAAACATTAGTCCATAACACTCTTACCCATATAATATGTATGATGTTTTTCATTGATGGAAGGTATATAATAACAATTCACTAATTCTATTACAGACCAATGGATGTCATAATGTAACTGTAATGGTAGCAACTCTTTCTCCACATAGTTTCTAGCTTACTTCCTCTCAGGTCCTGAAGTAGAGATCCTTATCTGTATCATCTTCACGAGATCCTGTATAAAGAGGTTATTTCCCTTTCAGACTTACCCCTCTCCATATCTTTAGTGATGAAGACTTGGACCTAAGCTTGGCTTCAGAACACTTCTTGACCTTGCTTTAGTCTATGGACTTCACTCTACTGATCATTATCACAGATTTTGTCCTTTCTTCATTCATGCTTTGGCATCAACATGCCAATCACTTCATATAGAGGTTTGGCCAAGTTTCTCAACATTTGATAAATCGGCTATATGATTCACACAACTATTTGTAGAATCATATGTTTGGTCAACTCTTGACCTATTAGAAATCACAGTTAATCTATATGCACGATCATATTGAGAATACGAGATTATACTTGATCTCCATCTATCTAATTATACTAAAACATCACTTTGAAGACATTATACCTTTCACACTTTACATGATTCTTAAGATGTATAACCATTTCAAGAATGTACATGCTTCAAGCTATTTATACAACTCATAGTTCATATAGCTCAACATAGGGTTCTTGATGTCTTAGGCATCATTGGCATACTTCAAGTAAGCATCCAATTTTAGCCTTAGGCGCATTTGGAGTGGTTCAATTGGCTCTGGTCTTTCAAGGACTTTAGAGTTTACACTCACCATTGAGAACACTTCCCAAAGTCCCAAGCCAGATTTGAAGTTTATCATGTTTATGAACTGATCTCAATGATAATGTATTTCTGCTTGTCATTTGGTTATACAAAATAATTTTGCAATTTTTTCAAAACATTTTGGATTTGATAATTTTGACAATATTAATTAGGTCTTTAATTAATTATTGCTCCCACTATTTTGATCTAATTGATAACCCTCATGTATCAATTTGGAAGATAGCATCATACAACCTTCTAGTGAGCAAGATCTTGACTTCCTCTAAGTTATGGACCAGCGAGGGTTGTCACCCATAACTAGATTATTTCAGGTAGGCAACTTCTACCAATTGCATTATATGCAACTCTTGATAGATGTTATCCAAAACTCTTTGTCATGAACATCTGCATGCCTCAGGGTGCTTAATATGATTAAGATCAACTTGTTAAGTCTGTTCCCAGAAGACAACACAATGAGATAGACGGTGCACCACGCAAAGGCGTTCCCATACTTAGTCGATCACACTTTTCATGTGTGTTTCTTTGGGAAGGCATCTTAAACTTAATATTGTATTTGAGGGATTTTATATAACTACATATACATATCCAATCACCAAATAATTATAATATGTATCATATACATGCTATAACCCCAATGAGAAACATGCAATATCGATAAAAGTGATGAATATGGCTATCCTATTGTAATTCCTTGGAGCCACTGGGAATTATGGTCATCTAAGGCCTACATCATATGAAACTTGTTTTTTGATTAAGATCTTTGTGCTTGAACCATTCCGGGGTGATCGACTCATCCTATGACACAATCGGCTCACCTCTTGGTCAGTTGGTTGGTCGGTCTAGCCTCTGATGTCTGGACACCTCCAACAAGGGGTTGGACCATCAACCAGTCGATCCGGCTCCATCTTAGCAATCCTCATTGGTCCTCCAGGAGGTCGGCTCATCTAGTGCTGAGCGTATTCTTCTTTGATGTAATAGAAAATAAATTACCCTACTTTTACATAATCTTTGAGAAACCTCGAGTTATATTTAAGGGGAGCAAAGGTAGAAGAGAAAGGATCTGGAGTTATCTCGAGTTACATGTGGAATAGAAGGTAGAGGCTCGATATGCAAACTGAGATGCAAACAACCATAACCTACCAAGAACACATAGGGTTTATAGACCATTACCGTTCTATACATCCACCATCAAAATCATTTTAGGGTGTTGCATATCAATTGCATATATACCATATCATATATGTATATAGTTTGTGGTCACATGTGGTATTTAGTTAGATATGAACATTAGTTAGTTTAAATATCAGCATCGTATGCTATAAATAAATGACGATAAAACCAAAATCCAATCATATCGATTTATCCCAAAACATAGAACGTTGACGTGGCTCTGATACCACTATTGGGTTTTATGGCCTTAGAGTAGGTAGAGGAAACAAAAATTTTACTGGCCATTAACCCATAACAGGACATCGCATCAATGACTATGTAATGGGAAGGATGGTTTTAGCAAGATATACCTAGTCTCGGGGCTTGCCTAATGAAAATACCTTATAGCCATGTGCAGTCTTCAACGCCATGTCTTAGACGGTGTCTGTGCAGCTCCTGGTCTTTGCCATGGACTCTGGCCTCCACCACAGATTGTGGATGACGTGTCCTCCTGAGCGGCAAACATCTCCCACCTCTGTAGATAGTCCACATGGACCACCTGGAACTCCTACCATTCTAGAAGAATTGGAAGGAAGGAGATGACCCTCCTATTGGTGTACTAGCACAAACTTTCTCTCCCAAACTCAAACTGCTTTTCTGTACTTGTATTTCCCTCGTTGTGCCTCCCTAGTTGTGTAGCACTTGATCAGGCTCTCTCAATTACCAGAACTAGAGAGGACAAAAATTTTGCAGAGCAACTGATGTTTTTTGTTGTGTGTTTTGACAAACCCCCAATAACCCTATATTTATAGTAGAGGGTAGGATCGGTGTTCCCAGTCTATTTGGGCATATAAGGATCCAGAAATTCCATAAATAGTTTGTACTACGACAGTTGAACCGATCTGTTCACAATTGAATCGATCGTTTCAGTAGGTGATACAATCAGTTCATAATTGAACTGATCATTTGGGTAGGTGATCCAATCGGTTCACCCAATGAATTAGTCATTTCACTTCCCAAACTTTCCCGTAGTTGACTTTGCTCAATCATTTCCAATTAATGCAAAGATTAATCCTTATTCCGATTGAATTGGACAAGCGAAACATGAAAGTTTTCTTCCAACCAGGAAAATCCTTATTTCCTCATTTGGCAAGACTGTGAGCCACCCGGTTCACCAAGTGAACCAGTTAGTTAGCTCACACCAGGCGATCGGCTCACATGGGTGAACAAGTCGGTTCGCAGTCCTGACATTGCCAATGCAGTCTCCAATTGACTTGACACTCTAACCAGCTTGTTCAACACTTGAACTTGATCGTTCTGAGTCCATTTAGTCAATTTTATATTTCATTGAGTACCTAAACACCTTTAGTCTCAATCTAAACATCATTCATTGACAATCTCCTCTTCTAGGGGTATCCTATGTGTGTGACCTTATAGGTTCCAATTTACATAGGCAATGAATGTTCATGACAACTTATGACATCACAAGCAATGAGCGGAATCTAGTAACTCATCATTGCTACCCAAGTAACTCAAAAAGTTGGAGAACAACTTCAACCTACAATTTGTTGTTAGTGTAATTGTGATCGTATAGTTCCTTTGTCACTGACATCCAGATTGAACTTAAGGCATGGAACATCATCGTCTTCAACATTCAATCAATGTTCCTTGACCTAGAGTAGACTTTCTAAGATGGATGTGAATTCACATATCATATATTGAATCACATGAGTATTGCCATACAATTCTCAGTCTCATTTATCAAGGGGACCCAGATATCATACCCCTTATAGGAGGGACAAATCCCAAATCTAGCACTCACAGTCAACTCCCCATGTGTCAAAGTCACCCAATCATCTCCGTTATAACAACCCATGTTTCAGGAATGTATTTGATGATGTGAAAGTGTACCCAATCACATGTGATGAGTGTAGTGATTTCATGTCTAAGAACCACAATCATCACCATCACTATGAGAGATGATTATGACTACCATTCCATGGTATCCATGTATCACTCTCATGGTGGGTCTGTTCGATATATTGTTCTATAACATATATCTGTGTGCTTGACTTGATATCATATATCATGACCAATGAGACTCTGTCATCAGTCAACACACACTCTAGTCTTATCTATTATTGTTGTCTATTTTTATTCCATTGTAATATCTGATGAGGGACATAGCAAGAATGTATGTACTCTTATCATACATATGGTCTCATTATTCAGGTCCTTCACCTGATGACATATGTCATCGAGTGACATCATTATTTAGACATCTATCATGTATGTTTAATCATCTCATGAGTGAGACAAACATAATAGATGGAATTACCTTTATCATTATGAAATCAAGTGTCATATGCCTCATTGCAATCATCATATGATTGGCTCTCTAGGCATACTATACCTACATCATTTTCCTCTACATCAGCTCCTCATAGACCTTCTTAATCTCTGGGGTGGGGTATTGAATGGGGTTTGGTCAAGGGATCAACTCACTTTGCTCCTCCGAAGAAGATGCACCCTGCCTTGGTGCCATGTCAAGGATGTGAGAAGAGGGATGGAGAAAATGGAGTTTGGAGAAGATAGTCGGCTGCCGATGATGTTTTTTCAAAGTTGATTGAGGAGATGGGGATGAAGGTGTGAAGAAAATGATCTTTCCCCACCTCGTTATATAGCCTACGGACGCCCAACTACGGTAATCTCGGTACTACCGAGTTGAAGTCGGTAGTACCAAGATTTCTCCATGAATCTGTGGCTCGAAAGTATCGACAACTGACGTTTGCTGATGTGTGAGTGTGGATCGTTCAAGCGTCAGTACTACTGACTTTGAGTCGGTAGTACTGACTTGTAGTGGGGATCGGTACTGCTGACCGCTCGATGAAGATCATTTTAGTCATTGATGAGGGTGCATGCAGATTGTTGACATCATGAGTCGGTAGTACCGAGCTTGCCATTTCACTCGGTAGGTTCAAAAAGTGTTTCGATATATCGAAAGTGGGTGTGCGAAAAAGTCGATAGTACTGACTTTGCTATAGATAATATTGAATCTTTATCAGCTAGGTGTTGTAATCTCTAGAAACTCGGTAGTATCAACCTTGAATTCAGTAGTACCGAGTTTTCATTTCTTTTGGGAATGTCAACTCTGATGTAATTTTGGTACTACAAATTTTGAATTCGTTAGTACTGACCCTATTTGCTCATGCACACTCAAACAAACAGATCAAGGTACCCTTTTTACATAAGAATTGAAACAACAACTATGAAACTTAAAATAAAGCATAACCGACAGGTTGCCTCTCAACAAGTGCCCTTGTTAAAAGTCCTAGCCTAGACATGATTAAGCATGAGAATCTAAGCAATCTCAATGAGCTTCACCTCTTCTATTCTCCTCTTCACTTCACCACAAAAATAGTATTTCAATCGTTGGACGTTAATAAGGAATGACCCAGCCCTGTCTCCTATCTTTACAACCCCATGGGGAAAGACCTACAAAACCTCAAATGGTCCACCCAATTTGGACCTTAACTTGCCTGGATGTAGCTTAAGCCTAGAGGTATATAGAAGAAGCTTTTGTCCCAAATTAAACCCCCTATGCAAGATGTGACAATCATGAATATTCTTGGTTCTCTCCTTATAGATCCTAGAACTCACATATGCATCCATCCTCAATTCATCCAACTCATTCAACTCTAATAATCTTTTCCTAACCGCTTCATCCAATTTGAAATTCCACTTTGTCAAAGCCCACTTTGCCTTATGCTCAAGTTCCATCGGTAAATGGAAACCACACCCATAAATCAACCTAAATGGCATAATTTCAATAGGTGATTTGTAAGATATCCTATATGCCCAAAGACCATCCTATAGCAACATACTACAATTTGTCCTGTTAGTTGAGACTGTCCTCTCCAAAATTTTCTTCACCTCTCTATTGGACACCTCAACTTGTCCATGTGACTGTGGGTGGTAGGGAGTACCCACTTGGTGTTTCACCCCATACTTACTCAACAAAGCTCCAAACTTCCTGTTCATGAAATGAGATCCACCATCACTAATGATCAATCGAGGGACACCAAATCTGCAGAAGATATGATCTTTAACAAAATGACACACAACCTATGCATCATTGGTGTGAGTCAGAATTGATTCCACCCACTTTGATACATAATTAAAGGCAAGCAATATATATAAATTAAAATTTGAGCACACTAAAGGGCCCATAAAATCAATGCCTCACAAATCAAACACTTCACTATCTTGAAAAACATTTAATTGCATTTCACGTCGTTTAGATATATTTCTTTCACGTTGACATGCATGACAACGAAGAACAAAGTTGTATGCATCCCTAAAAAGTATCGATCAATAAAAACCACTCTCTAAGACCTTAGCCGTTGTCCTAGAGCTAGTGTGATATCCCCCTATAGTTAGAGAATGACAATGTGACAAAATGCTCTCAAACTCATATTTTGATACACATTTCCTCAAAATTACATCCCTACCATCTGGGATGACCCTCTACTGCTTAAGAAGTAGAGGGTCATCCCAAATGTAAAATCTCAAAGAATGGAATAATCTCTTCTTCTCTTGGTATCCCCAATCCTCAGGCATCTCCTTACATGTTAAATAATTGACAATGTCTACAAACCAAGGGTCCTTGGCTTTGAGAGAAAAAAATTTCTCATCAAGGAACTCCTCCACAATTGGGATATCTAAATATTTCTCACACACCCTTTCAAGCCTAGATAGGTAGTCGGTTACAACATTCTCCACTCCTACCTTGTCCTTAATCTCTATGTCAAATTCATTTAGCAACAATATCCACCTAATCACTCTAGGTTTTGCAACATTTTTTCAATAACATGTACTTGTTAGCAGTGTGATCTTTCCGCACAATCACCTTGGCCCCCACAAGATATTGGTGGAATTTTTCAAATGCAAAAACAACAACCAAGAGTTCCTTCTCCATGGTTGAATAATTAATTTGAGCATCATTCAAAGTTTTTGAAACATAGTATATGATTGTAGGAGCCTTGTCTCAGTGTTGACACAACACAACTCCCACCGCATAATCTGATGTGTCATACATCAATTCAAATGGTTGGCTCCAATCCAGAGCTTGAACACTGGGTGTGAAGATCAATTTCTCCTTTAACATCTCAAAAGCATTCAAGCATCTTTCATCAAAACAAAACTCGACATCCTTTTCTAGTAGTTGTAAAAGAGATTTTGCGATTTTTAGAAGTCTGTTATAAATTGACGACAAAACCCGACATGTCCTAAAAATCTCCTCACTGTCTTCATTGATGTTAGTGGAGGTAGCTTGGAGATGACCTCTATCTGAACCGGATTGACTTCCATGCCCTTATTAGACACTTTATGTCTAAAAACTATACCCTCACTCACCATCATATGACATTTCTCCCAGTTGAAGATTAAGTGAGTGTCCTTACACCTTTGTAAAACCATGTCAAGATTATACAAACAATCATCTAATGACTCTCCATACACCAAAAAATAATCCATGAACACCTCCAAGCATCGCTCCACCATATAAAAAAATGGCAATCATAAATCATTGGAAGATGGAAGGTTCATTACAAAGGCCGAATGACATTTCTCTATATGAAAATGTGCCATAAGGGTAGATTAAAGTAGACTTCTCCTAATCCTTTGGCTCAATCAAAATCTGATTATAACTAGAATACCCATTGAGGAAACAAGAATGTAACTGACTGGTGAGCCAGTCCATAATCTAGTAAATGAATGGAAGTAGAAAATGATCCTTTAATGTGGCGACATTCAACCGTTTGTAGTCAATGCATACATGCCACCCCATCACTATCCTAGTCGAAACTAACTCACTCATAGAATTGGTTGTGATAGTGATCCACCCTTTCTTTGTAACTACTTGAGTCGGAATCACCCACATAGAATAAAAAATAACATAAAGTATACTTGCTGATAGGATCTTGACTACCTCTTTCTTTACCAACTCAAACATGATGGGGATGATTTTCTGTTGAGGTTGAACTATCACCCTGGATCTATCTTCTAGCTGGATTTTATGCTGGCACAGACTATGAGAGATTCCCTTGACGTCTGCTACTAACCACCCAAATGCAGCTCGGTGGTTCTTCAGAACAACTAGCAGCTGCTTCTCCTCCTTACTACTTAAGGATGATGATATAATGATAGGAAACTTCTCATCTGCAGCCATAAAGACATACTTTAAATGTGGCGGTAGTTGCTTCAACTCCAAATCAGGTGGGCTCAAAAAGGATGGAATCAATGGTGGAGGAGGTGGTCTAGGATTTTCATAATGCTTTGTGTAGTAGCAGGGTAGTACTTTCAAAAATAGTACACACTTTTCCAAAGAGAGACTGCATGTATAGTCATCCACTTGTTTCATCAAACACGCCTCCAAAGGTAATTGCGGATATGCCTGGACAAGAGATTCAGCAGTGACCTCTTCTATTGTAGATGTGCAATAATCTACTTCATCATCCTCCATGTAGCGCACTGTTTTTGCTATTGAAACCACCTTGGTGTTTTCCATGATGTCGACTACCAGTGTGCCCTTATCTACCTTAGTCATCACATGGGCCATGTCAAGAAATGGATTCCTTAGAAGCAAAGACATCTTTCCCTTCACTTTCTATAGCATGTTGCATTGTGCGTTGTCCCCTGTAGCTTTCGAGTACTCAGGCATCTTAATTTTAAACCGGTCTCCCTTGATACCCATGGTCAAACATCCTCTGCCCATATCCAATATCAAGTTAGTTGTAGCTTGGAATGGACTTCCAAGTAAGAGTTTGTTTCCATGATCATCTTGCATTTCTATCACCACAAAGTCTGTAGGGAAAACAAATATGTCTACCAATGCTAGAACGTCTTCACAAATTCCATATGGATTTACCACATAGTTGTCTATTAATTGAATAGTCATACTGCTTTTTCCTAGACTCCTTGAGACCTAGCTTCTTGAAAGTTGACAAGGGCATGAGATTGATGCTTGCCCCTAAATCACAAAGAGTTTCTCCAAACTTGGTCTTCCCTTTGAAGCAAGTAATGTTGAAATAGCTTGGATCTTGTCTTTTTGGTGGTAGATTTCCAAGAATGAATGCACTCACATGTTCCATCATCACTACTACATCAACATTAGGTATCGTCTTCTTGTTGGTAAATATGTGTTTCAAGAACTTGTTGTACGATGGTATCTTCTCAATTGCAATAATGAGTGGAATGTTGATGGATAATTTTCTAAAACCATCTAAGAACTTCTTGAACTGCTCGTCTTCTTTCTTTTCCTTCAAGCTATTTGGAAAAGGCATTGGGGTCACCGGTGTCCTCTAGTGAGGTGGGATATATGCTTTCTTTTTTATTTCCACCACATCATCAACATGTTATTCTACTATCTTTTTCTCTGTTGTAACATATGGTTCATCTGCATCCACTTTCACGACCTTATCTGTAACTCATATAGTTTTACCTGCATCTAACTAGATGGTTCACCATTCAACAATTTCCTACCACTGTGAAGTAAAATTGCCTTGACTTGTTGATTTCCAAAAGGCACATTGGTGCTGGTTGGAAACCCCTACTGACATGGCTGCTTCAATGTGACAACTTCTACTGCTATTTGAGAAATATGTGTCTCAGTACAGCGGATATGTGCCCCTTTGTTCTAGAGTTCTCTTTGAGTCTGACCAATAAGAACTTCATATTGGCTAAGTAGATTCCCAAGTATTTCTTGAATACAGTCAATATTACTAGGACCCCTGTCCTATTGATATTGTGATTGGTCACTAACCTGCTACGGCTTGGATTGTTGCGCCTGAGACATGTCTTGTTGAAAATTGTTGGTATCCTTCTAGGAGAACTTAGGATCCTTCCTCTAGTAATACTCATTGTTCATGTACTATTGTTGTTGGCGTGCAAATTTACATTCCTCCTCCTCTCCTTCCAAAGAATGTCCATCCTAAGCACAACTTTTTGGGAATTAAGTCTAGCTTTTCATTCAGCATCGAAATGACCATGTACTCCCTGATACTTTTGAGAGTTGATGGGTTTTCTCTCTCATCTCCCCATGTATGATTCTTAAACATGTTCTTTAAGATCTCATGATAATAGGCAGGTTTGTTGTTAAGGAAGAAACCTACTCTGCACTATCAAGCGTAGTCCTCTCTCCCTTTTGTAGACTATAGTAGAAGATCTTTGCCTATCCTAACAAGTCAATGCCATGATGGTGGACCTTCTGCAACCTATTTTGGAATCTCTCCCATGCTTCAGAATATGAATCGTCAACTTGCTATCTAAATTATGAATCTTTTTTACCCGGTCATTCATATTTTGTGGAGGAAAGTAGTACTCGAAGAAAGCATCAATAATTTTCTCCCACATCTCAATGAACTCATCATCAAGGTTGTGAAACCATGATTTAGCACTGTCTGGAACAGATGATGGTAAAAACTTCATGTATATGATATTCGATGGTGTCCTATCTATCTTGATCATGTCATATCTCTTGAAAAAGTTATTGATGTGTCATAGGGTCTTCAGAACTGTGGCCATGGAAGACATGTGAGTTGACTAATGAGACTAATCCTAAATTGATCTTGTAGCCACCGACATTAATTGCTTGTATTTTGATTGTCCCCTTTTGCGTAGTAGAAGAAGAAGCCTTGATCCTTTCCCATATCGTCTATTCTTCTACTTGGCCACCCATTTCTTTTGGTTTAGGTTCCTTAGGTGGATCACGTCTTTCGAGCAGAGGTGTTGGTGGTGGGGTTCAGCTAAATCCATCCACAGATCTTCCGTACTCCCATTCTCTATGAAGGAGTTCTGCTTGACCAAAACCCGGTGAAGATGTCTCTCCGTAATCATGGGCTCGGGTGTGTACCATGCACTAGTATCTGAAAGTAATAAAATAGTTGTAAGAGAATGATACTAATCATAGAAACAATAAAGATATAATTCAACTTTGAATGAAATAATAAATAAAAAAATAAGAAAATGTGTCCTAGAATGGCTGACCACAACACTTGTAGTGTTGGATGTTGTCGTTTCCCTAGCAACGGTGCCAAAAACGTGACATGAAAGAATTGTGCTTTAAACGCAAGTGAACATATCAAGTAATATAGGCCTTGCAAGACCTGATTCGAACATAGGGAAATGAAATCCATAGACTACTACTAAATATGATCTAATCAGCTAGGCTGGTATAAAAGGTTGAAATTGGTTTTAAGTAACTAAAAGCTACGTAAAAATGAAACAAGAGTAACAACTAGGTGAATCTGAATAGAACGAATTCTTTGGGACTGTGGTTTCACCACAGACAACATGACAACTAACCTATAAACTCTAGAATCCATCACTCCTACCCTTGGATAAAGACCATGTACAAAGAACTACCCACTCTCGCAGCGTAGTTCACTACCTAATCTAATGCAATTCTATTTTCATATCAATTGGTTGATTAGTTAGGTGATTTACGTAAATTTTGGGTTCCTCCTACTATTTATGCTCATCCTTTCTCAAAGGGCACAATAAATGGGTAAACCTATGCTTTTCCAACCCTTAACCCTTCTTTCAAGTGATTAAGGATCTAATTATCTATCTATGGTGAACAAACACAAATAGAACATAGCAATCTCATAGGTTTATATCTAGATTTTAGGAGCAAAAGCCATATTAATGCATAAAAGCTAGGTATAGTGCATATCCGGGTTACTCCAGAACCCTAAGGAATTAAGGGGATTATCCACGCATGGTTTCCATAGACAAATACATAGTAAGGAAGGAGAAAAACATGGGATACATTAGAAATCTAGAGTAACCATTGGCGAATGGATGGTTCGAATGATCCCCTTCGACATATGTGCCATCTGTTGTCTTTTGACTGTAAAATCACCCATCATAGGTTCTCAAATCGTCATGGATGTAGCCATTGGCACCGTTCTCTTCTCCTCTTTCTCTCTGGTGTCATGCAATGGAAAAAAACTCAATGATCAGCTGGGGCCTCACTCTCATTAAGTCATAAGAGCCACTTAGGGTGTGACATAACACCAGCGATAAGATTAGAGTGTTGTCATCGGATTGCCTGATCAAGCAGACTCAGTAGTACCGACTATGTAGTCAGTATTACCAAGTCCTTAGGGTGGTCATGCACGCTTTACATTGTCAGTACTACCGAATTGTGTCAATAGTATTGAGTCTCAATTTGAATCTAACTCTATCTCTCTGATGTAATTTTGGTAGTACCGACTCATGGTATTCGGTACTACCGAGATTGCTTACTTCCTTTGAGGCACATCTCTGACATGATTTCAGTACTAATGACTGGAAGAGTCGATAGTATCAAGTCTATGTAATTCCTTGGGTCTTCTACTGATGTGATTTTGATACTACCAACTTGTATAATTGGTATTATCGATTTAGTGGGACTCTTGTAGTAGCTGAAAGGCAACAAAAAACATACATAAGTTCTTGAGATGATCTGCAACCATTAAAAAATAGTATATTTGCATAAGTTTGATGTATTTAAGTGAAACAGGCTAATGATAATATTTCATGCAAATCATGTAATTGACGAATAGGTGCACAAAACCACAAAATATATGCCTATAAAAGTGACTAAAAACCAATACATTACCAAACGTAGGTACTTGTTAGAGAACAATGTATCAGATAGACCCACCTTGATAGTGATACATGGATACCATTGAATGGTAGTCAAAATAAGCTCTCATAGTTATAGTGGTTATTGTGGTTCTTAGACCTGAAGTCACTGCACTTATCAAATGTTGTTTTATGTAATTTGATACCTTCCAACATGAGCTTTAATAAGGGTTACCATACATGTTAGATTTTGGTATGTTGTGACACATGGGGATTGACTATGGATGATGTAGATGGGAATTTTTTTCTCATGTCAAAACTAATATCCTAAACACTTGACAAGCGAGATAGAAAAACATATGGACATACTAATCAATATGTGATATTTGAGATCACATGCATCTCAGACAATCTTCTCTAGTCAGGAAACAAGGATTGAATACTATGAGAATGACGATTCCATGCCTCGATTTAAATATGGATAACAGAGACAAAGGTATTACACAATCATTATAATACTAATCAGGGATTGTAGGTCAAAGTTCTTATCTAACTTTCTAAATTACTTGGGTAGCAAAGATGTGTTTCTAGATATCGCTCATTGCTTGCAATGTCATAAGTTAGTTAATCACGTTCACTACCAAACTAACTTGGGACCTATAGGCTCACATGTATAGGATGTATCTAGAATAGTTGTTTACTCATGAATAAGGTTTAAATTGATTACAAAAGTGTTTAAGTATTTAATTTAAACAACATTGGCTGACTGGAGATGTGATTCAATTGACTCAATTGTTGATTCGACTAACTCAAGTGTCGATCAATTTAAACAACATTGGCTAAAAAAATGGCTGACTCAGAATGTGAGTTGACAGACTGAAGTGTTGAGTCGACTGTTTCAAGTGTCGAGTCAATTGATTCAAGTGTCCATTCAACCAATTGGATGACCAATAAGACTATGCCAAGGATTGATGTTGTGGTCATGTTGTGCATTGATCGTTTCATTGAAAGAATATATGTGGTGAATTGGAAATCATTTCAATCAACCTTATGAAAGTCTAGTCGACCAACTAGAAGTCCAGTTATCAGTTGAGGTGCCATTCAGCCGACTCAAATGTTGATTCGACCAACTCATGATGTACAATATCTAGAAATTCATGAAAATTTGTCTCTTAAACTCCTAGTTAATATGAAAACCCTGACCCAGACCCTCCTATAAATAGCCAGGTTGTCAAGGCTTTCAGAAGGCACAACTAACAATGAAAAACATTATCCTCTCATAGTTGCAGTAATGTGAGAGACTTGGAAAGTCTTACACGTAAAGGAGAGAGAAATAACAAGAACAAGTTGGTGCTAGCATGTTGACATCAAAGGGACAAACTTCTTCCCGTTGGTTCTAGCAAGCAAAATGAGGAGTTCCTGGTGGTTCGCATGGACTACCATAGAGGCATGGAGGTCATTGTCACTATGCAAGGAGGATGTCATCAACTACCTTTCGTGGTGCTACATAAGGAGGCCACCTCCAACAACCATCTAGGCGCTGCTTAAGAAAGATGCATGTCATTGGAGTTACTCAGGACTAGGTATATACCTTGCATACCCTCTTTCCTAAATACATCATTGTTGACTCGATCTTCTAGTTTGGGATACAATAAATTTATTTGTTTCTACTGCCTGAAACCACAACATGGGTATTATAACTACATCAATTTACAGTGCATTGGAATTTTGTCGATATGATCAAAATTTGTTTTATAATATATTTATTATATACGATGTGAATACTTCAAATGATCAATGTGAATATCTGATTAAACCCACATACACTCCTATATATGATATGACATATACGTAATCGATACGCGTTGCCCTAAAATTATTTTGATGGTCGATTAATGCGTAATTATGGCTAAATCTCTTGTGGATGTGTGTGATTGGTTGAGAGGTTTTATTCCTACTGTTGTTCAATTTGCATATTGAATATCTACCTTTTTCTTCATATATAATTTAATGCTTCCCTCCCTATACCCCACTTGAATGTAACTTGAGGTTTAACTTTTATAATGTAATAAATTAATGGGAATAAGATAGTTTTAACTTATGTTTTGGTAAGAGAAGGAATTCTATACTAGGAGAGTCGACTGACTAGGAAGTCTAGTTTGATCGACCGGAGGAGCGAGGATACCAAACAACAAGAGGATCCAATTGATTGAATGGAGGCCCTAACGATCGACTAGAGGAGTCCAAAGATCACTTCAGTAAGGATCCATTTGACCGACCCATGAAGATCAATCAACCAATGAAAAGTCCAACCGATCAAGGAAGCGTTCAATCAAATGACCGAGTTGGTTCTAGAACATATTTCTACAAGAACAGGATGCTACATATGATGTGGACCTTAGGTGGTAGTGATTCTTTGTGGCTCTGAAGAATTGCATTAGTATGTCCATAATCGTCACTCATATCCTAGGACTGCATGTTATGTTTTTGGATATAGCATGCATATGACACATTTGACAAGTATGTGGTTATTGGATATATATATATATATATATATATATATATATATATATATATATATATATATATATATATATATATATATATATATGTATGTATGTATGTATCTATAAATGCAAATCCCTTGATTAAATATTAACTCGTTGATGCTTTCTATAAGAAAAAGATGTGAAAAGCATGATTGACCATCTTGGGAATTCCCTAGAGTGGTGTGTCGTCTATCTCATAGAAGTGTGATGATAGATATGTGGGTCTACTTCTATAGGGTGCATATTCTATCATGGTGGCCTTTGGGTTAGGCTTAACTGGGTGATCTTAATGGGATTAAGAACCTAGAAGAATAGAGATGGATTAGACAAAGAGTTGTGCATTTTTTATATAGTTGCACATAATGCCACTTGTTAGTGTTGCCTACCTAAATAGTCAAGTTGTGGGAGATCAACCCTAGATGACTATGACTTTGATGAATTATGGATCTTGACTCACCAGAAGGTTGTATGCTGCAATATTCAGAATTGATAGTGAAGGATATGAATTTGAACAAAGTAGTGGGACCAATAATTAATAAAAGGCCTAATCATTTTCGTCAAATTTTCTTTTAATCAAATTAAATCAAAAGTATCTTGACCAATTACAAATTTATTTTCTAGAAACAATGAAAAAAATATGTTTTCTTTATGATCAGTCCTTGAGAAGGACAAGTTATAGGGGAACAACTTCCATGTCTGGTTTAGGACGTTGAGAATTGTTCTGACAAAAGAGCACAAGCTCTGTGTCCTAGAGACGCTTGAGTCGATGAACCTGCTCCCACTGCACCTAAGGCTGATAGAGATGCTTAGAAGAAGCATGATAAAGATGTTTTGGATGTCAAGTGTCTGATGTTATGCTCAATGAACTATGAGTTGTAGAGGAAATATGAGAACATGGATGTTATTGAGATGGAAACACATCTTAAGAACATGTGGAAAGATCAGACAAGATAGGAAAGATATGATGTCTCTATTAGATATTCTATTTATTTATGTTAATAAGTGTTTGTGTAATGTGGTCCCAAGTATTTATTGGCCCATTAGGGTTAGGTTGTGTCTGTAAATTTCCCTATTATCCTATATATGGGAGTAGGGTTTGTTCTATTCAATAGAACAAGTAGTCATGTTTTACTATTTTCATAGTCTCTATGACATTGTTCAAGTGTAATATGGAAGAAGGAGATCCAATAGGTCAGCAGGTGCTCAAGTTAATTGGGCATGTGGAGAACATTATTAGACTAGGATTTCCCTTAGGCTAAGAGTTGGAAACATATGTGATTCTACAGTCACTACCAGAATCAAACAACCATATTTGTGAGAACCCGTCATGCTAAAAGAGATTACTCAAAACATGACCGGTCACTAGTTAACCACATAGCAGAAAAAGGGATAATTAAAACTGATTTATTTTATCATCATACTCAAGAATATTTTCATAAATCCTCAACATCTTGCTTGTGTTCATATATCATGCCAAATATCTTTTACAATTACTTTGTGGCCTCAACCACAACATACATATACAAAAGAACATTATTTTAGAGAAAGATCTAGTACATGCAAGGAATAAGTAAGCAATCAGTCTTGAGAAAGTTACATAACTCCCCTCTAGGTTGAGGAAGAATCTCTAAATAGTAAGGTCGCTCAAGGGAAAGAGGAGAGAAATCCTTGCTAGAGCACTCCACTCGACCAAGCTAGCTCCTTCTCCAAAAAGGAATCAAACCCTATGCCAAGGAATCAAGAAGGAAGTAACCTTAAATCTCTAGATCAAGCTCCACCATTGAACACCATGGGCTCGACCAGAGAGAAAAGAGGAGAAGGTAGGATAATAAGGAAAATAATAGTAAGGAGGAAGATCTCACTTACCTAGGCCAAGAAACCAAGCAAGGAAGCACCAAACCCTAGAAGAGAACCATCATTTGTAGGGAACCAAACCATCATTTGTAGGGAACCAAACCATCATTTGTAGAGTGAAACATAACCTTTGGTTGTTCTTAGAGAAAGAACCCAAAAAATTATCTAAGTGACCTCCATCGGTTGGTACACAAAGGTCAATCAAAACAACAACAAGACCCAAACCATCGGGTTGCAAAAGAAGAAGGGAAAATATCTCATAAACCCTAGGTATAACCATTGTTTCGAGATAAAAAAACCATTTTTTTTTACATATGTAAGCAAGGTCTAGAGCTTCCTCTACCATGGAAGGTTCTTGCACAAGTCTTAGGGTTCATCCAAGAAGATAAACTACTCAAGAATCACCACTAAAGTGTAAACCCAAGGAAAATGTACTACCTACTTAGAACATCACTATAGAGCAAGACCTAGCAACATAAGCATATCTAACATCATAAGAAGGTCTAGAAGCATAAGCATAGCTAACATCATAAGAAACTCTAGATGAATAAACATAGATACCATCACAAGAAGGTCTAGAAGCATAAGCATAGCTAACATCATAAGAAGATCTAGCATCATCATCATAGCTAACATCATAAGAAAGTCTAGTAGCATAAGCATAGCTAACATCATAAGCAAGGCTACCTTCTATACTGTAGTATACAACATCTATATATAAAATGATCAAATAAGGGTCAATGTGAAGCATTGTCTATAATCCTAACAAATATACTACATGATTGGATTATGTCTTTTATTAAGCCCTAAGGAATTGAGGTATACCACTCAATTTCAACTGACCACTGCTAAGTCAAAATTAGTGCCATACAAGATCTATAGGAGAGGTAAAATCTTAAGATCTCATCCACCCTCAATTAGTATGAGTCCTCCACAATGACATGTAATGTTAATTTGCAAACCAACCTAATCCACCCTTGGTATAAAGGTCATGACACTAGTGAGCAACCTAGTCCACCCTTAAAAGGCCAGAATACTAGTTAAACCAGGGCACACAACCCAAACATCTAAGGTACAACCAAAATTGTCCTCAATAACATCATATATAATGAATCATCATCATATGAGATATAGCCTCAATCATTCCCCAACCAAGGTATGATCGCATCATCCTTGTAAACATGCATATACTCAACAACATAAAACTTTGAGCTTCCACTAATGGGAAACCTGTTTCACCATTTAGAAAATCATGACACTAGAATGGATTTATGGCTAGGGCAACTACTTGATTAGGGTTTCACTTGATTAGTTAATGTCAATTGGGTGCATTATGGTTGCATCAAACACATGGACATACAAACCCTAATTTCATTCTAGCAAGCATTGGTATATACAATTTCAAAAGATATAAAGGGGACTAAGACCATCGTTTCATTAGAACAAGAGAGTCTAAAACAAAATATAAGTCACGACTATCATTTCACACAAGGAGCCAAACCAAAACATAACCAAGAACCAACCATCGAGTTTCATATCAAGGAAGGAAATAAACAACAAACCAAGGTGAAACAAGGCTCCCCATGGCACAACTAGATCAAGCATGATAAGAAAATATGTCAGGCACAACAAGAATGTGACAAATTGCAAGAAAAAACCAATATGGGTGAATTGCAGAAAAGTCTAAAACAAGCATAAAATTGCATAACTTGCTCAAACATTGTCCAAACTGGACCAAACTTGAAACCTAAGATTGTCACATGATATCAAAGCACATATTATGGTTATATTAAGGTTTTAAGCATTCAATAATGATAAACAAGCATGTTCAACTAGAAAGCAAGATTAAGAGTCTCACAACCATAAACCCATAATAGGGATTTCCCCTCTGAAATCCAAGGTAAACAAAGAGGGGTACCTCCTGTGCACCTCAACCATTAACCTCCACATTATTACTTCCATATCATTGTGATATCCCAAACACACTCTCATATGAATCATGTTCTTCTCCCATAACTCATGTAAGTGTCATCTTGGGTCAACATAGAAACCTCCTCATAAGAAACATCCTCACCAAATTCCACCTCCATCACATGTATAGCTTGTCATGTACCAGGGTGAGACTCCCACATCTTGTAATATAGAAACTATTTTGCAACTTGTGTGACATTGGTAGTAAATTCCAACATCAAACTCTAATTGTCATCCTGAATTGTTTCCGATTGTTGCTAAATCATCATGTCCCACTATAGTCTATTGTATCAATACATCAACATCACTCAAAAGCCATACTCACTTTCTTTTACCAACCATGGAATGTCATGTATCTCTTACCATATGAAATTTCATAAGGTTTCATGTTTGTGCTCCTCTGGTGGTTGTTGTGGTAAGCAACCTAATCAATCAGGCAGATATCCCCTTATAGTCAAGAACTATTGGGAGTATGTTCTTAGAAGATTATCCAACCATTTGAATGGTTGACCACTCATATTTCTCAGGTTGTATTGAACTTCCACCATATCTTTTTTTTCTGATAATTGTACACTTGACCATATATGTTCCATACCATGTTCCATACTTGGCTTCCATTGCATGTTCTTCACCTTATGCTACATATGTGTATTTACCGAATACATCATATGTGTCAAAGATGAGTCTCCATAGGTACTATATCACTCAAAACATCAACATCCAGAACCATTGTCTGTTCGTAGAATCCTACACTATTTTGTCACCTAACCTATGAAAGTTATCATTCTCTCCACTATGCTATTCTGACATGATGTTTGATATCATGCTATCAGCTACATGAACTTCTTTGTCCTACTCTAGCATCATTGATTTGATTGGAAGCTATGTCCACGATCTTGTCAATTGAGATACTTCCAATTGTACATCCTCCTACTGAACATATGCTGGTATGTCTTGTTTCATGGTATGACAAAGAGCATAACTATGTCCTATCTACAAATGTTGACAAATATGACTTCTTGCTTAGTGCCTCAAATTCCACATCCTCCTTGTCCTTCCTACATTGTCATGAAGTAAAGGAATCACTCTCGCATCGTGTATTGGAACATATCCTATTTCGTTCTTCAAAGAATTATACAAGTTGAGTATCCTTTCCTTGTTATGGTCACACTATCACTAGAATATATATTAACTTCTCCTTCAGAATCTATAAAGAACATTGACACCAATGGTAGTACCCATTAGTCTATACAAAAAGGAACACCTCTTTGAGTCAACCTTGTTAGGGGAAAAGCAACAACATCGACATTCTGAATGGACTTTCCTATAGTGTCCTTGTATGATCAAGAAACGTGGGCTCTCATTCGGTGTCTGGGGTTGCTCCCACTCCAACACTGTCTTCATCTTATTTGGATTCACACATCATACTTAATAGACATATAATAACCCTAAGAAGATACTTTAGTCAACCCCAAACTCTCTCTTACTAAACGTTAGCACACAATTATTGTTCTCCAACCCTCCCATGGCTTAATGAAAATACTATCCATGTTGTTGATGCATTGGTTAGTCTAAACGGCATAACCATGACGTTATAGTGACCATACAATTGATGTCATCTACTATGATCTTCCTCTAATGACATACAAACCTTAGGTCAATCTAAAGGAACATTATAGCACATGTTGACTAATTAATAAACCATCTATCCTTGGCAGTGGTCTTATCTAGTTGTTGGCAACCCATATACAACATCACATAATCACTCTTCTCATTTCCAATAAACACTTGGAGGATATCAACATCAAACTATCTCTTTCTTAAGGGAATAGAAACACCAGGAAACTCATTTGATAAACATCTTCAAAATCACATAGTATTGGTACAGTTCAGATACTAGGAAGCATCACCTTGGTATCCACTTCACGTATCAAGAAGATTTCACACACTTGTATCATCAACTTCTCCACAATCATAACCAACTCAAAACATATAGGAGGAGTCTTCCCAACTCTTGGAAGGCTTGAAAAAGCATGCTCATTACAAAACATCATGATCTTGAAACCATAGTCCCAAAACAACAACATGCTACATCAAGATATCCATCTCCATGATTACAACAAATCCACACTTACCAAGTGACATAAGGTCCACTTGAAAACTATGCCCGAAAAGGAAAGGACAGAGAGGAAAACATAGTTCCCACAAAATAGTAGCATTGTCTAGGGGTTACTAGCTAGGGGGGTTTGATTCTACTTTCATCATACAAATTACAATTTTTTTTGCATCATTTTACCTTTTTCATCTAGGTTCCTTGAAAACTATTCTTGAATAGGAAAGTAAAGAGAGGAAAACACCATTCCCACAAAATAGTAGCATTGTCTAGGGGTTACTAGGAAGGGGGTTTTGATACTACTTTCATCATACAAATTACAGCTTCTTATGAATCATTTTACCTTTTTCATTTGGGTTCCTTACCATTAGCATAGGAATTAATATGACTAGTGTATAGCATTGCTCTTTCTTCTTGATGATTTATCATTATTATGTGAGTGTTTGTTCATGTTATCTTGTTTCTTCCTTACTTACCAAGGGATATCTCATTACATTTCACAATTTCTTCATTAGCTTCTCTTACATGTCATGATACTTTAACTTTAACACTTTCTTACACACATAGGTTGGTTTGATATTAAGTCAGGTTCCACTTTATTCATCTTTCGTTGTTCATATTCATCTTCTGATATCACATTTATCTTAGGATTTCTCTTCTTCTTACATGTATTTTATACCTTTAATCATTCTATTATCATGGATTTATCTCTCTTTTACATTATTAGATTTTAGAACTATAGCTTCAATAGGACCTCTTTATCTTACTTGTATTCAGATTTGGGTTTCAAGGTATCATATATTTCTCTTTAGTTACCAAACGTTCAAGTTTGTAATAGGTTACGATGTGATTTGCATCTTCTTTTAGGGTAAGATTAAGAAAGTTTTACCATTATTTCTTATTCATTAGTCCTTAGATTGTTTAGAACTAGCTACTTGATTACAGTAATAAAAAAGATAACAATATAAGAGTTTCATAATTATCTTTTCTTCAATAATTGAATACCTAGCTAGGGCATCCAAGTACTAAGATTAGGCAGTATGCAACATATTTACATGTCATGTTTGCTTAGTTAGTCATCATATTAATCCTAATTCCTAGTGTCCCTATATACTCAGTGAACCTAGAGCTCTGATACCAACTTTATAGGACCCATCATGCTAAACAAGATTATTCAAAACTCAAAACATAATAAATCTAATTAACCACATAGCAGAAAAAGGGGATAATTAAAATCAATTTTTTTCATTGGCATACTCAAGAAAATTAACATAAATGCCCAACATTTTGCTTGTGTTCATATATGATAGGGATTTACTATACGCCCTAAAATGCAAGTGCACACTATCAGAGTAATATAGGCAAATGAGGCCCGGATATTGAACATGGGGAAACATTTTTAGAAACCACTACTAACTGCAATTCAATCAGCTATACTGAAGAAAACTTTGATTGGAGTTTAATAAACTAAGAATGTAGAAAGTGAATCTAAAATTACTGGTGATTGATCACAATTGGACGGAATACCTTATGATTACAATTTTACCTCGGTTAACATTGCAATTAATAGTATAAAATTAATTCATATCTCTCCTAACCCTAGAATAAGAGACATGTACTCAGAATTACCCACTCTCACAGCATAATTGCCTACCTAATCTAATACCAATCACACTCACATAACAATTGTATTACTAGTTAGGTGTTTTATAAATACTCTAGGTGATCTCCTCACATTCATAAGCCACCTTTCTCAAAGGGCGATATAAAACATGTATTTATATGAATTTACAACCATTAATTCCCTTTCTCAAAGAAATTAAGGGTCGAATTAATTACCTATGGTGATCAAGCATGGATATTTCATGATAATCTCATAGAAATATGTCCAAAAATTAAGAGAAATTGATATATTAATGCATAAAAGTCAAGTACAATGCATAACCGGGCTAAACCTGGGTCCTAAGGAATAAGGGGTTTAGCTCCGCATGGTTTCTATGGTAAAAACATGGGAGAGAAGAAGAAAAACGTGGGTAACATTAGTAAGATTAAAGAACCCCTAAAGAAGACAGTCCAAAATGGTTCCCTCTAACGAGTATGCTGATTTGCTAACTTCCTATTGTAAATCTGTCCATTTGAAGTGCCTAGTTTGTCCAGAACATGATCTAGTTCTTCTCTTTCTCCTCTCCATGATCTCGAATGTCATCCAACAGAATAGAACATGATATTAGGTCTGCCGAAAATATCCCTAAGTCATAGAAGTGACTTATCCTCAACTGTAGGATTAAATCATATCTTTAGATCTGTCTGATCTTGACATATCAATACTATTGACATGGGTGTAGGTACTACCGACTCCCTCGATAACTACAACCATATGTGAACTTGTCTGTACCACTCAGTTGCAATTCAATAACACTGAGTTTCCTCGATTAATTGTGAATCAAACATTGTGATGTTTGTAGTAGTATAGAATCCCAAACTCAATACTACCGAAAATTCTCAGTTTCTTCTTTTCATATATTGGCAAGTGTCAGTACCACTGACACCAAAGTCAGTAGTACCAAGCTATGCCGATTCTTAAAAAATTACTTGAAATTCACCAAAATCCTAACATAAGCACTTGAAATAAATTTAATCATTTAGAAACATTAAAAATATATTTATTTGATGCAAATAAGAATCACAAGCTAATGAGAATAAATCATGCACAAATTAATATGAAAATGAACAAATACTGCACAAAAATAAATATAAAATAGCCTATGAAAACGACGTATATCCGTGCATCAAACTCCCCTAAGCTTAAATGTTTCTCATCCTTAAGAAACACACCCTCAGATCTGTTTGAGACAACTTAGCAAAATGAAATAAACTATGAATTTCATTTCTCAACCATCCCCACCTGGTAGTCCCAAACCAACCTTCATTGACCATTGAACAATCAAATTCTCTTAAGCGACCAAAACTATCCCTAAAAGCTATCCACCCTTAGATCATTGAACATCATCAAGAGTGAAGTTAACATCATAGTCAACCAGGCATTCACTTAGTGCATCGTGGTGATTCCCTATTCGACATTACTTTTTCTTAACTACCAACAACTTGGAAGCAGTCCTCCTTATAAGAATAAAAGAGGAGGATAATCATTTAAGTTTCCTACCAATAAGATAAATGGATGGTATGAAATAGGTGGCTATGAAGAATCAAAAGTGACATCTGAATTATTTATGCATAAATCAAACATGACGAACCTATATGGTGCAGAAAATGAAAAATGAATGAATCCTAATGCCTAATACTATTGGTGAAATGATGCATGTATCAAAGATCTCATCATATTGACAAGAATGAACTAAAGAAAAGAATGCATCATATGCATGTTTCTATCTCTTCTCTGAAGAGCTTAGGGCATCCTTTCTCCCTCTTTATTTCAAAACATCACAAATTCCTTTTTTTTCATTGGCCTGCTATTTTAGCATGATGGAGCGTTATGCTTGGGCTTTACTAACATGCATCATTCATTTCATTTCTTTTTCTGAGGGTATGGATGTGTATACTTGCACTCTTATTTCATAGGAATATAATGTAAGCACATGATATGAAAATGAATGATGAAAAATGTATGCTATCTACATGTAATTGTTATGCAACTAAATGATATGCACAAAAATTGTTTATGCATAAATATCATTTTTTCATTTTGTAGTTGATGCAATAAAATAAAACTAACTATCATGTAACCTATCATGTCATGCCATGCAAATAAGAGGAAATAATTCAGATTACCTAATCATCCTAAGGTGGTGGGTCAAAATGAGTGGAAAATGGATGGAATCACATAATTAAGAGACAATGCCTTTCATGAAATATAAGATGTCCCTCTCTAATGACATGTCTATAGGCTAACCTTTAGGGATTTCTTTCTTAAATTTCAATTTAAGATATCGTTAGTTGTTTGATCAGTTCAGGCTCAAACCCCATCTTCATCCACATTTCATGAATAATTAAGATGTCCATTCATATCAAATGTCCTTAAACTGGCTAGCCCATACACTTCCTCTAGGTGGTGTAACTCAAGAAATTTTCTACTAAGCCAACTTTTTTTCATTTTTAATTTTCATTTGCAACACAAATGAGAGCACATGACATTGACAAGAACCATGAATGAAGCTCCACTTTTACACTAGAAAGATTATGGATCCTACAACTTGGCAAAAGCAAACTCTAAAAAGCAAATAAAGACTAAAGGAAAAATAAAAACTAAGGGACAGAGATTGTTCCAACTACCCCCCCTCCCAATTTTTTTTTTTGAAGTTGACTGCATATACATATTTAGAGTTCTAACATAAGAGGTGGAATAGTGGTACCAATCACATGGGTGGTGGTGGAGGATGTGGCATGGTAGGAGTAAAGGGGTATTGGTGGATGTTGTTGTGGCATTGGTGGAGCTTGGGGATAACCACCAAAGTATCCTTTGTTCCAATAGTGGTTGAAGAATGGTTTTTGGAAGCCTTCCATCTACTGTAGGCACATGTACATGTTCCCTTAGTTGGATAAGAGAAGTTGCTTATTCTCGAATATCGCCTATTGTTTGTGGTAGAGCCACACTTGGACATTGTGGATGCCCGCCACGGTCTTCATCTGCTGCTACTATCCTTACTATATCTCCTACAGTATCTCGTACATTCCCAACATGGAATATGGATCATTCTCCTATGTAGGCGGTGGAGCAGAAGAACCAAAGGCTCCATATCGTCTTTATCACTTCCGGGGAACCTTCCTCCTCAAGATGGGGATGGTGGGTTCCTCCTCCTCTTGCTCCTCCTTCTCGTCCTTAGCATTTTATTCTTCCTCTTCCTCCTGTGAAAAGATATCTATAGGCTACCTCATGAGGTGGATTCCCTACATGTCAAAGATTACATCTGGGGGCATCCTCTCCTTGTATATGTTACATGTTTTACTGCATGAATACGCTATACCCTGACATGTGTTGAGGAGTTTGGATCTCTTGTAATTGTTTAGGTCTAGCTTTGACATAGCCTTCAAGGATCTAGAGTTGGATAGATTAAGATTAAGGTGCAACGCTATCAATGTGATCAACAATCCAAAGTGGATAGGAGGATTCCGCTACACCAGTATCGTCACACCCATCATATGTTGGAGGCAGAAAGTACCAAAGTCCAAATTCTTTCCCCCTAATTCCAGCAGGTTGTAGAGGAAGTAGAGTCCATCTACTGGGTCTTCCCTTGATCTTGACTCAATTTGGCAAAGATGGTATTTGTGAGGAGGCGATGGAGGATGCAGGCGAAGGGATGCTTGATGTCCTTGATGGAGTTTGTGTGCCAACTGATTTGGAATCCTTCTGGAACATCGACTAAAAGGTCCCATGTGCGCTTGAAGATGAAGTTGGCAGGGACACAAACTTCTTCCCCCATTGGCCATCCATACATGGCATTGAATTGCCATTGTGTCAGTTGAAAGTCGGTGTTGAACATACAAAAGATGATGTGGCCTGCCCTCCATCCCTCCCCATGCTCAGGGATAACACATATCTTCAATGATGCCAGGAAATCACAGACGATGTCTGTGAAAGTGGGCCAATCACCGAAGAATGTGTCATCACTGTTGAACCCCTAACACTCGCAAACTTGGCGGAGATTGTTGATGAAGCCAATGGAGTCCAAAAATGCACGGTCGATGTATCATGCCACATGAATCTCCATCTTCTAGAGATCTTCATATGTATTCCTCACATCGGCATTGTGGTGGACAATGTGGGTAGGTTTGGGAATCAATGTAGGATTCCTCACCGATGAAGAATTTTCTCTCCTTGGTGCCATATTTGGTACAAGAAGGGGGTTGAAAAAAAGAGTTCTTGGTGTAGACTCTGAATGCCCAGAGATGCTTGCACTTGCTTTCTTGAAAGAAGACTAAAGAAGGTGTGAAGAAAAATGAAACTCAAACCCTCCTTATATAGCTTTAGTTGTGGCCCTACCCTCATGTCGGTAGTACCGAGATAGAATCAGTACTATTGACTTTTCATCTAAAATCCATGCAACTCGGTGATACTCATAGTCCTGATTACTGATGTCGTCGAAGTGGATCACCAAGTGTTGGTAGTACCAACGAAATGTTAGTATTACCGACTTGTGCCACAGACAGTTGTACCAACCATCAAATGCAAAAAAAATCGATCATCGATGGCACTCCCACAAATTTTGTGTCTTCAGATGTCGGTAGTACCAACTTTTAGGTCGGTAGTACTGACTCATTCAAGTTTATCGGTGCTTCCGAGTGGGAACTTGGTGTTTTGAAACTAGAGCAAGCATTTTTGTGGGTACTATCGACTTTGGGTTGGTAGTATCGAGTTCTTATCAGTTTACTCTACTCCTTTTCTACAAAATGTCAGTGCAACCAACTTCAGGTTTGGTAGTATTGATTTTTACTTGATTTTTTTCTCAGACACTCTGTGATGTCGTTGGTAATACCAGCTTGGATATTGGTAGTACCAAGTTCTTCACTCAAATTTGATCCTTTTCCCTATGACTTCATCGGTAGTACAGACTGGTAGTCAACCTGCATACCACACAAAATTGATCACAATACGTCTTCACATACAAACTAATAAAATGAAAACTAAACCTATGAAACTACAAAACTGAATTTAAAGAATGAAAAATGATGGTTGGGTTGCCTCCCAACAAGCACCCTTATTTTACATCATAGGATAGACAATCCTAATTAAACCATTAGTGAAGCTCAATGAGCTTCAACTCCTCCGCTTTCTTCACCACATCTCCCCCAAGTAGTATTTAAGTCGTTGGCCATTGATAAGGAATAGCTCAACCCCATTACTTATTTCTATTGTGCAATGGGGAAAACATTAACTACATAAAAAGGTCCACTCCATCTAAACCTCAACTTACCAAGATTTAATTTCAACCTAGAAGTGAATAGAAGAACCATATATCCTGGAGTAAAAAATCTATGTAGGATGTGGAGGTCATGGATCTTTTTGATTCTTTCTTTGTAGATCCTTGAGCTTTCATATGCATCAAACCTAAGCTCACCTAGTTCATTTAATTCCAACATCCTCTTTCTTCCTACTTCATCCAAATTGTAGTTCAATTTTCATAATGCTCATATAGCTTTGTTCTCTAACTCTATGGGTAAGTGACAAGGTCTCCATTGACCAACCTAATAGGAGAGGTTCCTATAGGTGTCTTATAGGCTTTCCTATATGCCCAAAGAACATCATTAAGCTACATTCTCCCTTAGTCATGTTTGTTGAGACTGCCTTTTCTATGATTTTTTTGATCTCTCTATTAGACACCTCAACTTGCCCTTGGGTTTGGTGGTGGTATGGAGTACCTACCCTGTGTTTTACTCCATACTTAATAAAAAGCACCCCAAATTTCTTATGGGTGAAATGAGATACACCATCACTAATGATTAACTTGGGAACCCCAAACCTACAAAAAAAGTGACCCTTCACAAACCTACATACAACTTGGACATCATTGGTGCAGGTTGAAATTGCTTCCACCCACTTAGACAGTAGTCAACAACAAGTAACTTTTATAAAATAGAATTCAAAGACACAAACAGCCCATGAAATCAATGCCCCATAAATCAAACATCTGAATTTCCTTAAAACCATTCAAAGGCATCTCATGTCATTTCTAAATATTACCTGTGTGTTGACACACATCACAATGAAGAACAAAGTTATATGTGTCCTTAAAAAGAATAGGCCAATAGAAGCCACATTCTAATACCTTGGTCACAATCCTAGAAATAGCATGATGACCCCCAATAAGTAATGAATGATAATGTGCTAATATGCTTTCAAACTCACAATCCAACACAAATTTCCTCAAAATACCATCTCTACATTGTGTAAGCAAGATGGGATCATCCCAAATGTAATAAATCAAAGAGTGGAAGAATTTCTTCTCCTAATAACCTTAATCCCTGGGCATCTCTCCACACTCCAAATAGTTTACAATTTTCAAACCATGGATCTTTGCTATTCATAGCAAAGAACTGATCATCTAAGAATTCCTCCACTATAGGTGTATCTATGTCCTTGTCGTTCACCCTTTAAAGCCTAGATAGGTGATCAGACACCACATTCTAGGTGCCTGTTTTGTCTTTGATTTCAATATCAAATTCCTCCAATAGAAATATCCATCTAATTAACCTAGGCTTTGCATCCTTTTTCTACAACAAAAATTTAATGGTTGCAAGATCTATCCAAACAATAACCTTATCCCCTATCAACTATTGATGAAACTTCTCAAAAGAGAAAACAACTGCCAATAGCGCTTTTTCTATGGTTGTGTAATTCAACTACCCACCATTAAGAGTTTTAGATTCATAATAGATGACCACGGGAACCTTGTCTTGGCATTGGCCTAGAACAACCCCTACTGCATAATCTTATGCGTCACACAACATCTCAAAAGGTTGGCTCCAATCTAGAACATGGACAACTGGTGAGGAGACTAGCTTCTCCATCATAGCCTTCAAACATCGCTCATTGAAATTAAATTCAACATCTTTTTCCAATATCTCAGAGAGTGGTTTGGAAATTTTTGAAAAATATTTTATAATCGGTAAAATTTGGCATGTCCTAAAAGCTCCTCACTCCCTTCAATGGTGATTGTGGAGGTAGCTTGGATATTACTTCTATTTTTATTGGATCAACCTCCATTCCCCTACTGGACACCTTGCGTCCCAAAATAGTCCCCTCACTCACCATCATGTGACATTTTTCCCAATTCAAATCTAGGTGAGTGTCCTCACATCTTTGCAAAATCTTATCAAGATTGTCAAGGAAATCTTGAAATGATTCATCATACACCAAAAAGTCATCCATGAATACCTTCGAAAAATTATTCTACCATATAGGAAAAGATGGCGAGCATGCATCACAAAAAGGTAGAGGGTCCGTTGTAAAGTCGGAATGTCATTCGACAATACACAAAAGTTCCGTAAGGATAAGTGAAGGTAGACTTCTCTTGATCTTGTGGTTCGATATATATTTAGTTGTATCTAGAATTACTGTTGAGAAAACAAAAGTGAGAGAGGTTTGCGAGCTGCTCAAGAATTTTATCAATAAATGGGAGCGGGAAATGATCCTTCAAAGTGGATGTGTTCAAATGTTTATAATCTATACATACTCTCCACCCAATCACCAACCTTGTAGAAATAAATTCATCATTTGAATTTGTTGTGACCATTATACCCCCTTTCTTGGGAACCACCGGGGTTGGACTAACCCAGGTTGAGTCAGAGATAGCATACATGATACCTATAGATAATTTTTTTACTACCTCATTCATGATGGGGTTGAGTCACCGATGAGGTTGCACAATCGGCTTAGCTCCTTCCTCTAGTATGATCTTGTGCTAGAAAAAACTAGGGAAAAAGCCCTTTATGTCTACAACAAACCATCCAAACACTGCCATGTGTTGTTTCAGAATCACAAGTAGCTACTCCTCTTCCTGGATGCTCAGTGAAGATGAGATGATGACCAAAAGCTTCTCATCTACTGCTAAGAAAGTATACTTCAAGTGCGAGGACAATGTCTTCAACTCTAGATCTGGAGGACTTAGTAAAGATGGGACCAATGGTGGAGGAGGTGGTCATAGATCATCAATGTTTCTGGTGTAATAACACAATAGTTCCTTTAGAAATAAGACACGCACCTCCAAAGAACAACATCAGGTATAATCATCCATCAACTTCATGAGACGTGCCTCTAACAGATGTTGTGGATATTCTTACATTAGATTGGAAGAAGATGCCTCTTCAACAATTGTTAGGCAATGTTCCACCTCTTCATCATCAGGATGTCGAACTACCTTTGTCAAAGAAATTTCCTTTGTGTTCTCTAAGATTTCCACTACCGGTGGGCCTTTGTGGACATATGTCATCACAAGAGCCATATCAAGAAATGGCTTTCCTAGAAATAACGAATCCTTTTCTTGGATCTGCTACAGCATATCACATTGTTCCTTCCCCTTGGCAGTCTATGTAGGCTCAGGCATCAAGATTTTAAAACGGTCTTCTCTTTTGCCTAATGTCCGTATTCCTTTTCCCATCTCTAGAATCATTACTATTGTGGGTTAGAATGGCCTCCCGAGTAATAACTTGTTGTCTTGACCATCTTGCATCCCCATGACTATAAATTCCACTGGAAATAAAAAAAATTACACTTTGACAAGAACATCATCAAAAATATTGTAAGGCATCACCATTGAGTGGTCTACCGCTATATGGTCGCATTGCCCTGTCTAGACTCCTTAAGATCAAGCTTCTTGAAACTAGTCAAGGGCATGAGATTGATGCTTTCCCCTGAGTCACAGAAAGCTTCCCCAAATCTTGTCCTCTCGATATAACATGATATGTTAAAATAATTGGGATCTTGCCTTTTTCGTGGCAATGTTCCTAGAATAAAGCACTATCTTGCCTTAAGATCAAGTCCTTCAGAAATTTTCTATAGGAAGGAATATTATCAATTTCATCGATCAGCAGAATGTTAACATGAAGCTTCCCAAAGTTGTCTACAAACTTTTGAAATTGCTTGTAAACCTTCTAAGATTTCAACTGGTGTCAATCCTTGATAACAGAATCAAAAAGCTAAAGAAGAAAGAGATAAGTCTTGTAAAAGTTCTCTGGAATCACCGTGGTGTTGAAGAAACCACTTGGGAACTAGAGGAAGAGATGAGAAGTAAATATCCTACTCTTTTCTCTTAATATGTTTTATCGATTTCGAGGACGAAATCCTTGTAAGGGGTGGATAATTTGTAACATCCCTGACCTGGGTTATGAATTAACCCTAGGTGTTTTGCCTAAGATATGTAATTAAATCCATTTGATTATATTTTGGCATGTAATTAAGTTCCTAAGGAACATACATTTTCATTTTTGTCCTTTTTAAACAATGATTGTAGTATTGTTTGGTAATACAGGGACCTATGTGCAAATTACCCAATTAGAGGGGTTAACTTGCAAATTACACAGGTTAAGATGTTCCTCTAATAAAGAGACATCATATGAAGGAATATGATGAGGTATGATGGATTTCCCAAGTTTGGGCACCAAGGTGCAGCTTGTGGAGCAATCCTTGTGCTTAAACCCTAATTTTGGTGTAAAGTGCAATTTACCCAAAATGTGGGGTGCAACTTGTACTATACACTTTCTAGAATATCTTTTATGACTCTTGACATCATTTAGAGAAGAAAAGATGAGAGGGGCTCTTCTATTAAATAATTAGATAAGAAGGATGATCTTTGTAGTGAAAACACCTAGTATGAGTAAGAAGACCCTTCATATATATATATATATATATATATATATATATATATATATATATATATATATATATATATATATACCTTAGTGTGCATATTGGTTTTCTTTACCCTTAGATCTTGAGTTTTGATGGGCTTTGATTAAGTTTTGATAGCTTGAACGTGCCTTAGAAATAAGGAGGGACGTGGATGAGAATTACATGCTTTAGAGGTCCTTATGGTGAAAATCAGCCTAAACTATATAAGCACCTTTCTTTCCAAACCAAGCAAACGTTTCCCTTCACTTCCTCACTTCTTATCTTTCTCAACCGACCAAGGCAAAGCTCTGGAGCTCAGGGAAACGACCAACCTGTTCTAAGGTAAGAAAGCACCATCTTCTAGCTTGAATTCATGGAGGAAATCCTAGTATAAGGTTGGTTTCATGGTTAATTTACTTAGCTTTCTCTTCCTAGCCGATCCTTCCCAACCTTTCTTGAAGAAACAACCTTGGATGACCTGTGGAGCTCAAGCCACCATTAAAGTTTCGAAGCTTGGAAGCTTGAAAGCTCTAGGAACCACGTTTGAGGCGGGTTTTATAACTCTAACTCTTAGCTTTGTTATGCATATCTTTGTTCTTGTTTTTATGATTAGTTCTTCTTCTACCTCCCTTCTTCCTTGCTCTTTTGCAAGCAAAATGGTGGAGGAACCGACCTGAACAGAGGTTGAGGATGATGGGCATGGATTCCTAGGTCACTTTATGAAACGACCTTGGACCCTTTTGGTCCAAACGGGTGCAACTCGTTTAAGGTCAAACGGGTTCAACCCGTTTGATCTCAAACGATCCTGCAAGATCGTTTCGATCAAAACGACCCCAAGACCATTCCATAGGGTTGACCAAGGTATGAACGTTTGAGGGTCTGTTCATAATGTATTGAATTTCTTTCCTACAAAGAATTATAATCTAATTCCTAACCAATTGAGAGTTGAAGGCACTTCAACACCCTAACCCTAATCGGGTTGAAATTGCTGATTTTAATTATAGATCTTGTTGAGTTTTGATGTGGAGGATCCAAACGGGTTCAAACCCATTTGGGGTTCACCCAAACGGTCTCACTTTCGTTTAGTGACACCCCAAGACCGTTTGGAGGTCTAGGGTTAAGGAAAATTGATCAATTGTAGGTCCAATTTCAATAGGTTGAAGAATTGATAAAAGTGCTGATTTTAGACCTAATTAGGGTTCAATCCTAATCAAATCAACTTAGATTTTGGTCAAACTTTGGGAAAACGGTCTCAAGACCGTTTGGAGATCATCCAAACGATCTCAAGACCGTTTGGGCCAAGTTTGGGCCCAATTGGAGTTCAATTGATGGGTTCAATTACAATTTGTTTCACATTGTTGAGAATTGATGATTATCCGTTTGGAAACCCTAATTGAGTTAGACTTAACCCTAATTGGCTTTCAATTAAGGGTCAATTTGGAGTCCAATTGATTGAGGATCATCCTAATTGACTCAATCCGTAAGTGGTTAACATGGCTTTGGCCAATTAAAGGCTTCAACATAGGAAACCCTATTCAAACATAACCAATGTGTCACCTTTTATGTGCATGCGGTTTGGACCCAAGTAAGTTCACACTCGTTTCACCTCAAATGGGTTCAACTCATTTCACCTCAAATGGGTTCAACTCGTTTCACCTCAAATGGGTTCAACTCGTTTCAATCCAAACGGGTTCACACTCGTTTCAATCGAAACGGGTTCACACTCATTTCAATCCAAATGGGTTCAACTCGTTTCACCTCAAATGGGTTCAACTCGTTTCACCTCAAATGGGTTCAACTCGTTTCACCTCAAATGGGTTCAACTCGTTTCACCTCAAATGGGTTCAACTCATTTCACCTCAAATGGGTTCAACTCGTTTCAGCCTAAATGAGTTCAATTAAAGGATACCTTGTTTTATGTAAACTCTAATAACATCATAGTGGTGATTTGGTTTATGTAGATCAAAGGGGACTTAACCTAACCTAATCTAAGTGGTGTAGTCATCATCTACTAGTGAGAGGAGAGAGAAAGTACCATTTATGATGGAAACTGAAGTAAAATACCTTCAATATACATGAATGTGCATGATTAGGGTATGATCCACTTATGAGAGATCATGAAAACCCTAATTATGGTAATTGGTGAATCTTTATCTTAGCTGAGGGCTTTAATGATGATGTTTCTCATGCATGGTGATGTAATGAGATTAATTCACCATGAGGTGAATAGTAAACCCGAATTCTAGGGTGATGACATATATTGTGAATAGTAAACCCTAATTGATGAAAATTAGGGAATCTAACCCTTGTAAGAATATAAGGGTACAACTCTTGATATGAACTGCTTACTATTATCAGTTGAATTAACCATGCAGGTTTCTATACATGATGGTGATCATATCCAGGTAAGGATTATGATTTCATACTCATTGGAAGCATGTTATTAGCTTTATGAATAATGACATATATTGATGCCTAGTAAGTGGCATCTTATGAGAATGATAGGATGTAAGAGCCATGAATATCATCAAGGTCATGCTGGTCAAATGACTTGTGATTGGACGATTGAGAAATGATAATTGATGTGAGTTAGACTTGGTACATTTAGTATTCTACTTTCATAGCTGGTATGCTAATGATTAATGTTTGAAAACATGTATGATGCTAAAAGAATACTGAAATGTACCTAATAATCAAGTTTAATCATACCATGTAGAGCCCTAATCATAGATCCATCATTGTCAGAATTTAAATGATGGTGAAACAGGTTTTCCTAAGGGAACTCCTGGATCACATACTTTAGAGTATGTGGGGGAATATGGATGTGTATATCCTTACATCCTAGTGTAGGAGTTGATGTTGATGTATCTTAATCCGTCAACCCTTCGCTATATGTTTATACCGGGATGATGTAACACTATTCTTCCAAGGGAATCTTTTATACCGCATCGATGAGAGATAAACATGAAATCTTTCGATGGCGAAGAGAGTGCAGAATGCCACTGTGACTCTAATAGCAAAGTACCAGAATACCCTGGTAAGCTATATTAGCAGGGACACTAGATGTCCTGCATGTTTATCCTCATTCTGACTGAGGTAGTTGAAGGTAATGATAATCCGGCTCTTTCGATGACCTAGTATGATACTGATGTGACTTACTAGATATGGGTTGGAGCATGAGCGGTATACCTCATCTCCGCAGGGCATAATGATGTTTGTAAAACATAATCAACCGCGTAGCATAACTGCTTAGGTTGAACTACGAGGAACATTAATTGATATTACATTGCTTTCTTTTAATATCATGTTCAAGTATTAGTATACATGTTCTTCATATTCCTTAATTAAAGATGAGTTTTTGTTATCAAGCCTTCTGTGAGTAACCTAAATTACTTGCTCATGATATTCCTTTGAATGCTTCTAACAAAGTTTTTGGCGAAGAGTTATAACTCTCGCTGGGACAATTATTTAAAATTGTCTCACCCCATAGATTTCTATCTTTAGGTGGACGTCGAGGTCGAAGGCACCGATCTGCAGGTGGACAGCAGCAACAACAGCAAATTCAGGAGCAGCAGTGACTTCAGGTGGAAACATTGTGCTGTCTAGTCTTGTAGTCAGAATAGTCTTATGTCGTCTCTGTACACTCAGGTCCTAGGAGTTTGTTGATTTGAGAATTTTGAAATCTTGACATTTTGTATCATGACGTATATAATCACTCGAGAAGTGATTTATCAGAGATGTAAATAGTTCATCTTACTTTTATAAAAGGAGTTTCAGGTTTTTAAGATCTCGTTTTCGAAAATTTTTAATTTCTCGTGATTTTCGTATTCCGCTGATTAATCGAATTTCTTCCGCAATGTTTATCTTGTGTTTTGGAGATCAGAGCCCACAATTAGTGGTATCAGAGCTCTAGGTTCGCTGAGTCTACAGAGACATAGGACTTAGAGTGTCAAGTCTATCCTTAGTACTTCTTTCTTATTTAATAGAGTCTCCTGCTCCTCAAGAGAAGAAGATAATTAAGGATGTCTGGACCACAGGAGGAGTACGAGGCCGAAAGTAGTGTTGCTGCGCCTCGAGAAGGTGCAAGGAACCTAGAAATAGAGCAACCTGTGCCGGAGCCACATTTGGAGCCACCTCAGTTTGACCTAGCTGATATGGGAAACCCAGCGGTTCAGACCATGTGTGGGAAGTTTATGACTGCCATGACACATATCACCGATAGGATACCCATGCCTGCACCTAGGGCACCTGTCCAGTCTGAGGGTCAAGGTATCGGTAAAACGTTCGAGCGACTTCGTCGGGTCGGAGCAACTGAATATTTTGGAACAGCTGACCCTGCTGATGCTGATTTGTGGTTAATTGAATTGGAGAAAGCTTTCAGAATTCTTAACATCCCCAAAGGTGAGAAGGTTAGACATGTTGTCTATCTTCTCAAAGGTAGTGTTGGTCACTGGTGGACCATGGAAGAGCAGAAGAGGCCTGGAATAGAGATCTCGTGGGAAGACTTTCGTCGGGAATTTGTCTGCAGATATTTTCCAAAGACCTTCCTGGACGAGAAGATCTCTCAGTTTGAGAGACTGAGACAGGGTATGATGAACATTAGCGAGTATGAGGCTAAGTTCATGGAGTTGTTGTGATTCTGTCCGCATATGGCTACCACAGATGAAGAAAGGATTAGGAGGTTTGAGAAGGGTTTGAATGCCGACATGACTACTCCCGTGTCTACACTAGAAAACCAAGAGAGATTCTCTACCTTTGTTGAGTCAGTCCGAAGGATAGAGAGATCCGTAGTCGAGAAAAGACAAACCCAAAAGAGATATCCACAGTTCCAGGGATCTTCATCTAGAGACTTTAAGAAGCCTAGATTCTCTGCACCTACACCTCCACCACCCAGATCGAGTTCTCAGACTCAGTGGTCCCCAAGTAGAGGTAGAGGATGAGGTTTACCGCCACGAGAGACTCACAGTTCAGCATCAATATCGGTCACAGGACCGCCAAGACCACAACAACTGGAGAGAAGTTGCTATAACTGTGGGAAGGTGGGACATCTGATGAAGGACTATAGGTCTAGGCCTGTCAATGTGACACAGCCTCTGAGGTAGGATCAACAGGGATCATAGAGAAGGCAGTCTCAAGGAGTAGTTAGAGGATGCGGGCAAGCGTCTCAGGTTGGATCGTCAGCACCAACTCAACCTCAGGCGACAGCGAGGTTCTATGCTATGAACCCACCAGAAGCAGTAGTCAATCCACAGGTTGTGGCAGGTCAGATGGAACTTTTATATTATGATATGTCTAAATCCTGTGTGGTATCTGTTTTGATTGACCCGAGTGCTACGCACTCCTTTGTCACTCGAAGAGTGATTTGTAATTGCAATATAACAGTTAGACATAGGGCAGATGGCTTGTTGCTTGAAACTCCGTTGAGAGGATCTGCTGTTTTGCAAGAGCTATGCGCTCCCTGCATCCTCTTCTTTTCTGATCATCACATTCAAGTGGATCTTATACCACTTGATATGCAAGGATTTGATATAATCCTGGGGATGGATACCTTGGAAAGGTATAGAGTTGTCTTGGGTTGTGAATCCAAGAAGGCGGTGTTTGCTGATGAGAGCAACACATGGATCTTTCAAGCAGAGAGAAAGATTCTACCCACCTGTCTTGTGTCTGCTATGGTTGCTGATAAGCTGATGAGGCAAGGATGTTATGCATTCTTGGCCCATGTGATAGATACCACCATGAAGAGTCCTAACCTTGCTGAAGTTCATGTAGTCAGGGAATTTGAAGATGTATTTCCTGAAGAACTTCCAAGTATGCCACCGCCTCGGGAAATTGATTTTGAAATCAATTTGATCCCAGATACCCAACCTCTAGCACAAACACCGTATAGGATGGCACCTGCTGAGTTGGCAGAACTCAAGAAACAGCTTCAAGAGTTGCTTGAGAAAGGTTTTATCCGACCAAGTACTTCACCTTGGGGTGCTCCAGTTTTGTTTGTTAAAAAGAAAGATGGATCAATGCGATTATGCATCGATTATAGACAATTAAATAAAGTAACAATAAAGAACAAGTACCCTTTGCCGAGGATTGATGATCTCTTTGACCAGTTGCGTGGTGCAACTGTCTTCTCAAAGATAGACTTGAGGTCTGGATATCATCAACTCCGTATTAAGGATAGTGACATATCCAAGTCTGCCTTCAGAACAAGGTATGGTCACTATGAGTTCACAGTTATGTCGTTTGGACTAACTAATGCACCAACTGCATTTATGGAACTTATGAATAGAATTTTCCGACCTTTCCTCGATCAGTGTGTTGTTGTCTTCATAGATGGCATCCTGATCTATAGTAGAGATGCTCAGCAGCATGAACAACATCTTCGTCAGGCTCTAACTTTGCTAAGACAACATAAGTTATACGCTAAGTTTAGCAAGTGTGAGTTCTGGATGCCGGAGGTATCTTTTCTTGGACATGTGATATCTGCCTCGGGTATTCGTGTTGACCCTAAAAAGGTAGAATCTGTTCTACAGTGGGAACAACCGAAAACACCGATGGCGATTCGAAGTTTCCTAGGGTTAGCTGGCTACTACCGAAGGTTCATTAAGAACTTCAGTTCTATAGCCTTACCCTTGACTAAGTTGACCCGGAAAGATGTTTCTTTTGTCTGGAGTGATAAGTGTCAACAGTCTTTTCAGTTGTTGAAGGAGAGGTTGACAAGTGCACCTGTACTTGTGCTACCTGAGCCAGGAAAAGGATATGTAATCTTTTGTGATGCCTCCAAGAATGGACTTGGATGTGTGTTGATGCAGGATAAACAAGTGATTTCTTTTGCTTCTCGACAACTTAAGAAACACGAGGAGAATTATCCGACACATGATTTAGAGTTAGCTGTTGTGGTTCATGCCTTGAAAATCTGGAGACATTATCTTTACAGAGAAACCTTCCAGATTTTCACAGACCATAAGAACCTTAAGTATATCTTCTCTCAGCATGACCTTAACATGAGGCAACGTCGCTGGATGGAGTTAATCAAGGATTATGATTGTACAATAGATTACCATCCAGGAAAGGCCAATGTAGTTGCAGATGCCTTGAGTAGGAACTCAGTAACATCATCCTCTGATAGGGAACAATTAAACTCTTTAGTATGCCCTAGGAGAGATATGCTTATCTCCTTAAGGCAAGACAATGTACAGATGAAGGTGTCATGGATTCCCGGGTTGTTGGCTGAGATGCATATCAAACCCACCCTAAGAGAGCAGATTAAGGAGGCACATCAAGTTGATGTTGCAGTTCAGCAGATCAGATCTGAGTATGGTGATGAGAAGCGGGAAGGTTTTCATGAATCAGATGATCAGGTGGCATGCTATCATGGGAGGATGATAGTACCAGATGTAGATAACCTGAGGAAGTTAGTCCTGGAAGAAGCTCATTCTTCAATGTATGCTATGCATCCAGGAAGCACCAAGATGTATCGAAACTTGAAAGATATGTATTGGTGGCCTGGGATGAAGAAGGACGTAGCTGAGTTTGTTCTGAGGTGTCCAGTGTGTCAGCAAATTAAAGCTGAACACCAGAAGCTGCAGGAACAATGCAACCTTTACCCATACCACAGTGGAAGTGGGATCATGTAACCATGGACTTTGTTGTTGGTCTACATAGAACAAACAAAGGACATGATTCCATTTGGGTAATTGTTGATAGGTTGACTAAGACAGTGCATTTCTTACCTGTCAAAACAACATTTTCTGCTGAAAGGTTATCCCAGTTATATGTTCAAGAGATAGTGCATTTGCACGGAGTTCCTGTCACCATAGTTTCTGACAGAGGTCCTCAGTTCACAAGTCGTTTTTGGGAGCAGCTTCATAGGGCACTAGGCACCCAGTTAAGGTTTAGTACAACCTTTCATCCACAAACGGATGGACAGTCAGAAAGGACTATACAGACCTTAGAAGATCTATTGAGAGCATGTGTTCTCCAATTCACAGGAAGTTGGGATCTGCACCTAAGCTTGATAGAGTTTGCCTATAACAATAGCTATCAACATAGTATTGATATGGCACCTTATGAAGCCTTGTATGGTAGACATTGTAGATCACCCTTATGCTGGTATGAGACTGGTGAACATCAGTTGTTAGGTCCTGATCTTGTGCAGCAGACTACGGAAAAGATTAAAGTAATACAACAACAGATTAAGATTGCACAAGATAGGCAAAAATCTTATGCTGACAAGCGTCGTAGACCGTTGGAGTTCCAGGTTGGAGACAGAGTGTATCTCAAGGTCTCGCCTTGGAAAGGAGTCCTTCACTTTGGAAGGAAAGGGAAGTTAGCTCCTAGATTTATAGGGCCTTATCCAATCATTGAACGGGTTGGAAAGGTAGCCTATAGACTAGAGTTACCACCAGAATTACAAAAACTACACCCTGTGTTTCACATTTCTATGCTAAGGAAATGTCATCCCGATACCGAGTCAGTTCTACAACCTATGGAAGTAGAATTGAATGAAGATATAACTTATGAGGAAGGACCGGTGTCAATCCTTGATAACAGAATCAAAAAGCTAAAGAAGAAAGAGATAAGTCTTGTAAAAGTTCTCTGGAATCACTGTGGTGTTGAAGAAGCCACTTGAGAACTAGAGGAAGAGATGAGAAGGAAATATCCTACTCTTTTCTCTTAATATGTTTTATTGATTTCGAGGACGAAATCCTTGTAAGGGGTGGATAATTTGTAACATCCCTGACCTGGGTTATGAATTAACCCTAGGTGTTTTGCCTAAGATATGTAATTAAATCCTTGTGATTATCTTTTGGCATGTAATTAAGTTCCTAAGGAACATACATTTTCATATCTGTCCTTTTTAAACAATGATTGTAGTATTGTTTGGTAATACAGGGACCTATGTGCAAATTACCCAATTAGAGGGGTTAACTTGCAAATTACACAGGTTAAGATGTTTCTCTAATAAAGAGACATCATATGAAGGAATATGATGAGGTATGATGGATTTCCCAAGTTTGGGCACCAAGGTGCAGCTTGTGGAGCAATCCTTGTGCTTAAACCCTAATTTTGGTGTAAAGTGCAATTTACCCAAAATGTGGGGTGCAACTTGTACTATACACTTTCTAGAATATCTTTTATGACTCTTGACATCATTTAGAGAAGAAAAGATGAGAGGGGCTCGTCTATTAAATAATTAGATAAGAAGGATGATCTTTGTAGTGAAAACACCTAGTATGAGTAAGAAGACCCTTCATATATATATATATATATATATATATATATATATATACCTTAGTGTGCATATTGGTTTTATTTACCCTTAGATCTTGAGTTTTGATGGGCTTTGATTAAGTTTTGATAGCTTGAACGTGCCTTAGAAATAAGGAGGGACGTGGATGAGAATTACATGCTTTAGAGGTCCTTATGGTGAAAATCAATCTAAACTATATAAGCACCTTTCTTTCCAAACCAAGAAAACGTTTCCCTTCACTTCCTCACTTCTTATCTTTCTCAACTGACCAAGGCAAAGCTCTGGAGCTCAGGGAAATGACCAACCTATTCTAAGGTAAGAAAGCACCATCTTCTAGCTTGAATTCATGGGGGAAATCCTAGTATAAGGTTGGTTTCATGGTTAATTTACTTAGCTTTCTCTTCCTAGCTGATCCTTCCCAACCTTTCTTGAAGAAACAACCTTGGATGACCTGTGGAGCTCAAGCCACCATTAAAGTTTCGAAGCTTGGAAGCTTGAAAGCTCTAGGAACCACGTTTGAGGCGGGTTTTATAACTCTAACTCTTAGCTTTGTTATGCATATCTTTGTTCTTGTTTTTATGATTAGTTCTTCTTCTACCTCCCTTCTTCCTTGCTCTTTTGCAAGAAAAATGGTGGAGGAACCGACCTGAACAGAGGTTGAGGATGATGGGCGTGGATTCCTAGGTCACTTTATGAAATGACCTTGGACCCTTTTGGTCCAAACGGGTGCAACTCGTTTAAGGTCAAACGGGTTCAACCCGTTTGATCTCAAACGATCTTGCAAGATCGTTTGGATCAAAATGACCCCAAGACCGTTTCATAGGGTTGACCAAGGTATGACCGTTTGAGGGTCTGTTCATAGTGTATTGAATTTCTTTCCTACAAAGAATTATAATCTAATTCCCAACCAATTGAGAGTTGAGGGCACTTCAACACCCTAACCCTAATCAGGTTGAAATTGCTGATTTTAATTATAGATCTTGTTGAGTTTTGGGTTGGAGGATCCAAACGGGTTCAAACCCATTTGGGGTTCACCCAAACGGTCTCACACTCGTTTAGTGACACCCCAAGACCGTTTTGAGGTCTAGGGTTAAGGAAAATTGATCAATTGTAGGTCCAATTTCAATAGGTTGAAGAATTGATAAAAGTGTTGATTTTAGACCTAATTAGGGCTCAATCCTAATCAAATCAACTTAGATTTTGGTCAAACTTTGGGCAAACGGTCTCAAGACCGTTTGGAGGTCATCCAAACGACCTCAAGACCGTTTGGGCCAAGTTTGGGCCCAATTGGAGTTAAATTGATGGGTTCAATTACAATTTGTTTCACATTGTTGAGAATTGATGATTAGCCGTTTGGAAACCCTAATTGAGTTAGACTTAACCCTAATTGGCTTTCAATTAAGGGTCAATTTGGAGTCCAATTGATTGAGGCTCATCCTAATTGACTCAATCCGTAAGTGGTTAACATGGTTTTGGCCAATTAAAGGCTTCAACATAGGAAACCCTATTCAAACATAACCTATGTGTCACCTTTTATGTTCATGCGGTTTGGACCCAAGTAAGTTCACACTCGTTTCACCTCAAATGGGTTCAACTCGTTTCACCTCAAATGGGTTCAACTCGTTTCACCTCAAATGGGTTCAACTCGTTTCAATCCAAACGGGTTCACACTCGTTTCAATCCAAACGGGTTCACACTCGTTTCAATCCAAATGGGTTCAACTCGTTTCACCTCAAATGGGTTCAAATCGTTTCACCTCAAATGGGTTCAACTCATTTCACCTCAAATGGGTTCAACTCGTTTCACCTCAAATGGGTTCAACTCGTTTCACCTCAAATGGGTTCAACTCGTTTCACCTCAAATGGGTTCAACTCGTTTCACCTCAAATGGGTGCAACTCGTTTCAGCCTAAATGGGTTCAATTAAAGTATACCTTGTTTTATGTAAACTCTAATGACATGATAGTGGTGATTTGGTTTATGTAGATCAAAGGGGACTTAACCTAACTTAATCTAAGTGGTGTAGTCATCATCTACTAGTGAGAGGAGAGAGAAAGTACCATTTATGATGGAAACTCAAGTAAAATACCTTCAATATACATGAATGTGCATGATTAGGGTATGATGCACTTATGAGAGATCATGGAAACCCTAATTATGGCAATTGGTGAATCTTGATCTTAGCTGAGGGCTTTAATGATGATGTTTCTCATGCATGGTGATGTAATGAGATTAATTCACCATGAGGTGAATAGTAAACCCTAATTCTAGGGTGATGACATATATTGTGAATAGTAAACCCTAATTGATGAAAATCAGGGAATCTAACCCTTGTAAGAATATAAGGGTACAACTCTTGATATGAACTGCTTACTATTATCAGTTGAATTAACCATGCAGGTTTCTATACATGATGGTGATCATATCCAGGTAAGGATTATGATTTCATATTCATTGGAAGCATGTTATTAGCTTTATGAATAATAACATATGTTGATGCCTAGTAAGTGGCATCTTATGAGAATGATAGGCTGTAAGAGCCATGAATATCATCAAGGTCATGCTGGTCAAATGACTTGTGATTGGACGATTGAGAAATGATAATTGATGTGAGTTAGACTTGGTACATTTAGCATTCTACTTTCATAGCTGCTATGCTAATGATTAATGTTTGAAAACATGTATGATGCTAAAAGATTACTGAAATGTACCTAATAATCAAGTTTAATCATACCATGTAGAGCCCTGATCATAGATCGATCATTGTCAGAATTTAAATGATGGTGAAACAGGTTTTCCTAAGGGAACTCCTGGATCACATACTTTAGAGTATGTGGGGGAATATGGATGTGTATATCCTTACATCCTAGCGTAGTTGTTGATGTTGATGTATCTTAATCCATCAACCCTTCACTATATGTTTATACCGGGATGATGTAACACTATTCTTCCAAGGGAATCTTTTATACCGCATCGATGAGAGATAAACATGAAATCTGTCGATGGTGAAGAGAGTGCAAAATGCCACTGTGACTCTAATAGAGAAGTACCAGAATACCCTGGTAAGCTATATTAGTAGGGACACTAGATGTCCTGCATGTTTATCCTCATTCTGACTGAGGTAGTTGAAGGTAATGATAATCTGGCTCTTTCGATGACCTAGTATGATACCAATGCGACTTACTAGTGATCGGTTGGAGCATGAGTGGTATACCTCATCTCCGAAGGGCATAATGATGTTTGTAAAACATAATCAACCGCGTAGCATAACTGCTTAGGTTGAACTACGAGGAACATTGATTGATATTACATTGCTTGCTTTTAATATCTTGTTCAAGTATTAGTATACATGTTCTTCATATTCCTTAATTAAAGATGAGTTTTTGTTATCAAGCCTTCTGTGAGTAACCTAAATTACTTGCTCATGATATTCCTTTGATTGCTTCTAACAAAGTTTCTGGCGGAGAGTTATAACTCTCGCTGGGACAATTATTTAAAATTGTCTCACCCCGTAGATTTCTATCTTTAGGTGGACGTCGAGGTCGAAGGCACCGATCTGCAGGTGGACAACAACAACAACAGCAAATTCAGGAGCAGCAGTGACTTCAGGTGGAAACACTGTGCTGTCTAGTCTTGTAGTCAGAATAGTCTTATGTCGTCTCTGTACACTCAGGTCCTAGGAGTTTGTTGATCTGGGAATTTTGAAATCTTGATATTTTGTATCATGACGTATATAATCACTCGAGAAGTGATTTATCAGAGATGTAAGCAGTTCATCTTACTTTTATAAAAGGAGTTTCAGGTTTTTAAGATCTCGTTTTCAAAAAGTTTTAATTTCTCATGATTTTCGTATTCCGTTGATTAATCGAATTGCTTCCGCTATGTTTATCTTGTGTTTTGGAGATCAGAGCCCACATCTGTGTCTCTAAGTTGTGTATATTTTCTCCTTGATTCTATAGTTCTCTATGTGTTTTCTCAATGATTGCCTCATTCTGGCGGACCAACTTACCTAGCATGTCTTAAATGCGGTCTATTTTATTGGGGGCCCTGTCTTGTTGGAATTTCTTTTGTGTACGACCTTGATGTTTCTTAGCTTGTTGCATTTGAGATGGGTCCTTCTCAAAGTTGTTAGGATCCCTCCATGAAAATTTCAGATCCTTTCTCCATGAGTAGTCATTTCCTCCCCTGTGGTTTTTCTTCCGCACATACATGCACTCCTATTATCCTCCAAAGGAGCTTCCATCCTTTTCACATAGCTTCTTGGCTATCAAGTCCAATTTTTCATTCAATGCAGAAATTACCTTGGACACTCCAACACTTTTAACAGTTTATAGACGTTCGCGTTCTTCTTCCCATGACTGGTTCTTAGCCACGTGTTTAGGATCTCGTGACATTTTGACGGCTTATTGTTAAGGAAGAAGCATCTCCCTATGTTGTCTAATGTCATCCTTTCCCTCTGATGTACCACATAATACAAAATCCTTGTCTGACCTAACAAGTTGATACCATGGTGAGGGACCTTCCTCAGAAAATTTTGGAACCTCTCCCATGCCTCAAAATACGAGTCCTCTACTTTTTGGTTGAAAATGTAGATCTTTGTGACCACCTCATTTGTCTTTTGGGGTGGAAAGTAATACTAGAAGAAGGAATCTATCATTTGTCCCCAAGTTTCAATGAATCATCTTCCAAGTTATAGAACCAAGACTTGGCATCATCCGCCAATGATAATGGAAAGATATTTAGATATATTACAGTAGACAGTACTTTGTCGATCTTGATAATGTTGCAACTTTTAATAAAATTACTAATATGCATCATTGGGTCTTCAGTGTTGTGGCCATGGAAAGCATGTGACTTGACTAATAACACCAACCTTAGATCAAACTTGTAGCTGCCAATATTTATGGCTTGTCTCTTTATTGTCCCTCGTTGGGCCATTGGGGAAGACACCTTGATCTTCTCCCAAATTGCCTATTCTTCTGTTATGACACCCATCTCTACTGGTCATTCTAGTCCCACTAAAGGAGGTACTGGAGTAGGCAGTGGTGGAGTTTGAATTAGCCTTCCCATTGAGTTACCGAACTCAATTCCTCGGTGTCACATACCCAATTTTGGCTACTAAATATATATTGAGCTATTTTACCCAAACTTGAAATTATTTGCAATGTTATCTTTCATTTCAATCCCCAATCATCTATTTTGATTCAATATCATGGTCTTTGAGAAATCTTAGTATCCAATTCAAACCCTTTTATCAAAATGTATCTATTGTCCTCATTTGAGAAAATATCTCTATGAAGTCCCTAAGTTAAATATCAATTATCATACTTTGGTATCATATAGTCCAATTTGTTATTATTGTTCCAAAATTCCTTGATTAGATCTTGACCCGGTCCGTTACTCTCAATTTGAGCATTACTGATTTGGAAAACATGAATCATATATATATAAATGATATCAGAATTTATAATGAGAATATTTAATTTGGAGGTGCCATTTCCATAAATGATGTTGCAGCGTCTTTAAAATCTACACAAATAAGAACTGCACCCTGGTCCAAGTCACATAACTTTTGGATATTCTGTTGAAAAGCTATATAAATTAGAAGGAATTAGTAATTAGGATAGTATAGTCATTGACTTGATAGAAGTAACACCCCGCTACATCTCTTCCTTTCACGCAAGCCCGCACGTCTTCCCCTGACCTAACGCCATCTCGACAGTTTCTGAAAACACAGACTCCACATCAATGTTCCTTGTGTCTCAAGCCATGACTTAAAACCGTAACAGTCACCCGACATAACTCTACAGATCTAAAATAGAAGTGTCATCTTGAGGCCCTCGAAATCCTAGAGCTTTGTCCCCGTACTATATAATAACTATGAATCCATCAATGGTATCACACACAAACCTGTGGCCATGTCTGATCATCCACTCAATCTCACCAGAAATAGACCTACAATGGTTGAAGCTAGTCTAAACTCTTCCAGACCTTGCAGTGTTTCCAGAGAAGACGGGTTGCAGCTGCAGATCGTCCAAGAGCATCTGATCTCACCTACCCTACTCCCAATGGCAATGCCCAACGTGCTCCACCATGGCTGACACTAGAACCGTCCAACAGATCCCAGGTGCCCTACACTTGCTCTCCCTCCTCCTCCCTGGATGACGGCAATGATTCCCAAAGAATAGAGGTGATCATACATAGTCCACCCCCTGCATCACCAGAGGCCTTTGACACCATGTCATCTACTCGACATTGGACCCCAGTCTCTCTTCCTCTTCCTTCTGCCATCGACCCAACACCACTGCCACCACCACTTCGCCACATGCACCAAACCACCATCGACGCCCCTACAAACTCACCTAGCCTGATCAACTTGATCGACCTCCCTCCCTGACATGGCCTCAACAACACATGCACTCCTTTAATCCAACATCTAACCTGCTGCTCCAAAATCTGCAACCACCAAACTACAGGTCGCCACCGCCAGACAACACAGCCGCCATCTGCTCCTCCAAATCCTGTCACCACCAACAAAACTAGCACGACGTACTCAGAAGTTGTCCTTCTCCTCCTTTCACGCCTTAGGCATTTTCCTTCATCTCAGATACTCTGTCCGCTGAGGTACACTGCTACCTCTTCAGCCTTTCCTCTACACCACCATCTGGGTTGCGACCTTTGCCCTTGCCAACAGCACTGGCGGCCGCAGTGACCACCCAGCCTCACCGCAGTGCCACCCATGGGTTGCCTAATGTCTGGAAGGTGCTATGAAGATTCTACAGATAGCATTCAGGGAGAGATAGAACTTGAGTTGCATCGGCTGACACAGAAAGAGTCATGTTTATCTTCAACGGAACCAAGAAGAAAGTTCACCCCTGGTATCCCACTACTCCAGATCTAGCACCAGCTATCTAGGCCACCATAATCGACTAAGTAATCATCGACACCTAGTCGGGGAATTATAACAACTGCTGAATACCTTGCTTTCCGCCGAGATATACTGTCGGGATTGATTCCAATATTGTGGAGGTACACGATTCCCTTTTCTCTGTCACTTATTTCCTTTCCTGATCTTGATATTGATTCACAAATACAATAATAGTAGCTAAATGACTAAAAAGAAAAACAAATGAAAAGCATGCATGTTGCGAGGTTCTGAACTACAAATTAAATACTTGACTATAGACCACTTTACTCCCACATGCATGTAGGTTCATCTTGATATGATATTAATAGTGTAAACTTTATCTATGAAAGATGACCGTCTGATTTAGATGCTTGCACATGACCTTAATTAAACAATAAAAAGAATTAAATAACACCTAAAACTAGAATAAAAATTTAGGAACATGTTCAAATAGTGTAATCGATTTCTATAAACTTCGAGATCAAATCCATTCATGTGTTTCCCATTAAAGCATGTGATACAGATAACTCCCCAATTTGCATAATTTCTAGCTTTAGATTGTGCTTCCTAATAGTTGGACTCGAAATTACTACACTTTTAATTATGATCCATATGATGGAGGTATCAATCTAATAAGAAACCAACTTAAGAATAAGTGATAAATTAGGAAAACTAGACTTAATATTCGTAACTATGTTCTTGTAACCAATAAAAGTATGACAAAAATGACTAAATAAATATTTACCCTTTTCATATCACTAACATGGATCATTATATGGTATGCATAAATATGACTTATAGTAGTATCACATAATATGAATAGTTAAGGAAAATATGTAATATATGCAAGAACTTGGAACAATATAAACCTACTATCACGATGGAGTAATAGTAGCACCTAGACCATGTAAAAAGGTAACAATGATTTCATATAACCAAGTTGGAAACTTAGAAATGATATGGAGGAGAAAATATGTCATAGAAACCTAGACGGAAAAACCTAATCATACATAAGAAAAATTGAACAACATTGATTCCAAATCAAATGGTGACAAGATTATTATTCTTTGTAGCTTCCTCTTTGTAAATTCTTGGAGACACATTATGCTTATGCAATTCTTGGAGTCCTGAATAATTGAGGAACTGGATTCTCTATTTTTTATATATTGAGTTATTAAATTACCTCTTGAATTCCATTTACATTGTTTAGTGGTGAACCCTATACTTGTTTAAGCCTTTCCTACCTCTTTGAAAGTTCACCACCTCAGATTCATTATTGTTTGAATGCATTGAATATTTTAATCACACTTGAATTGATCTATTTGGAGTTTTGACTCCCTGGACATTGGTCCCTTTGGGCTTTGGACCCTTAGAGCTTTGGCTCACTTGAGGTAGGGTACGTCCCGCCACCTTGTGCACAGGTGTAATGGATTAGTTGTCCCCCAGTTGACTGGTTAACATAGTAATTAGGCTCAATGTTGTTCTTTCATAGATGATTGAACATAAGGCATTCTTTCTCTTGAAGGAAATGATATTATAGTGCTAAACCTTAATATTCAAAAGTTGATTATTGCAAATATTTTGATAATTTGATATCTTGAACTATCTTGAATAGCCTTGGGAAATTTGATCTTGAAATACAAACATTGAAGTATTGTTATTCTTGATTTGACAAATTTAGTCCACCAAATGTTCCTTACCTAGATTTGATATTATCATGAATTATACTTAGAACTTATATTGTGCAAATAGCTCAATATAAGAATTTAGTACCAGCTCTGCTGAACTTTATTTTCCCTTCAATGGGGTCCATGTGTGGTTTCGTTCCCTTTGGGAACTCATGGGCAGGTGATAGATGGAAGAGTTTGAAGAGACATGCACTAGGTAGTCCTCCGTTGAAGACTAGATAGGAATGAATTTTATTTCTTAAACTTGTAATCATATTTGTAAGCTTCTGTGACTTTGATGTACAAGCATGAATGTAACAAAGATTGTTTATATTTTTGATACATTTTGTAAATATTTGATCATAAAGATCGGGTCTTTACAACATGGTATCAGAGCCATAAACGGTCGACACTCATGCATGTCTCATGGAATTAGGGAACACCAATAGAGTAGTTAGAACTTAGAAAAATAGTTGACAAAAAACCCTAGTTTAATTAGCCTAATTTCTAGGAAGTACTTAGACTACAAGTAGGGAACACTAAGAGACTAGGTTGTGATGTACTTTAATCTATTAAGTCATCTAGCTCATCTCACTACCTTTTGGACTTCCCTAGGGATTGAACTATTATTGAGGAAGAAGTGTTGATGAACCCCTTAGAACATTAAAATCACCACCCTAGGTATACAAATGGGTAGAGTACCCTACGTTTTCCTTCAGGTTTTGACACACATTAATATTTGCATACACATATAGAATAAATAACTATCCTAAATCCTAAAATGGTAAGTGTCACAATCAAAACATTCATTTAGAGCCATAAACATATCAGAGAGTGAGGTAGCAATAAAAAAATTTACTCTGAGAAAAAAAAATGAATAGTATATTTTCCTTTATCAATGTGTAATTAAAACTATTGAGAATATAAGTAGAAAATATATGATAATTGAAACCAATTGAATAATAGATCCATATAAGTAGGAAATCAAGATTGCATTGGGTTAATATGTAGTAAATAATATGTTGAATTAAGATATATACGATGAACTTGATATGTAAAATTTGTAATTTCCATGTACACCTAATACTTTAGAGAACGGATGTGACTTGGAATTTTCGAAAAATAAAGCCCTATCTTACAAGAAAAAAATGAAATTTCTTCACTCAATAAATTATTGCACAAATATACAACCACAATATTAAAAAGAAAATTGGTCAAATATAGTAAATGATATTTTATCAATTTATTGTTATGACCATGGAAAAATTATTAACTAGGGATAAAATTATTCTGAATACAATATTAGATACATACAAATAGGACATAAAAAAAAGAGTCAAAATTTGGATCCAATTGGGGGATTGACGTTGATGAAGTATTGATAATTATATTTTAACCAATAAGCGTGTGGTGTAGCTCAAACTTTTGATAATCATGGCCAAGGCTAACAACTCGAATATTTTAACTCTCATATTACAATATGATGTTAGAAGTCTTATCGTCTAGTCATCTTTAAGCACAAAATTCAATAATAGATATACTTTCTAAAATAGCATTTCCACCAAAATTACTTTAGTAATTCCAAGAAAATGGTAAATGAATTGGTTTGTCAATCTAACTAGGGAATATGTTAGTCAGAAGGGAATTGGAGTTGAGCGTACGATAATTGTGCAAATAAGAGAAGTATGATAGAAAATTAGAGCCTAAAAGGAATATAGTTGTCAAGAAGTATAGGATTTCGGGGACGAAACCCATTTTAAGGGAGATAGTGTTCTAACATACCCAATTTTGGCTACTAAATATATATTAAGCTATTTTACCCAAACTTGAAATTATTTGCAATGTTGTCTTTCAGTTCAAACCCCAATCAGCAATTTTGATTCAATATCATGGTCTTTGAGAAATCTTAGTATCCAATTCAAATCCTTTTGTCAAAATGTATCTATTGTCCTCATTTGAGAAAATATCTCTATGAAGTCCCTAAGTTAAATATCAATTATCATACTTTGGTATCATATACTCCAATTTGTTATTATTGTTCCTAAATTCCTTGATTAGATCTTGACTCGGTCGGTTACTCTCAATTTGACCATTATTGATTTGGAAAACATTAATCGTATATATATAAATGATATCAGAATTTATAATGAGATTATTTAATTTGGAGGTGCCATTTCCATAAATGATGTTGTAGCGTCTTTAAAATCTACACAAATAAGAACTGCACCCTGGTCCAAGTCACATAACTTTTGGATATTCTGTTGAAAAGCTATATAAATTAGAAGGAATTAGTAATTAGAATAGTATAGTCATTGACTTGATAGAAGTAACACCCCGCTACACCTCTTCCTTTCACGTGAGCCCGCGCGTATTCCCCTGACCTAATGCCATCTCGACAGTTTCTGAAAACACAGACTTTTCATCAATGTTCCTTGCGTCTCAAGCCGTGACTTCAAACCCTAACAATCGCCCGACATAACTCTACAGATGTAAAATGGAAGTGTCGTCTTGAGGCCCTTGACACGCTAGAGCTTTGTCCCCATCCTATATAATAACTATGAATCCATCAATGGTATCACACACAAACCTACGGCCATGTCTGATCATCCACTCAATCTCACCAGAAATAGATCTACAATGGCTGAAGCTAGTCTAAACTCTTCCAGACCTTGCAGCGTTGCCAGAGAAGATGGGATGCAGATGCAGATCGTCCAAGAGCATGTGATCTCACCTACCTTACTCCCGATGGCAATGCCCAACGTGCTCCACCATGGCTGACACTAGCGCCGTCCAACAGATCCCAGGTGCCCTACACTTGCTCTCCCTCCTCCTCCCTAGATGACGACAATGATTCCGAAAGAATAGAGGTGACCATACACAGTCCACCCCATGCATCACCAGAGGCCGTTGACACCCTTTCATCTACTCGGCACTCAACCCCAGTCTCTCTTCCTCTTCCTTCTTCCATCGACCCAACACCACTGCCACCACCACTGTGCTACATCCACCAAACCACCATCGACGCCCCTACAAACTCACCTAGCCCTAGCACCTTGATCGACCTCCCTCCCTAAGATGGCCTCAACAACACCTGCACTCCTTTAATCCAACGTCTAACCTGCTGCTCCACAATCTACAACCACCAAACTGTAGGTTGTCACCGCCAGACAACACAGCCACCATCAACTCCTCCAAATCCTGTCACCACCAACAAAACTAGTATGACATACTCAGAAGTTGTCCTTCTTCTCCTTTCAGGCCTCGGGCCTTTGGCTTCGTCTCAGATACTCTGTCCGCTGAGGTACACCACTACCTCTTCGGCCCTTCCTCTACACCACCATCTGGGTTGCGACCCCTGCCCTTGCCAACAGCACCGGCAGCCGCAGCGACCACCTTGCCTCACTGCAGTGCCACCCATGGGTTGCCTCGTGTTTGGCAGGTGCTAGGAAGATCCTATAACCTGCAATCAGGGCGAGATAGAACTTGAGCCTCGGCCGACATCGAAAGAGTCGTGTTCATCTTCAACCGAACCAAGAAGAAAGTTCACCCCTGGTATTCCACTGCTCCAGATCTAGCGCCAGCTATCTAGGCCACCATAATCGACTAAGTAATCATTGGAACCTAGCCGGGGAATTATAGCAGCTGTCGAATACCTTGCTTTCTGCCTAGATAGACTGTCGGGACTGATTCCAATATTGTGGAGGTACATGATTCCCTTTTCTCTATCACTTATTTCCTTTCCTGATCGTGATATTGATTCACAAATACAATAATAGTAGCTAAATGACTAAAAAGAAAAACAAATGAAAAGCCTGCATGTTGCGAGGTTCCGAACTACAAATTAAATACTTGACTATAGACCATTTTACTCCCGCATGCACGTAGGTTCATCTTGATATGATATTAATAGCGTAAACTTTATTTATGAAAGACGACCGTCTGATTTAGACGCTTGCACCTGACCTTAATTAAACAATAAAAAGAATTAAATAACACCTAAAACTAGAATAAAAATTTAGGAACATGTTCAAATAGTGTAATCGATTTCTATAAACTTCGAGATCAAATACATTCAGATGTGTTTCCCATTAAATCTTGTGATACAGATAACTCCCCAATTTGCATAATTTATAGCTTTAGATTGTGCTTCCTAATACTTGACCTCGAAATTACTACACTTTTAATTATGATCCATATGATGGAGGTATCAATCTAATAAGAAACCAAATTAAGAATAAGTGATAAATTAGGAAAACTAGACTTAATATTCATAACTATGTTCTTGTAACCAATAAAAGTATGACAAACATGACTAAATAAATGTTTACCCTTTTCATATCACTAACATGGATCATTATATGGTATGCATAAATATGACTTATAATAGTATCACATAATATGAATAGTTAAGGAAAATATGCAATATATGCAAGAACTTGGAATAATATAAACCTACTATCACGATGGAGTAATAGTAGCACCTAGAACATGTAAAAAGGTAACAATGATTTCATATAACCATGTTGGAAACTTAGAAATAATATGGAGGAGAAAATATGTCAAAGAAACCTAGATGGAAAAACCTAATCATACATAAGAAAAATTGAACAACATTGATTCCAAGTCAAATGGTGACAAGATTATTATTCTTTGTAGCTACCTCTTTGTAAATTCTTGGAGACGCATTATGCTTATGCAATTCTTGGAGTCCTGAATAATTCAGGTACTAGATTCTCTATTTTTTTATATATTGAGGTATTAAATTCCCTCTTGAATTCCATATACATTGTTTAGTGGTGAACCCTATACTTGTTTAAGCCTTTCCTACCTCTTTGAAAGTTCACCACCTTAGATTGATTATTGTTTGAATGCATTGAATATTATAATAGCACTTGAATTGATCTATTTGGAGTTTTGACTCCCTGGACATTGTTCCCTTTCGGCTTTGGCCCCTTAGAGCTTTGGCTCACTTGAGATAGGGTACGTCCCACCGCCCTGTGCACAGGTGTAATGCATTAGTTGTCCCCCAGTTGACTGGTTAACATAGTAATTAGGCTCAATGTTGTTCTTTCATAGATGATTGAACATAAGGCATTGTTTCCCTTGAAGGAAATGATATGATAGTGCTCAACCTTAATATTCAAAAGTTGATTATTGCAAATATTTTGATAATTTGATATCTTGAACTATCTTGAATAGCCTTGGGAAATTTGATCTTGAAATACAAACATTGAAGTATTGTTATTCTTGATTTGGCAAATTTAGTCCACCAAATGTTCATTACCTAGATTTGATATTATCCTGAATTATACTTAGAACCTATATTTTTCAAATAGCTCGATATAAGAATTTAGTACCATCTTTGCTGACCTTTATTTTCCCTTCAATGGGGTCCATGTGTGGTTTCGTTCCCTTTGGGAACTCATGGGCTGGTGATAGATAGAAGAGTTTGAAGAGACATGCACTGGGTAGCCCTCCGTTGAAGACTAGATAGGAATGAATTTTATTTCTTAAACTTGTAATCATATTTGTAAGCTTCCGTGACTTTGATGTACACGCATGAATGTAACAAAGATTGTTTATATTTTTGATACATATTGTAAATATTTGATCGTAAAGGAATAAGGGTTTTAGCCCTGCATGGTTTCCATGGTCAAAAATATGGTAGAGATGAAGAAAAATGAGTGAAACATTAGTAAAACTAAAGAGCCCCTAAAGAAGATGGTCCAAATGATCCCCTCTCGCACATGTGCCGATTTGCTAACTTCTGGCTACAAATCCATCTACTGGAAGTGCCCAGATTGTCCAAAACGTGGTCTTCTTCTCTGCTTTCTCCTCTCCTTGCTCTTGGTTGTCGTCCAACAAAATAGAATGTGGTATTAAGTCTGGATGAAATCCCCATAAGTCATAGGAGTGACTTACAGCGAAATAAATCCTTAACCATTCAATTAAATGCTATCTCAGATCTTCCTGATCCTAACATCTCGGTACTATTGACCTGGGTGTTAGTACTACCAGCTCCCTCGATAACTGTGGTCACATGTGACCTCATCAATACTACTGAGCTGCAAGTCGGTAGTACTGAATTTCATCGATTAATTGTGAATCAAAGGTTGTGTTGTTGTCGATAATATTGACTCTCAAAGTCAGTCCTACTAAGAATTTGCAATTTCTTCTTTTCATCTCTGGGCAAGTGTCGGTACCAACAACTCCAAATTCGGTAGTATCGAGCTATGTATATTCTTGTAAAATAACCTGAAATTTGCCAAAATCCAAACAGAAACATTAAAATTACATCTATTTGATGAAAATAAGTATCACAGGCTAATGAGAATAAATCATGCACAAATTAATATGAAAATGAACAAATAGTGCACAAAAATCAATATAAAATAGCCTATAAAAATGGCATATATCATGTACATCAATATATCATGCCAAATATCTTTTACAACTACTCTACGGGCTCAGGCATAACATACGTATATAGAAGAACATTATTTTAGATATATATCTAGTACATGTGAGGTATAAATTGAAGTAACATTCTAAATGTATAGAGAATGATATTACTCAATGACATATGTCTTCAGGTTTAGGATCTAAATAATGAGATCATACATATGTTAAGAGTGAAAATTTTCATTATGTCCTCTGTTGTTATTGTAGAAGGTTGATAGATAGAAATAACACATTAGATCAGAGTGTGCATTGGTTGATGACAAAATCTCATTAGTCATGATATGGCAATATCAAACCAACCACAGAGATACACATTAGAGAATAGTGTATCTGGAAAACCCATCGTGACACTGACACATGGAAACCATTACCATGGCAGTCATAGTCAACTCTTAAAAGTGATGGTGATGTTTTTAGTTCTTAGATGTAAAATCACTGCACTCATTACATGCCAATCAGTATGCTTTGACATCATCAAACACAGTCCTAAAACATTTGTTGTTATAACAGTGATGATTGGGTGACTGTGACACATGAGGACTAACTGTGAGTGATAGAGATGGGATTTGTCCTTCCTATAGGAGTATGATATCCTAGGCCTTTTGATTAGTGATACTGAGAAATGCATGGCCATGGACATGTGAGTCAATATGTGATATTGAGCTTATATATATATATATATATATATATATATATATATATATATATATATATATATATATATATATATATATATATATATATATATATATATATATCTCAGACAGTCTGTATTGGCTCAAGAAACAAGACTGAAAATTGAAAAGGATGAATAATTTATGCATTGAGTTCAATCTAGATACTAATGAAAAAAGAATTATAGAAACACAACAACACCATACACAAATTGTAGCTTGAAGTTATAATCCAACTTTCCATTCACTTGGGTAACCTGATTTGAGACTAAACGCCACTCTTTGCTTTTGATTCATAATTAAGTTAGTTATGGACATTCACTACCAATGTGATATGGGACCTATAGGGTCACACACATATCACTTGACCTAGAAGAGGAGCTTAATCTTGTCTGATGATTGAATTCATAACTAAAATGTTTAGGTATTCAATTCACACAAAAAAATCTACTAGATACACTACGAGACAATCAGCTCACTCAAGTAAGTGGCCATTTGGAGTGTCAGATGATTGACTTAAGAGTTTAAATAGTCATTTGGAGTATCAGACTGATTAGAACTAAATTGTCTAAGTTCTCCTCAAACTGAGGTGTGAACCGACCAGTTCAATCTGTTAAACCGACTGGATCTGCTTGGCTCACTAGACATCCATCTTAGTGAGTAAGACGTTCATCTCACGTGAGAAAGATTTCTTTGTTTGTGGGAAATTTGATTGCATCAATGAATTGGTGTTGACATCATGACGTGCATTAATTGGAATCAAATTGTCAATTTTGTATGTGATTGGAAAACATGTGAAATGACCATCTCGTAGTGTGAGATGACCGTCCCCTATGCCAGATGATCATCTAGGTCAACAGACGACCATTTGGGTGTTTGCATGTTGTGAAAATTCAAGATTTTCCAGTCCCTTTCACCCTTGCATAGACTGGGAACCCTAGCCCAAATCCCTCTGATAAATAGAGGGGCACTAGGGGCTTCCTAGAACACAACACAAATAATTGAGAATTGGTTGCTTTGACAATTGTCATCATCTTTGGTTGTGATAACCAAGCGAGACCAAGCAGTCCTACCCAACTAGGGAGGGATAGCAATGAAAGAGAACAACTATGTATCATTGTTGTGGGAGAGAAAGTTGGTGACTAGTATGCCAACGGAAGGGACAACTCCTTCCTATTCATTCTAGTAGGAAGACAGGAGTTCTAGGCGATCCATGTGGACTTCTCTAGAGGTAGGAGGTTGTTATCTACCACTAGGATAATAATGTCAACCAATAGTCTATTACGAGAGGAGTTGCTGCAGACGACGACGTGCGATGATGCAGTTTGTGGTGCAGACCAGGAGGCATAGTAGTCAGATGAGTCCTAGTGCAACTAAAAGATGGTAGCACATCTACAACAATGAGAAGATGTCATTGGACTTGCTCCAGGACTAGGTATCTCCTCCAAATTATCCTTCTCGTGTTATACTCATTAACGCGATCCACTGGTATATGGGGAATATGGTAGATAAAAGTTTTGTTTCCACTACCTATTTTTTAGACATATTTCCCAACATAAGTAAGAAATAAGCATGGAGAAAGTTATATCATTCACCAATAGGTTGAGGAAGAATCTCCAAATAGCAATGTATCTTGAGACAAAGATTAGAGAAATCCTAGGTTCAACACTTCACTTGGCCAAGCTAGATCCTTCCCAAGAAGGGAGAAAACCCTAGGTCAAGGGAGCAAGAAGGAAGTCATCTTTAAGATCTAGCACAAGCTCCACCATGGAACAACATGAGCATGACCAGTGATAAAAGAGGAGAAAGGTAGGATAATAAGGAAAACAAAGGAAAAGATGAAGATATCACTTACCTAGGCCAAGAAACCAAGTAAGGAAGCACCAAACCCAAGAAGAGTACCATCATTCTAGGGAACCAAACCATAATATGTAGGGAAGGAAACCATTATTTGTAGAGAGAAACATAACCTTTAGTTGTTCTCAGGTGAAAGAACCCAAAATAGTAGCTAAATGACCACCAATAGATGGCATACAAAGGACAAGCAAACCAACAACAAGACCCAAACTGTTGGGTTGCAAAAGAAGAAGGGAAAACAACTCATAAATCCTATGGAGAGAAAAAATCATCGTTTGTCCACATGTAAGCAAGGTCTATAGCTTCCTCTACCAAGAAAGATTCATCCACAAGGTTTAGGGTTCATCCAGGAACATAAACTACTCAATAATCATCACTTAAGATTAAACCCTAGGCAAAGGTACTACCTTTCTACTTAGCACATCATTTTTGAGAAAGCTCTAGCAGCATAAGCATAGCTAACATCATAAGCAGGACTAGAAGCATAAGCATAGCTAACATAATAAGCAAGTCCAGCAGCATAAGCATAACTAATATAATAAGCAAGTCTAGTAGAATAAGCATAGTTAATATCATAAGTAGGTCTAGCAGCATAAGCATAGCTAACATCATAAGCAAGTCTAGAAGCATAAGCATAGCTAACATCATAAGCAAGGTTACCTTCTATACTGCAATATAAAAAATCTACATATTAAAGGATCAAACAAAGGTTATCATCCAATGTGAAGCATTGTGTCTAATCCTAACAAATATACTACATGGATGGATAATGTCTTAATTAATCCCTAAGGAATTAAGGTATACCACTCAATTCCAACTGACCATTGCTAAGTCAAATTCAATTCCATACAAAATTTGCAAGAGAGTCAGTATCCTAAGATCTCATCCTCCATCATTCAATATGAGTCTGCCACAACAACATATAAAGTCAATATGCAAAATAGCCTAATCCGCCCTTAGTACAAAGGTCACGACACTAGTGAACAACCTAATATGCTCTTAAATGGTCACAATGCTAGTGAAACTAGGGTATACAACCCAAACATCCTAGGTACAACAACAGTTATCCTCAATCACCACTACTACAGAAATAGCATTCAGTGTCGCTTTTCTGGGCGTCGGTTATTAAGGAAAACCGACGCCTAACATATAAGGCGTCGGTTGTTTAATAAAACCGACGTCTATATTCGAAGACCAGCCAGACACGGGTACCGCTTTGTATTAAGCGTCGGTTTTTTATAAACAACCGACGCTTAAAGTCGCCCGCGAAATCCATTTTTCGATAAAAAAAATAGTGTCATTTTCAGCGTCAGTTATCCCTCTCTAACCGACGCTGAAGGTGGTTCCCGCCAAAAATTTCCATGAAAATATCGTCCAATTGGACGTCGGTTGTTTCAACCAACTGACGCTAAAGATGTTTAGGCGTCGGTTGTTGTAAACAACCGACGCTATTTGCGAACTTATAACCCCCAGCGATCGCCCGACTCTTCCCCTTTCTTCTATTTCATTGCTACCCTATTGCGGCGATTTTCCCTGTTGCGGCGACTTTCCGGTGCTTCTCTGCTGCTGCTGCTCTCCGGCGCTTCTCTCCGGCGCCCCATCTCCGGCGTCCTTCTTCTCCGGCGCCCTTCTTCTCCGCCGCCCCTGCTACTGCTGCTGTCCGCTCGTTGCCGCCGGTCGTTGCCCACCGCCCCTGCTCTCCTGTAGTCGTCGCCGCCAGTAGAAGCAGCTACAGTGCTGTCGTCGTCACCTCCGCCCCCGCCGGTAGAAGCAGCTTTACTCGTGTTGTCCTCGTGCAAGGTAACCAACAAACCTTCACCACCTTTTTTGTCCTCTGCCTTTCTTTTCTCTGCCGCCGCCAACCTAGAACTCACGCAGGCAGCGCCTAAGTAGGTGCCAGGGCACGCCTATGGTCCCAAGCCCAGGTGCCCTGCCTAGATAGGCCTCTGGGAAGATGCTTGGGCGGCGCCAGGGCACGTCTAGGCTGCACGTCTAGTGGATTTTTTGCTAAAAGTTATTTACGGATTGTGTTTATTTAATAATGTACTGATACATATGTGATATACCAATCTGATAGTCCATGATAGAACAAAACATAATGATGTTGACTGCAACTTTGTGTGTCATGCTATTCTTAATTAAGTGTATATTTACTTCATAATTGAATGTTTAAGTAAGTTATAGATATCTTGATGATGAACTGTAATGCACACATGTGACATGTTTGGAATGTAAATGATGAACTGTAATGCACACATGTTTAACTTATTTTATTGTTGAGTATATTGAGAATCCTAATCACCCTTCTTGCTTAATGATGAATTGTAATGCACACATGTGAATGCTTGGAATTTAAATGATGAACTTTTCCCTAAATTGCCAATCATGCTTTTAAAGACATCAATAATCACCCTAATTTGAAGAACTAGGATTTTAGGTATAAGAATCACAACACATTATTTGTTGGCCTAGAAACCCATCCAAGATTACTCATTAGGAGTAAATCTTGGATAGTCCCCAGTTTGGGACTGTTCTTGAACACCTAATCTCACTTAGGATGTAAGTGTATAATGTGTATTGAGTTTTTGAGAAAATTTTGGTAGCATTTCCCCGTTTGTTCTCTAAGTACATATGTACTTAGAGAACAGCGGGGAAATGCTGCCGAAATTTTCTTGAAAACCCAATACACATTATACACTTACTAGTGAGATTAGGTGTTCAAGGATGGGATAGGTGGTACACATTTATTATATATAAGAATGACATCACATGTGTTTGTTGGCCTAGAATGTGAACAATCATTGTTTTTTATATTACTTGTACATTGATATAAATTAGAATGAACAATCACTAAATTATATACTGTTTGTATGGAGTCCGGCTTCATTGTAGATATCTATTATTGTGTTTGTTGGCCTAGAAACCCGTCCAAGATTTACTCATTAGGAGTAAATCTTGGATAGTCCCCGGTTTGGGACTGTTCTTGAACACCTAATCTCACTTAGGATGTAAGTGTATAATGTGTATTGAGTTTTCGAGAAAATTTTGGTAGCATTTCCCCGTTTGTTCTCTAAGTACATATGTACTTAGAGAACAGCGGGGAAATGCTGCCGAAATTTTCTTGAAAACCCAATACACATTATACACTTACTAGTGAGATTAGGTGTTCAAGGATGGGATAGGTGGTACACATTTATTATATATAAGAATGACATCACATGTGTTTGTTGGCCTAGAATGTGAACAATCATTGTTTTTTATATTACTTGTACATTGAAGGATTGCTAATTGATAAAAGATCACAATTTTAGAGACATGTATGTTTATACAAATGCTAAATGTTTTCCTTATTCTAGTTGATACAAATGCTAAATGTTTTCCTTTTTAATGAAATTTTCAGATGGCTCACCATGATGAGAATGATGTCCATGATGAGCATGAAGTCCATGATGAGCATGCTGTCCATGACGAGCATGGCGAGGATACCAACGTAAGTTCTAAAAACATATCCCGTATTTCTATAAAATTCATTATCTTCTAGTTATGTCATATATCCTGTATTTCTATATTGGCTTAATTCAGTGTGTTTATTTTTGTCAAATTTTAGGTTGATGATGCACAGCTACCCACTGAAGCAATTGAGCAACTTGATGCACAGCAACAAAAACTTAACAAGAAAAGGGGTATCACTCTGTTGAAAAAGTTACTTGCGCTGAGTGGTAGTGGATCCAAATTGGTTGTGGAGTTTGATAATGGAGGGAATGCAATTGGAGTGAACCGCAATAATTTTATAAACTATCTTGGGGTTGTCACTCGAAGCCATTGTGGTGTTAAGTATGATAATTGGCATAAAGTTCCTCAGGCGAAGAAAGACTTGATATGGAAAGATTTATGCGTGAGTTATTATTATTTGCAATTCTATTTTGTAGATTACAAATTCTATTATTTGCAATTATATTTTTGGTACTAGTTAATAACATTTCTATTTTACAGAATCTGTTTGCATTGGATGAGATGTTGCATCGTAAAAGTGTGATGCAACGCGCTGGAAAGATGCTTAGGAATTACAGGACAAATCTGAACAGAGAATACATAAGACAGGGTGATAAGAAGAAGAAGTCAGCCCTTGAACAATGGAACTTCTTGGACAAAGAAGATTGGGACAATTTTGTTGCTTCAAGAAAATCTGAAGAATTCAAGGTATTAGGCGTCACTCCCATTTTAATTAATATACATTGTATTCACCTATTCAAGATTAACATTTAGTGCTACTAACCTAATTATAAATGCGCATACTAACTAGGCCCTCAGTGACGCACAAAAAGCAAGGCGTGCACTGAATGTACATGACCATACTATGGGTCCAAAAGGCTATGCAAGCGTTCGCCAAAGACTACAGGCGGAGTCTGCGGCTACTCAGGAGTCTGCGACTACTCAGGAGTCTGTGGCCACACCCTTCCCTCGCCATGATATCTGGATAGCTGGCAGGAAAAACAAGAAGGGTGAAATAAAGAAGCCCGAAACTGCTGAGGCGGCTGCAAAAATGGTAAAATACAACTCTTAGAGCAATCATTTGAATATTGATTATTTGTGGTGTTAACTTACCAATTTTTGTTTATGGTGATTAGCGGGAGCTGCACGAGCAGAGGAAACAAGGCACGTTCATCCCTCAGGGCACAAGGGATGAATTGACAGTTGCTCTGGGTAACCCAGAGCATCCTGGACGTGTTAGAGGTGCCGGCGCTGGTGTGGGCATCAAAGCATTCTTTGGGCCATCCCAGCGCAAACCCAGAGTGGGACTTTCTCAAGAAGAGGTAACATATTCTATTTTTATAATGTTACTGCAAAAGGAAATTCATTAATAAAAAGCTAATATTTGTTTTATCCATGTATAGGAGAATAAGAGAGTCGAGGATATAGTTGCTAAGAAGCTCAACGATGTGGTTGCTGAGAAGGTCAAGGAAGAATTGCTGCGGTGGCAGGCATCTCAGGCTTCCAATCAGCCTATGCTGACCCACTCTTCTCCTGGTGCACAGACTGCAAGTAATCCTGGAGACCCATCGCCTAACACGTCTGCTGTAAGTATTGTTTATGACATTGTAGCTAGTCTTTTCAAGATGATATGTTTTCAAGATGATATGTATATATGTATAACATTCTTTACGTAAATTTGTAGGCATTGAAGCCATGCCGCTTAAGAATGGAAAACTATGTTGTTGCAGAGGCGCAAGCTTACCAGTCCCTTCCTGGGGCAACGTTTCATGGGACTCCAATGCCGCAGGGCTACATTCGTGTGAGCCCGATACATGTATTACCCGATTGGAGGGAAGTTGAGTTGCCATATGCCCACCCAGATATTGATACACTTGGTGAGGCAGAAAGCGGGGTCATATTGTGGCCCAAAGCAGATGTCCTCGACACGACTGAAATTGTAAGATAAATTTACATTGATTTAGACTGTTAATGTGTATATATGATGTCAACTGATCTGAAATTATATATACAGGTTAAAAAGAAGACACCAGGAGCACCTAGGCCTCCACCTCCAATTCCCGCATTACCAACTTGGGTTCCAACTGACCTACAATACCCGTTAGGTCCTGCTTGTAGGGGAATGGCATGTTGGCTACGGGCACATAATATACTTTGCCCTATAATTGTTTCTTTAGATGCAGATTATGCAGGTCAATCATACGACAGCTCTTTATTTATACAAGATATTATTGAGCTGTTTATGTATGATTGGTTGAATACATCAATGATAGAGACATGGATAAGGTGAGATCTTGTTTATACATCCATATACCTTGTGTAAGATCTGGTGATCTAGTTTCTTATATATTAATGCATACGTCTATATGTTTTGCAGCTACTTAATCGAAGATCATTGCAAACAATTTGCATATGATCATGTGGGATATTTGATTCCATCATTGATTAGTATGGTAGCTAAAGACCCTGATAGTGTTCAACAATACTGTATAGATGCTTTTACAATTTTTGGTCATCAAATGAAGACGATAATAATAGCTCCATTCAATGTCAAGTAAGTTTGCTTTATTTATAATTTGGACTTAAGAAAATTCCATTATTATTTTGCATTTTGAGTTATTAATTGTTAACTTTTTACCTCTAGTGGTAGACATTGGGAGTTACTAGTTATTGTCCCCAGGACGTTCACTGTTTATTATCTAGATCCCGCAGGAAGTACATTAAACACTAAAATTGGACACGTAATGAGAATGGCATTATTCTGGTGAGAAATATTTCATTTTTTATATCTGTTAACATCTTTTATTACATTACTATTTACTTATGCAACTTAGTGTGTTATATTAACATGTAGGGGTTTAGATGCATTCAAAAATGCTGGAGGAAAGGTCCCAAGGAAAAAGAACCAGCCATTGTCTTGGGAGAACGTAAAAGTAAGTTCCCGACTCCCCGACTCCAATGTATATATTATTGATGTGAATTGTGCTTAGTTGTATTATTTTGTATGTTTCAATTTATAGTGCGCTACACAAGACAATGGCTGGGCATGCGCATACTATGTGATGCGATTTATGCAGATGATTATCAAACATGCCGCATTGGACATCGATACCATACATGAGGTATTATATATAGTCTCATTAGTTAGTATGAAATATATCAATCTTATTTTTATATTATTACTTATATATATACATCATTCTCTTTGCAGGTGTTTAAAACTGACCACACTATAGGCAAACGCTTAAAAAATGTACATGCTCCATATACGAGGGAAGCATTAAATGAAGTAAGAGAAGAATGGGCAATAGTTGTACAAACAGTGGCAACTGTAAGATATAATTGGGTTGTTGATAGTGATGATGAATGATACTTTGTAAATGAATGTTTCTGAATGTTAAAACATGTATTTGAATGATTCTATATGTGTGAACGTGACAATTGAATTGATGTCTGAATGTATCTACTTGTGTGAATCTTTTTATGTTAATTTTGCAGGTTTGTGGCCTGTTTGTAGGCTGATATCAATGGATGTCGTAAACCTGCAGTTCAGAAAACTGAACTGCAGGTTCACATCCTGCTGACCAGCCACAGCAGGCCTGCAAACAGATTTATAAGAAAAAAATAGATATAGGCGTCGGTTATTTACCGATAACCGTCAGCACAGACTTACAGCGTCGGTTTTTTGTTGAACACTGACGCCAAAAGTGTTCGCGCTACAGGAAATGGGAGTCATCTAGGACACTTTTCTGCGTCGGTTGTTTAGTATATAACCGACGCAGAAAGCGTCCTAGATGACGCTGTTTTCTGTGGCGCGAACCCTTTTGGCGTCGGTGTTTTATAATAAACCGACGCCTTTATGTTAAATAGGCGTCGGTTTTTTAACCGACGCTGAAGTGTCCAACCTTTTAGCGGCGCCCACATAGGCGTCGTTCAGAAACCGACGCCAAAGGGGGTTAAACAACCGACACTAAAAGGCACTTCTGTAGTAGTGCACATCATATATATTTAATCGTCATCATCTGAGATACAGTCTCAGGTGTTCCCCTATCAAGGTATGACCGCAACCATCCTTGTAAACATGAATATACTCAGAATATACGACTTTGAGCTTCCACTAAGGGAGAACCTGTTTCACCATCCAACAAATGTTGACACTAGAATGGATCTATGTCTAGGGCAACTACATAATTAGGGTTTCAATTGATAAGTTAATGTTGATTGGGTGAATTAAGGTTACAACAAACAAGTAGACATACAAACCCTAATTTTGTTCTAGCAAGCATTTATATATAACAACTTTAGAAGATATAATAGTATGAGACACAATCCTAATCAAAACATCACATGGTATCATTTCATTGACATCCATGAGAGTATAGTTTTCATCACACCATCACAGGATATACATCCTTATCACATTATCCTAGAGTACCAACCCTTATCAACAGAAAGAGGTTCACACCTCCATAAGGGCTCAAGACATTCACAAAGGTCCTTAAGACCATCACATCATTTCCTGTAAGAACATCATTATCTTTCATAATCTTATAGAAGATTCAATATACCATCGACGTACATGTGATACATAGGTTCGACATGATATTGCATTAAAGAATTAAAATATGTTCACGATGTAGTAGGGTTATGTTAGCATTAAAATCATTTATTCATTATATCAACATAAAATACGGCTAGATATGATTGACAACCATCGTACTTATAGTGAACATGTTTAGCATAAGAAAGAATCGATCATAAGGCTATGATAACCACTGATTAATATATTAGGATTACTATAGAGATTGGAGAGAATATTACTTCATTATTTTACGCAAGAAATCAAAGTATGACTGACCACCATCAACTTCTTATATTAGGGTTAGGTGTAACAAGATAAGCTAGTTTAGTGTTACACATCATCTCATTATGGTGACCATTAGTTTACATTCATAAGAGGAGAAAGGTACAATTACAAGGTTATGTGCATAAATCCATTGATCCTACATCATCAAAACCAAATCATGAAATTATGAGCTTCACCAAAAACCATTGGATGTTGGATAAGCAAATCCAAAGGAAACAAAACAAGCAAATCCTTGAACCATATGTCTAGTAGAACCATCGAGTTATGACCCAGAAAAGCCATCACACCTTCCCAAATCAAGCCATCAGTTGTTTATACAAGAAACACCATCATATGCTAACTTCAAAGGAACCATCAGTTGTAGACATAATCCCACCATCGATTGTGGTGTTCAGTGCCACCATCTGTTGTTTCCTTCAATGTTACCATCAGTTGTGGCCTTTAATGTTACCATCGGTTATGGCATCCAGAGCCACCATCGATTTTGGCACATAGGACAACCATTGGATTATGAAGTCAACAGGGCCATTGGTTGATGACATTGACCAATGAACCAAGACAACCATTGTTTGGTGACCATTTAACAGAGATCCATTGAACCAAGCAGTCAGGAAAGCCATCGGTTGTGGGCTCAGAAGAGCCATTGAGTTTGGATCCTGAGTGACCATTGAGTTTGGTCCACAAGTGGTGAAACAAGCTTCAAAAACCATCAGATCAGTAGGGAAAGAAGATCACCAAGTTCACCACTTCAAAGGGAGTCCAAAATAGAAGATAAGTCATGATAATCACTTCACACAAGGAGTCCAACCAAAATAGAACCAAGCACCGACCTTCGATTTTCATATCAAGGAAGGAAATCAACACCAAACCAAGGTGCAACAAGGCTCCCCATGGAACAACTAGCTCAAGAATGATAACATATTAGATACAACAAGCATGTGACAAATTCTAAGGAAAACCTCAATTGTGGGTAAATTATAGAAAAGTCCAAATCAAGCATAAAATTGCATAACTTGTTCAAACAGTGTCCAAATCAGACCAAACTTGAAACTTAGGCATGCCACATGATATAAAAGCACATATTATGGTTAAATTATGGTTTTAAACGTCCAATCATGATAGAAAAGAATGTTAAAAAAAAAATCAAGGTCAGGAATCTCACAAGTTTGTCATGAACTACAACATGAACTATTTTGACAAGTCAATGGCAGAATTATTTGGCATGTTGTCAATAGATGAATTATAGATGAAGAAAGACAAACCCAAATGTATGATGATGATCAGAAGAGGAAAATGGAAGTACAAAGGGAAAAGGAAAAGCTAATAAGAGTTCTAAAACAATTTAGAAATCTAAATCTTCTATAATGAAATCTAAAGGATGGGTGAACAACGAAGGCAATAGTCACCACTACCCCTAGGGTGGATACTAGAAAAGAAATTGCCCTCTTTGTCTGGAGGAACTATGGAAGAAGAATCAAGGGATAGATATCTCTATTTAATTTGTATACATCATTGAGATAAATATGTCTACTTCCTTCTCTTAGGTACTTGATACCAAATGTAGATCTTATAGGGAAATAGGGTGACAAAATAGGTAGAAAAAAAAATATTTCCATATTCCCATTAACCAGTAGATCACACCAACAAATATATAATGGAAGGATGGTTTTGAGGATATACCTGGTGCTAGACTAAGTCCAGGGACACACACCTCATCGTTGTAGATGTGCAACTATCTTCTAGTTGCATTAGGACTTGTCTGTGCTCCTCCATGGACAGTAGACCCGAACATCGTAGTCTACAACAGCTCCTCTCATCACAGACTATTGGCTGACATTGTCCTCCTTAGTGACGGGAAAAGGCCACCTCACCTCTAGAAAAGTCCACACAGACCGTCTAGAATTCATGTTGTCCTGCTAGAATGGAAAGGAAGGAGTTGTCCCTCCCGTTGGTGTACTAGTCACCAATGTTCTCTCCCACAATGATTCTCAATTTGTTTCTCCCTCTCTATCCCTACCTAGTCGGGTAGGACTTGCTTGGGATCTCTCAGTTACAACAACAAGAGAGGACAACAATTGTCTAAGTAACTGTGTAAGGACCCTGACTTTCATTTAGGGCTTACCCTGTTTGCTTTGCTTAACCCTATTGCTTTGGTGCTTGCTAATCACCTTTAGTGGTGATTAGGGTTGGTTGTGCCTTGTTGAGAGTTGGAGGTGCTACTTGCAAATAACCCAAGTCTAGGGTTTTGTAGGCAAGTTTGCCACCTTATTAGGTGTTTTTCTCTCTCTTTGCTTCCTCTAAGGTTGAAAGGAAGGCTTGGGCTTGTTGCTTGAGTTCTTTGGGCCTTGGTTGATCTTGTTTGGGCCTTGAGGTGCCTTACTTCGGCTTGGTTGAGCCTTGTATCGGCCTAGGAGTATTTGTGTCGGCCTGGCTGAGTGTGTGTTGCCCATGGCAATGGAGTGTGTCGCCCATGGAGCAACATGTTGTGTCGCCCATGCTCTTTGGTCTAGCCTTGGCCTTGTTTAGTGGACACTTGGAGAACATCTTGGACATGTGTATGGAGCTTGCTAGAGTAGTATCTTGTGCTCTAGGACAAGTGTCCCTAGGCAAGTGACACCTTGCATGGACAAACCTTGTTTTCTCCTCCCTTTCCTTCTATATAGGCATGGACTTTCCTTAGATTAGGGTCCCTTTGATCCTTTAGTTCCTTCTCCACCTTGAGTGCACGACACTCCCTCCTTTCCTTGCTTGTATCGGCCGACACACCCCTTGAAGGAGCAGCTTGGTGGCCGACACACCCTAGAGGAGCAAGTGGTGGTCGACATCCCTTGAAGCTTAGAGTTCTTCTTCTTCTTTGGAGCTTGGAGCTTAAGGTGGGTTGCATAACTTCTATCCCTAACTACTTTATCTCTTGCTATTATTTTGTTTACATGTTAGTAGCTTGGTCTTGCTTAGCTTTCATGTTTGGCCGATCCATGTGAGTTAGGGTTTAGAGAGCAATACTCCTTTCTCGCCTTGGTCTAGAGGAGTGAGTTTGAGCTTCTAGTGTCATGAGTAATACCCCTCTTTCCCTTAACCGATTGAGGTGAGCTTGTGTCCTAGTTGTCTAAGCAACACTCTCCTCTCACCATGGGCTAGAAGGGTGAGCTCGTTGGTGATGGTTGATGTGCAAGAACCCTCTTTCTTAGTTGATTGAGGTGAGCCATCTTCCTAGGGTTCAAGTGTCTTTATGTTTGAGGAAGAGGATGACCTGTTGGATGACATCTCTTGGCTTTGTGTGTTGGGCGACATCCTTGCTCTTGTGTTGGGCGATAGGCCAAGTGTGGTGAGTGTTGGTCGATAGGCTTGTGTTGGGCGAGATGAGTGGTGACGGGCGACACCCCCTTGGGCTTGTGATGGGCGTCATGCCCATTCTTTTGATGTGTGTCGGCCGTTAGGCCTTGACCTGGTTGTGGCATGTTTTGTGGGATGAGTTATCTATCTTTCTCTCTCTTTGTTGTTAGTTGTTGGTGGGCTGACATGGCCGTTATGCTAGCCTTATATCGGGCGTTGTTGGGTGGAAGTGTGATGGGCGTCACACTTCTTGTGTCGGCCAACAGGCTGATGGTAATGGGTATTTCCCGATATATAAGGGATGCCCGACACACCCCCTCTCCTAATGCGCGTCGCTCCTTCTCCCTTGTAATGCGGTGTCGCGCGCGCTGGTTGCTTTTGTAGTAATGCAGCGTTGTTGCATGCTTTCTTATCTGCCGTGGTGAGTTGAGTATGGGTGAGGGTAGGTGGCCATTACATCCTCCTTTTAGTGAGGGTGGTGGTGAGCTATAGTGAGGGTTTTGTGATTTTTGTGACAGTTCCCAATATTATGAAAACAGCTAGTTGTATATATATATATATATATATATATATATATATATATATATATATATATCCATGCTTCTAACTGATGGTGACTCCTTGCTAAGTAGTAATGATAATGATGATGTTTGTCTCTTATATTCAACATGACTATGTGCATGAAGTGAACATCATGCTAATCCATTAATGATAAGGAGAATAGGGGTAGTTACACTAGTGGTTTTCTTAATGATAATGATGATGATAATAGTAATGATAATGGTAAGTGGGTCACATAATGAATGGTGATGGTAATGGAAGTGGTAATGATAATGCTTATTTTGTATATCCAACATGACTACATACATGAAGTGATCATCTTGATTATTCCTATAATACTGTGTTGAGAATAAGCATAAATATGGTTTGCATAGTAAGGTGCTTTATGCACTTGATCACCAGATAATGTATAATTGTTAAGTATAGCATCTTGAATGTCATCTCATGATAGTAAGTGTAGTTCATATGTTGAATCTAGAATTATTGAGTATACTAACCATGCAGGTGATGATTAGCCATGAGAAGGTTATGAGACATATGTGATGCGTAACATCACTTTTGATTATTACTCTAGTTGATGAGATTGTATGTATGATGAGTTTGTCCCATGATGTTGATGTGAGCCTTGAGAGGCAGTGACAGTACATGATGAGGGATTGAGATCCCATGTGATGACCCTTGAGATGGATCTGGATGGTTGGCAAGAGGCAACATGTGATCAGGTTGATGTGTTTACAATAATAACATAATGTTGAGTTTGTGTTGTTTACTTTCAGTTATATCTTGCATGTTATACAACTTGGTTGAATCTTGCAAGCCATCTAAAAGATACTAGATAATCATAGTGAAATATATCATGTCTTTGCCCTGGCCATAGATCCATCATCGTCAGGACTTGGTGATGGTGAAACAGGTTCTCCTGCGGGTTAACCCGGAGCGCATATTTTTGAATATGCGAGGTTTCTCCTAGCCTAAAGTAAGGAGGTAAGAGTGCAACTGTGGTTGTAGACTCCAGAGTGCGGTGTTCAGGCCCGTAGCCCAGTTGTGATAAGAGCATGGTAAACAAGCCCATGGTTCAGGATATGTGATATAAGGAGCATGAATGTGTTCATGGCTCAGAGCATGGTGAACAGGCCTGTGGCTCAGTTTTACTAGCGCCGAGACCTGTACCGAGGCGGGCTAGGCGGAGGGTAGCCTGTGGAGCTGACCCTGTGGCTAAGACCACTTCAGCATGAGACTGCGGTCCTACTTTGTTTCTCGTGTACTGACCACGAGGGGTGAGGTCGTGGAGTCCGACTCTTCCATGTGACCTTGTATGGCACCGGCTCCGGGTTTCGCAGTCGTCAGTTGGATTTTAACATGTACGGTTCACTTCCTCAGGGCATAATAATACATAATTCATCCGAATAGTATTTATTGCTTAGGACAAACACAAAACATTGGTTGAGGCCTTGTTTATGTAGATATCTCTGTTATATCTTGCAGTTACTACTATATTTCTCAGGTTATGTGGCAATATATCTTAGCTTGACAATCATGTTATGTAGTAAGATATCTTATCTTGTCAATCATGTTCCATTGAAAGATATTTGGTTATATTCCTTTGTACAGCAGGTAAGCTTGTCGGTAAGAATAGTTTTGCTTTATATAGACTACTCTTATTATACTTGTTATCAGTTATCTACTGTTATAAGCTTTATCCTTCTAAGGTTCTATAGTTGTGGTGGGGAGTTATGTTTCCCGCTGGGACAATGTTCAATTGTCTCACCCCACTGGTTTACTCCCTTTTTAGGTGGTCAAGCTAGATGTGGTGGTGGTCGTGGTGTTGCGGCTGAGTAGCAAGAAGATCAGTAGAAGGCAAGCGATGGATATGCTGTTGTTTGGATGTTTTGTGATAGAGTCTAGAGTCATCCCTGTACTCTCAGGTCCTTGGAGGTGTTTTGACGTTGTTTCACAATGTACGGTCTATGATGTTTTGTATATCCTGTTGTTGGCCGGATGTGGGCCTCTAGGTATATATGATAGGTGAGGAACCCATGTGATGACAAGACAACTGTTGCTTTAAGCTATGAACATGTTTCAAGGAATGTATATGTGTATATAACCTGTTTTCTTGCAGGATGTGGACTAGAATGTAATAGTTTATCAGCTTTCCGCAATCGGTTTTAATTAACCCGTGTTTTCATTAATCTGTGGTTATGGTGATTTCTGCACGTTTTCGCGTAACACCCCGCTGTCTGTGTGATAGTGGGATGTGTTGCCACAAACTGATTCTCAATTGTGTGTCTTTAGAAGCCCCCAATACCCCTACATTTATAGGAGGGGTTTTTCCCAGTCTATGTGGGAGTGGAAAGGACCAGAAGATATGAATTTTTGCAACATGAGAGCGCCAATCTCATCATTTCACACTTGAGCCGATCGATTCTCTTAGGGAATGGCCGTTTCACATGTTTCCCAATCGCATATGTATTTGGTAATTTTATTCCAATTAGTGCCTGACATAATGTCAGCACTAATCCTTGATGCACTCAAATTACATCTCGAACTGGTCATCTTGTGAGGTGAGATGATCATCTCATGACCACCGGCTAATCAGTTTGGTCTAGTGAACTGGTCGGTTGGCGCCTAACCCTTACAAAACTCAACAAATACAACATTAATCCTTGATGCAATAAAATTACATCTCAAACTCATAATCGCGTGAGGTGAGACGATCATCTCACAACCATCAGTTGATCAGTTTGGTCCAGTGAACTGGTCGGTTGGTGCCCAACCCTTACAAAACTCAACCAATACAACATCTAATCAACCTGACACTCCAATCGGTCATTTCATCAAATGAGACCATGAAAACCCACTAGAGGGGGGTGAATAGGGTTTTAAAGTTAATTTAACAATTATTTAACTCAAATAACCAACTACAAAAATATTGGACAAGGGGACAAGGATTTAGAGTGGTTCCAACCTTAGCAAATACTAAGGAAGTCAGTCCACTACCCGGTTGCTTACCCAACCGGGATTTTGAAAGAATTAAATTTTATTACCTCGCAAGGACTTTACATAAAATTACAATTCTTTCACAAAACCCTTCGAACAGCCTTCACCTAGAAGTAATTGTATCAACCTTGAAGCATCCTTCTTGAAGTAACTTCAAGCTCCCCCTTGAAGTAGCCTTCCTCTTGAAGTAGCTTCCCATTGCAATAGCCTTCTTGAAGTAGTTCAAAGTCCACCTTCTCCTCCGAGAAGAACCTTCTCCAATCCGCAGCCTCCAACCCTACGAGTAGCAAGGAGAATACAAAGGATAAAAGGAACAAGAAGGAAAAAGGAAATTACACTTAACCTTTGAAGCACAAGGCTTGATTTGCCTATATCAAGCGTGTAGATCTCCTAACCAATGTATATGAAAGTGTGATTGTTGTGGATAGGATATACTAGCCTATAGGACATGAAATTAGAGCAAGGAGAAGAATATCCAATGCAAGTGTTTCTCAATTTCTCAAAACAGATTCACAATTGCAAGTGTAAGCTCAAGTGTATCACAAGTGAAGATTAGTGAGTTTAGGTGTCCTAAGGCATGTCCTATTTATAAGAATGGCCTACAAGTTCTTAAGGAAGTTCTAGACACTTTCTAGGGGGTTCTAAGTGCTTAACTAGCCATTAGGTATACTTTAGTTGCTTTAGCAACGACTAGTTAATTAATTCTGCAGTTGTTGTCAGAGTCCATCTCGGTCGAGGAATTGTCGACCGAGACACCTACTCGGTCGAGGTTTTATCGACCGACAGGCTCTCTGGATCAAGTGTTTTGCAACGTTTATATCCAACTGCCAACTACCTTGTCAGCTGTGTGTAACGGCTACCTGGGTCTTTCTCGGTCGAGAAGCTTGTCGACCGAGAGTGTCTCGGTCGAGGAGTTTGTCGACTGAGATTGCCCCTGTTTCAATGTTTCAATTTAAGGCATTAAGTGTGTGTATGAGTGTGCATATGTGACATTGTTGAAGAGGATGACCTATCTAAGTGTAGTGATTGGCTAGAGGAGATCTAACGCTTGATTTACATGAAGTCTAAGTACTTGTACATTATATATTTGTACAAGATTACAATTGATTACATTTCATGAAATTTACAAATATTCAAGCGTATAGATTCCCTAGTACTTTGTCATCCACCTTATTCCTGCAACACTCAAGTAGCACGTTAGATCAACAAGAATGAAATGTTTGTCATCATCAAAACAAAGGGATTTATCGTAATGTCAATTTAGCCAACAACCTCCCCCTTTTTGAAGATGACAAACATTTCCTAAATATAAAATAAGGAAATATAAAACATGTGAGTTTCATACCTGAAATTTACCTTTGTAGCCATCTTTGGTTTTGCAAGTGACTGCTGGCCAAGATATTATGAAACTCATTTTAATTTTATGTTTGTGATTTTATATTATTTCTCCCCCTTTGTCATTTCTAAAAGATATCCAATACAATCATTTAGTATGACTTTGTGTCTATCTTTTTAAGCTTTGCTCCCCCTTAAAGAGATATCCGATTAAAATCAAGGGATTTTATTGTCAAATTTAGCCACAATTTGTTTCTCAATCATTTGCAAAGGATGTTAAGCCTTGAAATGATATGAGTTTCTTTAAAGTTTATGGCTTATGTGTATTGATTTCTCACCCATTTTACAAGGGATGTTAATCCCTGAAAATGATATGAGATTCCCTTAAGCTTATGATATATATTGATTTCTCATCCATTTTGCAAGGGATGTTAAGCCCTAAAAATGAAATGAGAATCCTTTAATCTTAGAGTACATAAAAATGTCTCTAACCAAATGCATGGGATGTTAAGCCCTGATTTGTTTAGAGAGTTCCTTTAAGAACAAGATATATCATTTTTATGAAATTCATAGATTTCTTCATAACCAAGAGTAAAAATACTAAGGTCGTAACAAGCTTCAAATGATGTTTACAATGTTTTTGTAAGCTTCTTAATCAAATAATCCAATTTGTTTTTATGAGCTCCCCCTTAATCTTACAATTAAAGTAATTTAAAGCTTCTAAGGTCACAAATGATTTTAAATTTTGATTTTGACCTTTATCAAAAGTATACTAAGATTAAGTACAATAAAATGATGTCCAAATAAGCATTTTGTCAAAGCTTATTTTAGGTCGACCTTGACTTCAACCATAGCGCCCCTTGGTCAAACTTGATTTCAACCAAGAGGCAATTTATGCAGATTTCCAATTTGAACACTCATATGTGAAGTATAATATCTGCAGGTAACTTTATTAAATAAATATCAATTTGAAGCACTTTGAGTTATAACTATTATGAAGAAGTTTTATCAATTAAAAAATTGAATATAGACATCTCAATGAAGTCTTTATCCTTGATTTTCCTAGACTGTATTCATTTTGAATGATGTCTCCTAAGCTTTGCTATAGGTACATGTATATTAATTCCATTTCTTCTTGTACCCTCATTTTCAGATGAATCATAGGATTCTTTAGAAAAATATATCCTTGAAAGCAAGATTGATATCTTAAAGTCAAGATTTTGCTTGTGATTTCTTAGAACAAACATATAGATAAAACATTAATATTTTTGTTCTAAGAGACACTGTTTGGCTTGTCATAGCATCATTATTCATTTATTTCAAGTCGTTCACACAACAATCATTATCTATTATGTCAAGATGCATTTTTGCCATGAAATTTTACTATATATGCAAAACAGAATATTCATATAAGCTAAATGACGATGATCAAGAATATTATCCATCCATGGTTTGTATATAGGGATTAAAGATTATTTTAAACAAGCCAATGAAACATAATGAGTATGGCACAATTATTTTGAATAGAACAATAGAAGCATTCATTATAATGATAATTTCATGAAATACAATGATTATGATCATTTAGACTAATTATCAATACACATGGTTCCTATATAGATACACCAAGAAATACTTTAGGAAAGATCATGTGAACAATGATAAAACAGTAATTTCTTTTGATTAAACTAATCATGATTTTCAGTTTTAAACCATTTAAAGGATAAACCAAAATAATATCATTTAGGTTTATAAGTTTTCAAAAGATGGTCTTCAAAATTTATTCTTGTTTTGCATGTAAAATCAGTCATTAATAACAAATTAATAGCAAGCTAGGTTAATTGAAAACAAGTTCAGCAGATTTATTTCAGACTTGACAACAGAAACCTGCTCGGTCGACCATTTCTCGACCGACAGTTCTTCTCGGTCGACAGTGTCTCGACCGAGAAAAGTTCTGTACTGTTTCAGAACTGTTTTCAGTAATTGTTTCCAAGTAAAAACAAAGTTCATTTTCAATTCAATCATGCAATTTGAAAATTTAGCTTGGTTGAGATAGAGCATATGAATATCAAAGTAATATTTAGATCAAATCTCAACTAATTATATTTTAAGTATTTATGCTTTGAGAACTTTAATTAAGGCAAAATTTTGTCTTTGCAGATTTAAAAGAATTGTATATTTTCAAGTTAGAAGTTTTAGATACTTGAATTAATTTGTTATCTCATTATGTTAAGTTAAGATAGACATAGAAATATGCAACTAGAGTCCTTGGTCATATCTCAACTTAATTTTGTTCATTTCGTTTGGGGGTTTTGGAACCCATACTAACTCGACATCCTTTTTCTTGTAAGGACATGAAAAAGAATAGTGTCCAAGGCGCAAACAGTAATGACAACATATAGAATCAATCTCATGTCTCTTTCTATGATTTTGTTCTAGGTTGTTCTTGGGTACATATGTATTTGTGCCTTTAGGTACATACATAGATTGACTCTTTGGCACTTGTGTTCTTCCCCAACTAGGTTTTTGATAAGATTTTCCTTTAGGCTTGTAACCTAGTCCTCTCCTTCCAATTTGATGGTAAGAATTATTTAAAATTTTATCAAGCGTATCATTGTTATTCAACCTACAAACTTTTTGTTGCAACTTAACAATCTCATCCATTCTTTTATTTATGTCTAACTTTTCTTGATCTAGATTAGATAACAAGGAATCTCTTTCTTTCACAATAGTATCATAATCTAGATGTGTACACAGAACAGGTTGTTTTTGAAGATCATTTACTTGAGTTTGCAAATTTAACTTTTCTAGAGAAAGAAGATTACAATTTGCTTCTACAGATTTTAGCTTAATATCATGATCTTCAATAACCTTTTTGAGATCTTCATTTTCAGGTGTAAGAGCAAGAAGCTTAGCATGTAACTCATCATTTACTTTATTAGATTTCTTTAATTTCTTCTTGCACTCAATATATTTATTGTGTGTCTCTTCAAGACTAGAAACTAGCTCTTCTTTAGATAAATAAAAAAGGCTTACCTCTTCTTCTTCTTCTTCACTTATTGTAGCAATAAGACATTCTTTATGCGTATCTTCCTTCTTTGACCTCCACGGGCAACCAAGTGTTGTGTGGCTTGTTCCTAAGCACCAACTGCAACTTGTTGAAGATTGCTCCATTCTTTTCCTTTGTTTGCGGTTGTAGACACCACCACCCTTCATACTTCAAGACTCGATTAGAGCTCCTTGAAGTCTGCTTTGATACCAATTGAAAAACCACTAGAGGGGGGTGAATAGGGTTTTAAAGTTAATTTAACAATTATTTAACTCAAACAACCAACCACAAAAATATTGGACAAGGGGACAAGGATTTAGAGTGGTTCCAACCTTAGCAAATACTAAGGAAGTCAGTCCACTACCCGGTTGCTTACCCAACCGGGATTTTGAAAGAATTAAATTTTATTACCTCGCAAGGACTTTACATAAAATTACAATTCTTTCACAAAACCCTTCGAACAGCCTTCACCTAGAACTAATTGCACCAACCTTGAAGCAGCCTTCTTGAAGTAACTTCAAGCTCCCCCTTGAAGTAGCCATCCTCTTGAAGTAGCTTCCCATTGCAATAGCCTTCTTGAAGTAGTTCGAAGTCCACCTTCTCCTCCGAGAAGAACCTTCTCCAATCCGCAGCCTCCAACCCTAGGATAGCAAGGAGAATACAAAGGATAAAAGGAACAAGAAGGAAAAAGGAAATTACACTTAACCTTTGAAGCACAAGGCTTGATTTGCCTATATCAAGCGTGTAGATCTCCTAACCAATGTATATGAAAGTGTGATTACTGTGGATAGTATATACTAGCCTATAGGACACGAAATTAGAGCAAGGAGAAGAATAGCCAATGCAATTGTTGCTCAATTTCTCAAAACAGATTCACAATTGCAAGTGTAAGCTCAAGTGTATCACAAGTGAAGATTAGTGATTTTAGGTGTCCTAAGGCATGTCCTATTTATAGGAATGGCCTACAAGTGCTTAAGGACGTTCTAGACACTTTATAGGGGGTTCTAAGTGCTTAACTAGCCATTAGGTATACTTTAGTTGCTTTAGCAACGGCTAGTTAATTAATTATGCAGTTGCTGTCAGAGTCCATCTCGGTCGAGGAATTGTCGACCGAGACACCTACTCGGTCGAGGTTTTGGCGACCGACAGGCTCTCTGGATCAAGTGTTTTGCAACGTTTATCTCCAACTGCCAACTACCTTTTCAGCTGTGTCTAATGGCTACCTGGGTCTTTCTCGGTCGAGAAGCTTGTCGACCGAGAGTGTCTCGGTCGAGGAGTTTGTCGACCGAGATTGCCCCTATTTCAATGTTTCAATTTAAGGAATTAAGTGTGTGTATGAGTGTGCATATGTGACATTGTTGAAGAGGATGACCTATCTAAGTGTAGTGATTGGCTAGAGGAGATCTAACGATTGATTTACATGAAGTCTAAGTACTTGTACATTATATATTTGTACAAGATTACAATTGATTACATTTCATGAAATTTACAAATATTCAAGCGTATAGATTCCCTAGTACTTTGTCATCCACCTTATTCCTGCAACACTCAAGTAGCACGTTAGATCGACAAGAATGAAATGTTTGTCATCATCAAAACAAAGGGATTTATCATAATGTCAATTTAGCCAACAGACCATTGGTTGGGAGTCTAATCAGTTGATTTATGGCTTGAATTGAATATCTAAACTTTTTAATAATCAACCCAATCATTATTCAAGATCAAACTCCTCTTCTAGGCCATGCCCTATGTGTGTGACCCTATAGGTCCAATATTACATTAGCAGTGAATGTCCATAACAAATTATGACATCTCAAGCAAAGAGAGGTGCCTAGTCACATATCATTGCTACCCAAGAAAATGGAACGTTAGGGAGCAACTTCGACCTACAATCTATGCTTGGTGTTATAATATTTGTATAGTTCCTTTATCATTGATATCCAAATTGAACTCAAGTTATGGATTTTTCTTTCTCTTCAATACTCAATCTATGTTTCTTGCTATAAAAAACTATATGAGATGTGTAAGCTCAATATCATATATTGACTCACATGTAAATGGCCATTCATTTCTCTGTCTCAGTAACTCAATTGGCCTAGGATATCATCCTCCCATAGGAGGCACAAATCCCATCTACATCACTCATAGTCAGTCCCCATGTGTCACAGTCACTCAATTATCAGCTTTATGATAACCCTTATACAAGATTACATTTGATGATGTCAAAGCATACCGAACAACATGTTATGAGTGTAGTAAATTTAGGTGTAAGAATCACAATCACCACCATCACTATGAGAGCTAACTATGACCACCATAACAATGGTCTCCATGTGTTACTCTCATGATGGGCCTGTCTGATACATTGTTCTCTAACATGTATCTATGTGCTTGGTTTGATATCATCATATAATGACTAATGAGATTTACTCTTCATACAACACACACTCTAGTCTTATGTGTTATTGTTATCTATCAACCTTTCACAAAAACATATGACTAGAGATGTAGTCACAATGTATACTCTTAACATCCTTATGATATCATTCTTCAAGCCACATACTTTCATTGTCTTATAATTGAAAAATAAAATTATTTGGAATCTTGCCTTTTATTAATAATCATAGCATTTACATACTATGCCATTACAATCATCTTATGATTGTATCTCTAGGCATACATACCAATAGACTTCCACTTGTACGTAGAGACAATCACATGTGAATCATTACTAACATGACCATCATGCTTCTTCTATGAAAGTGCCTTTGTCAAGGGATCAACAACATTGTTCTCAGTTGGTACTCTACAAATCTTTACATCTCCTTATTGTACATTCTCTCATATAAGATGGAACTACATTTGTATATGATTTGAGTGTTGATGAGATATGGGTTCCTTAGCTTGTGAAATAGCTCCATTTTTGTCACAATATAGCTCAATTGCGTCGTTGATGCTTGGAACAACCTCGAGTTCATAAATGAAATTCCCGATCCATACAACCTCCTTTGTTGCATTTGATGCAACAATATTATTAGCCTTTGTTGTAGAATCAACAACTATATCTTTCTTGAAACTCTTCCAACTCACATGTCTATTATTTAGATAGAATATGAATCCTTCTTGCAATCTGTAATCATCTTTATCGGTCTAGAAGCTTGTATCAGTGTAACCCTTTACCACCAACTCTTCCTCTCTACCATAAACCAAGAACCGATCCTTAGTCCTTCTCAAGTACTTGAGGATGTTCATTATGAATATCCAGTGAGTATTAACTGGATCTGACTGATATCTGCTCATCAAGCTCAAGGAATATGAAACGTCAGGATGGGTACACAATATCACATACATGATAGATCCAATTGTTGAGGCATATGGAATCAAACTCACATGCTAACTTTCTTCATGAGAACTGTGACTTTGAGATTTAGAGATGGTAACTCCATGTAGCATGGGTATATTTCCTCTCTTTGAGATCTCCATGAGGAACCGCTTCAACACTTTGTCAATGTATGTGCTTTGACTTAATCCAAGAAGTCTTTTATATCTATCTCTATAGATCTTAGGTTCCCAAGATGTAGGATGCTTCTCCCAAGTCTTTTATAGAAAACATATTTCTAAGCCATGTCTTTACCTTTGCAAAGTAGGGATGTTATTTTCCCATCAATAGTATGTCATCTACATGTCACTATGCTCACACTACTTTCTTATAGACACAAGGTTCATCTTCATTTTGAGTAAAGTCAAACTCTTTGACTGTCTCATCAAAGCAAAGATTCCATCTCTGAGATGCTTGCTTCAGTCCATTGATTGACCTTTATAGCTTACAGACTTTTTTGCATCCTTTGGATTTATAAAACCTTCAGGTTGTGTCATATACATAAATGTAAGAAGATTCTTATTAAGGTATGTTGTTTTAATCTCCATGTGCCAAATCTCATAGTCATGATAAGCTGCAGTGGCAAGCATGATCCTGATGGATGGTTGGTGAAAAGGTTTCATCATAGTCAACACCTTGAACTTGTATGAAAACCTTGCAACCAATCTACCCTTATAGTAATGAAATTTTCCATTAATGTTTGTCTTCTTCTTGAAGACCCAGTTGCACCATATGGGTTTCACCCCTACAAGTAGATCCACCAAGGTACATACCTTATTGGCATACACAGATTCCATCTCAGATCTCATGGCCTCAAGCCATTTCTCAAACTATGGTCCCTCAATAGAATCTATATAGGATATTGGTTCATCATCTATGACCAGTTCACTACCTTCCTGAGTCACAAGATATCCATATCTATCAGGTTCATTTGTGTTACTTGAGGAATTTGAGACACCACAACACTTTGGGATTCTCTTTCTTCCTCTTGTACATCTATTTGTTAATTTCTTTCTTGTTTGTCTTGAACCTCTTCGAGTTCCACTTTTCTCCCACTGATTCTTTGGAAATAAATTCCTTCACTAGGAATACAACCTCTCTACCAACAAATTCTTTGATGTTAGTTTGGAATAACAGTAATATTCTTTAGTCTCCTTAGGATATCCAAAAGAGTAACATTTATCATACATAGGGCCAAGCTTTTCAAAAAATATATTTCTAACATAAGCTTCACATCCCCAAATCCTCAAAAAGATACACTGGGACATATCCCAAACATATCTCATATGGTGTCTTTTGAACCGATTTGTATGGTACTCAATTTAGTATATATGTGATAGTTTCGAGAGCATACCCCTAGAAGGTAGTCAAAAGCTTAGCTAAACTCATCATTGACCGCACCATATTGAACAATGTGTGATTCCTTCTTTCTGATACACCATTATATTGAGATGTTGTAGGTGGAGTCCACTGGGATACAATTCCATGGGGTTTAAGAAGGTCCCCAAGCTCTTAGCTCTAATATTCTCCACCTTGACCACAACGAAGTTCCTTAATACTTTTACCAAGTTGTTTTTTTACTTCATTCATATACTCCTTGAACCTGTAAAGAGTTTCTAACTTATGTTTCATCAAGTAAACATAACCATACCTACTAAAGTCATCAGTAAAGGTAACAAAGTACTGATACCCACCTCTAATTGTTTTTATAAAAGGCCCACACACATCATAATGTATATGTCCTAATAGATTAATTGCCTTTTCATTGTTTCCATTGAAAGGGGTCCTTGCCATCTTGCCCAATAAACAAGATTCACATATCTTTATTGATTAGAAATCAAAAGAGTCTGGATACCCATCTTCATGGAGTCTAGATATGTGATTCTCATTTATGTTCCCCAGATGACAATTCCAAAGGCACTTTTTTTAGTCATTGAGTTTTAGTCATTTGTTATTTATGTTATATTGTATTTAGATCTAGAAAATAAACACCATAAGACATTGGGGCACTATCATGAAAGATTCCATTTTTAGAAATAGAACATCGATCGTTTTTAATATGGAATTCAAATGCATCCTTGTCCATATAAGATACATAAATGATGTTTCTATTTATAGAAGGTACATAATAGCATTTATTTAACTTTATTACAAGCCTTGTGGGAAGTAATAATCCATAGGTTCCAACTACATTTGTTGTAACTCTTACTCCATTTGCAACTCACAGTTCTACCTCACCTTTTCCCAAAGGCCTACATCCTTTCATATCATGCATATTAGAACATATATGAGATTCACATCCTGTATCTAGTACCCACAATAAAGAAGTATATATATTTATCTCAATAACACATAAACCTGAAGTAGAGATCACCATCCCCATGTTCTTCTTCCTGAATGCCTTCAATCATAAAGGATAAGTTCCTCTTGTACTTTTCTTTCTCCTTATCTTGAGTGTTGAAGACTTGGATTTGAGTTTGGCCTCATAACTCTTCACACCTTGCCTTTATCCTTGGAAACATCTCCATTGATGATCATCATCATGTATTTGTCCTTCTTCATTCTTGATTTGGCATGTATCAACATATCAGGAAAATTTGACATCGGTTTGGCCATATTATTCATGTGATAACACACAATAAAGTGGTTATATGATTCTAGCAATGTCTTTAGAATCATATTCATGGCCAACTCTTGGCTCAAAGTGAATCCCAGTACTTCAAGATGATACACATGTCCAATCATATTGAGTAAATGTTCTTCTATTGAGCTTTCCTCTATCAGCTTAGACTCAAGTAGTGCCCATATGATATCATCCCTTTCTTGCTTTGCAAGGCCTAGGTTTACTTTCTTAAGATGTGTTACCATCTCAAGAACACCCATGTGCTCTCACTTCTCATGCAACTCATAGTTCATGCAGCTAAGCATAAGGTAATTTATATCCAAGGAATCATTGGCATGCTTCTAGTAAGCATCCACCTTTGCCCTAGGCGCATTAGGAGCAGGTATTTTTGGCACTAGTGTGTCAGTGACGTAGAGCTTGCACTCTTCATTGATAACTCTTCTAAAAGTCCAAAACTAGACATGGAAATTTGTCCTTCTATAGGACCAATCACAATATATATTTGTTCATCATTTGAATTTACAAGAGAAAATTTGCATTTTTTCAAAAACATTTTGATTTGATTCAAAAAAAATTGAAAATATTAAGTAGGTCTTTAATTATTATGGCTCCCACTATTTTGTCGAAATTGATAACCCTCGAATATCAATTTGGAATATTGCAGCATATAATTTTCTAGTAGGTGAAAATTCAAAATAGTTCAATTATTATCCAGCCAACACCAGCGTCCATAGTCAACTATTAAGGTAGGAAACTCTTGCCAACTACATCTTATGAAACTCTTGGATAGATGATATGCACAACTATTTTCCATAATTATCATCATGCATATGATCTTAGATGCTCTAAGAATCACTAGTTAAGTCTGACCCAATATCTAAAATGATAATAATGCACCCCACTTGGTGGGCCCACATTACTACCATCACACATCGATGAGATAGAGGGTGCACCTCCCTTGGTGATTCCACACTTGGTCGATCAAGCTTTTCATGTGTGTTTCTAATGGAAAGTATCTTAGACTTAATATTTTATTCGAGGGGTTTTGTATTTTTAAATACATATACTTTATCCAAGCATCACATATATAGTACGTATAATATACATGCTATATCACACAACAAAAACATGAAATAAGAAAAATGTGATGGTTTTAACCAACCTAAATGTAATTCCTTGGAGCCACAAGGAATTACCACAACCTAAGTCTACATCACAAATAGAAACATGTTGTTGATGAAGATCCATTCTTGCCAATCTGGGTTGATCTTCTCAAACTTTAAACTGATCAGCTTGCCCCTTATCCCATTGTTTTCTCATCTAATCGGTCATGTGATTCTTCTATCTACCATTTGTGGTCTCTTCTAGAAGATTGGTTGGGTCTACCAACCGGTCAGTTCGTCTCATCCTTCTGGTCCTTCTTGGTCCTCCAGTCAGTCATCTCATCTCCAAGATGGTCGGTTGGCAACATTTGAACGTCTTTCTTATTCATTAAAATAGGAAATTAAACATCCTAATATTACATGATTATAGAGGAACCTCAAGTTACATCTGAGGGGAGAAATGGTGGGAAAGAATTAACTTTACATTAGGAATATAAGACAGAGGCTCGGTACACAAATTGAGATAAAACAAGATTAACCAACCACACAAATATGCATAGATAATAGGGGTTATTGGCCATAACCATGCTATAAATCCACCATAAAAACTCTCTTTTAAAACATGCATATATATATATATATATATATATATCATATCATATATATATTAGTTTGAGATTGTCATGGTATTTGATTGGACAAGAAATTATTCATTCACATGCATAAATTAAATGATAAAACCAAAATATGATCATATTGATATATGAAAACATAGTTGATTGACATGGCTCTGATAGCACTATAAGGAAATATAGCAACAAAATAGGTAGTGTAAACAAATATTTTATTGTGATTTCTATAAACCAGTACATTGTGTCAATAACTATATGATGGAATGGATGTTTTCAAGGATATAATTGGTCCTAGAGAAAGTCTAGTGACACACTTCTCATTCTTGTAGATGTGTAACTATCTTCTAGTTGCACTATGACTCTCGTTTGTGCTCCTCCACGGATAGCAGACCGACATGTCATCGTCTACAACAGATCCTCTCCTCTCATCATGGACTGCTGGTTGATGTTGTCCTCCTAAGTGATGAGAAAAATCCACCTCTCCTTTAGAAAAGTCCACACGGACTTCCTAGAACTATTGTCATCCTTCTAGAATGGACATGAAGGATTTGTCCCTCCCTTTGGTGTACTTTTCACCAACTTTCTCTCCCACAATGATTCTCAACTATTCTCTCCCTTGCTATTACTCCCTAGTCGGGTAGGACTTGCTTGGACTCTCTCAATTACTACAACCAGAGAGGACAACATTTGTCATAGCAACTGATTCTCAATTGTGTGTCTTAGGAAGCCCCTATTATCCCTTTATTTATAGGAGGGGTTTGGGTCGGGGTTCCAAGTATATGTCGGAGTGGAAAGCATCAGAAGAACTAAACTTTCACAACCGATGAGTGCTAAATTGGTCGGTTGGCAACCGAGCCAGTCAGTCCACATGTGAGTCGATCGGTTCTCTTAGCGAACCAGATGTTTCACATGTTTTCCAATCACATATGTATTTGGCAATTCTATTCCAATTTATGCCTGACATGACATCAACACTAATCCTTGATGCAATCAAATTACATTCAAATTGGTCATCTAGTAGGGTAATATGGTCATCTTAGACCACCAACCGATTGGTTCGGTCCATTGAACCAATCAGTTGGCGCCCAGCTCGTGTAGAACTCAGCCATTAAAACATCTAATCAACCTAACACTCCAACCGACCATTTCATCACATGAGAATATCGATTAAGATTCTAGTTAGTTGATTTGTTGATTTAATTGAATACGTAAACTATTTAGTAATCAATCCAATAATTATTCAAGATCATACTCCTCTTCTATGTCATGTCCTATGTCTCTGATCCTACAGTTCCCATAATACATTGGTAGTGAATATTCATAACCAATTACAACATCACAAGCAAAGAGCAGTGCCTAGTCACATCATTTCTACCCAAGTAAATGGATGGTAAGGGAACAACTTCAACCTACAATATGTGCTTGGTATTATAGTGTTTGCATTATTCCTATGTCTCAAATATCCAAATTGAAATGTAGGTATGGATCTATCATCCTCTTTAACACTCAATCTATGTTTCTTTCTATAGAAGATTGTATGATATATGTATAATGTAAGGACACTGACCCACGTTTTGGGCTAACCCTATTTGTTTTTCTTAAGTGTGTTGCTTAGCTCCTTGCTCTAATCATCTATGATGTAATTAGGGCATGTTGGAGGTTTGTGCTCCTTATTTGATCTTGATGCTAGATGCTTGTATATGTGGAGAGGTTTGGTGCAAACTTGCTCTTTACCAGGAATAGGGGTTGATGTGTAAGTTTTCCACCTCAAGAGAGTTTTTTCTCTCTCTTGGAATTATCTAGAGGAGAGAGGAAGTGTTGGGCACCTTTTTTTGGCCTTGGTTAAGTGGTGACATCCTTGGTGATATTTTGGGCACATGTTTGAGGGGTGTGTTTCTCATAAGAGTGTTGTCTCGGGCTTTAGAGCTTTGTTGAAGCCCTATATCAATTTGTGGTTGCCTTGAGGAGGCTTGGTATCGGTTTAGGGTGTCTTCAGTGACAACCTATCGGTTTGGTGGAACCTTGAGGATCACCATATCATTTTGTGGAGACTCTAGAGATGTGCCATATCAGTTTGTAACCTAGGGTTTCATCCATATCGGTTTGTGAAGGGGATGGATGAGTGTGTCGACCTTGACCTTCCTTAGTGACCAAGTGAGTGAGACATAGATCCTATCACCTTGTTGCATGGTGTTACATGTGTCCATTCTTCTTAGACATGTGTCTTCTAGGGTTTTAAAATGGTGACACCTTCCCCTTGGTCTCTCTCTCATCGGCCTTGTATATATACCCCTTTGTTCCCATGCAAGAGAACCCTTTTAGTGATCCTTGCTTTATCTCCTTGGTTGCCGACCTTGAGCTTAAAGAGAACTCTACCTTGGAGCTTGGTGGGAGACCCAAAAGCTTGTGGTGCTCGCTTTCATCTTCTTCCTTGGTAAGTTATGGTTTTCTAGCTTTCTTTCTCTCCTTCTTTCTTCTTCTCAATCATGGACCTTGGTATCTTCTTTTCTCTCCTTTGCTTTCTTAACCATGGTCCTATATTATCTCTTGGAGGTGTTGTACTTTGAGGATCTTCTTCCCCTTGAGTTCATGAGCTTAGCACTTGAACTTCGAGCTTAAAGCTTGGTGGTTGTTCATGAGGCAGGTTATATAACTCTAAACCTACTTTGTTATTATCACCTTTCTACTTTTTACCTTGCTAGCTGTCCTTAGCTCGTTATTCCTTGCTTTTTAGTAGCTATTCTTGGTAGCGTTACATTCTGTTTTGAGAATAAAACCTTGCTAAGTTGTTTCCATGAGATGCACCTTTCTTTTACCTTGTTAGTATCATCATCTTGAGGTAGAAGATGACTAAAGTGATATGATATTCCAAATAGATATGATATGCAAAGATGATATTATATGACTAAACCGATATGATATGCTAAATCGATATGCAATGCAATCCAATGTGCTAAACTGATATGCTTTTATCTAAACCATTATACCTACCATGATGATGTTTTTTATGATTAAGTGATGACTAATGAGGAAGAGTGTTGAATCTCCATGCTTTTAGTTGAGTATGGAAGTCGACATGGTTAACCCTAATCTGATATATAGAACCTGACACACATGCAGCCTGATACACCTAGAGTTGAAGATGGAAACATCTCCCTTGAGGTTCAATCGATATAAATCTAAACCCTACTGGCCGATATCCCTTGGTGATCTTTGAGGTCAATACCCTAGTTGTTGGTATGACCGATATCCCATGATTGTGAAGGTGGTCAAAATCTAAAGGGATACTTAGGCTGATACCCTATGAGATTGTATGGCTGATACACTTTCCCATGTACATTCAAACTGATATCATTTTGTGGTTCCTGTTACCTAGTGACGACAAATCAATATCCTACCTTAGTATGGTGGCCGATACCCAATCTTAATGTGGTTGCCCGATATATAGGGTTAATTGATACTCTAACCTTAATTGATACCCTATGTGGTGTGTAGTGATGCATCTTGTTGATGCTAGGGTCTCATAGTGATGATGTGATATCCTATCGAGTAGTTGTACGGATGATGTGAGGGTTATGTTCCTATACCACATAACATGTTTTTACAATGATAATGAGAAACATGCTTCTATGTCTCATAACACATCTCATAATAATGAGGGAAGTGATAACCTAAGGGTGGTTGGTGATCCAACCTTATAAACCCTAATCGGGAGAAGTGAAACCCTAATAGATATGATGTAAATTGTATAATGTAAATGTATATCATGAGTTCTATGAGATGATGATGCTTTTCCTTCTTGTTATTAGATTCTAACCATTTAGGTGATACTAATTGATGTACATAGCTAGGTACAAGCTATGGTGGTTATGATGTGATGGACATTGGCCCTTGTGATGGACATTGGTTATTATGATGGACATTGGTCCTTGTGATGGACATTGGTCCTTGAGATGGACATATAATGAATAACAGGCATAAAGTGATGATGTGATGAGATCCCACCTACTATGTTTTTGTTTGTTATGGTAATGAGTTGTGCCCTATTTATGTAGATCTTGTTTAGAGGTTATATGTTGTAACTTTATTGATGATTAAAGATGTTTAAATTGAATTAATTAATCAAGTGAAATTCAATAGTGTAGTTGCACGGTGCCATAGATCCATTCCAGTGTCATCTTTATTGCTAGATGGTGAAATGAGTTTCACTCGAAGCCCATATTTTTCAATATTTGGGGTACAATTCGAGTATTTCCTTGTATCCTTAAATACATGATGTGTGAGATGGCCATGCATGATCGATCTCTTTGTGATATGGATGGCCATGCATGATCATTTCCTTTTGTTAGAATGACCATGCATGAGCCTATTCTTCTAGCATTGTACCTATACCAAGGTGGGCTAGTTATGATTATATATGTGGATGGACAAGTGTGAGCCAATCCCTAATCTTGACTATATGTCATTTTTGCAGTTGACTGATATGTCTCTGTGGTGTTTTAACTCATACTGACCGAGGAACGTGAGGTCGTGGATTCCGACTCTTCCACTAGACCGTGTATGGCACTGATTTCAACTTATCAAGTGGTTGGTAAAATTTGGGTGGTACGACTCAAATTCTCAGGCATAATGAAATATTTAATCAGATGTGAGTATAATTGTATAGGATCAAATACGAAAACATTGGTTGAGGCCTTGCTTGATCTTTATACAATGTTGTTGATAGAAAATATACATGTTCTTCATATTCCTTTTTAATTATTAAGATGTTTCATAATTTAACAATAATTTCCCTTCCCATTAATGATCATTTCCTATTTCATCTTAGTTGAATCTATATTGCTTCTCAATTTATCTTATCTGTGATGATAATAGAGTTGGTGATGAATTATATCTCCCACTGAGATTTGGAATCTCACCACATGGGTTTCCCACACCCTTTTTAGGTGGACAAGAATGAAAAGATAGATATCGTGCTGAGGAGGTTGAGCCGCAATCAAAGGAATAATAGTTGGTAAGGTTGGAGGTGTTGCTAGATGTCTTTTGTTGATGGAGTCCTAGAGTCATCCATGTACACTCGGGTCTTTGGGAACATTTTGTAGATGTTTTGCGGATGAGCTATCTTTATGTGCCCTTTATATATCGGATATGGTGGAATCATGTATATATGTTCAGGAATAGTATTTTCGTTAAAGGTTGACAACATGCCATGGGAATGCTTTGAGGCATGAAAGGACTCATGTGTAAAGGTTCTTGCTATATGGCTATTTTATTAAAAAGGTTTTCATTTTTAGTTTTTTCTTTGTAATCTATTCATTAATCTTTCTTCAACGATTATGTTTTGAGTAATCTCACTTTTTATGTTGTGGGGCACCACGGCTTGGATGGTATCAGAGCTTTAGGTTTGTTGAGTCTATAGGGACCTAGGACAAGGGTTTGTGTCTGTTCTAGTGTCCTCTAGTCTATCTTATAGTCACTTCTACTTATGCAGAAAATAAGTAAAGTTGAAAGATGTTTAGAGAACATGAAGAACACATTGTCAAGAGTAGTGTTGTTATACTAGGTGGTGGTGCAAAGAACTAGGCATGAGAAGATTGGGTGCCTGAATTCCCCTCGTTTGACCCAACCATGATAGAAAACCCTACCTTTCAAGCACTTTTTGGGCAGTTTATGGCAACAATGACTCATATGGCAAACAGGATGTCTGCACCTCATCCTAGGGCAGCTATTCCCAATGTTGAATCTTTGCGTACTGGGAAGACTTTTGAATGGCTTCTCTATGTTGGAGAAGTTGAGTATGTTGGAACAACTGACTTGGCAGATGCGGATCTACAACTAACTGATCTTGATAAGGATTTCAAGGTCCTGAGTATCCCTTAAGATGATAAGGTGATGCATGGATGTACCTCTTGAGAGGGATTGTTGGCCATTGGTGGGCCATATAGGAGGAGAAGAGAATCAATGTTGAGGTTGGTTGGGAGGAGTTTCGATGAGAGTTCATAAGTTGGTACATTCCTCAGACATCTCTTGACGAGAAGATCAGTCAATTTGAAAGATTCGACAGGGATCCATGATGATCAATGAGTATGAGGCAAGGTTTATGGAGTTGTTGAGGTTCTGTCCTCACATGGATGCAATGGAGGATGAGAGGATTCATCATTTTGAGAAGGGGTTGAATGTTGAGTTGTCCACCGTAGTTGCTACTTTGGAGAATCAGGAGAGGTTTGTTACGTTTATGGAGTCTTTTCGAAGGATAGAATGATCCGTGAAGGAGAAGAGAGATGTGAGTGCTAAGAAGCAGTCCCCACAATTTCGAGGGCATTCATTAGGTGGCTTTAAGAAGTCGGGGTTTTTGTACCACCAGCACTGTAGAGGTTTAGTGCTTCGACACAGTGGTCATTGAGCAAGGCCAGAGGCCATAGTTTTCCGCCCTCAGGAGCCCAGATTGTTGCATCAACATAAGTGATAGGAACACCTAGGCCTTGGCATGGAAACAAGACATGCTATAAGTGTGGACAAGTTGGCCATACCAAACCGTTCTGCCTAGTGAAGGAGGATGAAGTGACTCAACATTCAAGGCTATGTTAATGACTTGCAGAGATAGTAGAATAGTGACACAGGAGGATGAGGATGTATCCAAGCATCCCAAGCTGGATCGTCTGCTAGATTCTATGTGATGAGTCAGCCATAGGATGGGGGTGTCAATAGGAAATGGCTATATTCTATGCAATGAGTCAGTTGGAGATCGTGGTCAACCCACGAGTGGTGACAGACCAGATAGAGTTATTTCATTCTGATTTGTCTTCTTCTTGCTTTATATCTATTTTGGTGGACCTATGTTCTACGCACTCTTTTATCGCACGTGAAGTGCTTAGTAGTTGCTCTTTGCTTGTTAGTCGTAGGAAGAGTAGCTTGTTGCTAGAAACACTATTTATCAGTTCTTTAGTGTTGTAGGATGTGTGTCCTTCATGTGTTATCTCTTTTTTGTGACACATCATTAAAGTAGATCTCATACTACTTGACATGCATGGATTCGATGTAATCCTTGGAATGTATACCCTGGAGAAGTATAGAGTGGTCTTCGATTGTAGTTCCAAGCAAGAAATGTTTGTAGATGGTGGTGAGATGTGGATCTTCCAAGGAGATAGGAAGATTCTCCAGACGTGTCTTATATCAGCTATAGTAGAAAGGAAGTTTCTAAGACAAGGTTATGAGGCATTTTTAGAACACATGGTGGATACAGAGGTGAGGAGTATTAGTATCCAGGAAGTGTTGATGGTTAGAGAATTTGAGGATGTGTTTCCTAAAGAGTTTCTGGGTGTACCCCCACCCTGTGAGATTTATTTTGAGATCAATAAGGTTCCTGGAATGTAGTTGATAGCTCAGAAACTGTATAGGATGGCTCCGACAGAGATGGCATTATTAAAGAGACAGTTGCAACAACTGCTTGACAAAAGTTTTATCAGGCCAAGTACGTCACTATGGGATTCTCTAGTGTTGTTTGTAAAGAAGAAGGATGGGTCTATGAGGTTGTGCATAGATTCTAGGAAGTTGAATAAGGTCACGATAAAGAATAAGTATCCTTTTCCGAAGATAGATGATATGTTTGATCAGTTGTGTGGAATGAGGGTGTTCTTGAAGATAGACCTGAGGTCAGGATATCATCAGTTGAGGATCAAGGAGGATGGCATACCAAAGTTAGCTTTTAGGATGAGGTATTGTTACTATGAGTTTGTGGTTATGCCATTTAGGCTGACCAATGCGCCAGCAACATTCATGGATTTGATGAATAGGGTGTTCCTATCGTTCCTTGATCAGTTTGTGGTTGTCTTCATAGATGACATTTCGATATATAGTTGGGACTGTCAGTAGTATGAACAACATCGACGTCAGGTGTTTATAGTATTGAGATAGCACCAGCTCTATGCTAAGTTTAGAAAGTGTGAATTTTGGTTGAGGGAGGTAGCTTTCTTGGGGCACGTTATATCTACAGAACGAGTACGTGTGTACCCTAAGAAGGTAGAGTCTATGATAAAATGGGAGCAACCAAAGACACTGATAGAAATGCATAGTTTCTTAGGTTTGGCAGGCTACTATAGGAGGTTCATTAAGGACTTCAGTGTTATCTCCCTACCCCTAACAAGATTGACGCAAAAGGATATGTCATTCGTTTGCGACAACTGATTTCAACGAGCTTTTTAGACATTGAAGGCGAGTTTGACAAGTATACCAGTTTTAGTTTTTCCTGAGCAAGGAAAAGGATACATCATCTTCTGTGGTGCATCCAAGAATGGTATGGGATGTGTGTTGATGCAAGACAATCAAGTAGTTTCTTTTTCTTCTCGACATCTTAAGAAACACAAGGATAATTACCCAACTCATGATTTGGATCTAGAAGTTGTGGTTCGTGCTTTGAAGATTTGGAGGAACTATCTGTATGGGGAGAAGTGTCAGACCTTCACAGATCACAAGAATCTGAAGTACATCCGAAATTGAACATGAGGCAATGACATTGGATGGAGTTGATAAAAGATTATGATTGCATGATTGATTATCACCCGAGAAAGGAGAATTTCATGGAAGAATCTTTGAGCATGAAGTCTTCTTCTATGGATAGAGGTCAGTTGAGTTCATTAATGTGCCATAAGTTAGACATGTTGGTCTCCTTGTGTCAGATGAATGTTAAGTTAGAAGTCTCATTATCAGTCGGTTTGTTGGAACAATTACAAGTGAACCCTACACTAAGACAACAGATCAAAGAAGGTCAACAAATAGATATTGTGACACAACAGATTAGATCAGAGTTCGACAGTTAGAAGTGTGATGATTTTCACGAAACAAAACACGAGATAGTATGTTATCATCATAGGATATTATTTCATGATGTGGATAACCTGAGGAAGATGGTGTTGGAAGAGGCTCATACATCTATGTATGCTATGCACCTAGGTAGTACCAAGATGTACACCAATATGAAGGATATGTATCGGTGGCCAAGCTTGAAGAAAGATGTAACTGAGTTTGTCACAAGGTGTGCAGTATGTCAACAAGTCAAAGATGAACATCAGAAGCCTACATGAATGTTGTAAATGTTTCCTATACTTCAGTGGAAATGGGATCATGTGACTATGGACTTTGTGGTTGGTCTGCCTAGGATAGACAAAGGTTATGATTCCGTTTGGGTGATTTTTTACAGGTTGACCAAGTCAGTGCATTTACTTCCTATGAACTCAACATTCATAGTAGAGAAGCTTTCTCATGTATATGTTGATGAGATAGTGTGTTTGCATGGTGTTCCACCAACTATCATTTCTGATATAGGTCCTCAATTTACAAGTCACTTTTGGGAAAGGCTGCATACAACTTTGGGTAATTTGGTTGAAGTTCAACACTACTTTCCACCCGCAGATAGATGGCCAGTATAAAAGGATCGTTCATATCTTGGAAGATTTATTGAGGACTTGTGTTCTTCATCTTACAGGAAGTTGGGATATACACCTCAATCTAATAGAGTTCTCCTACAATAATAGCTATCAAAGAAGTATTGACATGGTACCATATGAGGCGTTGTGTGGGAGATGTTGTAGGTCTCCATTGTGTTGGTATGAGACAGGGGAGTATGAGCGTTTGGGTCCTATGTGTGTGTAGTAGATGACAGAGAATATCAAAGTGATATAGCAATAGTTGAAAGTAGAATAGGATAGACAGAAGTCATATGCAGACAATTGTCGCAGACCCTTGGAGTTCCAAGTGGGAGATAAAGTATATTTTAAGGTCTCCCCTTGGAAAGGTGTTTTGAGGTTTGGAAATAAGGGTAAGTTAGATCCTAGGTATATGGGACCTTACCCAGTTGTGACACGTGTTGGGAAGGTGGCCTACAAGTTGGATTTGCCACCTAATAGTGTTCCATGTCAGTATGCTGAGGAAGTGCCATCCAGATACAGAGTCATTGTTACAGCTTGTGTAGGTGGAGCTTGATGAGGATGTGACCTATGTGGATGGTCCAGTGTTGATCCTTGATCAGAAGGTGAAGAAGTTAAAGAGGGAGGACTTTGCACTTGTGAAGGTTATTTGTCATCATCCTGGTGTTGAGGAATCCACATGGGATCTTGAAGAGGAGATGAGGAGGAAGTACCCTTCTCTTTTCTCTTAGGATTTTGGGGGTGAAATCCCTGTTAGGGGTTATGGCTTGTAAAGACCCTGGCCCACGTTTTGGGCTAACCCTGTTTGTTTTTCTTAAGTATGTTTCTTAGCTCCTTTCTCTAATCATCTATGATGTAATTAGGGCATGTTGGAGGTTTGTGATCCTTGTTTGAGCTTGATGCTTGATGCTTGTATTTTGTGGAGAGGTTTGGTGCAAACTTGAAATTTACCAGGAATAGGGGTTGATGTGCAAGTTTTCCACATATAGAGTGTTTCTTCTCTCTCTTGTTATTATCTAGAGGAGCGTGGAATTTTTGGGTGCCTTGTTTTGGCCTTGGTTGAGTGGTGACATCCTTGGTGATGTTTTGGGCACATGTTTGAGGTGTGCTTTGCTCATAAGAGTGTTGTCTCGGGCTTGAGAGCCTTGGTGAGACCCTATATCAGTTTGTGGTTTCCTTGAGGAGGCTTGGTATCGGTTGAGGGTGTCTTGCAAGACATTCTATTGGTTTGTTGGTACCTTGAGGATCACCATATCATTTTGTGGAGACTCTAGAGATGTGCCATATCATTTTGTGACCTAGGGTATCATCCCTATCAGTTTGTGAAGGGGATGGATGAGTGTATCAACCTTGACCTACCTTAGTGACCATGTGAGAGAGACATAGATCCTATCACCTTATTGCATGGTATTACATGTGTCCTTTCTTCTTGGACATGTGTCTTCTAGGATTCTAAGGTGGTGACACCATCCCCTTGCTCTCTCTGTCTCTCATCGGCCATGTATACATACCCCTTTCTTCCCATGCAAGAGAACCCTTTTAATGATCCTTGCTTTCTCTCCTTGGTGGTCATCCTGAAGCTTGAAGAGCACTCTCCCTTGGAGCTCGGTGGGCGAGCTAAAAGCGTGTGGGTGTATTGTTGATGTATAATTATTTGATTGGATGATTTTCAAAAATTCATAGTTAATTAATCATAGCTAAAAAAAATAAAATAAAATATGTTTTGAAATTAGAAAATTATAACCTATCTAATGGTATTAATTTTTTTCCTAAATCTAATACTATAAAAGGTGATTTTTAATGGATTTTCCAAATTTGATAATAAATTGTAAAATTTATAACTGATAATTTATTAGTTAGAAAAATAAAGTAAAATATGTTTTGAAATAAAAAACGATAATCTAAAACATGGCATGGATTTGATAATATAATTCACATATAGGAAGTAGGTGATTTTTAGGGTTTGGGTAATTAATGTGAAATTGAGTCTAAATCTACATATATGCTTAATAGGTTCTTTGGAAGCCTAGGCTTGGACCTAGATTTGGCTTTGGACTATTTAGACTCTAAAATAAGGTATGTTTGCATCCCCTATTATTATTTTGAACAATAACCTACTTCTATCTTTATCTTGGTCCTATATACAATAACCTACACAATTTCTGTTTCTTTTGAAAATATATTTCTTATGGAATACCTGATTTGTTTTTGATCTTCTGATCATAATATTGTGATGGACATTCTTTTGGACTCAATCTTATATTTTGTTTCAAGATGGAACTCTACTTGTTGATATGTGCTACTTTTTCCCCGTTATGTGGTGGTTGTTTAAATGTCATTTTGTGGTAGCAATCTTGTTTAATCTGACTATGCTTTTACTTGCCTCTCTATTAAGCATGATATGTGGCCCAGTAGCCCTAGAATAGTGTAATTATATTGGTTTTTGGGTTGTGTGCCCATGTATTATTTTTGGGATGGAGGTTGTGTGCCCCATAACCGGGTTTCAAGTCTGTGAGGCTTGCCCCACCGTTATATATATTGAGAGTCTGGTAGTACGTCATTCTTTATCATGTTTCAAGTTTGTGAGACTTGTCTGCCTTTGTTATTTATATTGTTCTAGTACTATTTTTATCTCATATAGATGCAGGTTGATGTTATTATTGAAGGGTTGTGTGCCCTAATTTTTGACTTGTGTTTATGTGGAACAATATTTATGTTTTATTAATGGCAAGTATCTCTTTTGTTATCATACAATTACAATTCATTCCTATTGATACCCACTTGGGTAGTCCTATACTTTTCTTTGGGAAGCCTTTTATTTGACATCCTTTATTTCCTAACATTGCTCAATTCCAATTTTGTATGTACATACCAACTTTTTGCTAATGTCGTCTTCTCTTTTCCTTTTGTGGGGTACACTTCGAACCCCAGAGTTAGATCAAGGTGGAGACAAGGAGGTTGGACTAGGACCTCAACAAATTTGATTGAAACCTTATGGGAGACTCCCTTGAAGTTGTTAGGTGATCCTCATCTAGTCCTATGTTTAGTTACTTTTTCCTTTATCTCAACATGCATGGTGAAAGTCTAGTAATGATAACCAGTTTGTAATGGTTAGGTACATATTTAAATTTCTCTTATACTTTTGGTGTCATGATACATACATGTTGAATGAATAACTTATCATCCCTTTTTGTGAAAAATTTATGTTGGTGTTTGGTTATATGGTTTATGGCTTTTTTATTTTAGTAAGGAGTGGATTCTCTCTGGGATCCCACCCCTTAAAGAATGGTATCAGACAGTTCTTGTCAATTATCTAAATATTAAAATCTTGACTCCTTAGGATGTTTACCTTTTTCATAGGTTGATTATACCTAGTACCCTTGCCTTGTGTAGAAGAAACCCTAATGGAGTGAGATAACTCATCTATTAACAACCATGTTTGTTGTGAGACACCTCAGAACCCTAGGTTTGGGATGCCAAGGATGGATCCTCCCTTTACCCCTCTTATGACTCAAGTCACTCCTCCAACTAGAAGTGGACCATTAGTAGGTTAGGAAACATCAGCCTCTACTGTTGCTAATGTGGGCATAGTCATCACTCTAGAGCTAGAGTTGGTGATGTTTCAACAATTTCTTACCAAAACTATTCCAGGGAAGTTGAACAACCCACATGTTCCTGATAAGCCTAAAGAGTACTCAATAATGGAATTAATGAAGATGAAACCACCCTACTTTAAGGGTTAAGGTGAAATAGAGATGGTCAAAAAAATTTATTGTTGGGTACTAGCCATACAGTGTAAATTTGATTGTATGACATGTCCTCCACACCAGAAGGTTAGGTTTGCTTCATATGTGCTAGATGGACCAGCCCGAGTTTGGTGGAATGGGATAGAAAGGACTTGTGATATCTCTACCATGATCTGGGAGAATTTTTTGGTGATTTTTTATGGGAAGTACATATACATTGTTGCTCTAAAGAAGAAGGCAAAATTCTATAGTTTGAAGCAAGGTTACCTATTTGTTTTTGCCTATGTACAAAATTTTATGTTGCTTGAACTCTATGCATCTAGACTCGGTGAAGAATGTAGAGCTGACCTATATCTCCAAGGGCTTAATTACAATGTAGGTCATGCTCTTATTCCACAACTCCCCTTGACCTTTCAATAGATGGTTGATAAAGATTTGGCTATGTAATCTTACCCAGAATTTCAACCAAGGGATCTTGATAAGAAGAGGAAGTTTTTAGGTGATGATCAAAAGAGAGACAAGTGTGCTAAGTGTAATGGCCATCATCCTCCTAGAAAGTGTTCTCATTAAGGGAATCAGGATAGACCTCAACCTAGAATTCCAGTAATGTGTCATCATTACAATGAACCTATACATATTCACCCTACATGCCCTCAAATTCATAATGTTCATGTACCAGCTCAACGAAAACAACAACCTCAAGTACCTCCTCAGAATAATGGCAACAATAATAGAGGAAGGCCTATTGAGAGATGTGTTAGAAGAGTTTTTTCTTTGGATGGCCAAGAACTCTATGATAATAATCATGTTGAAGGTAACCCTTAGTCTCATAGTTAGACATTATAGTTATGTTTTCTTTTTGTATGATACCTTTGTGGATGAATGTAAGGAAGTGTTTGAGGTTATACTTGTACCTATAGAGTCATTTGACTTTTTAAGATGAATCTTTTTGAGGGGTGGTAAATAGTTATTTTTTAAATATGGATGTTTAGATTTCAAGGAAAAAATTCCTTTAAGGGGTGATATGCTATAACATACTGATATTTGGAACATTATCCTATTCTAAGGTTAAGAGGTTATAGACCTTACTTTTTGGGATTAGCCAAAAAAGATTGAGTTTATACCTAATAGTAGTAAATTGTAACCCTAATATGATAATGCATTAATAAAAACAATTATGACCTAATGATCTTATAATAATCTTTAGTCCAATAAAATATGTCACATGTGATGAGGATGATTAAGAGAAATAATGTACATAGGAGCAGGTGTCCATGATTGAGAATATTGGTACATAATTCAAATAAATAATGATTTGATGAGTTTAAAGAGTTAAATAATAACCATAAAGAATTTCATGCACAATAATAATATATAATCCTTTTGGTTGTAATATGATGGTATGGGACACATTTGAAAGAATGATAATAATAATGATGAAATAATATGTTAACTAAAATAATAATAGGACACAAATGTTTTTAATGTAAAACTCACAAAGGGAAGACTAATTGGGTAAGAATAACTTCAAATTCATTTTCTTTGGATATATTTTGTCTTGGAGGCTAAGTTTCACAATTTTGGGATAATAATAATTATGTTTATTATATTAAGAAAAGAAAAGGGTGATTTACTCCAAAATAAGAAATAAAATATTTAATGACTCCAAAAAAGAAAACTAATCTTAGAGTCAAAATGTACATGTTAAAATAATCATATGTGTGAATTTTCAACTAATTTGGACAATCTTTAATGTTCTAATGTGTTTAGGAGAGAGGAAGTATAAATAAGGGTCAAAATATTAAATAATATAATAAATAATACCAAGGGACAAAATTGATGACTAATTAGTGTCTAACATGCTTAAGTTAACTTGAACATGAAGTTTCACATTAATTGGGTAATTCTAGAAGTCTCTACTATGATATGAATTATATTAAAATAATTAAATGAAATACTAAAAGTCTCCAAAAAATGAAAAGTAATAATTGGATTCTACATATCCTAGTTAGGCTAGATGCCAAATTTCATTAATTTTGGAGTTTGTTTGCACCCTCAAATGAGGAGAGAGAAAAAGGATAAATAATTAAATAATGCATTATAATATGTGTATGATTTAGAATATGTATATGTGTCACACTGCTCATAGATGTGTGGAAGACTTCTAGTCGTCAGATCAAGAATTCGACGACTCAAAAGTCATCACTAACCTCATGACCAAATAGGAAAGTGCTTCCGAGAATATATGATTTTTAAATCATATTTTCTCTTGCCACAATTAATCATTCCTCGAGATTTCTTTGCCCACACATTCCTTTTTGGATTCCGCATCCAACAAACTATACCTTGTGATCTCTCATGGTGTACGTGCAATTTGCTGAATTTGGCCACCATTTCTCTTGAACCTCCCACACCCACGAAACCTAAAAACTAGCCCATACCTATAAATAAGGGTACCCCAACCTGAATCATCCCCCATAACATTCTCCTCTTCGCTCAATCATTATCTTGTTCATGTGATTGGCTTTTGGTGATCATGTTTGGTTTTGATCTTGCGGTAGGTTGCTCTTCTTCTCCTCATCACCTTTTTTTGATCACAGTTGGCAGTAGGTTCCTTGAACCTTCCTCATTCTTTTTGCATTTTTGGTTTCTCAGATTATCACTGATCATGGATTTTTCCAAATCCATTGTACGTTGCTTCTTGTGAAGGACTATAGTGGTGGGCAAGAAGTTGGGGAAGATTCACCTTCATGAAATTTCCCTTTTGCCCTCCTGTATTTCCTATTTCCTTTTTCCTTTATTTGCCATGTGGCGGTATTTTGATCTTTTCACAGTCGCTTGTTTTTTGTCCGCGTTGAAGCGAGTTGCCAGGTTGTCACTGGGGATGCCCGAGTTGTCCCGCTCTGATTGGGCCAACTCAGCACGTACACCCTCACCCTCTCTCTTCCACTCTCACGGGTGTATTGCTGATGTGAAATTATTTGATTGGATAATTTTCAAAAATTCATAATTAATTAACCTTAACTCAGAAAAATAAAATAGAATATGTGTAGAAATTGAAAAATTATAACCTATCTAATGGTGTTAATTTTTTACCTAAATCTAATGCTATAAAAGGTGCTTTTAATGGATTTTCCGAATTAGATACTAACATGAAACATTCATAGCTAATTATTTATAAGTCAGAAAAATAAAGTAAACAAATTTTGTAATTAGAAAATTATAATCTAAAACATGGCATGGTTTTATAATCTAATTCACATATTAGAAAAAAAGTGATTTTTAGGGTTTGGGTAATTAATGTGAAATTGACTCTAAATCTACATATATACTTAATAGTTTCTTTGGAAGCCTAGGATTTGACCTAGGTAGGACTTTGGACTATTTAGAGTCTGAAATAAGGTATGTTTACATCCCCTATTATTCTTTTGAGCAATAACCTACTTTTATCTTTCTATGGGATCCCACTTCTTACACATCGTGGTCGTAATCTATTGATTCTAAGGTACAAAAATAGAAAACAAAGAAACCAGAACTCACCTCCAGATGCAATTGAGGATTCACAACATTAGCTTCTCATGCAAGGCATTGCAAGCCGTATAAGGAAAGTGGTTTGGTGGCAGACCAAAAGGCAACCAAGGAATAAATTGTCTCAATAGGTTATATATATATAAGATTAGGCATGAGAAGAAGATTGAGCATATCATAAATATTTTATTAAAAGATAGGATTTTGTGCTAGTAAGATGTGGAATTGAATTTGCAATCTGATGGAACTTGTTTTGCGAAGTTTTGTTGAGAAACGAGTGTGTTATGCCCCAAAACCCGAACCTCTATGTATTGTTCATGCAGACAGCTCTGTCTAGAGGTTGGAGATGACCCACAAATCACTCGGTCTGCAAGCAGAGCAGCCGATAACCGCAGAGGACTCGAGAACCAAATAGAAAAGTATTAAATGTCCAAAACTATAGTCTTGTGATGAATTAAATGTATAAAAGTTTCTATAATTATTTCAGGGTACAAACGAAGTCCAGATAAACCCAAATTTGGTATGTTAGCTATTTTTGTGGTGAGGAGTCGAATTTTGGTATTTTTTTATTTTTGAGCACTTCTAGTATTTTATTTAATATTTTAAATATTATCACTTAGTATGAATTAGAGGCATCTATAAACTCTGAAACTTGACCTAAAAGCAATAATAAATATAAGGAATATGATTCTTCCATAATTAATTTTTTTCAACATAATATTTAATTTTTTTGGGTCTTTAAATTATATTCTCTCTCCTAAATAAACTAAAATATTTAAGATTGTTCACATTAGATGAAAATTCACACTTAGGCTGATTTTGGCATGTAGACTTCAAATTTGGAGTTTAATTCCACTTTTGGAGACTTTTAACAATTTATTTAATACTTTTGGATTTTATCGTGTTTTCTTTTCCAAAAAGAACTAAGATAATTATTATTATGTAAATAATGTGAAACTTGGCTCCCAAGGTAAGGAACACATTTTCACTATTATATTATTATTTTGAGATTTCTTTTTATGGGTTATGGTACCATTAGGAATTTTGACACATTACCCTTATATTTAACAAAATATAAATCAACACTTACTTAATTAAGTCCTATTGATGTCACCTTGTTATATACTTATTATGAACAAGAAATTACCTTTTACACAGTAAACATGTTTAGTTTATTTATTCCACATTAATTAAATGATATGACAATATTAATATGAAATTACCAACTACTACTCAAAATCAAATTATTCATTTTTATTTACCCAACATGTTAGTAGAGAAAATATATGTAATATATATCATGATGTTGCCACATAATCAAATTATTATGTAGATGTGTGTTAATTTTTATCCTTGTATGGGTCATACCTAATAAACCAATCTTACTATATTCTAATATTAGAATAGGTTAACATTCTAAGTTTGGTTTGTTACAACACTCCACCCCTTTAAACAATTTCATCCTTGAAATCTAATAATCCCAAATACTTGTACTCCACCATTTTAAAAGGTTTTACCTTCTAAGTGAAACAACTCTATATGTTCAGGAAAGTCTTTTCGTAACTGATGTACTTCAACACTTTCATATGTAAGGTATTACACAAAATAGAAAACATATCTTTATAGTCTATCTAGGAGATTAGCGGTTACTTGTGTATCTTTTAGTTGTGAATGTTTAAGGGTTTATGTTGTTCATAAAACATGTATTCAACTAACATGTCAACAAACTAGGGTTGAGCTTTCTATTCTAACTAATTTTAGGGATTCTCTTTCCATACTTCATACAATATTCTATTGGGACTTAGTTTAATAAAGCATCAATAAAATTAGAGAATGTTTTTGTACATATCGTAGTATAATGGAAAATAAGTTTTTCTTCGAGAAGTCCGGCGATATAAAACAAAATGATCTTAAAATCAATGCGAGAAACCAAGTCACAATTTTATACATAGTTGATCTCCTTACCAACTATTTCTTCATTCTCATAACATATCTCCTTCCGAAAGTTAGAGCTTAACTTCCAAAGGGATACATCACGACCAACCTACATTGTAAGGTAAGAGGAACTAAATCCTTAGCAGATCAAGGTTTACTAAGCCTTATTCTTATGTGAACCTCATATAATTATAAATCGATCCTTTCATTATCTTTTAAATGACATATGCATGTTTTAGGATAAACATCTCATTTAGAGGGTAATTATGTAGATTAAGGGTTCTAATTTAGGAGATAAAATTGAAATAGTCAGAAATCTGATCATTATGGCTCTGATACCATCTTGTAAGGAGTGGGATCCGACAGGGGATCCACTCCCTGATAAATATGAGAATAAACTCATCTATCCAAATAGCCTTTCAAGCATACTCAAATAGACATATTGTTTCTCAACTGATTATATACAAAAGAGGCCAAACTATAGCAGCGGAAATAAATTTCATGACTATATTCATTTTTATCAAAGTACATTATCATCTCCCATATAGGGTTACATGAATATTTTAAGGATCTTAGCAGAGTCATATCCAGCTATCTTAAATATGTCTCCCCAAAAGCTTCATCTAGTAGGTCCATGTCCCCAAGTCTAATCTTCCAAGTCCTACACCTTAGGTTGTTCCACCAATGGGTATATTGAAAGACAACACCCATGAGGAGGAAAAACAAAAGGAATGGACATCATAAAATCTTAGTATGTGCAGTACATAACAACTGGGCCATACTTAAGATAGAGAAAAGTCACGCAGGATATCAAATAAAGGAGAGGTTCAAAAACAAGAAGTTCCAAGAGGATTTAACAGGTTAAGAGATGAGGGATTATAGTAAAATAGATGATTGACTGAAAGACAATATTGTTATATAACAATCAGTTATAATTCATAATTAGTTCATGTAAACAATTAGACCATTATTATATATGTAGGGCGAAGACCCATAAATCTCAGCCTAAGTCGGGTAGCAAGGCACACCATGGGAGGAAAGGCATGCCCAATATATATAATACGACTGGGAAGCTGCACTAGAGGTGGAAAAGTGCACCCAAATACCATCGTAAGTACAAATGTACATGCCACTATAAATAAACCAAGTCTATTTGCACACGCACAAGATATAAAAGCAAGATATAATTCCATTCATTATCAATATGAGTCAAATAAGAGAATGTGATTATTTCAATAAATAAGCCAAATGACCATAAATAGTAGAGCCTCATGATATAAACAATAAATTAGGATTAGCAAGGAAACAGGAAGCTAAATTCAGAGATGAACAAGTTTATTCAAAAATGCCTCATGTGGGAAAATTTGTTGGTGAACATAGTATTTCCTTGATAACAAAAAAAGATGTGAATACCTTAACTTGAGTTGTTAAATTAGATATTGAATCCTAACCCTCCAAGTCTATGGTCAATCAAACCTGCATATAGGTTTGGATCAAAAAATTAGGGTTTAAGTTTGAAAATATTTATGCAATATGAAAATCCAAAAAAAAATGATCGGTAAAATCCTACATCAGTTCTTGAGATTGATCCAACATGGATTTTAGGGTTTCTTAAAGATAAATCTTGACTCAAAATTAAAACTTTATTAATTATTATATTTTCTTTCATGATCATAAGTGAAAACAAATCACTTAATACTCAAATCTTCAATAAAAACATATATTGATACTAGATTATATCTCAGAGAGTAAATTCAAGGTTATGATTATGGATGGGACTCCAATATCTCATCTTTATCTTTCATATGCTATCTTTAAGTGTTAATGTGGTATTATAAAGATTTAGAACCATAAAAATCTGATCTTTAGAACTCGTGAATTAGGCGTTTAAACTTGGAACAAAATATAGAGAAAATTTTAATGATTCCAAAACACATTTTTTTATAATTTGTGGAGATCCCAAAAGAGAGTTATGGTTCTACAATTTTTAAGGTATTTATAAATTATTTGTGAAATCTTTTTGCAACAAACCAAAATGACCTTATATTATTTCTTGAAAATTTATAGCACGATGGACAAGATTGTCAGACTTTATTTACATAAGTATGCGGCTAAAATCTAATGAAATAGGGTCATTTACTAAAATGTCCACACAAATGAAATAACGAGAATACATTGTATGAGGGCAAGGAGGTAGTTTCCCTGACCTATGTCCCCTAACCTCATGCGCGTGCCATAGGAGACAACTAACACTGGAGTAGGTGATCGAATTTTGGGGAAACTCATCATTGTCATAATAGACTGATTCTAAGGTACAAAAATGAAGAAAGAAGCTACTCAAACTCACTTCCAAATGCAACTGAGGATTCATAAAATTGGTTGCTTGTGCGAGCTGCCACAAGACATAAAAGGAAAGTGGCTTGGAGGTGGACCAAAATGCAACCAAGGAAGAAATTGGCTTGAGAGGAAAGTTGTTTGGGGTGAGACGAAACCCTAGGATATGTTAGATATATATAAGATTAGGTTCCATGGTGTATGGAATTAGATCTCCAAAGTAGGCTTCAGAAGATGTAAGGAGTGAGATCCCATAGGGGAACCACTCCCTAGTAAAAATTTGAAGAATAGAACCTCCAAACCAATCACACCCAAAAGGTATGTTGGAGTGGGTGTAAAATTTTCAAATCTTATTAATGGTATTCAAAACAACCAAAGTTTAGCAAAAGAAGCGAAATATTGACTATATTAAATTTTTCACAAGGTTACAAAATAACATCATAATCTCCCACATAGGGTTTACCTGTAAGATACAACATATGGATCCAAGTACAGGGAAATCTAAACCATATCAAGATTGTCTCCAAGATTTAACTTCTGAAGATATGTCCAAGTCTTCATGCCATATCATCCAATTCCTTCACCTAGGGTTAGAAGCATACCCCAACAAGAAGAGAAAAATAGAAGACATCAACAAAGACTGGTATGTGCATACTAAATAGGAAATTGAGCAATATGGGGAATAAAGGATATCTTTAACATCCCTAATTTTTAAGAGTAGAATAAAACATTTTATGTAGTTTTATTTAAATAATATTTAGTTCAGAGCCTTAATGCAATTTTTCCAAATTAGTTTTATTTCTAGGATTTTAAATACAAAGAGAAATAAGAAAGGGCTCCAAATAATTTTCTTTTATATTAATGTGTTGCAAATAGGTGTAATAATGATAATATGTCTTCCCCTTTTCTTTTATTAAATAAATCTTACAGTAATGGAAGAGAAAGAGAAAGAGAAAGAGGAAGAAAAGAAACAACCATTTGAAATTTAGACATTAATGTGTTTTTTCCTTTTTATAAATTTCAAAATAAAGCTTCTAATGTTCATTTTCTCTCTCCTCTAAGAAAAGTGCATAAAAAGGCAATAAATGAGTAGGCCATGAATTTAAATAAGATGAATAGTTATAAACTCGAATTTTGGAGTAAAATCCCAAAAAATAAATTCCCCATCCTTTATCTAATTAGTTACTACACTTAAATTAAGATAAGAAATCAAAAGAGAAAACATGGACCAAAAATTAAGGAAACTTAAATCTGATTGATTAGGAATATTCTAGACCCTTTAATTAGTCAATGGTCCAAGTTTAGACTCATTGGGAGTTTGTTTGACCCTCCAATTAAAACAAGAAAGATTTATATATAGATTTAATAGGTTTTACATTTAACGTCTCGGTTTTCCCTAAAGTCTCGGCTTTTGATATTTGTCATGTGTTACTTCATCCATTTTATTTTTCGTGCGCATCCGCAACCCTTGGATCAGGATCCAACGGCACACCAGTCATCTTCTTCCTCCATTTTTCTCGTGAGCTAAGGCCGTTCCACAGGCCGTTTTTCCCCAACTTCGTTCTCACTCCACAATCCACCGTTTCTCTTGATTCTTTCACCCACGAAACTGTGAGGTCAATCCGATCTGAGCGAGCCCTAACTCGCGCCCTCTCGTGCTCGGTAGGGCAAACATCCAATATAGGGTTGCACCCCCCTTGCACAGACGACGTGCTAGCCTCCTCCGCCTCCATCTAAGGAGCCCGAAGGCATCACCGAACCCCAATTACCTCCCCTCCTCGCTCAATTTCTTCTCTGAAGCTCCGACTCTCCCCCACCTACTCGATTTGTCTTCTCTGGTGACCCAAGCTTTGCCCCAACACCCTACACCATCTCCAATCGATCAGACCTCCAGTAAGCATCTATCACCCCTTGCGGTTCTTCTCGTGTCCTCAGTTTGCCTCGTGATCACCCCTGCTAGCGGGTCCTGTAGTTGTCGCCTGTGCTTGCAGACGCTAGTCGCCATGGCATCACAGTGGATTCCAGGCCACAAAGACGACACCTCTGATCTCGTTTGGCCTCAAGGATGGATTTCTGATCCCCAGCATGCCCTCTCTAGCTCGATTCTTTGCCGTTTTGACCTATGGACTGCCGCCCCTGTTCTACCTCATGATTCTCTGTCTCCAGCCTCTCCAGTGAGGTAGTGTTGTTTCTGCCTTTATCTTGGGTTAACGCCTTCGTCGTGAGGCCAGGAACCCATCTCTGGTTTCGGTTTTACATGGGAAAGTCTTCTCCTTGAGCTTCCCATGATGGGCACACCTCCAGGCAGAGTCCATGACGCCTCACACCATGGCCATGGAGTTTGTACTCCAGTACCTTCCAGAGACCCCTAATGGCTTGATGGATTCGTTTGGATGCGAAGAGCTCACTGGTAGCCTTAGTTCCCGTGAATTCCCTCCCTTTCACCGTAGATCAAGGAGCTTTCAGCTCCAGGAAATGGCTCGACGCGCCATGGCTGAGGGGTGAAGAATCTAGGTCACGAAATGACCTTGGTACCCCTGTCGGTTTAATTCGACGTTTTAAATCGTGAAGGGTATTTTAGGATTTTCAAAAATTTTCTTTGATTTTCATTGACATGTTCTTCGGAAATTTGTATTAAATCTCATGTTTATTGGAAAATTACTCAAAAATATGTTTTGGAAATGGTTTTTCACGAGGAATCCAAATATATGGTTTTTAGAGTCTTTTTCTGAATCAACATCTCTTGGTTTTGTAGAATTAAATCTAGGGTTTAATATTAGTAATAATGTGTATATTGATGTGACATATGTTTGGAACATGACAATTAGGGTTCTTTAGACCCAGAGAGTGATTGAGACTCACTCAACCTAGGAAGAGAGAGAATACACTCTCCAAGTGAAAATGTAAGTGGTCCATGCAATTGAACATAGTTAATTTGTTTGATTTAAAGTATGCATGTATGAATTGCAATGAATGCCATGTTTATGTTATTTACTATTCCTAATTGCTAAAGTCAGCAAAGTTAAGATGTATTGAATTTCATATTATGTATAATATCATCTTCATGAATCTTAATGATAAAGTTACAAATAAGATTAAATGTAACGCTAAGAGTTTTAAGAGAAAGAAGAAAATGTTAATGTTAAGCTTATATAAGTACCTCATAAGAGAAGATGCACTTCGGTGCATAAGAGAAGAGGCACCACAGTGCAACCTAAGAGGCACTTCAGTGCATAAGAGAAGAGGCACATTTGTGCAACCCGAGGTTACTTATATAAGTTAAGATAAAAGAAATTGATCTAAAAGAAAATGCATGACTTTTCAATGTTTAATGTTTAATGTTACTGCTTATTTTCAGTTTTCAAGTTTTCTTTTATTATAACATGTTCAATCCACTTACCATTTGTTTGATGCATGGTTGGGGGCATGATGCCCACATGTAAGGAGCAAGATTAGGATGGAGAAGCTTTTGACATACAAGAACTAGCTCAAGGAATCCTCAAGATGAAAGGACCTAGTGGGGTTCCATTTACCAAGGTGATCCAAGACATAAATATTATGTAAAGTATCCATAGTTCTATCATAAAAATAGATTAGACTTCATAGATGAGCTTGATGTAGTTTCTTTTTTCCAAAAACTATGTATGAATCATATTTTATACAATGTCAAGTGTTTTATTTATTCAAATTGCAAAAAGGTTATCATTTATGTGACACCCCCTTGAGTAAAGAGCTTCCGCTCAATGATTTATACATGTGATGAAAAGTGGGGTGTTACAATATGGTATCAGAGTAATTTGGTAAATGGTCACTAGGCAAACATGATTCTCATAGTCACCTCAGAGTGAAGGTGTAAAATTAGGATTTAGTAATAGATATGTCACGCCCTAGTATGACTAGAAGAGGAATAGAAGTGATAAGGATAGATGGTTATCGAGTGTCCAACTAAACCTAGCTAATGATATAACCTCTCCACTCTCATTGGTTAAGGCCACCCAACTAAGACTTAAAGAGGAATGTCATGAGAATAAGACCTATCTTGCATTTCTCCTTTCTTACTGGTGCATGTGGTATGGGACATGTGCATTAGTAGGCGAGTGAGAGGTAGCATAGTAAGATCCCACATCTCTAGGTATGTGCCTGATCACCACATAACTAGGAATATAGAAGTTACCTAAATGACCTAAGATTAGATAGGCATCTGCACCTAGTGATGGGTAGTCATGACAAGGTTGAGTCAAATGCCTCAAATATGACTATGGGTTGGCTTGGCTTAATAAAGCCTAAGTATCGGTTGAGAGGAAGACCAAAGTAAAAGTTAATCCATGTCACATCAATGTCATATATATATATATATATATATATATATATATATATATATATATATATATTTATATATATATATGTATATATATATATATTTTTTTTTTCAATGCAAAATATTGAGCACAATTGAACCTTGAAAAGTAATTTGTCAATGAATGGAAAGGTTATGTAAACCTTAAGGTGGGTAGTACCTTAGGAACTTTTGAGGACAAAATTTTATTAAGGTGGGTAGTAATGTAACATCCCTAATTTTTAAGAGTACAATAAAACATTTTATGTAGTTTTCTTTAAATAATATTTAGTTAAGAGCCTTAATGCAATTTGTCCAAATTAGTTTTATTTCTAGGATTTTAAATACAAAGAGAAATAAGAAAGGGCTCCAAATAAGTTTTTGTTATATTAATGTGTTGCAAATAGGTGTAATAATGATAATATGTCTTCCCCTTTTCTTTTATTAAATAAATCTTAAAGTAATGGAAGAGAAAGAGAAAGAGAAAGAGGAAGAAAAGAAACAACAATTCGAAATTTAGACATTAATGTGCTTTTTCCTTTTTATAGATTTCAAAATAAAGCTTCTAATGTTCATTTTCTCTCTCCTCTAAGAAAAGTGCATAAAAAGGCAATAAATGAGTAGGTCGTGACTTTAAATAAGATGAATAGCTATAAACTCGAATTTTGGAGGAAAATCCCACAAAAGAAAATTCCCCATCTTTTATCTAATTAGTTACTACACTTAAATTAAGATAAGAAATCAAAAGAGAAAATGTGGACCAAACATTGAGGAAACTTAAATTTGATTGACTAGGAATATTCTAGACCCTTTAATTAGTCAATGGTCCAAGTTTGGACTCATTTGGAGTTTGTTTGACCCTCCAATTAAAACAAGAAAGATTTATATATAGATTTAATAGGTTTTACATTTAATGTCTCGGTTTTCCCTAAAGTCCCGGGTTTTGATATTTGTCACGCGTTACTTCATCCATTTTATTTTTTGCATGCATCCACAGCCCTTGGATCAGGATCCAACGGCACGCCAGTCTTCTTCTTCCTCCATTTTTCTCGTGAGCTAAGGCCATTCCACATGCCGTTTTTCCCCAACTTTGTTCTCACTCCACAATCCACCATTTCTCTTGATTCTTTCACCAATGAAACCATGAGGTCAATCCGATCTGAGCGAGCTCTAACTCGTGCCCTCTCGTGCTTGGTAGGGCAAACACCCAATATAGGGCTGCACCCCCCTTGCACAGACGACGTGCTAGCCTCCTCCGCCTCCATCTAAGGAGCCCGAAGGCATCACCGAACCCCAAGCACCTCCCCTCCTTGCTCAATTTCTTCTCCGATACTCCGAATCTCCCCCACCTACTCGAGTTGTCTTCTTCGGTGACCCGAGCTTTGCCCCGGCGCCCTTCACCATCTCCAATCGATCGGACATCCAGTAAGCATATATCACCCCTTGCGGTTCTTCTCGCATCCTCAATTTTCCTCGCGATCGCCCCTGCTAGCGGGTCCTGTAGAGCCACCGCCTGTGCTTGCCGACGCTAGTCGCCATGGCATCACAATGGATTCCAAGCCACAAATACGGCACCTTTGATCTCATTTGTCCTCAAGGATGGATTTATGATCCCCAGCGAGCCCTCACAAGCTCGATTCTTCGTCGTTTTGAGCTACGGACTGACGCCCCTATTCTACCTCGTGATTCTCTCTCTCCAGACTCTCCAGTGAGGTAGTGTTGTTCCTGCCTTTATCTTGGGTTAACACCTTCATCGTGAGGCCAGGAACCCATCTCTGGTTTCGGTTTTACATGGGACAGTCTTCTCCTTGAGATTCCCGTGATGGGCACACCTCCAGGCAGAGTCCCCGACGCCTCACGCCATGGCCATGGAGTTTGTACTCCAGTACCTTCCAGGGACCCCAAATGGCTTGATGGATTCATTTGGATGCGAAGAGCTCACTGGTAGCCTTAGTTCCCGTGAATTCCCTCCCTTATTACCGCAGATAAAGGAGCTTTCAGCTCCAGGAAATGGCTCGACGCCATGACTGAGGGGTGAAGAGTTCAGGTCATGAAATGACCTTGGTACCCCTGTCGGTTTAATTCGATGCTTTAAATCGTGAAGGGTATTTTAAGATTTTCAAAAATGCCACATGACTTTTCTTTGATTTTCATTGACATGTTCTTTGGAAATTCATATTAAACCACTTTTTTATCGAAAAATTACTCAAAAATATGTTTTGGAAATGGTTTTTCATGAGGAATCCAAATATATGGTTTGTAGAGTCTTTTTCTGAATCGAAAACTCTTGGTTTTGTTGAATTAAATCCAGGGTTTAATATTATTAATAATGTGTATATTGATGTGACATATATTTGGAACATGACAATTAGGGTTCTTTAGACCCAGAGAGTGATTGGGACTCACTCAACCTAGGAAGAGAGAGAATACACTCTCTAAGTGAAAATGTAAGTGGTCCATGCAATTGAACATAGTTAATTTGTTTGATTTAAAGTATGCATGTATGAATTGCAATGAATGCCATGTTTATGTTATTTACTATTCCTAATTGCTAAATGCAGCAAAGTTAAGATGTATTGAATTGCATATTATGTATAATATCATCTTCATGAATCTTAATGATAAAGTTAAAAATAAGGTTAAATGTAACGCTAAGAATTTTAAGAGAAAGAAGAAAATGTTAATTTTAAGCTTATATAAGTACCTCATAAGAGAAGAGGCACTTCGGTGCATAAGAGAAGAGGCACCTCGGTGCAACCTAAGAGGCACTTCGGTGCATAAGAGAAGAGGCACATTTGTGCAACCTGAGGTTACTTATATAGGTTAAGATAAAAGAAATTGATCTAAAAGAAAATGCATGACTTTTCAATGTTTAATGTTTAATGTTTAATGTTAATGCTTATTTTCAGTTTTCAAGTTTTCTTTTATTATAACATGTTCAACCCACTTACCATTTGTTTGATGCATGGATGGGGGCGTGATGCCCACAAGTAAGGAGCAAGATTAGGATGGAGAAGATTTTGACATACAAGAACTAGCTCAAGAAATCCTCAAGATGAAAGGACCTAGTGGGGTGCCATTTACCAAGGCGGTCCAAGACATAAATATTATGTAAAGTATGCATAGTTCTATCATAAAAATAGATTAGACTTCATAGATGAGCTTGTTGTAGTTTCTTTTTGCCAAAAACTATGTATGAATCATATTTTATACAATGTCAAGTGTTCTATTTATTCAAATTGCAAAAAGGTTATCATTTATGTGACACCCCCTTGAGTAAAGAGCTTTCGCTCAATGATTTATACATGTGATGAAAAGTGGGGTGTTACAATATAAAAATAAAGGCTTCCCATAGAAAAGTAAAGGACTACCCAATTGGGCATAAAAGAAAAGAATCACATCATATGTTATAGGAAATACTTTCCATAAAATATATAATAAAAATGGTTCCACAAAAGCAGACATAATCTTTTTGGGCACAAACCACAAAAACCAACATGCATGTGAGATAAACATAACACTAGAACAATATAAAGAGAAAGACAGCCAAGCCTCATAAACTTGAAACCCTATAGAGATGACATACCGCCAACTCCCGATATATATAAAAGTTGGGCCAAACCTCACAAACTTGAAACATGGGTATGGGGCACCATCACCTCCATCCCAATAATAACATGGGCATATTGACCAAAAACCAATGCAATTACACTATGCTAGTACTACTGAATCACATAGCATGTTTAATGTAGAGGCAAGTAGAAAGTATAGTCAGATTATACAAAATTACCATCATATTAATGGTCAACAAAAACACCACCATCCAAGTGGAAAAAGATATCACATATCATTAAGTAGTGTTCCAACTTGAACTCTGTATAAGAAATATACCAAGAGAATTCCCAAATATGATCACAAGATCAGTAACAAATAAGATAATTCAAATGAAACATATTTTCTAAAAGAACAAGATATTGTGTAGGTTAATGTCCATAGGACCAAGAGAAAGATGAAAATAGGTTATTGCTCAAAAAGAAAAATAAGGGATGCAAGCATACCTCTCTTCAAAGTATAACGGTCCAAGGTTACTTCTAGATCAAAATCTAGGTCTCCAAAGTACCTATTAATCATGTATGTGAAATTAAGGTTAGCTTTACTTTGATTTCACAAACCCCAAAAGTCACCTTTTTCCTTACATGTGATGTAGGTTGTCAAAACCATGCCATGTTTTAGATTATCTTTTTCTGAGTTCAACACATATTTTATTATATTTTTTTGACTTTTAAATACTTAGTTATAAATTTTGCAAGTTATTAATTATTTAGGAAAATTCATAAAAATAACCTTTTATAGCATTATATTTAGGAAACAAGATTAGTACCATTAGAAATCTTATATTCTTCTTATTTCAAAAATTATTTTACTTTAATTTTATGAGCTATGAAATAATTACTATGAATTTTCGAAGCATAGGTAATCAAAAAATTCCAAGTCAGAAATTTGTCTGTGAGAAGACAAGAGAGATAGGTAGAGGGTGCTCACACTGAGTTGGCCCAATCACAGGTAGCCAACTCAGTCGGTCCCACCAACAACACAGCAACTTGTATCAAAGTGGAAACCAAATATAAACAGGCATTAAAAGACTAGTTTGCCCTTGCTCAGCGTGACAAAATAAATTGGAGAAAAGGGCAATCTCGAGAGACCATCCCGAGCAATGTTCTTTGTTGATCATCATGTTAGCAAATGAACTGGACACAAGCTTTGATTAAACCCCAAAGCTAGAGAGGAGAAATGAGAAATCGATGGTGCCTCTAAATTCCTGGGAAGAACATGAACTCAATGAGCTATTGCTCGAGGCCAAAGGAGCAGAAAGGCAAGGAAGTACCCCCAAAATAGCAACTACATTTTTGTGAAATAGGGTAGTTTTAACACATATCAAATGTGGAAAACCATAAGTCTAGCACACAAGTTATTAGCATGGATGACTCTGTGGGAATCAAACGAGATTACCTGAGGCTTTTTTGAAGGATGAAAGCTCTTCGAGATGTCCCATCATCGAAGGTCATCAATGGTAGAGAGGCAAACTCTAGGGGGTGACAACCCAATGGAAACCAGCACCAACTAGGCTTAGGAGAACACCGGTCTGGGTGTACGGAAGCTTCTAGTTCCATGAATTGAAGGGTTACCAATGGAGTTGTTGGTCAGAAGCCACGACGGTCAGAAAAGAACACTCAAGTAGGTTGAAGATGTTGGGGAGAGTCCTAAAGAAATTAGTCACTAAGATAGGTTACACTAGAGGCGATGATGCTCTACAGCTATATATATATATATATATATATATATATATATATATATATATATATATATATATATATATAGGTAGGTAGGTAGGTAGGTAGGTTTGGAGATTCCATCACTGGAAGGAAATTTAGGGCTTTCTTCTAGAAGAGGAATTTGGAGGAAAAGTAGGGATAGATCAGATCACATGGACACTACGGTTTCATTAGAGAAAGAATTGCGGAAAGATGGGAAGTGTGGAGGGTGAAAGGGACTTGTGAAGAAATCACAGCTAGGGGTCCAGAACTGTAACATCCCTGACCTGGGTTATGCTTTAACCCTAGGTGTTTTGATTAAGAAAGATGATTATATTCTTAATCTCATCTTGTGAAAAGTAATTAAGGCTCAAAAGGAACCTATGTTTCAATTATGGTCCTATTTGAACAATGTTGAAGCAATGTTTGCTTATTTTGGACTAAAGTGCAAATTACCCAAGTTGAGGGGTTAAATTGCAAATGTTACATGATAAGATGTTCCTATGATGTTGAGACATCATAAGAATGAATATGATGTAGTGGTATGGTTTCCACAAGCTTGGACACCAAGATTAAGCTTGTAAAGCAATCCTTGTGCATTAAAACCTAGTTTTGGTGTAATGTGCAATTTACCCAAAATATAGGGTTCAATATGCACATTACCACTTCAACAAGGTCCCTAATGTTTCTTAGCATCATTTAGAGCAAAGAAAATGAGAGGGACTCCTTATTTGAATTAAGTTATAGGAGAGAGAATCTTGACATTAAAATAATCAAGAATAATGCCTAATTGAAACCCTAATTCAATTTAGGGCAAAAATGAATAAAAATAATTGAAGGGCTTTCAACCAAAATGTTTTGGGTTTATTTTGAATAAGTATGGACGTTCCGTTGCTAAGATAAGGAACGAAAATATCTTAAGTAGGTGAAATTCCACTCACCTTATTATAAAGAAAAGTAATTTCCACTCACATATGGGATATTAATATAATAAGCATTAAGGTGCTTAATTTTCTTTTCTTTAAATTGAGGATAATGAAGGAGAATGAAAGGCAAGGAATATGCCTCGTACCCAAGGTAGTTGAGGGGGAAGAGGCGGTCACTTTATTGGGATTAATTGGATTTTTATAAGGCATTTTCTCTCTCATCAATTTCCTTATAAAAGTGCCATTTCTAAGCCCAAACCAAGGCCTTTTTCGGATTTTCTTCTTCCCCTTGCTTGAAAAACCGACCAAGGAGCTAGGGAGGAGCAGGGAGCACGTCCCCAACCTGTGGGTAAGCCCTTCACCTTCGTTCTCCATGATTTCATGGTGGAAATCGAAAATAAATTATGGATTCCTTCTTATTTCGATCTCCTCTTCAACCCTAGCCAACTTTTGCAATCAAAAGCTTGAGGACGAGCCTAGGGGGAGTTGCAAGAGCTTCATCCACCATTAATGGCGTGATCTTGGAGCTTTGGAGCTCAATTGGAGGCGGGTTTTATAACTCAAACCCTTAAACATTGCTATTGCATCAATTCTCTATGCTTTGTTGATTGATTTCTCCAATTTGATACACTCTTGTTTCTTTTCTGCAATTTCCATCAAGAACGGTTGCTGTTCTTGGTTTTTCGAAGGAAGGGGATGATGACATCATCCTATATGCTTATCCAAAGAAAATTACCAAGCAAAACCGTTTTGATAGCTACTCCAAATCGTTTTAATTTGATTGGCTATGCGGTTTCAGCAAACCGTTTAAGGGCAAACGGTTTGAAACCGTTTGGGAGAAAACGGTTTCAAGACCGTTTGAGATGGTTGACAAAGCGTTTACCGTTTGGGAATTGTGTTCCTAATTATGTAGTCTGATAACCCTCCAAATTTTAGGGATTAACTCCAAAGGAATTGAGAGTTGAAGGCCAATCAATTAGGCAATCAGATTGAATTATGTGCTGATTTTCAACCTGATTAACTTGACCTGGTTGAGAAAACGGTTTCAAGACCGTTTGAGATGGTTGACCAAGCGTTGACCGTTTGGGATTCCTGTTCATAATTATGTTTATGAATAACCCTCCAAATTTGAGGGATTAACTCCAAAGGAATCGTGATTTGAAGCCTAATCAATTAGGGAAACCTAATTGGATTAAGTGCTGATTTGCAATCTGATTTAATTGAACGTTTTGGGAAAACGGTCTCAAGACCGTTTGAGTGCGTTGAACAACCATTGACCGTTTGATATTACTGTTACTAATGATGTTATCTAATGACTCACCAAATTTTATGGATTAATTCCAAACGAGTCATGAGTGGAAGGCTAATCAATTGGGCTAACCCTAATTGAAATCAGTGCTGAAATCACAATGAGCTAATTTGAGATTTTGGGTTGATTAGCCCAAACGGTCTCAAGACCGTTTGGGGGATCATCCAAACGGTCTCAAGACCGTTTGGGGTCACCTCAAGACCGTTTGGAGGTCTGGGGTCAAGTATAGTTGACCAATAGAAGGTCCAAAGGTACTAATCATATTGCAATGTAGTGCTGATCTGTTGATCAACTCGATAGACCAATCCATGATGATTTTTCACTAGAATCCAAAGGTTGGATGGGCCAAACGGTCTCAAGACCATTTGGAGCTCATCCAAACGGTCTCAAGACCGTTTGGTGGTCACCCAAGACCGTTTGGAGGTCTAGGGTTGAGTATGGTTAGGTGCTTGAAGGTCTAAAGGTACCAAGTTGTTATACAATGCAATGCTGATTTGGTGATCAATCTAATGATCCAAACCTTAATTGGATGGCTTGGATTTGAGTGATATGATGGGAAAACGGTCTCAAGACCGTTTGGAGGTCATCCAAACGACCTCAAGACCGTTTGGGGTCAGGTCATACCCAATTTGGATAATGGTTCAATAGTTTCAAAGTAACCAATCTTGCATTGATTAGTGTTGTTGAATCATCGATTCCAAACCCTAATTCAATTGAATCAAACCCTAATTGATGATCAATTGAGGGTCAATTGAGAGTCAAATCAGTTGAATGTTGACCTATTAAACTCAATTGAAGTATGAGGGTAGGTCCAATTGATGACTGGTTCCATGAATTCAATGATTGAAGGAATCAACATTGAAAACCCTAATTCAATTGGATACCCTATGTAATGGAGGTCCAATGTGATTGAATCTCTAGAGAATCAAGATAATGAATGATCCATTGATCCAATGTTGATTAGTAATGATAATCAAAGAAGGTACAAAGGTTGAAACCCGAATAGTACCTAAGGGATTAGTGCCAATTAAGGGATGAATTCCTAATTGCTTATAGGGTCAATGACTTGATACACTATGTTAATCATAGTTGTATGTACTCAACTAAAGGGTGATATGACCTATTCAAGTTGAGATGTTGATATCATGAATTCATACATGAATATGATTCATGTGGTGGTTAAGAGTTATGATCCTTAAGTAAAGAGATCATGAAACCCTAAACATGAACATAAACCCTAATTGACAGGGTTATTGAACTCAAACCCTAGTTGAGGGTGTATCCTTATGAAACCCTAGTTGAGGGTGTATCCATGTGAAACCCTAGTTGAGGGTGTATCCATGTGAAACCATAACTGAGGGTGTATCCATGTGAAACCCTAGTTGAGGGTGTATCCATGTGAAACCCTAATTGAGGGTGATTTCATGAGAAACCCTAATTGGGAATGATTAGCAAACCTTGAATATGGGAAACGTGATATGAAACCCTAATGAAGGGTAATGCTATATGTAATCCCTATTCTAAAGAAGGGAGATGGTATGTGAAACCCTAATCCCAAATGAAAGAATATAATTCATACTTGAATATGATTCATGAGGGGAACTTCTGTAGCACGACCATGGTAGCTTCACTTTGCACGACCGTGCAAGGTAGCACGGCCGTGGTGGCTTCCCTTTACACGACCGTTCTTGGTTGCACGGCCGTGGTGCTCTATGCTTGATTTAGATGTGATTTGAAAGTGACCTGATATGATCGTATACCTTGATATGAAATTGATGTATTATCATTTGTACTAACCATGCTGGTATGATGTGATGATGAACATAGCCAGGTATGAGCTATGACATTTTATGTATTGACATTGTTTATTGGGCCTTATGTGCCATGCTATACCTTATTGCCTAGTATGAGGTAATAAGAGAAGTAATGGGCCTTAAGTGCCATGAGAAGATGTTTATGTAATAAGCATCATATTTACCTTGGTCAGGTGACCTGAAGGTGATAATTACCTGAAAAAGTGGTAATAATGCTAAATGATGAGCTAAGGGTTTGAATACCCAGAACCATATGATTATGGCATTGAGTTGCAAAGGAATGAAAATTCCCAGTATTGAAATGAGGGACTGAGATCCCCATGTCTTATAAAGACTGAGAAGTGATTAATGGAAATAGTACATGTTTTCTTTATAGCATTTGTCTTATTAAGTTATGTTTGGAAACTTGGTTGATGCTAAAAGAATATGATAATGTACTTAATTAATCAAGTGATACCATATAATGTAGTTGCCCTGATCACAGATCCATCAGCGTCAGAATTAGCTGAATGGTGAAACGAGTTTACTCGGAACGCATATTTTTGAATATGTGGGGGTAATTGGGCAATTATATCCTTATGCCCCATTGGCATTGCTACGGGCTATGTCCTATGAACGGGATTGGTTACGGACCATACCCCAATAAGAGCATGGCTACGGGCCATGACTCCACAAAAGAATACCGGGCATTGGCTACGGGCCATATCCTGAAGAGAGTATATGCTATGGGCTATAACTCTAATAGCGATGTTGCTAGTATACCCTGGAAAGCTATCTAGCAGAGACACAAGATGTCCTGCATGTTATCTCGTACTGACCGAGATAGTTGAGGTCATGGGAATCTGGCTCTTCAATTGACCTATGTGTGGTACCGATGCTTTACGTAATCGTGGTCGGTTGGAGTATGAGCGGTATACCTCATCTCCTCAGGGCATAAGTGTGATTGTAAAATGTAATCAGCCATATAGCATGTTTGCTTAAGGATTGAATACGGAGATTCATTGGCTGATGTTGCATTTCTTTGTGCATTCCTTAGTAGATAAATGTTAATTATGTTTCTTTATATTCTCTGCAAAATAGACAGATGAATTACTTATCTACCATGGGTAGATGCAATGACCTCCTTGAGAATGGAGATTATCTTATTTTGTTCTATGATGAATAATTCTACCTGATAATGTAAAAGTAACCCCTACTCAGTTTTAATTTGATAAACTGCAATAATAATGTTTTTGGCGGAGAGTTATATCTCGCGCTGGGGCAATTTTCAATTGTCTCACCCCCGTGGGAAAACATTTTTAGGTATGCATGGAAGGCAAGGCAGGAAATCCCTAGAACAGAGATGAGCAGAAGCAACAGCAACAACAAGGACAACAATGAGATCTCAGGTGGAGATATTGTCTGTCAAGTCATATAGATAGTAGTCCTATGTGTCGTCTCTGTACTCTTAGGTCCTCGGAATTTTAAATGATTCAATCGGAGTTTTGGCTTAATGCCTCAAAGTTTTATACTGCCTGTGTATATTTGTTAATAGGGCAGTCAATGTTGTAATCCTTAAAAAGGAATTGTACAGGCTGTGTACTTGTGATCCAGGATGAAATGGAAACACTTTGGTTCATGGTTAAAGAGTTTTCATGTGAATGGATCTCTTTGCAAAAATTTTTAAATTTTCAGTGATTTTCAGTAATCCGCTGCAAATAATTCGCTTCTGCATTAGTTAATCTTGTTTTCGCGAGACGGTTGTTACAATTAGTGGTATCAGAGCTCTAGGTTCGTTGAGTCTACAGAGACATAGGACTAAGTTGTTGAGTATGTGTTAGTGTCCTCCTGTATACCCTATAATGATTTCTGCTTGTGCAGAGAAAGGGTAAAGTTTAAAATGACTGGAGAGCACAATGAACACACTGCTTAGGGCAATGTTGTTGCACCAAGAAGAGGTGCAAGGGATCATGCAAGAATAGAATGAGTGCCTAAGAATCCCCATTAAGACCTGATCAGGATAGAGAATCCTATGATCATGCTCTTGTTGGGAAGATTAGGGAAACAGTAATGCATATGAGTGGACTGGATGCTAGGCTTACAACCTAGGTTATCAGTCCTTAATGCAGAAATCTTGAGCTTTAAAAGAGTTCCTGAATGAATTAGTCATGTGGGAACAAGGGAAAATGTGGAAAAGATTAACTTATGGCAAGAAAGTGGACTCTGCCATGAGTTCAGACAGATAATAAATCTATGATGGTAGTGCCCAAGAAGGGGCAATAAGCTGAGAAGTAGGGAATGGTCTCTATAATTCTAGAGACATTTGCCTAATGGTTTTTTTTTTAAAAAAAGCCAAGTTTTTGGTACTAATAGTGCAATAAATGCCTAGTGTACCAGGTAAGTAGCCACTAAGTAAGTGAAAAGGTCTTAACCTTTCACCTGTAAGATTCTATGGCTTAGTTTTTGCTTCAGTAATAAGACTAGTAAGACCATGATATGAGTACAAGGTATGTTATAAATGTGTACATGTTGAGCACACTAAACCCTTTTTGTTATAAAAAGGAGGATTGTTGATATTGTTTTCCCCATTGGTTGCTATATAGGGATGAAATGATGAGAACTAGAATTTGAATTCTGTTCAATATTCTTTTAAATACTCTATATTGATCTTACCTCTATGAAAGAGGAAGAGGTATAGAAGAGATGCCTGGATAAAATCCAGGGATGTTAAATCTTATGTTATGGTAATATGAAAAGAAAGGAATATGATAGCATGTAAGTGCATACTACTTGATCTCAGTACTTGTAAACCCTGATCAGGTGTACAACTATTGATGATAAAGTGAGTATGGAAACTCTTAGATTGATATCTTTTTGATTGCCCTGATCAAGCAATCACTCTGATACAATCTAAAGAGTATCATGAAATTGGAAATATGATATGGATAAATGTATCATATCTTAAGTACAAGAAAGAGGGATCTGATATGAATTTAGATCAGTATGTGTATATGAGGAAGTAAAAGTATGACCCTTATATGATGAGAAAGAGAACAAGGGAGGTGATCCCTGTTCAATAAAGTTGTAAATATGATAAAAAGAAAGATGAGAATATGATGTGTATTCAACACATGTGACTGATACCAAGGTAAGAGATTCTGGTATCTGAGAATTATCAGATGATTTAGATTGGCTACCTGGAGTGGTCAACTATGAAATCAGTCTGATTATATAAAATGATATGAACATCATATGTTAGGGGATTATGCTTTGCATAAACATAACAACTAAATATGTCTTTCAGATAAGTTCTCAATTGACTCTATGAGAATATTGTGTGAAGGAACTTTGCGCTGATCAAAGTTATATGATGTTTCCATAACAATGAGGTGTTATGAAGAGACATGATGATATGATGAATGAATAATATCTGTTTCCTTTATTTGGGATTTCGGGGACGAAATCCTTGTTAGGGGTTTATAATTTGTAACATCCCTGACTAGGGTTATGCTTTAACCCTAGGTGTTTTGATTAAGAAAGATGATTATATTCTTAATCTCATCTTGTGAAAAGTAATTAAGGCTCAAAAGGAACCTATGTTTCAATTTTGGTCCTGTTTGAACAATGTTGAAGCAATGTTTGCTTATTTTGGACTAAAGTGCAAATTACCCAAGTTGATGGGTTAAATTGCAAATGTTTCATGATAAGATGTTCCTATGATGTTGAGACATCATAAGAATGAATATGATGTAGTTGTATGGTTTCCACAAGCTTGGACACCAAGATTAAGCTTGTAAAGCAATCCTTGTGCATTAAAACCTAGTTTTGGTGTAATGTGCAATTTACCCAACATCTAGGGTTCAATATGCACATTACCACTTCAACAAGGTCCCTAATGTTTCTTAGCATCATTTAGAGCAAAGAAAATGAGAGGGACTCCTTATTTGAATTAAGTTATAGGAGAGAGAATCTTGACATTAAAATAATCAAGAATAATGCCTAATTGAAACCCTAATTCGATTTAGGGCAAAAATGAATAAAAATAATTGAAGGGCTTTCAACCAAACTGTTTTGGGTTTATTTTGAATAAGGATGGAAGTTCCTTTTCTAAGATAAGGAATGAAAATATCTTAAGTAGGTGAAATTCCACTCACCTTATTATAAAGAAAAGTAATTTCCACTCACATATGGGATATTAATATAATAAGCATTAAGGTGCTTAATTTGCTTTTCTTTAAATTGAGGATAATGAAGTAGAATGAAAGGCAAGGAAGATGCCTCGTACGCAAGGTAGTTGAGGGGGAAGAGGCGGCCACTTTATTGGGATTAATTGGATTTTTATAAGGCATTTTCTCTCTCATCAATTTCCTTATAAAAGTGCCATTTCTAAGCCCAAACCAAGGCCTTTTTCGGATTTTCTTCTTCCCCTTGCTTGCAAAACCGACCAAGGAGCTAGGGAGGAGCAGGGAGCACGTCCCCAACTGTGGGTAATCCCTTGACCTTCGTTCTCCATGATTTCATGGTGGAAATCGAAAATAAATTATGGATTCCTTCTTATTTCGATCTCCTCTTCAACCCTAGCCAACTTTTGCAATCAAAAGCTTGAGGACGAGCCTAGGGGGAGTTTCAAGAGCTTCATCCACCATTAATGGCGTGATCTTGGAGCTTTGGAGCTCAATTGGAGGTGGGTTTTATAACTCAAACCCTTAAACATTGCTATTGCATCAATTCTCTATGCTTTGTTGATTGATTTCTTCAATTTGATACACTCTTGTTTCTTTGCTGCAATTTCCAATAAGAACGGTTGCTGTTCTTGGTTGTTCGAAGTAAGGGGGTGATGAAATCATCCTAGATTCTTATCCAAAGAAAATTACCAAGCAAAACCGTTTTGATAGCTACTCCAAATCGTTTTAATTTGATTGGCTATGCGGTTTCAGCAAACCGTTTAAGGGCAAACGGTTTGAAACCGTTTGGGAGAAAACGGTTTCAAGACCGTTTGAGATGGTTGACCAAGCATTGACCGTTTGGGAAATTTGTTCCTAATTATGTAGTATGATAACCCTCCAAATTTGAGGGATTAACTCCAAAGGAATCGAGAGTTGAAGGCCAATCAATTTGGCAATCAGATTGAATTATGTGCTGATTTTCAACCTGATTAACTTGACCTGGTTGAGAAAACGGTTTCAAGACCGTTTGAGATGGTTGACCAAGCATTGACCGTTTGGGATTACTGTTCATAATTATGTTTATTAATAACCCTCCAAATTTGAGGGATTAACTTCAAAGGAATCGTGAGTTGAAGCCTAATCAATTAGGGAAACCTAATTGGATTAAGTGCTGATTTGCAATCTGATTTAATTGAACTTTTTGAGCAAACGGTCTCAAGACCATTTGAGTGCGTTGACCAACCATTGACCGTTTGGTATTACTGTTCCTAATGATGTGATCTAATGACTCACCAAATTTTATGGATTAATTCCAAACGAGTCATGAGTTGAAGGCTAATCAATTGGGCTAACCCTAATTGAAATCAGTGCTGAAATCACAATGAGCTAATTTGAGATTTTGGGTTGATTAGCCCAAACGGTATCAAGACCGTTCGGGGGATCATCCAAATGGTCTCAAGACCGTTTGGGGTCACCTCAAGACCGTTTGGAGGTCTGGGGTCAAGTATAGTTGACCAATTGAAGGTCCAAAGGTACTAATCAAATTGCAATGTAGTGCTGATCTGTTGATCAACTCGATAGACCAATCCATGATGATTTTTCACTAGAATCCAAAGGTTGGATGGGCCAAACGGTCTCAAGACCGTTTGGTGGTCACCCAAGACCGTTTGGAGGTCTAGGGTTGAGTATGGTTAGGTGTTTGAAGGTCTAAAGGTACCAAGTTGTTATACAATGCAATGCTGATTTGGTGATCAATCCAATGATCCAAACCTTAATTGGATGGCTTGGATTTGAGTGATATGATGGTCAAACGGTCTCAAGACCGTTTGGAGGTCATCCAAACGACCTCAAGACCGTTTGGGGTCAGGTCATACCCAATTTGGATAATGGTTCGATAGTTTCAAAGTAACCAATCTTGCATTGATTAGTGTTGTTGAATCATCGATTCCAAACCCTAATTCAATTGAATCAAACCCTAATTGATGATCAATTGAGGGTCAATTGAGAGTCAAATCAGTTGAAGGTTGACCTATTAAACTCAATTGAAGTATGAGGGTAGGTCCAATTGATGACTGGTTCCATGAATTCAATGATTGAAGGAATCAACATTGAAAACCCTAATTCAATTGGATACCCTATGTAATGGAGGTCCAATGTGATTGAATCTCTTGAGAATCAAGATGATGAATGATCCATTGATCCAATGTTGATTAGTAATGATAGTCAAAGAAGGTACAAAGGTTGAAACCCGAATATTACCTAAGGGATTAGTGCCAATTAAGGGATGAATTCCTAATTGCTTATAGGGTCAATGACTTGATACACTATGTTAATCATAGTTGTATGTACTCAACTAAAGGGTGATATGACCTATTCAAGTTGAGAAGTTGATAGCATGAATTCATACATGAATATGATTCATGTGGTGGTTAAGAGTTATGATCCTTAAGTAAAGAGATCATGAAACCCTAAACATGAACATAAACCCTAATTGACAGGGTTATTGAACTCAAACCCTAGTTGAGGGTGTATCCTTATGAAACCCTAGTTGAGGGTGTATCCATGTGAAACCCTAGTTGAGGGTGTATCCATGTGAAACCATAACTGAGGGTGTATCCATGTGAAACCCTAGTTGAGGGTGTATCCATTTGAAACCCTAATTGAGGATGATTTCATGAGAAACCCTAATTGGAAATGATTAGCAAACCTTGAATATGGGAAACGTGATATGAAACCCTAATGAAGGGTAATGCTATATGTAATCCCTATTCTAAAGAAGGGAGATGGTATGTGAAACCCTAATCCCTAATGAAAGAATAGAATTCATACTTGAATATGATTCAAGAGGGGAACTTCTGTAGCACGACCGTGGTAGCTTCACTTTGCACGACCGTGCAAGGTAGCACGGCCGTGGTGGCTTCCCTTTACACGACCGTTCTTGGTTGCACGGCCATGGTGCTCTATGCTTGATTTATATGTGATTTGAAAGTGACCTGATATGATCGTATACCTTGATATGAAATTGATGTATTATCATCTGTACTAACCATGCAGGTATGATGTGATGATGAACATAGCCAGGTATGAGCTATGACATTTTATGTATTGACATTATTTATTGGGCCTTATGTGCCATGCTATACCTTATTGCCTAGTATGAGGTAATAAGAGAAGTAATGGGCCTTAAGTGCCATGAGAAGATGTTTATGTAATAAGCATCATATTTACCTTGGTCAGGTGACCTGAAGGTGATAATTACCTGAAAAAGTGGTAATAATGCTCAATGATGAGCTAAGGGTTTGAATACCCAGAACCATATGATTATGGCATTGAGTTGCAAAGGAATGAAAATTCCCAGTATTGAAATGAGGGACTGAGATCCCCATGTCTTTTAAAGACTGAGAAGTGATTAATGGAAATAGTACATGTTTTCTTTATAGCATTTGTCTTATTAAGTTATGTTTGGAAACTTGGCTGATGCTAAAAGAATATGATAATGTACTTAATTAATCAAGTGATACCATATAATGTAGTTGCCCTGATCACAGATCCATCAGCGTCAGAATTAGCTGAATGGTGAAACGAGTTTACTTAGAACGCATATTTTTGAATATGTGGGGGTAATTGGGCAATTATATCCTTATTCCCCATAGGCATTGCTACGGGCTATGTCCTATGAACGGGATTGGTTACGGACCATACCCCAATAAGAGCATGGCTACGGGCCATGACTCCACAAAATAATACTGGGCATTGGCTACGGGCCATATCCTGAAGAGAGTATATGCTATGGGCTATAACTCTAATAGCGATGTGGCCAGTATACCCTGGAAAGCTATCTAGCAGAGACACAAGATGTCATGCATGTTATCTCGTACTGACCGAGATAGTTGAGGTCATGGGAATCCGGCTCTTCCATTGACCTATGTGTGGTACCGATGCTTTACGTAACCGTGGTCGGTTGGAGTATGAGCGGTATACCTCATCTCCTCAGGGCATAAGTGTGATTGTAAAATGTAATTAGCCGTATAGCATGTTTGCTTAAGGATTGAATACGGAGATTCATTGGCTGATGTTGCATTTATTTGTGCATTCCTTAGTAGATAAATGTTAATTATGTTTCTTTATATTCTCTGCAAAATAGATAGATGAATTACTTATCTACCATGGGTAGATGCAATGACCTCCTTGAGAATGGAGATTATCTTATTCTGTTCTATGATGAATAATTCTACCTGATAATGTAAAAGTAACCCCTACTCAGTTTTAATTTGATAAACTGCAATAATAATGTTTTTGGCGGAGAGTTATATCTCTCGCTGGGGCAATTTTCAATTGTCTCACCCCCGTGGGAAAACATTTTTAGGTATGCATGGAAGGCAAGGCAGGAAATCCCTAGAACAGAGATGAGCAGAAGCAACAGCAACAACAAGGACAGCAATGAGATCTCAGGTGGAGATATTGTCTGTCAAGTCATATAGATAGTAGTCATATGTGTCGTCTCTGTACTCTCAGGTCCTCAGAGTTTTAAATGATTCAATCGGAGTTTTGGCTTAATGCCTCAAAGTTTTATACTGCCTGTGTATATTTGTTAATAGGGCAGTCAATGTTGTAATCCTTAAAAAGGAATTGTACAGGCTGTGTACTTGTGATCCAGGATGAAATGGAAACACTTTGGTTCATGGTTAAAGAGTTTTCATGTGAATGGATCTCTTTGCAAAAAGTTTTAAATTTTCAGTGATTTTCAGTAATCCGCTGCAAATAATTCGCTTCCGCATTAGTTAATCCTGTTTTCGTGAGACGGTTGTTACAAGAACCCAGTCTCCTACTCGAGGTAGGAGACGAACCCAGAGGAATCTGATTAGAAAATCAATGGCCACAATAAAATTGGGACATAAAATAGAATGAGTGATAACAGAAAATAGTCTAAAAAGGAAAATGTATGTGTGACATTTAAATTAGACAAATCAATAAAGTGATATTTATATATATACATTCATTATTTACTATTTTCTCTATCCACAAAATCGGGGTCCAAACGTTATCCAAATTATATAAAAAAATTGCATAGCGGCCAATTAAGGCATGTAGATTCCGATTATGAAATTAGAGTTTCCTTTTGAAGTCTTTTTTCCCATTAAATTAGCAAGTCTCATTTTCTCTTTCCTTATGCATTAATGGCTTTAGGATTATCCAGGTTTGATTAAACTTCACCAACAAGAAAACTTAAACATGTGGAGCAAAAATTTGCCATTAATTTAACATTTGATGTTGTTTGTACATTTATTAACATTTTGAAGGTTCTACACACTTTCTCTCTCCTGATTTCATCTTTTAATCAAATAGCTTCCAAATTGGATTTAAAATCACCCAGAGGTTATTATTAATGTGTAGATTATGAATCCAAGATTATTTTCCACTTTTTGAGTCATTTATAATTTTATTTTATTTTTGGATAGAAACTCATATTTCCTTCCCTAAAAATTGAAGGAATTATTATTATTACGCAAATAAGGTGAAACTTGACTCCCAAGTTAATAGGGATCCAAGCAACATGAATTTCAAATTAGATTTTTTTGGAATTTCCTTTTATGAATTATAACATTTTTGGATTTTTTATTATATTTATTATAATATTATTTCATAATCATTATTATTCATCCAATTGTTTCCCATATCTTTATATTACAAACAAAAAGATTATATATCATTATTGTGCACAAATTATTATGAAATATCTATTTATATCATGTGACATATTTTATGTGTCCATTATCATCCCAAGCATAACGTGAAAGAATTAGGTTACATTAGGGTGATTTATACATGCATTAGTTCTTTAGGGTTAAACAAAACATCTTTTAGGTCTAACCTCAACCTTGTTTGGCTATGTCTGAAAGGTCAAAGTTATAGGGTAGGGTCTAAGATCCAATATGTTACAGAAGAAGATTGGGAGTATCATGGATATTCGATTAAATGATGAGATATTGTGCTAGTTAGATGTGAAATTGAATTTGCAATCTGATGCAACTTATTTTTTGAAATTTAGTTGAGAAATGAGGGAGTTATGCCCCAAAAATAGAGCTGATATGTACTGTTCATGAGGACAGCTCTGACTGGAGGTAGGAAATGACCCACTCTAACATAACAAGTATCAAATAAATTTTTGCAATTCCACCCATACTCTTCATGTTATCTCTTTTTCCTTTCAGTTTGTCCTCGATAGGGAATTGTGAAAATATAATGGTTTGGAATAGTATGACATGCCAACTCAAGGGTTAGTGCAAAATTACCACCATTAATGTTATTAGTAAGGGCCATGATGCAATGTTCACAATTATTGTTGCCAAATAAGAAAGTGTCCATGGATAAGGCTAAAATTACAAGTTTAATGATTAATGGGTAAGAAATGAATTATGATGAATAACTATTAAACTCTCATTTCCTTCTTTCTCTTCATTTGGGGTATTAAAAGTTGAAAATGTGTTTATTAGGAGATGTTAGACTATTGGGTCACTTGTTTCAAAAAGACAACCAAAAGACACTCAAAAAGCAATTATATATTTGTTTACACAAATTCCACATTAATATACACCTTAATGAGTAATTATATGATTGGAGACCACAAGGTGGGTTAAAAGAGGAAATAATCATACAGCCTTGTTTAAAATACTGAGATTAGCTCATGTTTAAAATTTGAAGCCATTTGGAGTTGAAATGATCCCTCAAATAAAATCTATTAAGAATGAATATAGTGAGACCATAGTATCAAATGAATCACATTTAATTGGCGTGTAACACCTAAGTCGGGTTGATCTGATGTGTCACACATGCTCTATTTGCATCTAACGGTCCAAATTTGTACTTTTCCCAATACGATGGTAGAAATGTCATCATCTACCTCCGTTGTCCCAGCCAGCGTGACGCAGACGCTCCTCGCTACCATTCTCACAGCCTATTCAAACGTTTCTTGAGATTTCAATTGTGTTGGATCCATCTCATTATGTCAGTCTCAATGATCCTCTACTCAACCTTCACCGTGACTAATTGGTGAAACACCAAAAATTGACAAGCTTCCCCTCTCCACCACCGCATTACAGAAGCGGATAGAAACCCCTTTTTGCCATTTAAAGCATGGGAAAGACTCTCTGAATCGCGAGCGCTCTTCCCTCTCTCTCAATTTCCCCATAACTACCCTAGAGCCTCCTGACTTACTTGGTACAAGTTCTCGTGACCTCGGAGCAGCCCCGGTCTACTCCGCCCTCCTCGCATACAATTGGAGTTCAGGTAGGGTTCGCTGACCCTCCTTAATCATCTTTCGACCTTCTGTTCATCTCGTATTAGCCTCTTGTGCTCTGACTTGTAATTGGTTGAGGCTCCCCCTCCATCAGCCATGTCTTGACTCTTCATACCTCTGATTGCAGAAATAGACTTTGTCTCACCACTGTGATGGTGTTTGGGGCCATTGACATCGACTGTTTTATTCATTCTCATCGTGATTTGATCAGATGACTTCTTTCTTTGTACTATGCATTTCTTCATCACATTTGATCTTCCTTGCTCCAAACTCTGGCCTGCTCAACATCATTGTCTCCTCTGTGGTCCGGCGAGGAGTTTAGCCCAGGTTCTTGAACCAGAACACCAACGGGGACCAGGCTACTCGTGCATGAGTCCCTGGTTGGCCGCTTCTTACTTGCTCCCTCACCATCGTCACGAGAGGAAGAAACCCAGTGTTGTGATGACCAATGTGGTCATGCCTAGTAAATGAGAGGATTAATCTAACATGGGTATTAGTGTCTTTCCATTTTTTTGTCATGATTTAGAGAATGGTCATTAGGCCCTTGCATCTTTAATCAACTGATTTACATAGCGTGGGCATTTAGGTCTTTTTTGACGTTGCACTCGACTTTGTTTGACTGAGGCCATGCGGGCCTGACCGGCTAACTGGCCGCATGTGATTGGCCCAGGTCAGCACGGGCCCAGCCCCATGGTCTGCGCCAAATGCTAATAAAGTTGCATAGGTGGCTTTTTCCAATTTTCTAATTGACCAGATTTGATAAATTCATAACAAATCAATGGCTTATCGAAAAAATATGAATATATATCCATTGGAAAGATCTTTTTGAGTAGATTCTAGTTTTTCTATTTTTGACTATGGTTTCCATGATCCAAATTGATAAATATTAAGGATTTCCTTTTTACCTTAATAAATGTTCTAAAAATCATAGCTAATATATTTCAACTTCAATTTTGGTGTATAAATAGGTTTTCTTACCTAGATAAGTGTTTTGGATTGTTTGGTCAGAATTTCAGGCCCAAAATCAAAGGTTTCTTTAGGATATTACAAACTTGGGAATTTTACCCTTAAATCTTTATCAAGTCTCTAACTTGTGTAATAAATATTGCACCTAGGAACTTAAGAAACTTTGGATTAATTCTATTGGTGGAAAGTATCTTATCTAGGGATTTTATATAGGTATGTGCATTCTAACACCTCAGTTGGGCATCTATTTAATCCAAACCTATTTCCACAATGAGGCATGAGCCATCTACTTGTTACCCCATAAATTGCTTACTGAGAATTGAGCCTACATTCTTGTTATCCTTTGTGTTGCTTATTGTGATTGCTTGATAACTTTTGGGTCATGGACCCCACCTAAAATATTGTAAATCTCCATTCTACCATTTGATTATTTAATCATGGTAATGCTATAAATGACTAGTTAACTAATGTAGTGTACATGAGTACAAACCACCCATAGAGGGCATGAGCCCAGGGGAATGTGAATTTCTCCCCATGGGAATGTGATTTTCTCCCCATTTTATACATATTGGAGGTTTGGGACGTGAATTTCCCCTCTCCTCTTGGTGCAGGTCCGTTAGGTGCCTCACCCTATATTGGTTTAATTTAGTCATAATGAATCATGCTTGTTCTATATTTGTTATTGTGCTTGGCAGAAATCTACTTTGTTAAATATGCCTCATATGTCTTGCAAAGTATTAGTACAGTGAATCTTTGCTTTACCATTTCTTAAAATACCTTTTGACTTTAATCATATTGTGAAACATACATTTTTACCTCCTTTTGCTGGGTGATCCCAACCACCCAGATCTAGGGCAAGGAATAGATCAAGGACAAGGAGAACCAGGATATGAGTGGAGCTGCCAACATGCCAAGGTTGCTATTGCTAGATCATGTTCAAGTTTATGTATTAAACCTTTGTAATAAAGATATGTAATAGCTTAGGTTTCTCATCTTTATTTCTTCTACTGCTACAATTAAGATTATTATATTTGGTTCATGCTTATTTAAATGGAATTATTATGCATGCATCCTTCCTCATCAAATTTTTAAATAAATGAGGGATATTTTGTATTTTCTGTTAAATTTTAGTGAGGGGGTGATCTCACCTCCTTACACCCACGAATCACTCAGTTCACAACCAGAGAGGCCGGCAACCGTACCAGTTCTGAGAACCAAATGGGCAAGTATTAAATGCCCATAACTATAGTCTTTTGACGAATTAAATGTACAAAATTTCCATAATTATTTGAGGGTACGATTGAAGTCCAAATAAACCCAAATTTGGTAAGTTAGCTAACATAATGGTGATCAATCCCATTTTAGTATTAGTTTTTATTTTTGAGGATTTTTTATTATTTATTTAATATTTTTAAATTTTATCACTTATTATGAATTGAGGCAGGCATACAGAAACTCTCTAAAAATATGAAACTTTGTTCAAAGCAATACTAAGCATGTGGAATGTGATTTTTTTCATCAATTAATTTTTGAACATATTATTTCAAATTTTTTGTCTGTAAATTATATTCTCTCTCCTAAATAAACTAAAATATTTAAGATTGTCCAAATTAGATGAAAATTTACACTTAGGATAATTTTGGCATGTAGATTTTGAATTTGGAGTTTCATTCCAGTTTTGGGAACTTTTAATAATTCATTTTATACTTTTGGTTTTTATCTTATTTTCTTTTCCAAAAAGAATTAAGATAATTTTTATTTGGCCAATAATGTGAAACTTGTCCCCAAGGCATTAGGCACCCAAGGAACACATTTTTGTTATTAATTTCTTTAGATTTCTTTTTATGAGTTATGGTACCATTAGGAACTTTGACACATTACCCTTGTATTTAACAAAATATTAAATTGACACTTACTTAATTAAGTCCTATTGATGTCACCTTGTTATATATTTATTATGAACAAAAATTCACCTTTTACACCAACATCTTTAGTTTATTTATCCCACTTTAATTAAACTATATGACAATATTAATATGAAATTACCAGTTGCTACTCCAAAATAAATTATTCATTTCTATTTACTCATCATGTTAGTAAATATATATATATAATATATTTCATGATGTTGCCACATAATCAAATTATTATGTAGATGTGTGTTAATTTATGTCCTTGTTTGGGTCATACCTAAGAAACCATTCTTACTAGATTTCTAATCTTGAAATCGGATAACATTTTAAGTTTTGGTTCGTTACAAAGAAATTGTTGGGAAGTAACTTCTCCATTGAATTTAGGTGAAGCATTCTATATTTTAGGAATCAAAATCTATAAAGATAGATTGCAATCTCGATTTTTATTTTGCCTTGACAATGGAGTTGTAAGATGGAAGAGTTCCAATTAAGAGATAGTTGCTGAGTCTATAACATAGGTTGAGTATATTGTTCCATCTAATATAGTAAAATAACTTACCTAGATCAAGAAGTTCATCTCTGAACTTGAAATGGTCCCAAGCACTAGTGATGTTGTAGAGTTGTATTGTAACAACAATGGAGCTATTGCACAAGCTAAGGAATCCAAATCGCATCAGTGTTCCAAGTACATACTACATCATTTCCATATCATATGAGAGATCATACAGTGAGGAGATGTGAAGGTTTACAAAGTACCAGCTGAAAGTAATGTTGCTGACCCCTTGACAAAAGCACTTTCACAGTAAAAACATAAAGGTCACGTTAGGTCACTTGGGATTATGTTTATGGTTGACTAGCTCTAAGTGCAAGTGGGAGTCTGTTGGTATGTATGCCCAGAGAGTCAGCCATACAATAATTGTGATGACATATCTTGTAAATGATTTAATTAATGAGAAAGACAATTTTTTCTATATTTTATTGAGTTATGAGATGATGATATCACATGATAGATGTCTGGATAATGATATTACTTGTTGACATATATCTTGAGGTTGAGGAAATGAACAATGAAATCACAGGTATGATAAGAGTATATACATTCTTATTATGTTCTTAATCTGGTATTATTATGGAAATAATGTATAGACAACAATAATACATAAGACTAGAGTGTGTGTTTGTTGATAAATCTCATTAATTCTGATACGTGATATCAAACCAAACACATAGGTACTTGTTAGAGAACAATGTACTAGACAGACGCACTTTGAAAGTGATACATGGAAACTATTGAGTGGTAGTCAGAATCAATTCTCACAGTAGAGGTGATTGTGGTTCTTAGACCTGAAATCAATACACTCATCACATGTTGTTCAATGTACTTTGATATCATCCAATGTGACCTTGAATAATGGTTACCATACAGGTTGTGTTCGGGTATGTTGTGACATATGAGGATTGACTGTGAGTGATGTATATGTGATCTGTCCATCCTATCGGAATTAATATCATGGCCACTTGATAAGAGAGATTGAGAAATGTATGTCCATCATCATGTGAATCAATATGTGATATGTGACCTCAGATACATCTCAGCCAATCTGCTCTAGTACAAGGAACATGGATTGAATATTAAGAGGATGGAAATTCCATGCATCGAGTTAATCTAGATATCAGAAATAAAGGAACTGAACAATGTAACACTAATCACATATTGTAAGTTGAACTTGTTCCCAAACTTTCCATTTACTTGGATAGCAATGACGTGTTATACCACTCATTGCTTGTGATGTCATAAATTAGTTACGGACGTTGACTTACCGACATAACTTGGGACCTATAGGGTCACACACATAGGATGTACCTAGAATAGGAGTTTACTCATGAATAAGGTTTAACTTGATTACTAAAGCATTTAGGTATTAAATTTAAACAACATTGGCTAAAATTTGGCTTACTGGAAATGTGAGTTGACCGACTCTAGTGTTGAGTGGACTGACTCAAGTGTCGAGTAAATTTGAACAATATTGGATGACTAGAAATGTGAGTTGACCAATTCAAGTGTTGAGTCTACTGATTCATGTGTCGATTCGGTGGATTCAAGTGTCCAGTCGACTGACTGGACAATCAATAAGACTGGAGCAATGATTGATGCTGACGTCGTGTTTTGCGTTGATCGTTTCATTAAAAGCCAATAAGTTTTTGAATAGAAAAGTATTCTAATTGGTTGACTGGGAGTCCAGTCAACCGGCTATGGTTCAAGTCGACCGATTCAAGTGTTGATTCGACCAACTCATGATCCACAATAGTCAGAAATTCAAAAAAATTCATCTCTTCGAATCCCAGTTGATATAGAAACCTTGACCCTCATAAAAATAGAGGGGTAATCAAGGCATTTAGAAAACACCAACTAATGTAGACAAATTTTGTGCTCTCACAATTGTGGTAACGTGAGAGCCTGAGCAAGTCTTACGCATAAAAGGGAGACAACTATGGGGAACAAGTCAGCGCTAGCACGTTAACATTGAAGGAACAAACTTCTTCTCACTTACTCTAACAAGCGCGATGAGAAATTTCTAGTAATCCACGTGAACTATCATAGTAAGTGAGAAACTTCTTCTCACTTACGTTAGGAGGACGTCATCAACTGTTGTTCTTGGTGCTATATCAGTAGGCCACCAACGACAACCGTCTGGGTGGTGCTTGAGAAAGAAACATGTCGCTGTGAGGATTGTCGATGAAATTACTCCAGAACCATGTATATGCTTGCAAATCCTTTGTTTTAAATACATTAATGTTGACATGATCTGCTAGTTTGAGGCATGGACAGAAATTTTTTGTCGCTGCTGCATTATCTGCTGCCTGAAATCCCAACACCAAATTGGCACTAGAATAGTAGGAAAATGCTAAACTCGCCAATATAGCGCCGCAGGGAGAGCTTGCCGTGGATTTCTCGACCTCAGAGGGATTCCGGTAACCGAAGAACAAGAAGAGATCTTCTCCTGACAACCTTGACACTACCTCCAACTAAAGCCGCAATAGCTGCAAGCTAATGACGAGGAAAGAGATGAACCGCCAGAGTTACCCCGTCCAAGAGTCACACACGTAACTCAGCCCTTCTTCCTCCATGGATTGACCTTCGTGGAACTCCAATCATTCTAAGGACTACAAGTTCTCCAAAGGTTGAGGACTTCATCTATAGGACTTGATCCCGCCGACCGAACAGAAAGTGCCAGTGCTCGCTCAGCCTTGGCGGCGGAGTGGTGAAGCCAACGACAGCCGTCAACCCACTGGACCGGAGCTGCTTACTGGGTATGCTTAGGCGAAGAGAGAGATCAACCAGTCCAGTAAGAAGCAATCCATGGGTAGATTGATAATGATCAGTAACAGGTTCGTGCTCTACAATGTGATTCAAGGTTGCAGAATGAGCTAGACAGGATAAAATTAAGTTTGACGACTCTATTTAACGTGAGGGTGAACTAGCTAGAAAAGTTGAACAATTGCAGCCGCATATAGAAGACTAATATATAAAAATACTGTGTAGCAGACAATGAGTGTAGATCTAATTTACTGTTAAGTGCTAAACAGAATCCGTAATAAGCTGTTTCCATGCATTAATGATTAAGTTGGTAGCTCTTTTCTTTGCAAATGACTCCATACTTTTCACAAGAGCAACCAAAGAAGAATGCCTGAAATTAGCTGAGATTATGAGCCACTACGAGCAGGCGTCCGGACAGAAAATAAATTTATCTAAAACTGAGGTTGCTTTCAGTAAAGGTGTGGATAGTTCCAGAAGAAGAGAGTTGACTGAGTTGCTGCAGGTTAAAGAAGTGGACAGGCATGGCAAGTACCTTGGGCTGCCTACGGCAGTGGGCAGGTCAAAGAAGCAGGTGTTTGCCTATATTCAGGAACGCATCTGGAGGAAGCTACAAGGATGGAAGGAGAAACTGTTGTCAAAGGCAGGAAAAGAAGTTATCATCAAAGCAGTAGCACAGGCCATACCATCGTATATTATGAGCATTTTTAGATTCCCGGGGTATCTCCTCGACTCAATAAATAGTACAATATCGAGATTTTGGTGGGGAGCAAAGGATGCAGAGCCGAAGATTGCATGGGTCAGTTGGGAAAACATGTGCAAGCCTAAGAGCCAAGGCGGCATGGGATTCAGAAACATAAGCATTTTTAATCAAGCTCTGTTGGCAAAACAAATATGGAGGTTTTTCCACAGACGCGACACGCTAGTCTACCGAGTTCTCCAAGCTAGATACTTTCCAAGGGGATCCGTGGTCAACGCAAGGAGGGGACATGATCCTAGCTTCACCTGGAGGAGTATTTGGAATGCAAAGAACATCATATTAGAGGGCATGCAGTGGAGAGTGGGGGATGGGTCCAACATTAACATCTGGACTGACTCATGGATTCCGCAGCTTGGAGGAAGTCTGGAAAAGGTGTATGGGATCTCATGCACTACAGTACAATGGGTGAGTCAACTAATGGATGGAGAGAAGAAAGTGTGGAACGAGGAGCTCATTACTAATCTTTTCACGCAGGATATAGCGCGTAAGGTGATAGCGACACCATTGGGTTTGACAAGACAGGAAGACGGGATCTTCTGGAAGCCCGACAGGAAAGGGGATTACACGGTTAAATCTGCATACTGGATGGCAACACATAATGCAGCGATAGTGCTGGAAGAGCAAAGGAGAGTAGAGGAAGCTAGAACATGGAGAACTATTTGGCGCAAGGGTCTCATTCCAAAAGCGGCACACTTTCTCTGGAGATGCATGACAGGCGCGCTGGGTATCATGGGAAGGCTTTTTGACAGGCACTGCCATGACACTGAAATTTGCAGGATTTGTGGAAGAGAGAAAGAAGACATCAATCATATGCTATTCAGGTGCCCCCAAGCGTGAGAGTTATGGAAGGAGAGTCTGGAACCAGTACAAGATGAGATTAGAAAGGTTGGGCAAGGGAGGACTCATCAGGCTATTCTTACCCTCACAACTGCATCTAATGAGGAGGACAATGAGATCATGATTGCATCTTTGTGGATTGTTTGGACAAGAAGAAACGATATCATATTCAAGGAAAAGTCGAGGCCGCCTCTCACCATCCAAAGGAGTCTGTTGGCTTAAATTAAGGACCATCGCAATGCACACGCACCCAGTTGCAGACGTGTCCAGCACGAGGCGCCTCACCCTTGGCTACCGCCGGCGACGGGAGTAGTTAAACTCAACTGCGACACGGCTGTCAATGTTAACAGCAGAGACGGCGCTGGGCTAGCGTGGAGAGATCACAGCGGGAAGATCATCTGCACAGCGGGGACAAGACGACCGTCGTTATCTGATGTCCAGCATGCAGAAGCATGGGCAATACGTGAAGGACTAGTACGGTCGAAGGAGCTGAAGATGGAAAGGCTTGTGGTCGAGTCGGATGCGGAAGTTGTCATCAACTACATCAACGCCAAGGCAAAGAGAGCGGCTCTTCTGGGAACCATCCTTGCAGACATTTATAGCCTAGTTAATGCTTTTAATTATGTTCTGTTTATTTCTTGTAGAAGGCATGCAAACGGACTAGCACATCTGCTAGCCCGTGAAGCTACCAGTAGTTCTACCCCTTTTCTTTTGTTTTCGCATTTCCATTCCTATGTAGCAAACTGGGTTGAACCTCCTTTAGGCTCGCTTTAAATAGTAGATAATTCTTACCCTCAAAAAAAAAAAAGTTGGTAGCTAACGTGGATACGTATGCAAGCACATTTATAGGTAGTGAGGAACAAATATATAAGTTATACTAAGAGCTTACGATTTATTGTCTAGTACTATTTACACATGCATGCAAGTGCATGCACATGTGAACAAACCATAAACAACTCAATGCTACAGCTCTGAAAATTTGTCACAAGGATCCTACTAGAATGCATACTAGAAGGTATATGTACCTATATATGAATATGTATACGATGCACTTCCGAGATTCAATATGAGCTTATGAGTTATATTGAATGACGTGAACGTATATATATTTATTAAGAGAGATAATATAAAAAGGATGTTTTGAACTATGAAAGAAGTACTCCAAACATATATGAATTTCACATATAATATCTGTACGTATTTGGGATCTAAACATATTTATATGAGTACCTCGGGTATTTTGAAGTATGTCAGATTTCTAACCCTAGATCCGAAATCTACTCACAAATGCTAGTAACAAAATGTAATATTATGAAATTATGGTAAATACATGATTAAATGACGATAAGAGATAATACTATGAGATTTCAATGGTATATGACCTGTTGGAACCCTAGAAATTAACAAAAAGGAAAACTAGGTAAACAACACTCATAAAGAGAAAGTGAATCATGAACCAATGAAACTGAATGGGTTCAAGATAATAGTGAAATATACTTGTCTACATTTTTAGATCTATCATTGATCAGTTCTTGGAGACCAATACTTGGATTTCTTGCATTTTGGATACTACTCATGCGAAGGTATGTAATTACTCTTTATATTTGAAAAGTTTATTCCATCTTAAATGCATTAATGATTAGATAGGTTATTTGGACTAATATTGATATTTGAACTTTTTTCTTTCCTTTTGAATGACCAAGAAAATTTATTCCTGGAAAATAGTAGCACATTATTTAAATGTCAAATAACTAGTTTTGTATATGTCCTTGTGACTGGCTCATTTTTCTTCTCTGTCCATGTGTGGTTTTATTCCCTATATGGACATATCAGATGCTTCAAAATGACTTAGAAGAGACAACATGAAAAATACAAAATATGACCTCTATTGGAGAAAGGCTAAAATAAGTGTTGAAATTAACTTACTAGACCCAATATGTATAGAAAGTTAGAGCTCTTGCATACTCTAATGTAATGTAAGTTGTAAAGATTGTTGTATTTGCTCTTGAATAAAATTATGTCAAAATTTGGTCTTGTAACAATCAAGCTTTTACATGATGATCTCAGAGCAATAAAAGTAGGCATTCATGCATGTCTCAAGAGAACATAGGGCAAGTTAGTAAATATAACTAGAATAATAGAACCCACTCATGTAGTAGATGGAAAACCCTAGCACTGCTTTCTCAACTTATAGTTCAACAAAGAATGCATGTCAAAACTACTAGAGACCTAGGTGTTTGTATGTTTACCCTAGTTGATCAATGCATGATATTTTTGGACTGGATCTAAGAACTATTGGTCTTCTTTATTATGTATATGAAAAGCACTTTTATATATCTACAAATGGATTCCAGTGGCTATTGGTTTCCTCCACTACATTTTTAGACTCATTGTGGCTATTGGATTTCTTCATTGGATGTCTAGACTCCTAGTGGTTGCTGGACTTCTCTACTAGATTTTTGGGCATATTTACAAATTATTAATGCAAGGGAGTTCATATATCAAAATTTTTTTTCTATGATTGGATCACATTGGGAAATGATTTCTAAATATGTCTTGTTGATACATATATGACCACTTGATTGAAAATGGGGACTGATTTTATATTGGACCCCCATCATAAGTATTAGATACGAGTATATTGTTCCAGTCCCTTATAAAGTAGGAGTATTAGCGACACATCTTTCAATGAAAGAGAATTAATAAACCACATAAACTGTAAATAGTGTGATTGGTATATATACACCATATCCTAATTTCAACTTATAGAAATGAATTTACAAACATGTTGAGAACTAGTTGTATATATTATTGAGAGTAGACAAATATTCCACTAGTATTTATGAGTATGTCCTATATATACACCAACTAGTTGAGGATATATTGTTGGCAAATAAACCAACAGAGTTGGCAGTAGAAACTAAACATTTCTTGTCATAGTTCCCTTTACTAGAAGATCACGTCAACAACTATAGATTGGGAAAGAAGGTTTGCAAGGCTTTTACATGGACCAATAGCAATTCTAATGACTATCCTGACAGTGACATGCTTCTTTTGCAAGCATCACCTGGATAGTAGTCAGCGGCGGCCTCCTGGTGTAGAACCACATACAACAGTTGACAAAGTCCTCCTAGTAGGTGGCAACAACCTCCATACCTCTAGGTAATCCACACGGAATACTGAAAACCCTTGTCAATCTTTTAAAACATATAGGAAGGAGTTGTCCCTTCAATGTCAATGTGCTAGCATTGACTTGTTCTCCCTTTGTTATCTCTCCCTTTTACAGGTAAGACTTGCTTTGGGCTCTCACATTACCACAACAATGGGAGGACAATGTTTGTCAACATTAGTTGTGTATTATGAAAGCCTTGACTACCATTGTTATTTATAGAAGAGTTAGGGTCAGGGTTTCCAGATTAAGTGGGAGTCAATGAGACTAACTTTTCATGAATTTTTGGCTGTTGCGGGTCATGAAGTGGTCGACTTAGACCCTAAGTTGGTGGATTTGAATACTTTTCTATTTGCAAACATATCAGTGATCAATGCACAACATGACATTAGAAACAATCCTTGATCCAATCTTATTGATCATTGAACTAGATGATTCATCTGTTGAAATGGTCATTTCAGACTCTAAAATGGTTGGTTCACTTTCTGAAATGGTCATTCATTTTCCAGTTCAAACAATGTTATATCAACTTTATTAAAATTGACTCAACACATGAACCGGAAGACTCAATATATGAGTCAGTTGACTCACTATCTTTGTCACCCAACATTCACCTAATATTATTTAAATTGAATACCTAAACACTTTATTAATCTAGTCAAATCTTATTCATGAGTAAATCCCTATTATAGGTGTATCATATGTGTGTGACCCTATAGGTCCCAAGTTACGTTGGCAGTGAATGTCCATAACTACTGTATGACATCACAATTAGTAAGCAGTATCTAGTAACACATTACTGCAACCCAAGTAATTGGAAAGTTGGAGAACAACTTCAACCTATGATTTATGATCAGTGTTATATTGATCATATACTTCCTTTGTCTATGATATCCATATTGAACTCAAGGCATGAAATCATCATCCTCTCAACATTCAATCCATGTTCCTTGAACTAGAACAGACTGTCTGAGATGCATGTGAGCTCACATACTATATATTGATTCATAAGAGTATGGCCATACATTTCTTAGTCTCTCTTATCAAGTGTCCAGGATATCACCTCTGACAGGAGGGACAAATTCCATGTACATCACTCACAGTCAATCCCCATGCCTCATGATGTATTTGAGCATCACCTTTATGGTAACCCTTATTCAAGGTGACTTTGGATGGTGTCAAAATACATCAAACAACATGTGATGAGTGTAGTGACTTCAGGTCAAGAACCACAATCACCAACATCACTGTAAGATTTGATTCTAACTACCCTTCAATGGTTTTCATGTATCACTCTTAAGGTGGGTCAATCTGATACACTGTTCTCTATCAAGTACCTAATTCTTTGGTTTGATACCACATGTCATGACTAATGAATTTTTGTCATCAACCCACTGACATTGTAGTATTATTTGTTAGTGTTGTCTATTAGCTTCCACAATAACATCTGACTAGGGACAAAATAATAATGCATGTACTCTTATCACACAAATGATCTCATTATTCAGGTCCTCAACACTAAATACATATGTCATTGAGTTACATCATTATTTACACATCGATCATGTTATACTATTATCTCATCATTGAATAAAAGACAAAGATTGCCTTCATTATTAATCAAATCATTTACAAGATATGCCATTACAACTCATTGTATGATTTTCTCTCTAAAAATACATACCAACATACTCCCACTTATGCATAGAGCTAATCACCCATTAATTTAATACCAAGTGATCTAACATGACCTTCATGCTTTTGCTGCAAAAGTGCTTTTTTCAAGGGGTCAACAATATTGCTTTCAGTTTGTACTCTGTAAATCTTCACATCTCCTTGATGTTATGATCTCTCGTATGAGATGGAACCACCATTGTATGTGCTTGGAAGACTGATATGACCTAGGTTCCTTAGCTTGTGCAATAGCTCCATTGTTGCCAAAATACAACTCTACTGCATCACTAATGCTCAGGACCACCCCAAATTCAATGATGAACTTCTTGATCCATACATCCTCCTTTGTTGCATTGGAGGCATCACTATACTTTGACTCTTTTGTAGATTCAACAACTATTTCTTGCTGGGAACTCTTCCAATTTACAACTCTATTGTTAAGGAAAAACACAAATCCATATAATGATCCAGAGTGATGATTGTCATTTTGGAATCTTGCATCGGTGTAACCCTTCACCACCAACTCTTCCTAACCACGAAGATAAGGAATTGATCCATAGTTCTTCTCAAGTACTTGAGGATGTTCTTTATTATAGTCCAGTGACTTCCACCTAGTGATTGACACCTACTAGTCATACTGAAGGCCTATGAGACATAAGGACTAGTACATAACATTATGTACATGGTAGATCCAATTGTTGATGTATATGTAATCTTACTTATAGATTCTAGCTCTTCAAATGAAATAGGACATTAAGCTCTAGTTATAGTAACACCATGAGACAGTAGTAAGTTTCCTCTCTTTGAGTTCTTCATGCTGAACCTTTTCAGAACATTGTTAATGTATGTGCTCTGGCTTAGGCCAAGAAGCCTTCTAGATCTATCTCAATAGATCTTGATTTCTAAGATATTGGATGCTTCGCCTAAGTCCTTCATATAGAATGTATTTCCTAGACATTTTTTTCAATTTGTAATATAGGGATGTCATTCCCCATCAATAGTATGTCATCTACATAAAATATGAAGAATACAACCATGCTCCCACTAACCTTCTTGTAAACACATGGTTCATCTTCATTTTGAAGAAAGTCAAACTCTTGGAATGTTTCTTCAAATTGAAGATTACAACTCCTAGATGCTTGCTTGAATCCATATATTGACCTATATTCATTATAGACTTTATTGGCATCCTTTGGATTAATAAAACCCTCAAGTTGTGTCATATACACATCCTCAAGTAGATTCCCTTTAAGGAATGCAGTTTAAACATCCATATGGCAAATATCATAGTCATAATAAGCAATAATGGCAAGCATACTCCTGATGGACTAACCATGAAAAGTAAAGAGAAGGTTTTGTCATTGTCAACACCTTGAACTTGTCTGAAACCATTTGCAACCAATTGGCCTTTATAGATTTTTACATTACGATTACACCCACATCCCACGACTACCACTAATCATGAGATTAGGGCATAAGTTTGAGAATTTAACATTAAACAAAGATCAATCCTATCTTCTTTTTCTCTTGTTTCATCACATTCAATCACATAAACAAACTACATAAGGGGATTTAAAACCTGATTACTTCAATATGATTTCAACAATAAAGACACATATCTAAACATTCATTATGTTTCTCACACTTCCATGGACATATGACATAATAATTATATACATTCCCTATTATTAAGGATAGAAAGTTACACATCATCATCTACAACTCTTCCACATCTTCTTCCCTATTATTAAGGGAGCGACTAAACTTAACTAATCTAATACATATCTCTTATGACTATGGCATTCAAATTCTTCAACCAATATGGTTTCCCTAAAAAAATTATGATGGATGGGTGAGCCTACTCGCTTAGTGAATGAGTACTTCAAAGAATTGGTTTAAAGAACTTTAACAGTCAATGGATATATATTACTGAGGAATTTAATTTAAGTACAACAATTACAAGCTATAAGGAAGTAATCATTCACAAACATAAATATGGAAGGATATTGTATATCTAAAAAGAGTAAATCAGTTAATGATCATACCTAATTAATCACATAAGGAACTAGAAATTTAGAAACATACAAATGACAGTTACTAAAGATAAACACAAAGAATATACGGATAAATGCACACACTCAATTATATTATCATTGATCTTATTATTCCTGAACCAACATGAGGTGTACAACATGTGAAAGCATCACAACAAGCTACGATTTGAATGTACAAAGCTTAGAAGCATGCTTAGGTTCCTAAGCTTATCTATCGAGTAAGACCCAGTCTGTTGGGGGGACCACCACGTTTGGATCTTGGCGGCTAATGGGAGTGGTCAGATATCTCAGATATTCCTTTCAACCTAAGTACTCAGGAAGGGAATCAAAGCCCTCAGGCTTGTTATGCACCAGTGGAGCTACCAAAGATGTCCACTGATCACCACAATTCATAACTTAGGTACCACTGACATCCCCAGTTGTTGTTAGATACCAATCATTTAAGAAGTCTTCCCTCACTGTCCTAGACACTCGCACCATACTAGTTTTCTCTAGCTTAGCTTGATCTATATGAGACCTCTAGTAGGGAAGCACATTTCCTCCTCACTGCACATGACTCCTATGCGTATTGTACAGTATTCAGGGCATCTAAATGTCTAATTCTCTCTCTACATTCATAGTTTAATCATCAAATTAACATTTCTTACTTTAACCTTGTAAACTATCCTTTTCGTAAATTATAATCAATTTATATAGTAAACTGAGTAATTGTGCAATACCACTTATCATACTAAAGAACACTTGAATCATTGAATACCCTATCCCTAGGTCATTCACATCATTCATGCATCATAGAACTCGCATAAGGACCTTATACATCATAATTCGTCAATGATAAAAGATGACTTTCAAAAATTCACATACAACCAACATATATATGAAACCCTAGTATCAATAGAACGAGGGTATTTATGCCATTCACTGAAATATCATGTATCAAGAATAACCTTCAATTAATGAATTTATAATGATTAAAGAATCACATTTGTTGAATTTCATGGTGTCTATTCATAAACTTCTAACTTTCCATTCAACTAGGGTTTCACCCTCTTTACTTAGATATCAAGAAAACACTAGTAAAATCGCGTGGAATCCAAGATAGTATCTGATGTATATGTACTAAGCATTCAGATAAAGCAATCATTCATGAACAAGGAGTTTCAATTAGGCAAAGTTATTTATTTAATTATATAGTAATCTCAAACATAATTGACAAACCCTGATTTTGGTATATTCTTATAACTTCTGCAATAACTTTGGGAATTAAAGTTTAGATGATTTTATCCATTTCTAATATTATTTTATCATCTAAAATCTATCAGAATAGGAAAACAATCCATTTCTATATCATCATTCGTAAGCCTAAACTGAAAGGCAGATTTACGGTCTGTAGTCACATACAAAGGAACTAACGATTATTGAGAATTTGATTCAATTTAATACAATATACAGTTTAAAAGAAGAAAAGTGTCATCTGAGGTGTGAAAACACCTTTAAAATATATCTCAAGAACTAAAATTTTATAATCCTTGTCAAACCCCTAGCAAATTATTGATTTCTTTTTCCTTTCAACTCAAAAACCCTAGAAATAAGGAATTATGGAGAAAGAGTGATAAAGGATGGAGATTTGGTATCATTTTGAATGAAATCATAGGAGTGGTGGAATCTTGACATGTGAAAGAAGAATTTCCATAAAAACCTATATAGATATGACAAACTTACATAAATTCATTAACTTTAGCAAGAGAAAACCCTAGATTGCCATCTTCTCCACTTTCTCCATCCAATCCCTATCTCTCCCTCTTTCTCTCTAGGATTTTGTTTCTCTGAAATGAATCACAAATTATGAGATGTCCTAGTGTGTTAGGTTGATCTTGTAGAGCAATTGAGCTGCTTGGGTCAACAAAAAATTGACCTTTCTTGTACTTTCTTTTATTTTAGCATAATTTTTTGTTTTAAAATTGTTACTGTAATTTTTTTACTAAATATGTTAAATATTTTCCAAAAAATAAAAATTATAATATTGTGTTTAATTTTATTTTAGATATACAATAAAAATTTCAGATCATTCCGAGCTACAAATAAATGAATAAAAATCAAACACTACAGTGATGAATAGTAGTCTACATCATAGTCGGTTGATGTATAGTTCGACCGAGAACCACATTCAAAGAACATCTAAAAATTTTGATATTTTGCACTAACATGCGTTATTGAGTTTTCCATATAATATCCAAAATTTTAAGAAAATACAAGTTATATAGAAAATAAGAAAAATCATTTACCATACTTCTATACCTATATAATATACAATCAAAACCCTAATTTTGGCAATTAGGGTTTACACTTGTCAAACCTTGATCCTTCAAAATAAAACCATTATTGGAGTTTCTTATTATGTTTGATATATCACAATTCAGATACCATTATTAATTAGATTTATATGATGATCAACATAATTAAGCATGTAATCATCCAGGTAAACCCTAATTTACCAATTAAGCTCATTCATGGTCATAACAATTCTTCCCCTAAGAAAAAAGGTTTTGTATCTGAAATAAAAATATGCAGAAAAAGTGCAATCAAGGTTTATTTTACACTTCTAAAATATTATATATCAACACATTCTTGTATTTCATATTTTAATAGTTTATTCAAGTCATTCATTTCTCTTCTAACCACAAGAAATTTTAAATAAGGCTTCTTAATGACAACTAAAAACTCTCATTTCATAACCAGTTTCTAGGAACGAGAAATTAACTATTTTCAATATCTTCATTCTCTCTTGAGGTGTTACCTTAACAATGGCAATCTGATCCAATTATCTCCATTTATACAGGTTCAATCTATACTATTGTTTTATATAACATCAAAGTCACTAAAGAGAGTTGACCTTGTTGTTTTCAATTTTATTACTATACTACTCAACTAGTAAAACACTCATAAGCTGCAAGACTAGATTTAATAAAATTTATATAGTTTTGAGATGGAATACTGATATAAATGACTAAAACCATAACACCATGTTCAATTTAATATGTTGCTCACACATTCACAACTAAAATTATATGTAACACAAAATTACATCCATTGATATACACTCAACAAATTATACTTCTAAAAAGAAATCCACATATTATTGAAAGTTATTTGTTCTCTATGATTTCTCTTCTTATTCATTTATATTTGCTTCTTCTTACTTATCCTTCTCATTTTGATCATATAGATTAAACATCACAAACATTAAAATATTCAAGGTAAGAACGGATTATTCATGATCCTTGCTATCACTGTAAGAATTTCTTCCCCATCATAGTTTTCTCATGTTTCACTTCTCCTTATATTTAAATCACACTTCTTATATTTCAAATATATTTCTTATCTTTTATTCCTATTCATTTTCCATGTTGTTTATATACCTTACTCATTTTCTACCTTTAAACCATGAGTCACTACCACTACTAATTTCTTCTCATATTGGTGATCTCAAGATTTTATTTTATAGAGATGTTCATACTCTTGGTCGAATCATTGTTGACATCCCTTGAACTATTACAACTCCAAATGTCATACGATATGATCCATATCAACAACTTGATCTTATTGTGACATGATCTTACTGCCCTATTTCAATATGAAACCTCATCTCTCTTAAGGTTTACTAAATTATGTCGGTGAGTAGTAGCTCGGGTGGTCAAGCACGGTTGCTCCTCATAAAGGGTCCCAGGTTTGAATCCTCCCGGCGGTGCTATTTGGAAATGAATTTCCCACCATGTCAGCCGACCTCTGATGTGACTTGTTTGGGATCCCAATGTGTGAGCAGAGGGGTTCCCTGGGTTTACCATCCCTACTATCTAGGCGCTCGTCTGGGGGGGTGGGTTTCCCTGGCAATAAAAAAAAGGTTTACTAAATTCTTCCTGGTATGTATCACTTGAATTTCTTTTCGCTTACTTGACTATTATGATAGGTTACTTCTTTATTTACCCTACTAGCTTTATCATCATCATATTATGTGTCATTAATACATTCAATAGATGTGTCTATCATGGTGGTTATGTATCATTTAAAATTCATTTCCTTACTACTTCATCCCCATATTACTCTCATTAAGGAGGATACAAAAGAGAAGATGATTTTGAGACTAGTATGTTTATCTTAAAGCATTTACTTAACACATTTCTCACATTGTGTTTAGTTACTCAGCACCCATGATAATAGACTAATTAACACTTTCTCACATCTCATAGTATCTTTTCTTTGTCATCTATATTACTCCATCATATTTTAAACCCTCTATTATAAGCTACTCTTGCACCTATCTTCTTTAACTTCTTCTTATCTCTTATGAGCATGTGTCTCATTCATGTGTATGCTTATGTATTCCATGTCACATATTCTTGTTATCCTTCTACAAATGTGAAGTTGAAATTCTAAATCAATATTCTCCTTACTAGTTTCATCATATGATTAATACATTACATGTCCTTTGTTTCAAATCAAATGGCTCATGCAGGGGTCAAACATAGTTTCAATTTTAATCAAACTTTTCTGATATAAATATAATTTGCTTTTTATGACTTGTTCTTTTGTTTAGCGGCACCTTTATTCTTCTTTTGAGAACGAGATCCACTTCATCACTAAAAACCTATTAAAGTTCAATTAGGATGATTTATGCCTAATTTGGCATCATATAGCCATGATCTTAATGCCATCTGATGGTTCAAGAAGTAGGATGAATTGATCATAATTTGTCACTCAATAATCATGCAAGAATGTGATAAAAAATGCAAGACATGTAAACAATAAACTAAGTGACATAAGCACATGACTTAAGTAAATGACATGAAAAGTAAAACTAAAACAACCTGGTTGTTGTACCTCCCCCAAGCTTGAAATTTGCAGTGTCCTCAATGATCATAACAAACTCAAGTTTTATAAAACTAGATACCTTAGGTGCATCAAAAAGGGGGGTCGAAACCCTCCTGGGGACGTTGAAGGTTATGGAAACTAGTTTGTTACTCTATAGAGATTTTGAGTCAAAGGATGGTAAGGATGAGTACATTAAACTCCATAATATTACTGCATCTTCAATGCTCTCTATTATATGATGTAACCCTCCTTTTCAAATAAAACTCTTCATTTCCATCACTTCCTTTTTATTTAATCTTAGTTTCTTATCCTAGTTTTATTATTTACATGTTCACCTAGTTATCTTCACTTTTGTTCTTCTAAATACTCTTCACTTATATATACTTATTGTATACTTAACTCTTCTCTCCTATTTTCCCTTTTTCTAGCGTACATAAACACATTTTACTTGATTACATTATCCATTCATCATAATGGATTCTTCCTATCTTGGCTTCGTATGTAGTTTTCTCTTATCTTTACTTGATTCCAAGTTGAATAAAGTGCCTCAATTAGTTATATGATTAAATTCTTTTTATCCTTACTTTCATATTGTTTTATATGCTAGAGACTAATATGTGTCTTGTATCGATATTCCCTCTTCTTTCATTCCAAAATTAAGACTTCTTATCTAAGTCCCCAAAGCTGAATAATGGATATCAGTTTGAATTGATTTTGAGCTATTCCAGTCTTTTCCTTATATTGTAGTATCTTAGTGTATGTGCATTTTCTTTACATTCTTATTTTACCTCTCCATAGTTTAGTTACTCTTATTATATTAATAGATTGGAGTCATTCGATCCCATCATGTCAGGCACACCGGGATAAACCCATAGTCCTAAAGCCAAGAGCTACTCAGGATTAACCAACTCTTGTTTATCTCAAACATTTGGAAAGAATACCCACTTAGGGAAAACTCACTTAAATATAACTTCCGGTCTACTTGATACAAAGAATGTAAATAATAACTAAAGAAACTTTATATTGTAAAGCAATCTTATTGAACCATATATAATTGTTTCTAAAATTGAATATTAGAATTTAAATATATAAGAGCATTTCCATTGATATTTGAATCAAGTAACATATAAAACAAAAGTTGTATCACATTCTATCTTGATGCTCTCATTCTTTCATTACTTTCTAGTCTTCTAACCCTAATATTTTTTGGGTTTCTCTCTAGCCCATCCATCCATTGTATACCTAGTCAGGGCATCCAAAGAAAAATATACAAAGTAGTTTGATACCGGTCAACCTAAGTATTCAGATACCGGGCTAGGGTATCCTAATACTTAGACCTCCAAGAGCTATAGACACATCACCTCCTAACTTCACACTTATAACGATGATTTTCTACCATGATGGTCCCTGACAACTCATCTTAAGCTCTGATATCAAGTCATTACACCCACATCCCATGATTACCACTAATCATGAGATTTGGGTATAAGTTTGAGTATTTAACATAAAATATATATTAATCCTCACTTCTTTTTAATCTTGTTTCATCACATTCAATCGCGTAAACTAATACACATGAAATTCTAAAACTCGATTACTTTAATCTAATTTAAACTATAAAGACACATATCTAAACATTCATTTTGTTTCTCCCACTTCTCAGTACATAAGACATGATAATTAGATACATTCTATATAATTAAGGAAACACAGTTACTTATCATCATATACAACTCTCCCACTTCCTCTATAGGACCTAGAGTGACAAGGACTAACTGAACATAACTAATATGATGCATAACTCTTGTGGAAGATTCACTCTAGCATTGACACTCCTCAAGCCACATGGTTTTCCTAAAAAACAATTTTCAGTACAAGGGTGAGCCTACCCGCTCATGAATGAATACTTCAAAGAATTAGTTTAAAGCACATTAATAGTCAAAGGATATATATTATCAAGCAATTGAATTTAAAGTAGAACAATAACAAGCTATAAGGAACTAATCATTCACAAACATAATCATGGTAGGATATTCTATATCCAAAAAGAGTAAATTAATATTTGAGAATACTTTATTAATCACATAAGGAAGTAAAAATTCAGAAACATACAAATGGAAAGTTACTAAAGATGACCAGAATGAATATATAAATAACCACACACACTCCATTAATCTCTCAATCATCTTGTTATGCCCTGAACCTACATGAGGTGTACCACAACATGTAAAAGCATCACAACAAGTTTCGATCTCACTGTATAAGGCTTAGATGTATTTCTGGGATCCTAAGCTTATCCCTCGAGTAAGACCCCATTTGTAGTGGCCTCCACCATGTGTCGCTCTCAACAGAGAATGGGAGCAGATGGATATCTTGACTCCTCCTCCCAACCTGGGTACTCAAGTGGGGAGTCAGATCCCTCAAACTTGTTGTGCACCAGTAAACCTACTGAAGATATCCACTGATCGCCACAACTCATAAATCAGGTACCACCAGAATCCCCATTTGGTGATGGATACCAATCATTTAAGGAGTCAACCCTCACTGGTCGAGAGTGCCCCCCACCCCCCACCCTATGAGTGTGATCTAGCTTACCTCAACCTACATGAGACCTCTAGTTGGGAAGCACATTTTCTACTGACAATGCAAGCCTCCTATGAGGATTGTACTGTGTTCAGGGCATCTAAATGTATACTTCACTCTTTAGATTCACACTTCAATCATTAAATCAACATTTCTTAGTTTAACCTTATGAACAATCCTTTTGATAAATTATCATCACTTTGTATCTTAAACTGAGCAACTGTGCAACACCAATTATCATACTGAAGAGCATTAAATTGAAATACTTGAATCATTGAATACCCTATCCTTAGGGTTTCATTCACCTCACTCACATATCACAGAACCTACATAAGGACTTTATGTATCATAATTTCTCACTAATAAAAGACTACTTTCAGCAATTCACATACAACCAGCATATGTATGATATCCTGGTATGAATAGAACTAAGGTTTCCATGCCATTCACTAAAATATCATGTATAAAAAATAACCTTGAATAAACAAATTTATAATGATAAAAGAATCACATTAGTTGAATTTGTTGATGTCTATTTGTAAACTTCCTAATTTCCATTCATCTAGGGTTTCACTCACTTTACTTGGATATCAAGAAAATATTGTGAATAATGGAATCCAAGATAGTATATAACATATATGTACTAAGCATTCACATTAAAAAATCATTCATAAACTAGGAGTTTCAAATAGGAAAAGTTCTTTATTCAATTTGAATAGGTATATTCTTATAATTTCTATAATAACTTTAACAATTCTATTTTAGATATGTGTATCCATTTTTAATTTCATTTTATCATTTAAAAGTCATCATAGTAGGAAAACAATCCATTTATATATCATTGTTCATAAGCTAAAACTGAAAGATAGATTTAGAGTTTGTAGTCGCATACAAAGGAACTAAAGATTATTGAGAATTTGATTCAATTTTGCAATCTACTATTTAAAGAAGTTCCCACACACCTAAGTTGGAAAATACCTTGAAAATGTAGCTCGAGAACTGAAATTCTAGAATCCATATCAAAACCATAGCAACTTATCGATTTCTTCTTCCTTTCAACTAGGAAACCCTAGAAATCGAGAATCATGGAGAAAGAGTGAGAAAATATGGAGACTTGATATCATTTTAGATCAAATCATAGGAGGGGAAGAATCTTAACATGCGAGAGAAGAATCACCACAAAAACCTATATAGATATGGCAAACTTATATGAATTCATCAACTCTAGCAAGAGAAAACTCTAGATCACCATCGTCTCCACTTTCTGAATCTTCACCCTAGCTCTCCCTCTCTCTCACTTTAGTCTTTCATTTCACTAAATTGAATAAGAAATTATGAGAGATCCTAATGTATTAGGTTGATCATATAAAAAAATTAAGCTGCTTGGGTCAATTGCAAGTGACCCTACTTATACTTCCTTTTATTTTAATAGAATGTTTTGTTATAAAAATGTTACTGTAAATAATTTACCAAATAAGTTATAGATTCTCTAACTATGAAAAGTTATCATATTGTTTGTAATTGAGTTTCAAAAGTTCAATAAATATTTCAAATCATTGTGCTACCAATAAATAAATAAAAATTGAATGCTACACTGATGAATAGTATCCTATAGCATGGTTGGTTAAAGTATAGTTCAATCGAGAACCCCATTCAAAGAACATCCAAATATGTTGATATTTTTCACTAACATGAATGATCGAGTTTTCTATATTGTATCTAAATTTCAAGTAAATCCAAATACAGAAAATATGAACAAACATTTACCATGTTGTTATACCTATCAAAATTTGTATTTATATACAATCAAAATCCTAATTTTGGCCATTACAGTTTATACTTCTCAAACCTTAGTCCTTCAAAATAAAATCCCTATTGTAGTTCCTTATTATATTTGAAACATCACAATTAAGTTACCATCATTAATTATGTTAAGTGATGATCAACCTAATTAAGCATGTAATCATCCAAGGAAACCCTAATTTATCAATTAACCTCAGTCGTGGTCATAATAATTACCATCCATGTTAGTCTTCTTCTTGAAGACCCACTTGCACTCTATGGGTTTTACCCCTTCATGTGGATCAATCAAGTTACATACCTTGTTGGTGTACAAGGATTCCATCTCAAATCTCATGGCCTCACGCCACTTATCAAACTTTGCTCCCTTAAAAACTTCTAGGTAGGTTGTTGGCTCATCATCAATGACCAACTCATCGCCTTCTTGATTTATAAGATAACCAAATATTTTAGGCTCAAGGCGTGCCCTACTTGATCTGTGAGGTTCATGTGTGACATGAGGATTTTGAGATTCCACAAGAATTTGTGACTCTTCATCTTCCTTATGGACATCTACAGGTTCAATATTATCTTAATGATCTCAAACCTATTTGAATTCTAATTTTCTCCCACTAATTTTATTGTAACTAAATTCCTTTTATTGGAATACAACATCCTAGACAACAAACACTTTGTTGTCAGATGGAGCATAAAATTAGTATCCTTTGGTTTCCCTAGGATATCCAACATCTAATATTATTTGATTTGGCTCCAAGATTTTAGGGCATTGCTTTCTCACATAAGATTCACATCTCCAAATCTTCATAAAATACACATAGGGACACTTCCCAAACCATATCTCGTATGATGTCTTTTGAACCAATTTAGATAGTACATGGTTTAGTGCAAACGTTGTGGTTTCTAGAGCATATTCCCAAAAGAAAGTTAGAAGATTAGCAAATCTCCTCATTGACCACACCATATCTATTAGTGTATGGTTGCTTCTTTCTGATACATAGTTATGCTATAGTATTCTATATGAAGTCCATTGTGATACAATACCACAGTATCACACAAGGTCCTCAAACTCTTAGCTAAAGCATTCTCCACCTCGATCAAATTAAAGTGCTTTAAACTTTTACCAAGTTGGTTATGGACTTCATTCATGAAATCCTTGAACATTTCAAGGGTTTACAACTTATTCATCATCAAATACACAACCATACCTATTGAAGTCATCTGTAAAGGTAACAAAGTACTAGTAACCACCTCTAGCATTTGTTCTAAGAGGTCCACAGACATGAGTATGTACAAGTCCTAATAGATAATTCATTCTCGAATTGTTAGTAATGAAAGGTGGTTTTGTCATCTTGCTCAAAAAATAAGAGTTAGTTGTCTCTATTAATTTGAAATCAAAAAAGTCTAGATATCCATCTTTATGGAGTCTAGAAATATGTTTCTCAATGATGTGCCCTAGATAACAATGCCAAAGGTTTGTTTTGTTTGAAGTATCAAGTTCTACCCTTTTGGTATTTATGCTATAAAGATCTATTTCAAGATGATGGAAAATCTTCTAGCTATGGGAGAATCTTTGATTGAGAATAGATGAATTTCAAAGGTTCAATCTCGCTATACTTTTCTCAAATTTTCCTACTTTTGTACATTTGGAATGGGTTCCTCTGGTACCAGTATTTCAAGGACATAGAGTTTGTTCTCATTGGTGAGAACATTTCTCAAAGTCCTGAACTAGTCATGAAAGTTATTCCTGTTCCATTTGTCCTTCTCAAAGACTGATAACAAGCGAAATCTATTATTTTTTTCCATAAGTTTCTACAAAAGAAATTTGTGTTTTATCAAAACACTTTTGATTTGATTTGATTCAAAGGAAATTTTGGTGACATTAACTAGGCCTTTAATTAATTATTGCTCCCACTATTTTATTCAAATTGATAGTCCTCATATATCAATTCAAAAATTGCACCGTACAACCTTCTAGAGAGACAAGACTCAAAATAATAAGTTATTATGCAGACAACGCCATTGTCCATAACAAATTATTAATATTGGCAATATTTTCTAATTGCATCTCATGCAATTCTTAGATAAATGGTATGCACAAATCCTTGTCATATCTCATCTTCATGTTTCTAGGCACTTAATCTCATTAAGGCCATCTAGTTATATCTAACCCAAAAGTCAACACGATAGAAATACATCCTACTTGGCAAAGCCCACATAACTACCATCACACTTCCACAAGATAGACGACACACCATGCGTGACGTACCTATGTTTAATCGATCGAGATTTTCATGTGTGTCATTTATGGAAAGAATTTAAGACTTAATATTTAATTTAGGGGTTTCATTTATATATAAAAAAATATACATATCCAATCACAGCATACGAATACTATGTATCACATACACATTATATCCACAAACAAAACATGAAGTTATAAAATAGGAGTGATGGTTATGGCCACACTAATGTAATTCTTTGGAGACACAAAAAAATTGCTATCTCCTAGGTCCATATCATATGTAGCAACCTATTTTATAGAAAATATGTGTTGGAACTAGCCCAGTTGATCGACTCAACCATTGAGTCGATCGATTAGCCTCGTGGTCAGTTGATTGGTCTCTTGTATCAGTTGACTATACTTCGGTTCAAGTGGTATCCTGACTTCTCCTGTCTATTAGTTATTCCACCAGTCGATCAATCATCTCCTCCTATCCTCTATCCTCCTTGATCCTCCTGTCAATCAGTACGACTTTTGAGTCGGTTGACTCATCTAGTGCAGGATGTCTTCTGTTTTCCAAAATAAAAACTATCTTATTTATATCTAACGTATACATTGTAGAAGTAAAACCTATCGATATATTGTTGTTTTGTGTGTGTGTGTGTCTGTCTATATATGTATGTATATATATGTATATATATGTACATATATATATATATATATATATATGTGTGTGTGTGTGTGTGTATATATGTATATATATGTATAAATACGTATATGTATGTATATATATATAGATATATATATATATATATGTGCGTGTATATACATATATATATATGTGTTTGTGTGTGTATATGTATATATATGTGTCACGACCTCCCTTCTAATAATAATAATACAACCATAGGGGAAGCATTGTACATAATGGAGATCATGACAAATCGTGAACTGATATCATTGACCAAGAAAAATCCATAGAATAAAAGAAATATCCACCAGAGTGCCTTATTACAAGCCATAAACAAAAGACTCTAAGTCCAACATAAAAGGGTTCAAAGGATGAAACTCTAACATAACATAACTAAAAGGAAAGAAAACTATCTAGAATGGCACCCCACCAAGTAGGATTCACGAACTATCCTTGAGCTTGAGCTGACGTCCCTGAAGTCTACTTCTTCTCCTCCTTGTCTGCGGACATCTCGTCCCCAGCCCATGCAAGGAAACGTAAAACTATGTGAGTGGCACTGAGCAGTTATATAAGAAAATTGAAATGACATGAGGAATAACTTGGAACATAAATACATAACATAATTAACATGATTGCATGATAACATGATTAACTTAACATGATTTCATAATAAGATGGTTTTTACTTGAGTTGATGTAGTCTCTCTCCTGTAGATTTGTACCCACAGTGCTCATAAGGCAATTTAAGGCTCACATAAGGCCAATCAAGGCTCACATAATACTCCCACAGAGCTCATAAGGCCAATTAAGGCTCACATAAGGCCAATTAAGGCTCACATAACATGATTGAGAGAAGTATATCAATATAACATGAATTATTATACTTGAACATAGTTATCATGATTTCTTGATCAATTAACATGGCAGTGATTAGTAGTGTTCCAAAAGAAAGCATATTCATCAAAATAGTAGAAAACGTAAATTCATAGCATTTTCATGATTTTCATAAGCATAAATCGAATAATAGCATAGTTGCACATCATTGAGTAATCATAACAATATAAACGAATAATGTAAACCCATAACCCTATAATTATACGCAGTGTGCATGATCCACTCACCTGCTCCTGAAGGGGTATACCAACAGTAGACAAAGTCCGGATCAATCCTAATGTCCTGTGAATAATATAATTATGAATTAATTACATATGCTTAACATAGGTGTATGATTCCCTAATTAAATTTGGTAATTAGATCGGGAGTCTACATTTGAAACTAGGACCATGTGATAGATCTCAAAAAACTAATCAAAAACCATATATGGATCATCCCCTTCTGAGCTCTAGATTATTTTCTATGATTTTATAAAGATCAGAGATATTCTGACCAATCGGAGGCTGAAAACAATCCATGTAACACAACTTTGCACAGAAAGACTAAATTGCCCATACCTGTGGGACATTCATGTGAGTCGATAGAAGGGTAGATCAGAGAGATCAACACCTGGTATGATCACCCCATCGTTACTGTAACTGAGAACTTGAATCAGTGAGGAATTTGGGACCCAAAACCTTCGATTCAGTGAAAGCAAGAACTAGAAAGTAGTGTCCCTGTGGGATTCCGGTCTCAGTGACCCATTGAAGAGACCAGATGGTGGTTAGGGGCTCAAGAACAGGCTCCCACCATGGCCGACCAATAGGTGTAGAACCAAAATCAAGAGAAGAGGAGAACAACAGTGAGACGACACCTCTGTTGAGTTAGTGAGGGCCAGCCGAAGTGAACAGAACTACTAGAGTGTAAATGAACACTTGTACTCGAAACCAACACTGAGGCTGTCGGAAAATAAAGCAATGGAGCTCAAACTGAAGAAATAGCAAAACAATGGAAATTGGGGTGAAAAGGCATTAGATCATCTTCACAAAATCGTAATGAGGCTTAGGGATTGGTTTTCATCATTTAAAGGTGGCTGAGAGGGGTAATTAGAGGTTGAATTCCTCCGGCCTAAAACTGAGCTTGTAGGTACAACGTTGGGGTGAACCGTGAGGGCTAAGGACCAAAGAAATAGCTAAAAACGAGTGTAAGGATGCTTACTGGAGGTTTGATTGACCTGAGAAGGCCGGAGCTCCGTGCTCGATCTCGCCGGCTGCGAGGAAGAAGATTGAGTCGTTGGCGATTCTTCAGTGGGTCACGATCCAAATTGGCGGCAGAGGAGGGTCCTTTGTACCCCTTGGTTACTCTCTGTGTGGCTATATCTTGGTCTGATGGACCTACCTGTCTTGGGGATGGTGGTGTTGTGGAGTGGGGAGAGGTTTTTGGGCGATTTTGCGTTAGGCGCTTATAGGGGTTGATCTAGGGCTCGCTGGGATCGTGGAGATCTCCTGGGGTTGTTGGCGTCAAGATAACAAGGAACTGCTGAGGAGAGAGAGGGATATTGTGGGCCGAAGATCGGGATTCCATTCTCCCTTCTCGCGCGGGTACTGTGGGAGGTAGGGGATGAAGGCCCAGACCTCAGATTCCCATCCAACGGCTCACAAGAAGCCCAATTCACTTAAGATGTGTGTGACACATAGTTATCCTGAATTTTGGAACAAAATTAGGATTATCTTCTGTGGATTATTATACAATTAATCATAAATCATCATTCTCTCCTACTTTCTTCCTAATATCATTTGGAGCATCAAGGATTATCCAAATTTGATATACAAGCTAATTCGACCATGAGGAATCTAATTATCCAATTAGATTTTGGATATGAGTTAGGGAAACATGTGTTTTACATTATTAGTTACTTAGGGTAATTATCACATTAATAATCATTGTAAGGGAATTTTATTACCAAAATCCGAGGGGAGCTCTATTATTATTTTATCTACTCATATACCAATCAATGGGATGCACTTTACATGTATGTGTGCCGAAATTATCAATTAACCCCTAACTAGTCATTACTGCATAATTAGGGTTAAATTCTCATGCATTATTCATGACATTAATATGACTAATTATTGATGTAAATGATTCAATTCAAGGTCCACTTGGCACATTTAGCTCATTTTGAAATACGAATTAAGCATGGTCTGTACTTAAGTCATCATATGAAAAAAATGGATTATTTCAACTTAGGGTTTCACCTTTATTAAATAACAAGAATTTTTGGGACTAAATTTTGAGGGTCGTTACAACCTACCCACCTTATAGAAATTTCGTCCTCAAATTTTTTATGTCATATTAAGGTACTACCCACCTTAGGGTTTCACATATATGTACCCTAACTTATTGTCTGATCGTAACATTTCATAAGCCAACACTAAGCATAATCATGATATGGTATTAACATGGATAACTTTTGCATTATATCTAACATGACTGGTAAAACTTAACGAGTGCATGAGTTGCTAATGTAATTCAAAAACTAAATCTTACCTTCATCATCCACCATAGCAAAAACTCTAGCTTTCCTTTCCTCTGGGGGACCTGGGTTAGGGTTCTGATCTGCTCCTTTCTTTGCAGCTAACCTAGGGCATTTGTCCTTGAAGTGCCCTTCTGCTCCACAGTAAAAGCAAACACCTAAGCCCAACCTGCACGGTCCTGCATGGGATTTTCCACACTTGGTGCATGCATCCCTGACTGGGGGATCCTCAAGGGCCTTACGCTTCTTGTGATCATTGTGGTGTCGATCTCGATTGTTGTAGTCGTGGTGGTGACGTTGTCCATTATGGGAGTTCTTCTTCCAAACCCTCCCTAGGTGATCCTCGAGCTCAAGTGCCGCATCAAGAGCTTCCTGCATCGTCTTGTGGCCTCGTCCAGAAAGTGTGTAGATGAGATCATCCTTGAGACCTAGAATGAACTTCTTGGCTCGCTTCAGCTCAGTCATCTCGGTCCCGTACTTCTGGAGGATGCGAAACTTCATTGCGTACTGGGTGACAGTCATGTCGCCACACTCTCGCAGATGAAGGAACTCTAACTCCTTCTTGTCCATCATCACTTCTGACACATAGTGGCCCTTGAAAGCTGCAATAAACTCCTCCCATGTGAGTAGCTCTTCATTTGGGTCTCTAGCATCACAGAAGTTTTCCCACCAAATGCGAGCTGGTCCTCTAAGAATGTGAGTCCTGAACCTGACGCGTGACTCCTCATAACAATCCAATTCGTGGAAGCAATGCTCCATGTTGTGAATCCAGGCCTTAGCCTTACCTACAACATCCAGCTCTTCTTCTCCCGCGAACGTCTCGGGTTTCACCTTGAGGAAGTCTATTAAGATGACTTCATTCCTCCTCTGATGAAGGCCTCCCATTGCATCAGATAAAGCTCTGACCAACATATTGTATGAGAGGGGAGGGTCTTCTCCATGGGGGTTCTCCTCGTGCTCAAAGTCATGATCACTCTCTCCACCAGAGTGAGGGGGTGACTTGTCATGCTCAGGGTGACGCTTAGGGGCCATTTGGAATAGGAAAGAATACTTAGATAAGCACATGGAGTGACACATAAGATCCTACTATGGTGGCCATTCTAAGATTGCTCTGATACCATTTTGTCACGACCTCCCTTCTAATAATAATAATAAAACCATAGCGTAAGCATTGTACATAATGGAGATCATGACAAATCGTGAACTGATATCATTGACCAAGCAAAATCCATAGAATAAAAGAAATATCCACCAGAGTGCCTTATTACAAGCCATAAACAAAAGACTCTAAGTCCAACATAAAAGGGTTCAAAGGATGAAACTCCAACATAACATAACTAAAAGGAAAGACAACTATCTATAATGGCACCCCACCAAGTAGGATTCACGAACAATCCTTGAGCTTGAGCTGACGTCCCTGAAGTCTACTTCTTCTCCTCCTTGTCTGCGGACATCTCGTCCCCAGCCCATGCAAGGCAATGTAAAACTATGTGAGTGGCACTGAGCAGTTATATAAGAAAATTGAAATGACATGAGGAATAACTTGCAACATAAATACATAACATAATTAACATGATTGCATGATAACATGATTAACTTAACATGATTTCATAATAAGATGGTTTTTACTTGAGTTGATGTAGTCTCTCTCCTAATTTGCACCCACAGTGCTCATAAGGCCATTTAAGGCTCACATAATACTCCCACAGATCTCATAAGGCCAATTAAGGCTCACATAAGGCCAATTAAGGCTCACATAACATGATTGAGAGAACTATATCAACATAACATGAATTATTATACTTGAACATAGTTATGATGATTTCTTGATCAATTAACATGGCAGTGATTAGTAGTGTTCCAAAAGAAAGCATATTCATCAAAATAATAGAAAACGTAAATTCGTAGCATTTTCATGATTTTCATAAGCATAAATCGAATAATAGCATAGTTGCACATCATTGAGTAATCATAACAATATAAATGAATAATGTAAACCCATAACCCTAGAATTATACTCAGTGTGCATGATCCACTCACCTGCTCCTGAAAGGGTATACCAACAGTAGACGAAGTCCTGATCAATCCTAATGTCATGTGAATAATATAATTATGAATTAATTACATATGTTTAACATAGGTGTATGATTCCCTAATTAAATTTGGAAATTAGATCAGGAGTCTAGGTCTGAAACTAGAACCATGTGATAGATCTCGAAAAACTAATCAAAAACCATATATGGATCGTCCCCATCTGAGCTCTAGATTATTTTCTATGATTTTATAAAGATCAGAGATCGTCTGACCAATCGGAGGCTGAGATAAATCCATGTAACACAACTTTGCACAGAAAGACTAAATTGCCCATACCTATGGGACATTCATGCAAGTCAATAGAAGGGTAGATCAGAGAGATCAACACCTGGTATGATCACCCCATCGTTACTGTAACTGAGAACTCAAATCAATGAGGAATTTGGGACCCAAAACCTTCGATTAAGTGAAAGCAAGAACTAGAAAGTAGTGTCCCTATGGGATTCCAGTCTCAGTGACCTATTGAAGAGGCCAGATGGTGGTCAGGGGCTCAAGAACAGGCTCCCGCCATGGCCGACCAACAGGTGTAGAACCAAAATCAAGAGAATAGGAGAACAACAGTGAGACGACACCTCCGTTGAGTTAGTGAGGGCCAGCCGAAGTGAACAGAACTACCAGAGTGTAAATGAACACTTGTACTCGAAACCTAAACAACCAGGTTACCAGAGCGAGATTACTCAATAAATGTGGGTAATTAAAACCTAAACAACCAGGTTACCAAAAAACGCAGGAAATTAAAGTTGTTTGCACACAAGCACAAAAGTTGAAACTTATCATATCTGAGTCCACAAAAGCCACATATTTATATAACACCTATCAAAAGATTATTACATAGCATTGTTCACTGGATCACAGACCAAAACTTGTTACAAGATGTAACATGTTCACATATATATACATGCCATATTTGTGCAACAATGACATAAAGCCTAAACGCCTTCTCGATATACAACATATACAAAATTCCTCCAAGGATTTGAGTATATAGGTATGACACATAGGACTTTACTACAAAACACAAGAAGCTTATCCAACCTTTTCTCATATACTGCTCCTCTTGTTTCTCAGCCTCAACAACTTGACATCTACCTCCTTCTGCTTGACTACCAAAAAGATGTGGAAACCCACGGGGTGAGACTAAATATCCCAGTGAGAGATATAACTCACTATCAATGTCTATTAAAAGCACATGTAACTAAGTAGGTAGATAAAATACTTTTAGGTTGAGTAGATTAAACAAACTAGGCAGTTACCACTAAGCAGCAGATCAAGTTATAATATAAGAAGGAATATGAAGAACATGTATAATCTTTGATTTCTCTTATAGCATTATAACTCAAGAAATCAATACAAATATAAGGCAAAAGGGTCATCTAATGTTATTTGTATTTGACCCTAAGAAAAAGCACTACACTACTTTATTACATCTTTAATTATGCCCTGAGGAGATGTGGTATACCACTCATGCTCGAACTGACCACAGCTAAGTCAAAATCAGTGTCATATAAGATTAATGGAAGAGTTAGAATCCATGATCTCTTGATCAATGGAAGAGTCATATTCTGACTCTTCCATTAATCAGGTTAGAATCATACAAGTAGGAGAGAGAAAATGTAATCACATTTTATCCACCCATGTAAGTTCAACAAGTATATCATGCCCTAGAATTCAGAATAGGGTGTCAAACACATAGTCGATTATGGATTCATAGCATAGATCAATCACCAAACCCTAGTTATATCAACTCCCACATTATTGGAGAACAATAGGAATAGACATCATAATTAACTTGATTAATTAACTATCCCAACAGTATCAAGTATCCCCCAACACTTGCATGTACATATGTAACAACCTTATAAAGTCCCACATGTGTTACGACCATATGCTCATGTGAGTGTATCGAACACTCCTCAAACATGTGTCATGAGAAAAAGTAGAACAAGTGTCTCGACCATGCACAAAACAAGAGTCACAACCAACACAAAACATGTGTATCGACCATCCACAAAAGCACATGTCCCAACCATGAACCAAAACAAGTGTCTCAACCACCTAGGGTTAGGGTTTCGACAGTGACACAAACATATGTCTTGACCCTCAAATGTTATGACCCTTAACCTATTAGGGTTAGGGTTGCGGTTGTGACACAAGGTCATGTGTTTCGACCGAAATAAAGCAATCATCATGACCATCAACCCATTATCAAAGTGTACCGACCAAGAATCAATAAAGGGAGTAGTAACCACAAAGGTCATGCTACCACTAAGGAAATTAACCATCTTCAAAATAGATATGAGTTCCATAAAAAAATATAAGTATACCATGGCCAAAATAGAAGATCATCGTCAAGGGAAACTTATCCCCATTAAGTTGGATAAACTCCATACTAAGGTGCACATCAAGACCTTGAAATCAGATTTCAACATGAACGTTCAAGAAACCAACTAGGTGGAAAAGTAACAAGCTTCAACCTCAAGAAAAAAAACTCAAAACCTGAAGAAAAACACAAGCATTAACCAAAACATGGTGATAAAGCCAAGAATCATGTTGCATGTATCACAATGACCTCAACTGTGATGGAGTGGACTTTTGGGAATCCTAAAATATCCAATGACACAAGTGAAGTCATGCATGTTGAGTTGTTTTGAGAATCTCAAGTGTTTTAATAAAGTTGGAGTGTTGATTGAGGTTGATATAATGATTAAGATATCTCTTTTTAATGCCTTTTTGATGAATTTAACTGAGTGGTACAATAGATGAGTTTTGTCACCAAATTTGAATAGAAGGTAGCTCGATAGGTAGGGGAGCTATGGTTAAAATGTCGTGGCAATCAGAGGTTCCTAGAGAGAGATATCTAATTTTGAAATCGGTCAAATCATTAGTACATTATGTAAGTAGAGCATAAGTTGTTAATCTTTTGAGCATCACGTGCCCCTTAGATTGAGCGGCCTGTGTGGAGACATCTTGTTCGTTCAGGGCTAATCTACTAACTGGGACCGTTCACTTATGTGAGCCACAGATTGTGCTCATGCTAGAAAGACACGGACCCTTAGATTTTGATTGAATGGTAATCTGTTCATCCTCTACCTCCGACATGTTGGGGTAGTGGGGTTGGGTGCGAGCCGCCTTCAACCCAGGTTGCCTAGCCCACTGACCATGTGCGAGGGCACGATTTCAACCAAGAAGTTAGAATCGGAGAAGTGGGAGAAACACACCAACCCCTCATAAGCGGAATTCAGTCAACAAGAGAGTGAGATATGAAGCCCCAACTCCATGGGTCCTCCACCACCACTTACATGTGAAAGGCATAGGTAGGAGAAGGGAGAGGAAAGAATCTTGTAGAGTTCTATGATAATAGAAACGAAGAGAGACGTCTGTTGGACGGAACCCACACACGATGACTGACTCCCATGGTCGTTTCCATGGTCGAGCAACCCAAGCTGTCCAGAGCTTGAAGATGAAGCTCAGAGGCCTGTGCATGGTTCTTCTCCCCAACGATGAGGGGCGTGGTCAAGTTTGTGGAGGCCCAACGAAGCTTTACAAAGCTCCAGATAAGCGTGAGGATGAGAAGAGGCCAGACGCCCCTTCTGCTCTGTCGTGACAGACACCAGCGGCAGTGGCCTCCGTGATCTCTCGAGCAAGAGCTCCAGGAAGAAGGGAAAGTGGCCGGAGGTGTCGAGGGAGATAGTCCAAATCTTGGGGGAGTGTAAGTCTTTCACGAGGAGATTTGGAGGACGATCGATCGCTCACCGGAGAGCTTCCTGCACGGCGGCGCTCGCGTGGAACAGTCCCGCTTGGGACTGATCGCGTGTGAGAAAGAAAGGAGAGGGTCGGCCCAATCCATTAGTAGTGAACCGGACCTAAATCCAGGCAGAACCGGTCCAGGTGCCCTTGAACCGGCTGACTCCACCAGACACGTGGCGTCCTGTGATTGGCCGAATAAGGTAATATTCCCAGAATTATGCAGTTCTTCATAAAATCATAGTAATTAGCTCGAGCATCATAAAAATACATATAATATACCAAAATTATCAGAAAAATGCATAGAACAAGATGGAAGCATAATATCCTGCTTTTGATGTATTCATAATAGAGATATCATGTAAGATGTGAAATGCTCATATGATGGATAATAAACATCAAACGATGCTCTAAAGTTATGAGAAAATACCTGTAAATCATATTTCATGTTTATAATGCATATGATGTCATATATGGTCATGTTGATGCCCAGAATTATGTAATTGCTTTATATGGCTAATTAGTGCTAATAAGACTAAATAAAATGCAATAAATGCATGCATGCTCAATAAATGATGAGATTTACAGAAAACCCTCATATCTGTAATTGAAAGATAATATATGAATCTGAGATCAGTTATATACACGAAATTCATGTTACATGAAGATGAATCCTAAATACATGGGTTGTAACCCTAATATGTATAATGCATATAAGATACGATTAATGGACACACAAAAATATATGGAACCTAATGTTCAGATGATGAACTTTGATAATGAGATGTAATTTGGAAAATGACATCAGTGAGATAGCATAAGGAAAGAATACAAGTAATCATGAGAATATCCTAATGAGATAAGCAAACTCTAATGAACACGATTAGGGTTAAGACGATATGTAAGATGATGAGAACCTGATGATAGTATATGATCTTGTCTTGATCAGGGATGAACAAGGTTAGAGTAGACATGAGGAATATGTGATTAGGATGTCTCTTTGGAAGGTACGCCATTACCTCTTATTATACAATATGCTTGTGTTATATGTGTAGTAAAATACTTGGCATATGGTATTGATTGAAATGATTGTTCTTGTATGCTATGTTGCTTGATTCTTCATACTTAGTTCTATGAACACATCAAACATAATATATCTGTTCCATTATATGAAAGCACTAATTCTCTTTGGTAGCATAGTGCTGGAAAGTGATCATTCTCTTTGGTAGCAGATCACATTGTACAATGATCTAACTCTTTGGTACTAGATCATAAGGCCTTACATCTCATTCTCGTTGGTAGCAGAGATGATGCATTATTCCCTTAGGTGGCAAATGCATGGATATTTAATGGAAAATGTGCTTAAAATATGTGTTCTCTTTTATTAATGAATATCTTTGTGCAAGTATATGCTTTTCTTACATTCTTCTGTTATTGCCAAGTATATTAGTTTTATCTTACTGCCAAGATATGATGAGAGGTATATAAAAAGACACGTAGGCGTACTCAGTACAATATTCATGAAATATTGTGCTGACGTGTACCGCTTGTAATCTTTTTGTTTAGGTTGTGGTTATGCTCTTGAAGATCTAGGATAGTTGAGAGTTGTGTAGCGAGCTGATGTACAGGTGGACATGTTGTCTTAAGATCCTGCAGTCTAGTGGTAGTACATGTATGTGTAGAAGTTTTCTATTCAATATGTAATATCAAATGTTGTAACAATTCATGTTGTAATTATATGTTGAATGGTGAACATGTGTTGTATGGTTTTATTATTGTTCATGTGCATGTGCTACTGATTGTTTCCTTCTGACTCCCTTGATTTTCTTCTTCTTAGCCTCTTGTGTGATGTTTAAATTGGGATTCTCGCCGAGGTGAGGGTTTCAATTTAGACGTCACACATTAGATTAAGTTTTAGAAAATCCGGGGACATCACAGGTGATATCAGAGCATGAACAATAGCAAAGCCTGGCATTTTCTCATTATGCAACTCAAACTAAAGAAAACCTTGAACTTAATAATCCTTAGGGTTAGATTAGTCGTCTTTTAGAGACTGGATCTGACCTAGCCTCTAGGTTAGCACCTAGATGTCGGAGAACTAGGTCTAGACTAGTGCTTGTTGAGTAGCAAGTCCTTAGATGTCGTTCTTTCCCTGTAGTGCAGCGGTATGGGACGTTGCACTATTTGGAAATGACGTGCATCAAGGGAAGAGAAACCCTAGACATATTGTGCACGTTGTCTAGAGTAGCTACACTAGTCTACACCATGTTCTCACCCTTTTCACTAGTTTTCGTGACACTGTACTCTCTACTATGTGTGGGACACTCGTTTTCTGGATTTGGTTTTTGATTCCAATCGGATCGAACCTTGATAGTTTTCTCTGACGCATGTTTTATCAGAGAAAAACTATATAATATTTTAATATGTATATGTATTACAAAAATGTGTCCCCACACATGTACGAGTAGGAGGTGATCATGTAACCTAAGTGAAAGTGAATGACATCAGTCTAGAAGAGAGTGTAGTTCTAGATTTGATGTCTAGAGCCTTGTTGGTATATGTGATATATGGAATAGATGATATAAGTTTTGATGATATGATGTAAGCCTTATATAGATGATATAAGATGGTTGATGATCTATGTTTGTCTTCGAGGATTCAAGTTTAGTTTTGAGGATTTGAGATGAGTTTTGATGATGCAAGTGTGCTTTCTTTTATGAGATAAGATATATTAAGTTAAGATAAGGTTGTGAGTCCGCATGAGCCTCAAGCTCTTTTACAAAGGAGGACCTCTAGTGTTAGGACTAGTTTTAGGGTTAACTCCAGAGAGAGTGAGACCCATTGGGAGAAGGTCAGAGAACCTACACTCCAAGATATGAGAATTCTGAGATAGGTGATATGATATGTCCTAAACTAGACTACTCCTGAGTGAATGAGTTGTGTGGCTTAATGCATGATTCCTATAGTCTTGTAGAACCCTAGATGTCCTTGGGAAGACCAAACCCTAGAGACAGAGAGAGGCTGGTTAGATATGTGCATATGTGAACATCAATATGAGTGCCTTTCATCTGGGTGAGGGAGAGAGCCCAAGACCCTGGAGGAGGTAGCTATGTTAGTTTCTGTGAAGCCTCATACTCGGGTTGATGGTTTCCCACATAGGAATCTAGTGGTGTATATAAGAAAGTTTTGGGTAAGATGTGTCATGGGTAGAAGACCTATGAATAGTATGCCATAGCATGTTTTGGTTTGTGCTTATGTGGCTAGATCTTGTAAGGTTATCACTAGTGCCAATGAGGTAATCTGAGAACCCTAGACTAAGAGGAAAGATAAAGTATATGCATATGAGATACTCATAGAGTTGAGTTAGCTCAGAGAGAATGAGCAATGCACTTTTTTTTGTGATAAGGGTTGGGAGAACCTCATTTGGACTAGATAAAGTTTTGATATATGTTTAACAAGCCACTCACATAAGTTTGTTTGGCACAACCATGATATAATGAATGAAAGTATGAGATCTAATCTCGAGATGTGATATATAGACATGATATGATGAAAAACCTAGAGATGGTTTAATAGATATCAATGTATAGATGGTTAACCATATGCTTTAATAATGATAATAATGTGATAGTGTTGGTTAATATTGTGATGAAAATCAATAGTAAATGATGCAATCTATTTCAAGTAAGGAAATAAAATCATATGAAATGAAACATGTTACATGAGATGTTAATCTAAGTGCTTAATAAAGATGAAAATTATAGTTTGATAGTTAGAACAACATAATGTTTATGATACCTTGATATGATCTAGATGGATAAAGTGGGTTAACTTTAGTTAACTCCTTCCTAAAAGGCATATGTTAATGATGAACATGTTCTAATAAATAGCTCAATAAAATGTTGATGACACCTTGATGTATGAGTTAATCTTAGTTAACTCCTTTAGAACATGGTAATATGATGTGGGAATCCTAATGCATGGCTAAAGATAAGGATGCAACCCTAACATATGAGATATGTAATGAATTAACCTAAGCTTCTAAACCCTTGTTTGAGCCTTCTATGGAGTGAGGTTTCACCCTTGGTGCTTTTGAAACCTCCTAATAGTGCTTTGGACACATGGTTCTAGGTAACCTTTGCATATATGTTACACATAGAATAGTGCCTACATGTGGATGAAGGCAAGATAAGGTTTTACCTGGAAGTATGTTAAAGGTTTACTTTCGAGGACGAAAGTTTGGCTTAATTCCGAGGATGAAATTTCTTTTAAGGTGTGTAGGATGTGATGGAGTGGACTTTTGGGAATCCTAAAATATCCAATGACACAAGTGAAGTCATGCATGTTGAGTTGTTTTGAGAATCTCAAGTGTTTTAATAAAGTTGGAGTGTTGATTGAGGTTGATATAATGATTAAGATATCTCTTTTTAATGCCTTTTTGATGAATTTAACTGAGTGGTACAATAGATGAGTTTTGTCACCAAATTTGAATAGAAGGTAGCTCGAGAGGTAGGGGAGCTATGGTTAAAATGTCATGGCAATCAGAGGTTCCTAGAGAGAGATATCTAATTTTGAAATCGGTCAAATCATTAGTACATTATGTAAGTAGAGCCTAAGTTGTTAATCTTTTGAGCATCACGTGCCCCTTAGATTGAGCGGCCTGTGTGGAGACATCTTGTTCGTTCAGGGCTAATCTACTAACTGGGACCGTTCACTTATGTGAGCCACAGATTGTGCTCAGGCTAGAAAGACACGGACCCTTAGATTTTGATTGAATGGTAATCTGGTCATCCTCTACCTCCGACATGTTGGGGTAGTGGGGTTGGGTGCGAGCCGCCTTCAACCCACGTTGCCTAGCCCACTGACCATGTGCGAGGGCACAATTTCAACCGAGAAGTTAGAATCGGAGAAGTGGGAGAAACACACCAACCCCTCATAAGCGGAATTCAGTCAACAAGAGAGTGAGATATGAAGCCCCGACTCCATGGGTCCTCCACCACCACTTACAGGTGAAAGGCATAGGTAGGAGAAGGGAGAGGAAAGCATCTTGTAGAGTTCTATGATAATAGAAACGAAGAGAGACATCTGTTGGAAGGAACCCACACACGATGACTGACTCCCATGGTCGTTTCCATGGTCGAGCAACCCAAGCTGTCCGGAGCTTGAAGATGAAGCTCGGAGGCCTGTGCATGGTTCTTCTCCCCAACGATGAGGGGCGTGGTCGAGTTTGTGGAGGCCCAACGAAGCTTTACAAAGATCCAGATAAGCGTGAGGATGAGAAGAGGCCAGACGCCCCTTCTGCTCTTTCGCGGCAGACACCAGCGGCAGTGGCCTCCGTGATCTCTCGAGCAAGAGCTCCAGGAAGAAGGGAAAGTGGCCGGAGGTGTCGAGGGAGATAGTCCAAATCTTGGGGGAGTGTAAGTCTTTCACGAGGAGCTTTGGAGGATGATCGATCGCTCACCGGAGAGCTTCCTGCACGGCGGCGCTCGTGTGGAACAGTCCCGCTTGGGACTGATCGCGTGTGAGAAAGAAAGGAGAGGGTCGGACCAATCCATTAGTAGTGAACCAGACCTAAATCCAGGCAGAACCGGTCCAAGTGCCCTTGAACCGGCCGACTCCACCAGCAAGAAGGAGCAAGGAGCCGCAACCCTAGAGGACATGTGGCGTCCTGCGATTGTCCGAATAAGGTAATATTCCCAGAAATATGCAGTTCTTCATAAAATCATAGTAATTAGCTCGAGCATCATAAAAATACATATAATATACCAAAATTCTCAGAAAAATGCATAGAACAAGATGGAAGCATAATATCCTGCTTTTGATGTATTAATAATAGAGATATCATGTAAGATGTGAAATGCTCATATGATGGATAATAAATATCAAATGATGCCCTAAAGTTATGAGAAAATACATGTAAATCATATTTCATGTTTATAATGCATATGATGTCAGATATGGTCATGTTGATGCCCAGAATTATGTAATTGCTTTATATGGCTAATTAGTGCTAATAAGACTAAATAAAATGCAATAAATGCATGCATGCTCAATAAATGATGAGATTTACAGAAAACCCTCATATCTGTAATTGAAAGATAATATATGAATCTGAGATCATTTATATACACGAAATTCATGTTACATGAAGATGAACCCTAAATACATGGGTTGTAACCCTAATATGTATAATGCATATAAGATACGATTAATGGACACACAAAAATATATGGAACCTAATGTTCAGATGATGAACTTTGATAATGAGATGTAATCTGGAAAATGACATCAGTGAGATAGCATAAGGAAAGAATACAAGTAATCATGAGAATATCCTAATGAGATAAGCAAACTCTAATGAACACGATTAGGGTTAAGACGAGATGTAAGATGATGAGAACCTAATGATAGTATATGATCTTGTCTTGATCAGGGATGAACAAGGTTAGAGTTGAAATGAGGAATATGTGATTAGGATGTCTCTTTGGAAGGTACGCCATTACCTCTTACTTCGCTTATTATACAATATGCTTGTGTTATATGTGTAGTAAAATACTTGGCATATGGTATTGATTGAAATGATTGTTCTTGTATGCTATGTTGCTTGATTCTTCATACTTAGTTCTATGAACACATCAAACATAATATATCTGTTCCATTATATGAAAGCACTAATTCTCTTTGGTAGCATAGTGCTGGAAAGTGATCATTCTCTTTGGTAGCAGATCACATTGTACAATGATCTAACTCTTTGGTAGTAGATCATAAGGCCTTACATCTCATTCTCGTTGGTATAAGAGATGATGCATTATTCCCTTAGGTGGAAAATGCATGGATATTTAATGGAAAATGTGCTTAAAATATGTGTTCTCTTTTATTAATGAATATCTTTGTGCAAGTATACGCTTTTCTTACATTCTTCTGTTACTTCCAAGTATATTAGTTTTATCTTACTGCCAAGATATGATGAGAGGTATATAAAAAGACACGTAGGCGTACTCAGTACAATATTCATGAAATATTGTGCTGACGTGTACCGCTTGTAATCTTTTTGTTTAGGTTGTGGTTATGCTCTTGAAGATCTAGGATAGTTGAGAGTTGTCTAGCGAGCTGATGTACAGGTTGACCTGTTGTCTTAAGATCCTGCAGTCTAGTGGTAGTACATGTATGTGTAGAAGTTTTCTATTCAATATGTAATATCAAATGTTGTAACAATTCATGTTGTAATTATATGTTGAATGGTGAACATGTGTTGTATGGTTTTATTATTGTTCATGTGCATGTGCTACTAATTGTTTCCTTCTGACTCCCTTGATTTTCTTCTTCTTAGCCTCTTGTGTGATGTTTAAATTGGGATTCTCGCCGAGGTGAGGGTTTCAATTTGGACGTCACACATTAGATTAAGTTTTAGAAAATCTGGGGACGTCACAGGTGGTATCAGAGCATGAACAATAGCAAAGCCTGGCATTTTCTCATTATGCAACTCAAACTAAAGAAAACCTTGAACTTAATAATCCTTAGGGTTAGATTAGTCGTCTTTTAGAGACTAGATCTGACCTAGCCTATAGGTTAGCACCTAGATGTCGGAGAAATAGGTCTAGACTAGTGCTTGTTGAGTAGCAAGTCCTTAGATGTCGTTCTTTCCCTGTAGTGCAGCGGTATGGGACGTTGCACTATTTGGAAATGACGTGCATCAAGGGAAGAGAAACCCTAGACATATTGTGCACGTTGTCTAGAGTAGCTACACTAGTCTACACCATGTTCTCACCCTTTTCACTAGTTTTCATGACACTGTACTCTCTACTATGTGTGGGACACTCGTTTTCTGGATTTGTTTTTTATTCCAATCGGATCGAACCTTGATAGTTTTCTCTGACGCATGTTTTATCAGAGAAAAACTATATAATATTTTAATATGTATATGTATTAAAAAATTGTGTCCCCACACATGTACGAGTAGGAGGTGATCATGTAACCTAAGTGAAAGTGAATGACATCAGTCTAGAAGAGAGTGTAGTTCTAGATTTGATGTCTAGAGCCTTGTTGGTATATGTGATATATGGAATAGATGATATAAGTTTTGATGATATGATGTAAGCCTTATATAGATGATATAAGATGGTTGATTATCTATGTTTGTCTTCGAGGATTCAAGTTTAGTTTTGAGGATTTGAGATGAGTTTTGATGATGCAAGTATGCTTTCTTTTATGAGATAAGATATATTAAGTTAAGATAAGGTTGTGAGTCCGCATGAGCCTCAAGCTCTTTTACAAAGGAGGACCTCTAGTGTTAGGACTAGTTTTAGGGTTAACTCCAGAGAGAGTGAGACCCATTGGGAGAAGGTCAGAGAACCTACACTCCAAGATATGAGAATTCTGAGATAGGTGATATGATATGTCCTAAACTAGACTACTCCTGAGTGAATGAGTTGTGTTGCTTAATGCATGATTCCTATAGTCTTGTAGAACCCTAGATGTCCTTGGGAAGACCAAACCCTAGAGACAGAGAGAGGCTGGTTAGATATGTGCATATGTGAACATCAATATGAGTGCCTTTCATCTGGGTGAGGGAGAGAGCCCAAGACCCTGGAGGAGGTAGCTATGTTAGTTTCTGTAAAGCCTCATACTCGGGTTGATGGTTTCCCACATAGGAATCTAGTGGTGTATATAAGAAAGTTTTGGGTAAGATGTGTCATTGGTAGAAGACCTATGAATAGTATGCCATAGCATGTTTTGGTTTGTGCTTATGTGGCTAGAGCTTGTAAGGCTATCACTAGTGCCAATGAGGTAATCTGAGAACCCTAGACTAAGAGGAAAGATAAAGTATATGCATATAAGATACTCATAGAGTTGAGTTAGCTCAGAGAGAATGAGCAATGCACTTTTTTTGTGATAAGGGTTGGGAGAACCTCATTTGGACTAGATAAAGTTTTGATATATGTTTAACAAGCCACTCACATAAGTTTGTTTGGCACAACCATGATATAATGAATGAAAGGATGAGATCTAATATCGAGATGTGATATATAGACATAATATGATGAAAAACCTAGAGATGGTTTAATAGATATCAATGTATATATGGTTAACCATATGCTTTAATAATGATAATAATGTGATAGTGTTGGTTAATATTGTGATGAAAATCACTAGTAAATGATGCAATTTATTTCGAGTAAGGAAATAAAATCATATGAAATGAAACATGTTACATGAGATGTTAATCTAAGTGCTTAATAAAGATGAAAAGTATAGTTTGATAGTTATAACAACATAATGTTTATGATACCCTGATATGATCTAGATGGATAAAGTGGGTTAACTTTAGTTAACTCCTTCCTAAAAGGCATATGTTAATGATGAACATGTTCTAATAAATAGCTCAATAAAATGTTGATGACACCTTGATGTATGAGTTAATCTTAGTTAACTCCTTTAGAACATGGTAATATGATGTGGGAATCCTAATGCATGGCTAAAGATAAGGATGCAACCCTGACATATGAGATATGTAATGAATTAACCTAAGATTCTAAACCCTTGTTTGAGCCTTCTATGGAGTGAGGTTTCACCGTTGGTGCTTTTGAAACCTCCTAATAGTGCTTTGGACACATGGTTCTAGGTAACCTTTGCAGATATGTTACACATAGAATAGTGCCTACATGTGGATGAAGGCAAGATAAGGTTTTATCTGGAAGTATGTTTATTGTTTACTTTCGAGGACGAAAGTTTGGCTTAATTCCGAGGACAAAATTTCTTTTAAGGTGTGTAGGATGTGATGGAGTGGACTTTTGGGAATCCTAAAATATCCAAAGACACAAGTGAAGTCATGCATGTTGAGTTGTTTTGAGAATCTCAAGTGTTTTAATAAAGTTGGAGTGTTGATTCAGGTAGATATAATGATTAAGATATCTCTTTTTAATGCCTTTTTGATGAATTTAACTGAGTGGTACAATAGATGAGTTTTGTCACCAAATTTGAATAGAAGGTAGCTCAAGAGGTAGGGGAGCTATGGTTAAAATGTCGTGGCAATCAGAGGTTCCTAGAGAGAGATATCTAATTTTGAAATCGGTCAAATCATTAGTACAGTATGTAAGTAGAGCCTAAGTTGTTAATCTTTTGAGCATCATGTGCCCCTTAGATTGAGAGGCCTGTGTGGAGACATCTTGTTCGTTCAGGGCTAATCTACTAACTGGGACCGTTCACTTATGTGAGCCACAGATTGTGCTCAGGCTAGAAAGACATGGACCCTTAGATTTTGATTGAATGGTAATCCGGTCATCCTCTACCTCCGACATGTTGGGGTAGTGGGGTTGGGTGCGAGCCGCCTTCAACCCACGTTGCCTAGCCCACTGACCATGTGCAAGGGCACGATTGCAACTGAGAAGTTAGAATCGGAGAAGTGGGAGAAACACACCAACCCCTCATAAGCGTAATTCAGTCAACAAGAGAGTGAGATATGAAGCCCCGACTCCATGGGTCCTCCACCACCACTTACAGGTGAAAGGCATAGGTAGGAGAAGGGAGAGGAAAGCATCTTGTAGAGTTCTATGATAATAGAAACAAAGAGAGACGTCTGTTGGACAGAACCCACACACGATGACTGACTCCCATGGTCGTTTCCATGGTCAAGCAACCCAAGCTGTCCGGAGCTTGAAGATGAAGCTCGGAGGCCTGTGCATGGTTCTTATCCCCAACGATGAGGGGCGTGGTCGAGTTTGTGGAGGCCCAATGAAGCTTTACAAAGATCCAGATAAGCGTGAGGACGAGAAGAGGCCAGACGCCCCTTCTGCTCTGTCGCGACAGACACCAGCGGAAGTGGCCTGCGTGATCTCTCGAGCAAGAGCTCCAGGAAGAAGGGAAAGTGGTTGGAGGTGTCGAGGGAGATAGTCCAAATCTTGGGGGAGTGTAAGTCTTTCACGAGGAGCTATGGAGGATGATCGATCGCTCACCGGAGAGCTTCCTGCACGGCGGCGCTCACGTGAAACAGTCCTGCTTGGGACTGATCGTGTGTGAGAAAGAAAGGAGAGGGTCGGCCCAATCCATTAGTAGTGAACCAGACCTAAATCCAGGCAGAACCGGTCCAGGTGCCCTTGAACCGGCCGACTCCACCAGCAAGAAGGAGCAAGGAGCTGCAACCCTAGAGGACACGTGGCGTCCTGCGATTGGCCGAATAAGGTAATATTCCCAGAAATATGCAGTTCTTCATAAAATCATAGTAATTAGCTCGAGCATCATAAAAATACATATAATATACCAAAATTCTCAGAAAAATGCATAGAACAAGATGGAAGCATAATATCCTGCTTTTGATGTATTAATAATAGAGATATCATGTAAGATGTGAAATGCTCATATGATGGATAATAAATATCAAACGATGCCCTAAAGTTATGAGAAAATACCTGTAAATCATATTTCATGTCTATAATGCATATGATGTCAGATATGGTCATGTTGATGCCCATAATTATGTAATTGCTTTATATGGCTAATTAGTGCTAATAAGACTAAATAAAATGCAATAAATGCATGCATGCTCAATAAATAATGAGATTTACAAAAAACCCTCATATCTGTAATTGAAAGATAATATATGAATCTGAGATCAGTTATATACACGAAATTCATGTTACATGAAGATGAACCCTAAATACATGGGTTGTAACCCTAATATGTATAATGCATATAAGATACGATTAATGGACACACAAAAATATATGGAACCTAATGTTCAGATGATGAACTTTGATAATGAGATGTAATCTGGAAAATGACATCAGTGAGATAGCATAAGGAAAGAATACAAGTAATCATGAGAATATCCTAATGAGATAAGCAAACTCTAATGAACACGATTAGGGTTAAGACGAGATGTAAGATGATGAGAACCTGATGATAGTATATGATCTTGTCTTGATCAGGGATGAACAAGGTTAGAGTTGACATGAGGAATATGTGATTAGGATGTCTCTTTGGAAGGTACGCCATTACCTCTTACTTGGCTTATTATACAATATGCTTGTGTTATATGTGTAGTAAAATACTTGGCATATGGTATTAATTGAAATGATTGTTCTTGTATGCTATGTTGCTTGATTCTTCATACTTAGTTCTATGAACACATCAAACATAATATATCTGTTCCATTATATGAAAGCACTAATTCTCTTTGGTAGCATAGTGGTGGAAAGTGATCATTCTCTTTGGTAGCAGATCACATTGTACAATGATCTAACTCTTTGGTAGTAGATCATAAGGTTTTACATCTCATTCTCGTTGGTAGCAGAGATGATGCATTATTCCCTTAGGTGGCAAATGCATGGATATTTAATGGAAAATGTGCTTAAAATATGTGTTCTCTTTTATTAATGAATATCTTTGTGCAAGTATACGCTTTTCTTACATTCTTCTGTTACTGCCAAGTATATTAGTTTTATCTTACTGCCAAGATATGATGAGAGGTATATAAAAAGACACGTAGGTGTACTCAGTACAATATTCATGAAATATTGTGCTGATGTGTACCGCTTGTAATCTTTTTGTTTAGGTTGTGGTTATGCTCTTGAAGATCTAGGATAGTTGAGAGTTGTGTAGCGAGCTGATGTACAGGTGGACCTGTTGTCTTAAGATCCTGCAGTCTAGTGGTAGTACATGTATGTGTAGAAGTTTTCTATTCAATATGTAATATCAAATGTTATAACAATTCATGTTGTAATTATATGTTGAATGGTGAACATGTGTTCTATGGTTTTATTATTGTTCATGTGCATGTGCTACTGATTGTTTCCTTCTGACTCCCTTGATTTTCTTCTTCTTAGCCTCTTGTGTGATGTTTAAATTGGGATTCTCTCCGAGGTGAGGGTTTCAAATTACAGTTTTCATGTTTCAAATTACATAAGCTTTGTCTTCATTACATAAATTACAAAAGTATTACTGAAACATTGTCTTTGTTATAGTCCATACATGTTCTAAAAAAGATGAAGGTGGACAACAGTGATGACCGGGAAGTGATCAAAGAGTTAAAAGATATCCCATTTTACATCACATGGAAAAAAAGTTCCCACACTTCAAGTTCAAGTGCATGCACCAAGGGAGGACCAATGTGGAGTCAAAGGAAAAAGAAAATAGTTAGATGAAGAGCCTAACACAAGATATGATAAATTGGTAGATAGAGTCAAGTGTTTTGAGGATGATCTAGCAAAGTACAAGGAGATGTGCTCAATGAATGCCTTCACAAGTTTTGCTGAGGTAATGGAGGAAAACAAGAAGTTGAAAGTAAGGGTTCATGAATTGGAGGAAGAGAACAAAAATTTTAAGAGACAATTCAGTTCTATAGAGGAATCACCACAGTACACTCCACTGCATTTCATCTCTGCAGAACATACACGTCCATCAATAAAAGAAGCTCCAGTAGCAGGGAAACAAGAAACACCTGCACCGGAAAAGAAGGAAATGAAGATGTTTTCCAAGAAGAAAAAGAAACAAAATTCAAGACTTGGAAGCATTCAAGAAAATGTAAAGATTAGAAGGGATCCAGTGGTAAGCTAAATTCATCTTTCTTTATTCTACAGGAAGTGCAAACAAATATTTATAATCCTTGAAATCTAACATATATACAGGAAAGGAATGCAAACTTCATTGGATATGAACACTTCAAGGGTGATCAGTGGAAAGAAGAAGTAAAGAACTTCAAGGAAAACATCGATGAAGTGTAAGAGAACACAAGAGAAGAATTATGTGATACATACATATACTCAACCTTATTTAATGTATTTGGGCTAACTTTTGTTCTACAAGTCAAGAAGGGAATGGCATTTCGGAAATGAAACATGGTGCACAACAAAACAACAACCAAGGATGCTTTTCAAGAACCAAATGATCGAATCCCCTGTAATGTTGACACCTCAAGATCTAATACAGATACAAAGTTTCCATGTAAATTATGTACTAATGTTCAGTTATAATGAATAGGTGATTGACAACTTTGTGGACATGCTCAAAGCAACTTCAAGTAAGAAAAGAAAGAAATCAATCAAATGGCATTGCTTGAAAACATATGTCCCGGTAAGAATGAACTACAAGCAGAGTTTATGTATTAATGTAAATTTATAGACTAATGGCATTGCGTGTGTAAATTATGTACTGATGTAAATTTGTGTTTCTTGCAGCAAAAAATACACATGGGTGTGCAGAGCATTACAATGGACATAATAAGTGAACTACCAAGTCTGTTCAACATCAGACCAAGTGATTTTGATAAAGGCAATACAAGGTGATATATTTTACAAGATGATGACATTTGGGAAATTAAAGAGCATTGAAGAAATGCAAGAGTCAAAGGGGAGTATTGAAGAAATGAAAGTGTCAAAGGGAAGCAGTGAAGACATGCAAGAGTCAAAGGGGATCATTGAAGAAATGAAAGAGTCAAAGGGAAGCAGTGAAGACATGTAAGAGTCAAAGGGGGAAGAGCAGAAATGGTCTTTTTTGTGATGTTTGATGTACATATGAAACTAACTGTGATTTGACCAAAGTTCAGCTACAGCTTATGTAACGATCTGATTTTCAGCTTCAAGAAGATAGGAACTTAGTTGTGTTCTCGAAGAACCTTAGTTTTCGATAATCATTTGATGTACATATGAATCTATTAAACATGTTACTTTGGTAATCATCTGAGTTTCAGATGCCTTCTGTACAAGAAGATAGGAACTCATTTGTCTTCTAGCAGAACCTTAGTTTTCTAGAATCATCTGATGTACATATGAATCTATCGAACCAGATACTTTGGTAATCATCTCAGTTTCAGCTGCAGATTCTGGTGTAATACTTTGTTACTGTCAGGAAAAGGATTTTTGACTTCAATCCAAAAATTCTACAGATTCTTGTACATATGGGTGCATGTACGACTATCATTTCTTTTCTTTATGTAATATAGTATATGTCATCAGTTGCCTCTGATCAAGTCGGTCATCTCTCCTAAGCTTGTTAATCCTTTTTGTCCTCTAAAATACTGATCTTGGTAGTAATAGCAATTCTTTAGATGGCAGTTATACATATGATCATCTGAATGATCTATAAGAAAAAAAATCGATTGATCTATATGTTAATGCAATAAAACTTAATCATCAGACAGATGATAATAAGTCTCAATGTGCTAATCACTACAATTTTCTTATAGATTTTCATTATGTTTTGAGGCCTCAAGTCAATATAGATCTTCTAGGAAGAGCTAACCCATCTGTTCAGGTACACATATGAATCCATCAGTTTTGTTACAAACCCAACAACCCAATTACAAACCCAACAACACCATTACAAAGCCAACAACTCCATTACAAACCCAACAACACAATGATAAACCCAACAACACCATTACGAATCCAACAACTCCATTGCAAACCCAACAGAACATTACAAATGTAGCAGGCCGTCCAACACAGTTGAATTTGATACAAATACAAACAAAAGGAAGAAGTATATAAGTCAAGCACATAAGAACCCAGGGCACATATGCCATTATAAAATTGAAGAAGTATACAAGTCTCACTCAACATGGTTACATTATATTTCAAATCCATAAGCACCGGTACAAATCTAGAAAGGATCATTACAAATCCAACAGTTCCATTACAAATCCATAAGCACCAGTATAAATCCAGAAAGGACCATTACAAATCCAGCAGTTCCATTACAAATCCAGAAGCACCAGTACAAATGCAGAAAGGACCATTACAAATCCAGCAGTTCCATTACAAATCCATAAGCACCCGTACAAATCCAGAAAGGACCATTACAAATCCATTAGTTCCATTACAAATCCAGAAGCACCAGTACAAATGCAGAAAGGACCATTACAAATCCAGTAGTTCCATTACAAATCTAGAAGCACCAGTACAAATGTAGTAAGGACCATTACAAATGTAGCAGTTCCATTACAAATCCAGAAGCACCAGTACAAATGCAGAAAGGACCATTACAAATCCAGTAGTTCCATTACAAATCTAGAAGCACCAGTACAAATGCAGAAAGGACCATTACAAATCCAATAGTTCCATTACAAATCCAGAAGCACCAGTACAAATGCAGCAGCAGTATCAAGTCTAAAAGTAGCAGAATAATTTCAAAATCACCATAGAAGCAACTTCTTCAGTATGAAGACCTTGTTAACTTCCAAAACAGAAACCCTGCTCAATTCCTACACATATACAAATAGAAACCCTACTCAGTTCCTTCACATATACAAACAGAAACCCTACTCATTTCCTACTTATATAGTCAACTTCCAAAATAGAATGACAATGTTATAGATTTACAATATTTATTTGAAAAATAGGTAACATACACACCTATTTCTTTAAAGGACAATTTCTGCTATCATGATTGATGTCGTATTGTAAGAAATTCTTACATTGCGTTGATTTAGAATGGGAAATTTCAACTCTAGATTTATACCGCACATCGGTCGCTCTAGGTCTGCCTTTTGTTTTGCAAATACTAGGAATATGGACATTGACAGCAGAAGAAGAAGTTGTATTAGAACCAGTTACACCAATATCAGCACTATCCAATTTCGATAACTCCTTTTGCAAAGAAATAAGTTTTTCATGACAAAGGTCTATGGCATTGTTCCTACAAGCAATGTTGACAACTGAATTACAAGAAGAAACAAGATGAAGTGTCCTCCTTGTGGATGAATGCACAGATGATTTGCCAAAAACCAAAGGGTGATCTCTATATCCTTTGCTCCACCTCATTAATATATATGGCTCAGGAAGAGTGCAAAAATCATGACTCTTTAGATAAGCAAGAATGTGCCTACATGGAATTCCTTTGAATTCTAACATGAAACAATTACAAGATAACATATCCGTAGATGAATCTTTTTTTCAAAACACGAGGACAACTAGAACCACCAACCCGATAGACCTCAAACACACCTTCATTAGAAGTTTCTTTCACATTATACACCATACTTTGATGAACTTCAGATTGAAAGATCTTGAAAATAGACTTTGTGTATATACCTCTCATTTGCTCCTCCAAAGGCCACAATCAAGCCAAAGGCAGATTGATGTACTCGTCATCGAAATCCTTGAAGTTTTCTATCTCCCTCACATGAGAATAAGCAATCTCCAAGCTACAAACAAGTTCAAAGTGAGTTTTTCTACTGTTGACATGGTTTCTAATGAATGCATTAAGACTCTCACTTCTTTGTGTTGTCCTCATGCCAGCAAAGAAGGAATCCTACATAAAACATGGCACCCACTGACACCGCATAGCATACACATCAAAAAACCAACTAATGGACAGTAAGCCATTCTCTTCAACTACAGAACTCTATTTCTCTTCAAAATTGTCTATATCATCTACATTCCAGACACAATCATTCAACGCACTAATGATTTGATCCTTGTTAGGAACTCCACCAAGTTTAGATGGGAGTTTCTGTAGAATGTGCCAGCTGCAAAAACGATGCTTACAAGTTGGAAAAATAGTAATAAAAGCAGCAGTCATTGCTGGGTCTTGATCAGTTATGATGGAGACAGGCTCTTTGCCAAAACACAGTAAATATTGTTTGAAAACCCATATAAAAGAATTGTACTTCTCATCCGCCAACAAGGTTGAGGCAAATAACACTGTCTTGCGATGGTGATCCACACCACCAAACATGCCAAAAACCATGGAATACTTATTGGTATGATAAGTGGTATCAAATACGATCACATCACCAAACAATGCAGAGTCATCAACAGAGATCGGATCAGACCAAAACAAGTGTGTCAAACAACCATTAGAATCTTTTTGATACTCATAAAAGAGTTTAGAATCCAAGACTTTGAAGTTTGCAAAATGATCCAAAACCATATACACATCATGATCAACAGACTCTTTTCTCTTCCTATTGAGGTGTCCATGAGCTTGTCTACTTGTAAATGTCAACTTGTCATAACCATCAGACTCAGATGCTATTAATGCAAGCTGCTTAGACACAGGTATATTGGCTTGACTCATAGAAGAAATCATGTCTTTTTGACTCTAGTCAAGTGATGAATTACACTTCAAATAGCAAAAGTGAGCGGTATCAACAAGATCATGATTGTGATCCTCAACAAATGCACTAACAACCCATATGGAGGAGGACGTGTCCAATGTCAGTCGAATCATGGCTTTTCACCCACACCTTTTCACTGAATGTTTATATTTCTTAGAAAGCTTCTCATGTAGATCACCAACATCATTGCAAATAGGACTCAATAGACCACTATATCTCTTAGAATGCCTATTTTCTCCTTGTTTATCACAAACCAAATCTTTTTCCAGCAAAACCTTAGTACGACCTTGATAACGATTATCATCTCTCCTTACATGAAAACCAATCAAACCAGCATATCTACAATAAAAAGCTATACCATCATCTAAACTTCCAAAACTAAGTACAATCCTAGGGATATCAGCTACAGAAAGGATCTCATAGTCAACAGATGAAGAAGAATGCAGATTATCACCATAGTTAGTTATAGCATTGCTAGCATCATTATTAAGGCTGGGATCCATAACAGTAACAGCCTCACAAACAAAAACCTACATAAAATGTGAGGGTGGCACACTTTCAGTAAACCAAGGCAGAAAACTTTAATACAGACAAGTCTTGAGTAAAACCAAGGCAGCAAACTATAATGCAGATAAGCCTTGAGTAAAACCAAGGCAGTAAACTGTAATGGATACATACATTATGTAAATGAAAGCAGTTCATTGTAATAGGACACACAGAAAGTAATCAAAACAATGTAATGTGGTAGTACCACACAAAGAGTAAATAGAAAAAATGTACTGCAATGAGAACACACATATAATAAAACCAAGGCAAAAAACTGTAATGCAGAAAAGCCTTGAGTAAAACCAAGGCAGAAAATTGTAATGCAGATAAGCCTTGAGTAAAACCAAGGCAGCAAACTGTAATGCAGATAAGCCTTGAGTAAAACCAAGGCAGCAAATTGTAATGGATACACACATTATGTAAATGAAAGCAGTTCATTATAATAGGACACATAGACAGTAATCGAAACAGTGCAATGTGGTAGTACACACACAGAGTAAATAGAAAAAATGTATTGTAATGAGAACACACATACAATAAAACCAAGGCAGAAAACTGTAATGCAGACACATATTTTGTAAATGAAAGCAGTGCATTATAATAGGACACATATACAGCAATAGAAATCAGCGTATTGTGGTAGAGAATTCTTAAGTAGGTAATATGAAGTTCTGAAGTATGTGCCATTGTATCATTAAGATATAAAAGCAGAGGAACTACATTGGACATCAAGTTCCCAAGTAGAGAGAGAAATAAGGTTGCACAAGCTGGCTAAGCACCAGGTTTAAAGCTCCAGAATTCGTGGAATGGGGCTTGGTCGTGTGGACAATCGGTGACTACTTACCTGATCGGACACACAACAGGTTGAACGACGATTTGGGGGCAAACAGAGCCCAGGCGACGATGGTACATATCAAATGGACCTCTTTACAGTGGGTAGTTGGGAGATTGCTAAGGTTGGAAGCAATGTTTGACGCCAGATCATCAACAAATAAGAGGATTACCTTGTTCGCCTAGAGTCTCTGCTACTCTTCTCTCTTGGATTGAAGATTCTATAAAGAAAACCTCTAGTCTCAGTTGTGGATATGCCGTCACCAGGTCTATGGATGTGGATATGCCACCAACTTGCCTTAAGTGCGGTAGAGAGAATGAGGGAACACCCGGATGCGCGGTGGAGGAGAGAAGGGAGCAGCGGAGGAGGAGCAAACCTCCGATCTCAATTGTGGATATGTCGTTACTAGGTCTACAGCTGTGGATATGCCACCAACTCGCCTCGAGTGTAGTAGAGAGAATGATGAAACACCTGGCTGCGCAGTGGAGGAGAGAAGGGAGCAGTGGAGGAGGAGCACCTAAAACTGGAAAAAGTAACACGGGAGGAAGATGAGCTGGTGACCAAGCGGGAACACCTAGCTACGCGGCGCAAAGAGGGCCAGGAGAACACGGTTGCAAAATTCATAAATAAGCTGAAAAATCAAAAACACGGAGGCACGGGTAGCCAAATCACTGTACCCACGCGGGCAGCCAATGTTTATATATATATATATATATATATATATATATATATATATATATATACATATATATATATATACATACATATATATACATATATATATATCTCTGTGTGTGTATACATATATATGTATATATATATATATATATATATATATATTCATATATATATATATATATATATACATATATACACATATATATACACATATATATACATATAGAGTAAGAATTTGTTGCCCGCACAGCTAACAAAGGGCAAGCTACCCGGTAGCAGGGCGCGGTGGCATTGCCCCGTAATTACTTCAAGAAAAAAAGAAAATAGGCGGAAAGAATTCGAATGCAAAAAACCCAAAACCCTCGCACTGTCCTCGCTCAGACCGTCGCTCTCCCCTCGCTCTGCACCTACGTTCTCACGCAAAAATCACCAGTGACCAAATCACCGCAACCCCTTCCATCCCCAACTCCTCCGTCTCCACTCACTCCTCCATCTCCATCATCTTCGACTCCACATCTCGCTACATCTCAATTGCGGAGCAGTTCCCTCTTTTGAGATGACAAGAACAAAGAAAGCATCAAGGAAGACCTCGACAAGGCCGTCGTGGAGAAATAATCTACAGTCAGTGATTGAAGAAGACAAAGACTTCGAAATGCAGTACCATCAGGATGACGAGAAGATGGTCAAAGAACCAAAGGAAGCGGCGACTGTGGAACCACAAACTACTCCGAAAGGGGATACAAAAGGGGTTATGATGCCCAAGGCAACAGATGTAGTGGAGAAAGAAGCAGTTGCAGAAAAGAAGAAGGAAGATTCTACGATGACTACTCCTCCGAAATAGAAAGGGACCAAAGAAGATAATGTGATGGCCAAAGATCAGGAAGAAGTGTGAACAGAGACGGTTGCGGAAAGGGAAAGTGAAGTTGTTGCTGAGACTCCTAAGTCAAGACAGAAAGGGAAGAAAAAAGGGGATGCGAAGACCAAAGAAGCGGGTGAAATAGGACAAGAACAGGTTGTGAAAAGGGAGAAGGAGGTTGCTTCTGTGACTCCTCAGTCAAAAACGAAAAAGAAGAAAAGAGGGGCTATAGATCCCCTAACGAGTAAACTGTCAGAGAAAAGAGCAAAACGCAGTAAGCTGGGTACTGTTGAGAAAGAAGGCAATGGAGCTACCGAGACTGGAGAACCTCCGTGTGACAAAGCGGAGAGCGAAGAATGATAAGGTAATTTGTGCTTGCATGTAAATTATAAATGAGAAATAAAAAGATTTCATATAGAAAGTAACAATGCATGTTAAAAGAGTAATTGTTATTAGATGTAGAGTAACTAGACGATACCTAGAGTAACTGATATAGAAAATTGGAGTAACTGTACGACAGCCTAGAGTAACTAGAGTAAATTCTAGAGTAACTAATACAGAACAAAGAGTAACTTGCACACTTTACATAGCAATAAACACATGAAAATCATATTCTTAAGCTAAAAAAGACTAAAAATTTAGAGTAACTTCGTTCGTATGCAGGAAAAGAAAGGGAAGGGAAAGGGAAGGTTGAAGCAACTAAGGATACAGAGAAGGCTATTAATGAGATTGGAGAAGAGGAAAGAAGGAGGAAGAAAGAGAAGGGAAAGGAAAAGGCTACCTATGAGGGAGGAAAAGAGGAGAGAATTAAGAGGACAGAAAAGGAGAATGGAAAGGCAGCTGAAGGTAATCTTGAATGGATTTATAAATGTATTAAATTGATGTTACTATCATATGACATTTACTTGCACTTTATTAAAATTGTTGTTACAAGAATAAACAGTTAGCATTAAAAAATTTATCAACCTACCACGTGGATTGAAATGTGAAAAATTGAAGATTAACTTGACTGAGTAACAAGTAATAAGCAAAAAAAGAAAACTAAGAGTAACTTTTCATATGTTTGTAGTAGGGATAAAGAGGTTGTACCACAGGTGTTACATAAAGAGCTACATCACCACCATCCAGAGCATGGTGCTTACAAGTAATCAGCTGAGAATGATGAGGGTGACGATATTTGCAAACATGATAAAGATGTTGAATCTTATGGTTGATGTAGGACTCTTGGAGGATTTGATAGACAGATATGTGGAAGATGACATGTTTTTGCTGGCCAGATGGGTGGAAAGAAGGATGACGGTTTAGGATGTAGGGGTAATTCTAGGTATCCCAAGCAGAGGTATGGACATCATTACTAGAAAAAATTCTGAGATTGTGAGCTCAATATGGCAACAATTTGCCAGGGCAACAGTTAAACAAGGAAATGAAGGGTAGACCTCAAAGAGGTTGAGGGAAAAGGACGTCCTGCACAAGGACAACTTAGCAACGCTTTGGCAAGAATTTGCAAGGACCGACAATGTGCCGTGTGTGGATGTTGCACCTGCTGGAAACATTCTCTATTGTACACCAATCTACATAATGCACTGCCTAGACGATGTTACTGCCACGAGGCAGATGAATTGGGCAAAGTTGGTGCATGGGAGTATCTTCAGGAATATGAAGATGTTGAAGTAGAATGTTCAACTGAGGAGGAAAGGGGAGAAAGGGAAAACCACCCTCTACACAACAGGGTGTGTGATGTGCCTATGCATAAGTGAACGAAATTATTTTCATCTACAAAACTGTTACAATGATGACTATGGGGGGCAGTTACATATGCATTAAATTTTCTCTCTATTTACATGCATGTTTGGGCATATGAGATGACGAAGATGGCAAAGGCAACATTCCTTGACGCAAAGTCAAGGATAAAGAAGTGGGTTGCTCCGGTCGAGAAGTTGATGGATTTAGGGGTTGTAGACCCTAAGGATGTAAGAATATTTCTTATTTGTTACGAAAGCTAATATACAACATAATCCTGCAAGTTTGCATTGTTACATATTATTTTTTATTTTTTATGGATAAGTTTGTGAAAGTATGAAGATAGACCAGGGGGATGACTGGCGAGCTTCAAGAACAATGAAGGACATGCCCTACTACCTTGCGGAGAAAAGGGTGAAAAGTAAGCAAATGCCAGACAAGGCACCGACAAAGTCGATCATCTGAAAAGGAGTGCCTACTGAGGACTCCAACCTGGAGAGAAGAATTCACATACTCGAGAAGGAGCTAAAGATGCAAAAGGAGATCTGCACGAAAATAGCTATTGAGGCATTCACTGAAATGTAGAGAGAGAAGAAACGGCTAGAAAATAGAATAGCCGAACTGGAAGAGGAGAACAAAAATCTGAGGAGAAAATGCAGAGATTAAGGTGACAAATCACAGTCACCTACTGGTGGATTCGAACAATCTGCTAAGGGGTTTACATCGGGGAATGTTCAAGAACCCAAAGACTATTCAGATGTGCTACCTAAGAAGGATATTGATACTGCATACAAAGTAGAGAATGAAGGTGTGGATAAGGATGACACGCCAAGGAAACGAGGCAGGCTGAGCCTCAAAAGAAAATATGTGGAAGAGAAGTACTCAGAAGATGAGAATGATGGTAAGAAAAATGGCGATGAGGAGAAGAAGAAAGAAAATTCAGTTGAAGGTTCTGACCAGGGAAAGTATGCACGAGATGCAGAAGAAAAGAGCAAAGAAGAAATAGGGGAACAACAGGAGAATATAATCGAAGAAGAAGAAGAAGGGCAGAAGGAGGATCCCAAAAAAAAGTTGTCAAAGAGGAAGAAGATGGAATAGAAAATCATAGGGAGCATCGAGAAGAACGTGAAGAAGAGGTGGGAGGAAAAGGTAAGGTTTCATCTCCTTAAAAGTATATCAATGCTGGTGTAACTGTGTAAATACAGTAGAGTAACTGTAGTAATATAAAGAGTAACTCTATGATAGTCTAGAGTAACTCTGTGAATTAGAAGAGTAATTGTAGGAACATAAAGAGTAAATGTACGATGGTCTATAGTAACTGTACGACATATCAGCATAGTGTAACTAGTGGAAAATGAAGATTGATTATAACATGAACTGCTCTTTTGTTGTTGATAGCACAAGCTATCAAACTTCATTGGTTTTGAGCATTTCAAAACAAAAGAAACCAGGGAAATTGTCCACCACTTCATGGACAACATAGAAGAAATGTAAGAGAATTGGTTATTTTGTCAAGTGTATATAGATAAAACATCACTTATTCAATATCCAAAACTAGTAGTGTAACTCTTTGAAAGCTTGTGTTTTTTTTTTCTAAACAAAGAAAGCTTGTGGTTTTTTTTCAGTTTATGGACTACTTTGTACAGATGCTCAAAGATACCACAAGCAAAAGGAGGAAGAAGGTTCTTTCATGGCACTACTTGAGCACATATGCTCCGGTAAGAACAACAAAATTGGTATACAAAATTACATCAAAAATACAAAGATATATACACAAAACTGAAACTTATAGATGTGAAATTTTTTAATTATGCATTTGCAGCAGAAGCTGGTGTTTGATGTTGAAAACATAACCATGGTGCATATCGACATGCTATCTCCACTATTCAATGTCCCGATGAAATATTGGGACACAATGGACTCGGTGTTCACCATACTAAACAACGAAAACCACTGGCACTTGTACGAGGCAAGTTTCGGGGATGGAGCACACCGGTCTTATAACTCAATGAGTGGAAATAGCAATTCAAAAAAAGAATTCCTTAGATGGGTAAGCAATCTATAAAAAGTAACTCTATTTGTAGTGGATTGATAGGGTTAATGTTTGTTGATTGATGATTAATAACAGTTGTGTATTTTTAATGTAGGTGGGTATTGTGCATGAATTCTTCAGGAGGGCAGAAAAAGGGGACCAATTGTCACAGTGGGGACGGGAGTACCCGCTGTGCCCATAGCAGGAAGAAGACTCACTTGACTATGGGATCTTCGTCATGAAATACCTAGAATTCCTGGTAAATGGAAAACACATGGACTTCACCTGCAAGGACATGTCGGCCATAAGGGCTGATATTTTTCAGATAATGATGGTGAGGGAGAGTTGCAGCCTGTACAAGTGCATGAAAAAGATAACAATGAAGACATCAAAAAAGGCCCATTTGAGGAGAATAAGGGAGGAAGAGATGAAGGTCAGAAGAAGCAAGAAGAAGAGAAGATAGAAGCACCAGATGAAGAGAAGAGCACGGAGGAAGAGGTTGTTTCAAGCCTAGATAAATGGCTGAATTTTAGCTGAAATAGTGAATTATTAATTGAAATGTAAAACTTGAATAGTTTTCTTCTGGAATTCTGATGTGTAACCGCTATGAGATACATTTACTTGTGTGCTGCGAAAAGCCAGAAAATTACATTTTTTGATCTAAATCATATTGCAAATATGAGTATTTATGGGTTTAATATATAGCATTTTGTGCTTTGAATGTTATGTTCTTGAATGTAAAATTGTTGTGGTTTTATATGGTGATATATACTTTGAGTTAGACTGCCAAACAAAAAAACAACACAAGAGAAAGAGTGATGATAATATTGTAACACATACAGTAATTATAAGAACACTAAGAGTAATTGTGATAGTCTAGAAAAGTAACCGTATGATTCAAAGGAGTAACTCGCATACTTTGTCAGAGTAACTCTAAAAAAGAGAGGTAATATATAAGGTAACTATGACAGCACTAAAGAGTACACTACGAGTAACTATGACGATATAAAAAGTAACTCCACCGTTTAGAAAGTAACTCTTGTGGCTGAAGGTTTGCCAAAAACATGAAACCAGTGTATGTGAACCACATAGTAGCAAAAACTAACATTTCATGAGTAAACTGGACAAAACATGAAAGAAACTGTACTAATCCAAAAATGTATGCATTTCAGAAGAAAAGAGTATCCATTGCACACGAAGATAAAACAAAAAATATTCTTCAAAACAGTAACATATAAAAAGTAACTGTGACAACACTAAGAGTAAATGTGACAATATAAAAAGTAACTATGACAACACCAGAGTAACTGTGACAACACTAAGAGTAACTGTGACAACACTAGAGTAACTGTGACAACACTAGAGTAATTGTGATAACACTAAGAGTAATTGTGACAACACCAGGAGTAATTGTGACAATATAAAAAGTAACTCTAGCGTTAAAAAATGTAACTGTTGTTCTTTGTAAAGTAACTCTTGTGGATATACTCCCCAGTACCTCCACCACCAATCCAGACCTCCTCACGAGGCATGTTGTCCTCTTCTTTTAAGTTCCAGTGCTCTCAATTCATCACTGTCGCCAATGATTCTTACCCTTTCACCCACTTTGGAATAGCATACCTCCTTCTACCATTCCTAGTGTTCTCATAAACCTCAACATAGCCTACCATGAAGTCGTTCATCCAACCCATGAACTATTCCCTTGACAACAAAACTATGGAATCCATTCAACTTCCTATAGAATGGAAATATCTCCATTTTTACATTAAACCAGGCAACACCACCTTCTGTATCGGAAACCAGACATTTCAGATCACCATTGCTGAAAATGAAAACGGATCCCTTTCCACTGGTAGCGGCTGGAAAGAGATGATTTCACAGCTCAATCTTCACAAAGATTGGATCATCTTCCTCAGGCCAACCGATCACCAGACTATCATAGCATGGATCACATATTTTTTCTTACAAACGCCAATTGAACTACTTCCTCTCTTCAGAGTGCTTGGTGAATCTGGAACAGATGAGTCTGCAGATCAGCTGTTTGTTAGGGAGAAATACCAAGCACCACCAGGTTCATGGGTGAATCCTTTACAAGTTGACTCATCTAGGACATCTAAAACCACAACATCTGCAGAAGACACTACTTCTTCTTTCCAGCCTTCCAATCATAAATAGGTATGCATCGCCGCCCTTTTCTCCTTGACTTTTGGTCGATAATCTTCCCCATCACCGCCTATACCGTCTACCTCCCCCAACCATCCTGGGGTCACCACCGTAGTGGTGGTCGTAGATAAACCCCTCCTATAGATACTTGCGGCAGTGGTTGTCTACCCAGTAACCAGCCATAAACCCCTCCTATAGATACCAGCAGTGGTGGTCATCTACCCAGTATCTAGAAATACTCCTCAATCCCTCCACCGCCAAGCCAGCCCTCCTCACAAGGCCTTGGCTTTCTTCAGCACAACCACTCATCTCATCCCACATCCCCTGCTCCGCCTCTTCTTCCTCCCTCCTAGCCTCTCTTACCACCTCCCAACTATGTAGCAGCGGCCAGGACCAGCATATCACCTCCCAACTATGTAGAAATGATTGATCTCGCATGACACCATCAGCATGTTTGGTATCCTCTTCTTTTAAGTTTAAATGCTCTCATTTTGTCACTGTGGCCGATTGTTCTTGCCCTTTCACCCACTTTGGAACAACATACCTCCTACTACCATTCCTAATATTCTCATAGTCCCTCGTCTAATACTATTTCGTAATACTATTTCTTAAGAGATTTTTACTTCAGAGAGCTATATATAGTCTGATTTGATCTTGATTATTAAGTGAATTTTGTTTTGACTGGCTGTTCCTACTATGAACTGGTGTGTTTGATATACAAATTTTTCTTTATTCTGAACTGGTGTGTTTTAACTAGCTATTCCTTCTATGAACTAGTGTGTTTGATATACAGATTTTTTATTTTAACTGGTTGTTCCTGCTATGAACTGCTCACATACGTCCCTGGCGAGAGCGGTGCTAGTGTTGAAGTTGGACTATCCTGAAGGCTGGTTTGGCTATATTTTTTGGCTATCTTATTCCATTGGTTATGGTTCCTCTTGCTGCTGTAGTCTGGTTTTGCTTATCCGCCAGAAGTTTTGAGGATTCTGAAGTTGTTGTTTTGGTTTTCTGTCTCTTCTTTGCAATGGAGTAAATGGTGTGTATGATAGATCTCACCAGGGATGGATCTGATCCCCTGAGCTCTTTGGTTTTTATGTTTAGTTGATGGACCGTCCTTATAGCTGGTTTGGTTGTAGTTTTCTATATCGTTTGTTCCAGATACTATGTATAATATATATCATTTTATGCTTTGAATGTTGTGTTCCAGAGACTATGTATAATATATATCGTTTGTTCCAGAGACTATGTATAATATATATTGTTTGTTCCATAGACTATGTATAATTATAAGAACACTAAGAATAAATGTGATAGTCTAGAAAAGTAACTGTATGATTCAAAGGAGTAACTCGCATACTTTGTAAGAGTAACTCTAAAAAAAGAGAGGTAATCCATAAGGTAACTGTGACAACACTAAAGAGTAACTGAGAGAACACTGAGAGTAACTGTGACAACAGTAAGAGTAACTGTGAGAGCAATGCGAGTAACTAAGAGAACACTGAGAGTAACTGTGATGATATAAATAGTAACTTCAACATTCAGAAAGTAACTCTTGTGGCTAAAGGTTTGTCAAAAACACGAAACCAGTGTATGTGAACCACATAGTAGAAAAAATTGACATTTCATGAGTGAACTGAACAAAACATGAAAGAAACTATAATAATCCAAAAATGTATGTATTTCATAAGAAAAGAGTATCCATTGCACATGAAGATGAAACAAAAAATATTCTTCAAAAGAGTAACATCTAATCAGAACAGATTCTTTGTGGCATATTCAAAGTATACATACAGCTAGTGGAGCTCAACGTAACACATAGATACATTATAAAACACAAAAGTGAAAATACGAGGGTTATAAAATCACTTTCACAAAAACTATAGACAAAAAGAACAACCCATTACAGATTTGAATATCCCTCACTCATGCACTAATCAACTACAAACTCCACTAAAAAATGTCGAGCATCAACAGACCACACGATCAACAACAGAGATAATCATTGAACAGTAAAGAGCAACAACACAGAGTCTAGAAACAAAATCCCTGTGGAATGGACTACTTCTTCATAAGACAGTGCTTGCTGTCATGGTTGACCCCAAACTCTAAGCAATTCTTGCACTGCCTCTCTCTTTTAGACTGGCCAATCTGAACTCCAAATTTAAACCTCACATTGGTCGATCTAGGTCTCCCCTTAGTTTTTCAAATACTAGGTATATGGACCTTGACAACAAAAGAGGAAGTTGTATTAGAAGCAATTACACCAGTGCCTGCACCAGTATCAGTGAGATCCAAGTCTAAGAGCTCCTTTCGCAGAGCTAACAGTTTTTCATGGCAAGGATCTACAACGTTGTTCCTAAACGCTATGTTGACAATCGAATTGCAGGCGGAAACAAGCTGAAGTGTCCTCCCAGTGGATGGATGTTTAACTGACGCTTTGCCAAAAATCAAAGGGTGTTCTTTGTACCCTTTGGTCCACCTCTTCAGTATGGAAGGCTTGGGAAGAGTGCAATAGTCATGACTCTTCAAATAAGAGAGGATGTTCCTGCAAGGGATGCCTTTGAATTCCAACATGAAGCAACTGCGGGAAACAATGTCACTAGATGACACTTTCTTCAATATACGGGGAGTTCCAAGTCCACTAACATGATACACCTCAAAGACACCTTCTGAAGCTTCCTTTACATTGTAGGAAATGCTTTGGTGAACCTCAGACTGGAATATCTTAAAGATGGACTTGGTGTATATACCTCTCATCTGATCCTCCAGGGGCTATAGTGATGACAAAGGGAGGTTACTGTACTCGTCGTCAAAGTCTTTGAAATTTTCAATCTCCCACACATGAGAGTAGGTAGTCTCCAATGAACATACAAGTTCAAAGAGAGTCTTCCTACTATTCACATGGCTCCTAATGAACGCATTCAGGCTCTCGCTCCTCTGAATCATCCTCATGCCTGCAAAGAAGGAGGACTGCACATAGCACGGAACCCAATCGCAACGCATCGCATACATATCAGAAAGCCTAGTGATGGAAGACAAATCATTCTCATGAATTACAGAATCCCACCTCTCTTTGAAAATGTCGACATCATCCACATTCCAGACGCAATCATTCAAGGAGCTTATGATTTGGTACTTGTTATAAATGACGTCAAGCTTGGAGGGAAGCTTCTGTAGGATGTGTCAGCTGTAGAAGTTATGCTTGCAATTGGGAAAAATAGTGATGATAGCAACATTCATAGCAGGGTCCTAATCGGTTATGATGGAAACTGGCTCTTTGCCAAAATAAAGTAGGTACTGCTTGAAAACCTAGACAAAGGAGTCATACTTCTCATCGACCAGTAGAGGAGAAGCAAATAGCACTATCTTGCGATGGTGATCAACTCCACCAAACATTCCAAAAACCATCGAATACTTGTTGGTGTGGTAGGTAGTGTCAAACACAATCTCATCCCCAAACAGCCTGTAGTCTTCAACGGAGACAAGATCAACCCAAAATAGATGAGTAAGGCAGCAATCGGGGTCGTTTTGGTAGCTATAGAAGAATTTCGGATTGAGGACCTTGAACCAGGGAAAGCGATCTAAAACCATGTCGACGTTGTATTTGGCCGACTCTCTCCTCTTGCTACTGATGTGTCCATGAGCTTGTCTGCTGGTAAATGTCAGATTTTCATAGCCGCCAGACTCAAATGCTATCAATGCAATCTGTCTCGATACAGGTTTGTTAGCTTGGCTCATGGAAGAAAGGATATCTTTTTGAGTTTCATCAAGAGATGAGTTACACTTGAGGTAACAGAGATGAGCATCATCAACAAGATCGTGGTTGTGTTCCTCAACAAATGCAGTCACAACCCACATGGATGAGGACTTATCCAGCGTGAAATGGATCATGGCTCTATAACCACACCTCTTCACAGAACGCATGTGCTTCTTGGACAGCTAATCCTGCAAGTTACCCACTTCATCACAAAGGGGGCTCAGAAGCCCTCTAGACCTCTTAGAACGGCAGATCTTACCCTACTTGTCACAAACTAGATCTTTGGCAACCAGAATCTTAGTTCTCCGTTCATATTTGTTGTCGTCTTTCCTGATGTTAAACCTGATCATTCCAGCGTAGATGCAATAGAAGGAGATACCTTCATCTAAACTTCCAAATTGGAGGCCAATTCTAGGGACTGCAGTTGGGGGCAGAGACGAACTACCAACAGAATGAGAAGATTGAGGATTATCATCGTCACGGCTGACATTTGCATTAGCAGCATTCATATCAAGACTGGGATCCATGATAGCGTGATGGAGTAACTTAGAAGACCAGAAGAGTAACCCGGTAACACAACAAGAGTAACTCGGTAAGTCAAAAGAGTAACCACGTATAACAAAAGAGTAACTACACAAAACATAAAAACATGCATGACAGTTACTACTTCAAAAATGAAAATGCAGACACAAAAATTGGGTTTCTTTCCCACACAAGAGAAAGAGGGATGAATACACATTGAGATGATGAGAAAAATGAGAAAAACGAGTATAATTGAATGAATTCACGAAGAGAAATACAAAATCTACCTGAATGTAACTTGGAAAAATTGTTGCTCCTAAAAATCTAGATAGAATAGGAAATTCTCCCACCACCTCCACTCCCTCCTCCTCAGTGGCGTGAGATTCACAACAACAATTTGCTCCTAAATATGCAGATAGAACATGGAATTCTCCCACCACCCCCACTCCCTCCTCCTCAACGGCGTGAGCTTCACAACAGTAGGTCTAGACGGTGGAATCAACTTGGTGAAGATCGATATCGTCACGGGATACACAGACGAAGGTGGAAGAAGGATCAAATTAGCGCAAGTACACCTTCGTCGTCCTCCTCTACAAGACTGATAAGAGGGGAAGTCGTCCTTGTTGTTCGGGAATGGAGATGAAGATAGAGATTTCTGAGGAAGAAATGTAAAAGGAAGATCGAGATACGTCACGAAAGGCGGAATCAGAGGTGGATTTATGGTAGTGGGCCGTCCAGCGGCGGATGGGGGGTAGATCGGATCTATCAGCCCAACGGCAGCACAGATGAACGCGGAGAAGATGCTACATGTTTTTTTTCCTGAAACGCGTGCTACACTAAGTTAAAACTTCAAGTTATTTACAAAAAGCTACCACCACATCACTTGGACGGGTAACTTACCTAATTCTACCCGCCGGGAAACAAATAAATAGCCATACATATATACATTTATATATTTATATATATATATATATGTATATATGTATATATACATATATAAATATATATATATATACATATATATATATATATACATATATATATATATATATATATATATATATGTATACACATATATATAGACAAACACATACACAAATATATATATACATAGAGAGAGAGTCAGGCAGGAATACACTTGAGTGTATCCAGAGCAGAAACACTCAAGTAGTTTTTCATGATCCAATATTTTTTTTTTGAAATCGAATATGTTCATCTTCTTAAACATCTTGTGAATAGGTCAAATATAAAACTTGAGCCCATTTGGATATTTATAGGACATGTTATTCAGACCACAAAAATAATGCATTTCAAATTAGTTTTGTGCGTCGATTCTGTTGCTCACGGATGAGTGACTTACACTCATCCAATTAGGCTCAAAATTTGTATGTAGTCTAGTTATAATATGACAATGAAGATCAATGGTTTACATTTTGTAAAAAAATATTCTTGATATGCAAACACAACTTAAGTATATTCTAGCCTGACTCATATAATATATATATATGGGATTAAGAGAGAAAGATTCCCCTCCCCTTCCATGTCTGTGGCAGAGGCCGAACACCTAGGTGGGTGGTAAATCAAGGCGGCAGTTGGGATTCCGAAAATATGTATGTATGAGATTAAGATAGAAAGATTTCTCTCCCCCTCTCCCATGCCCGTGGCGGAGGACGAACGCCCGGGAGGGTGGTAAATCAAGGCGGCAACTGGGATTCGAACTCGGGTCTCTTTGTTAGGAGACACCATGCTTGACCACTTGAGCAACTCCTTGTCGGCTATATGTATGTATATATGCATGTATATCAGGCTGTGAAATGCCGAATATAATACACTAATTTCTTGCCGAACGTGTGTTTTTTGCAGTATGGAGAGTCATAAAGACGTAATTCAACTATTAGAATACAATCATGTTTACTACCATGCCGTATAAGTACTACTAGATTTGTCTTAGTTGGGCTTGAATGTAAACCAAGGCCCGGTCACTAGCTGGTAGGTCCGAGTGAAGAACAAATTTGTACCAAGCCTAAAACTTAAGCTGAAGCCCGTTTTGTATCCTAATTCTGTGCATATTTAAATTGGGATACATTGATCACCTAAGCCACGTTGGATATCCTAATTCTGTGCATAGATCACCTCTGCGGCGTTTGCATAGGTCCCCGGAACCCCTACATGGATGTCTACTGAAGACATATCTGCCTTTCACGTTGGGATACAATACATATTTAAATTGGGCTGCTGCCATCAAACCATCCGTCTAATAATGACTCCGTGCCTAGTATATAAATAATCAAATCGTTGGCCACTACTTCAATGTAAGGTGGAGACCGGAGAAGGGTCAAATTGCTTCTCGGTTGCATTAAAGAAGAATGGAAACTTTTATATTACACAAGTTTTGTTACGTTTACTAGAATCATATGGTACACCGTGATTTTACTTTGTAAATTTATAGAATAGATCCATCTTAGAGAACTTATCCGTTCCGTTCCCTGTCAACGGATTCTCTTTAGTCTAGTGACAAATTTGATGCTGCTTACATGATCGTGGTGAAGCAAGCTTGCGAGCTAGGTTCATGCAGAAGAGGGAAGAAGGGGCGAGGTTCGTGCAGAACAGGGAAGAACGGGTCACAAACGGACGATATCTGTCTCGGCAGGGCTCGCTGGGGGAAGATTGCGATTGCCATAACTAGAGTCCACGTCTCTGAAATCGACGACCAATAAGATAACGCTGGAATGTGGAGGACGGAGGAAGTTGGGAGTTGGCGACCGACTAATCTAGTAAAGCTGCACGGGTAGGTCTCCCTTTCTGCCTGAGAAAGTGGGTGCATGTCTGCTGTGCAAATCTAATAATACCAGCAGCATAATTCCAAGTCCAATAATTATTAAATTCACCATACATCCTCAAGGATTGAGGGGTCTGGCATCTGATCCTCCACGTCATGTTGTGCTTTCAGCCCCACCTCAACTTTCTCTGATGTTATCAAAGACGTATTCTCGATGCCCATAATGTCTATCGACCTAGTCGGCCTATGACGAAGATAGAATGGGACAGCAGGAAAACATTGGTAAAATCAGTGAAAGCCTATGAATTACTCGACAACTGTTTGATGTGGTCAAGAAAGAGGTATGTGAAGCGAATTTTCAGATTCTTGACTGCATCGCTCCGTTGGGCAACGCGTTTGCGTTTGCCAGGGCAGCGACCCGGACCGTTTTGATGTTTCGGGAAGGAGGCACACGCCCCTCCCAAACACCGGTAGCCAACCAGACATATTTCTGTTGTTATTTTTCTGTGGAGCGATAGTTCATAGCTCAATTTCCACCGCAGGTTTTTGTTCGGTGATCCGCCAGACGGAAACCAACGCATTCCCAAACGCTTGGCTGGCTACTCACCGCTGTAAAATCTAGGACAGAAAGCTTGATGAACTACACGAAGGCCAAATGAATGGGTTGGAACATTAGAAACTGCTGTCAAAGCTTGTACAAGAGACACACTATATTTCCCTAACTACTTAGAAGCAGGGGCACGGAAAGCGGAGGAGGAAGGTGCACTTAATGATGATTAATTCAAAATTACAGTAAGGACCATGTATATTTCTAGAGTTACGCTACACACACTCTCCTGTCTATCCATCATATCCACCCGGTGGTTGGGAGCCGTGGTCATTGCTGATGTGGCAGAAAAAGTAGATACACTATGAAAGAGAAAAAAAATTGGAGAGAGAAAAATATTTTGCATATAACTATCAAGTCGTAAAATTTTTTTTTTGAAATAAATATCATTAGGTTTGTTATAAAAAATACTTTCTATCAAAGCCAATGTTGACATACTTTGGAAAAAAATAATATTAGAAGTATAATAAAAGAGGAGAGAAGTATACAAAAGTACAATATGTTTTCGGATATTGTACTGAATTGACCATTCAGGCACAATATTTATTACCTCCTAATTTTTTCACATTTCATATTATGTTACAAATCTATAAGTATTGTATATTTTATCATTTATATTAATTTTTACATACATTCAGAATGTAGCGTTTGACAAAAATCATATACAAGGATACCCACACATTCTACAAAAAGTACAATACTACCAGTCAAATTTTGTAAAACAAAGTACACTACTAGAAGTACAGTACTAACAACCACATTATATTTTTTCAAAGTATTCACATTCGTAATATGTATACAGTACTAATTGCCTATCTATTTTTCACATTCAATATTCTGTCACAAATTCATAAGTATTGTACATTTTATCATTTATATTAATTTTTACATACATTTAGACTGTAGCGTTTGACTAAAATTATATACAAGGATACATACACATTCTACAAGAAGTACAGTACCAATAGCCACATTTTATAATATAAAGTATAGTACTAGACGTACAGTATTAGGATAATGTATGAGACATAACAACAATACATGATTTGATGATCTTGTTAGAACTATACGAGACATGTTATATATAAAAGAATGTCAATAACCACACGCAGTACCTATATAAACTAATTCACATTTTACTATGTATAAAAGAATGTCGATAACCACATACAATACCTATATAAACTAATTCACAAATCAGTAAAAACATATACATTTTACTAAAGTACAATACTTTCAACTATTGTTTAAAAATAGCTAATCCTTTCTCCTTCATTTAAAAGTATATTACTAAACTCATTACTAGTGTAAACTCAATCGAATTAATAGATGAACAAGTAGCTATTGTACATGATATGGGGGAAGCACATAGATGATGTATTGTACTCACAAGTATAGTACCCAAAACATGTGTATGATATCTTAAAATTTGGATACTATATTTCTCTCGTATTATCATTATTTCAAAACATGTCAACACTAGTATCGTTGGAAAATATTTTTTACAAGGATTCTAAAGCAATTTATTTCATCAAAAAATACACTCCGGATTGAAAGTTATGGACAAAAATATTTTCTCTCTCTTATACTTCCCTCATCATTTATTGTTTTAATGTTGTTGACTGTATGGGAGGAAGTGTCCGTTGCCATTCCCCAAAATTGGGTGGGTGGGTGGGTGGGTAAGTGACTATGCCTAGAATTTTTCTATTTCTAGTTTCTCACTTCATAGGTTTTTATACTCTAAGTGTAAAGAAAATCATATATTTCCTGACATGATGTTGTTGTGATTAGGCCTCTAAGCACTCTCTTAAAAAATACAAATAAATATATGATATATAAGGCAAAGATTCTTATAATTGGTTCAGTAAGGAGTGTTGGGGTCGGATCCTATTGACTTCACCTCCTCTGCTGGGCGGAGGGACACCCTCAAGGTGTTCGACGAACAGCCCCTGTGGCGCCTAGGTGTGGTTAGGGGCAGCTTGAGCTTCCCCTTTCCCCCCTGATGATCCGGCTGCTGGCCCAATGCTGCTGTGCGATTTGGGTCAAGGCGCTATCAGGACCTTGCTCGGAGGTTGCTGGTGGCGTGCTACCTGCTGGACTAGTTTTCTGGAACGCCCTGCAAGTGTTCGTGGGTTTGCCTCTGTGCAAACATGCATCCTCCAGGCTCTCAGGACTTGGTGTTGTAGCTGATCCGGGGGTAGGGGCTGAAGCTGATCGATTCTCTGTCTCCTCTTCTTTCATTTTGTGGGTGTTCTAAATGCTAGTAAAGAGAGGCTTCAGTGGTTCCAGCATCCGATCCCCTGGTCTCGGTGTTGCTTCAGTGTTGGGCTCTGATGGGCGGCTTGGTGGCGGCGGTTCTTCGGTCCTGCCTCGTTTGATGCAGTGATGTTCTCAACATGCTCGACGGATTGCCCCTATGGGCAAGGGTTCAAGCTGGTGGCTGGGTTCTGTCCTTGAAGTCAACCACAGCTAGTTGTTCTGGCCTATGCCCACATGCTCCTCGTGAGGTGCAGCTATGTTAGGCTGAGTTTTGTTCTCCTCCTGTCAGTTCCTCTGATCAAGGGAGTTAGGAGTCTTTTTACAGATTATGCAGATCAGGTATTCTCTTGGTTTGGTAGAGAAGAGTCCTCTTGGTTGTTCTTTCTTGATGGTACTATCGACCCTGGTGGTCAAGCTTGCTTCAGAAGACAGGATATCACATTTTGAAGGTGTTCTTATTGTTAGTTGACTATCATGTCTTTTGTAAGCAGTACTGTAGCTGCAAGGTAGTTGATAGTGTAGGATAGGTTGAACTGTCATCTATTCTTTTCTCTCCTTCTCGAATGTCCTTTTGTAGGACCTCTTTTGATTCCAGCTTGTTGGGATCATAGTTTAGTTCTACTGTTTGGGGTTTTGCCCCCTATGTGCTAGTTTCTAGCTTTGCTGTATGGGGTACCTTCGTGCCCAAAGTTTTGGTTTTATAGAAACACGTTTTTTGACCGACCAAAAAAAAATATTCTTATAATTCCGCACTAAAATGTAATATTGTGAAATGTGAGACTATGCTATTTTTTTATTACTAATATCTAAGAAAAAGTTTCCTTAATTTGTAGGTTAAGAAAATATTTGTTTACACAATGTAATTACTTATTCAACTGTACAATAATGATTCCAAAATATTCATCTATAGTTGAAAAAACATATTAGATGACATCCCATATTCATCTACAATTAAACAAACATAGAGCTAGAAATAAGTGTTATCATTCAAACTATGGCTAATAAGCAATATAACACTTCAAAATTTGCAATGATTACTCATGCCTCAAAATATTATCCTAAAGCTATTCCACTTTGAATTGGTGACTACTCTCCATTTAAACTTTGGTGGAGCTATAGGTTTGTGGACATGGTATGTTCTGATGTTCTCAAAAAACCATGTCGCCTTTTCAATCATGTTGAAGGCTTTCTATAAGATGCAACATGGAAACACTTTCCTAGTAGATGACTTTCATCAAATAACCCATAACCACCCAGTTTCACCGGGGTCATGATATAGGTTGACTCTTGTTAGCTTCAACATTGAATATATGACTATGTTGACCTATTTGTTATGATAAAGATTGTGAGCTTGGTAAATTATGAGACCCCTGACCTAGCTTTATACTTGATCTTTCTTTCTTTACTTAATAAGATGCTTAAACCTTAATATAATCTTATGATGCACCTTAATAACATGTGACATGCTTATATTTTCAGTTTGATCCAGTATGCTTGATGTTTGAGCTATTTATGCTATATTTGTGATTATTTTGGACCAAGTTGTAATTTATCCATGTTTAGGGTTTATCTTATAATTTGTCACATGTAGGTTGTGACTCTCGAGATTTGGCATCATGATAGAGAGAGTATGATGCATAGGGACACCTTATTGAGTTTTGGTTGAAGAAATGACATCACGTGTGGTTTTAGGGTTTGCATGAATGCTTGAGTTGGTTGATGATAGGAACCATGTTGTTGGTCTTTGTGTTAGACCCCATTATGTTTTGGGTGTGTTAGTGATCGTTATGTCTTGTGTGTGCCTTATGATGATTGCAATGTTTTGATCTTGTATGGTTTATGAAGAATTAGTGATGTTGTGTCTTTATGCTTTGATCATGACAACCTTTATCCATTGGAGACACAATAGTTGTCGCTATTCTGTTGTGCTTTGGATTTGTTTTGACTGATATGTGGTAAGGACCTTAGTGGTTGCTATACTAGATAGGTTTTAACGATCCTTCATGCATTAGTGCTTGCTTGGCCATGGCTTTGAGGGACATGTGTCCTTTAGGTGCTCTGATATCTTGACATCTCATGATATTTACCTCCCTCCTACCCATTAGTATACATGCCCTCTCTTTCACATGAAAGTATTCCCTTTAGCTCTCTTCTTTCTCTCTTCTTCCTTGTGTTTGGCATTGATTTTGGTGCTTGAGGAGGTGTTGATCTTGGAGTAAGTGGTCATCCTCCTGTTGCATGTGGTGATCTAGGGCTTGATCATCTCCCTTATGGTGGTTCTTGGTGGTCTTCCTTCTTGGTAAGTGGTTCTATACCATTGATCTCATTTTTCTTGAAACCCTACCCTTTCGTCTTCTTTTGGTGGTAAACAATGGTTCTTCCATGGTGGCTATCTTTAGGAACTTCTCTCCATAGAGGTTGAGACTATGGTTTGGCCATGGTAGTACCTGAGTGAGATGAAGCTTTACCTCTTTCTCCTTTCCTTTTTTAGACTAGGTTTCTCCCTCTCTCTTTTCATCTTTCTTTGACCTTGGTGTGTTTTCTTCTCTTGAGGTGACCTTGTTTGGCTGTGGAAGTGGATCCAAGTTTGGTGCTTTTCTTCTTTCTCTTGGAGCTCATGTCTTTGGATTTGTTCTTCTTCAAGGCGGGTTATATAAATCTCGCCTCTACTATTGTTGCACCTATATATTGCTTGCATGTTATTGTTTTAATCTACAAAAAGTGATCATATCTTACTAGTTGGTGCCATCATGATTTAGGGTTTAAGATTATGTAGTGTTCTTGTATAGATTGCTCGTTCTCTTAAACCCTAATTCTTGCACCCAAAACCCTAGTAAAGGTGGAGTTATTGATTCTCACATGCATCTTATATGTTGTTTGATCACCATATTCATGTTTCAGCTATCATGTATTTGATGAAGTTTTTGGTCATTGTTTTCATCTCTCTTACTATGGTTTCTTGTTGATTTTGATGATAACTGTTTCAAGGGGTTTGATGATTATTCTTCCATGGTGTTATCAGCTTGAAGACGCTTAAATTTGTTGATGTTGAGCTTTGTTTCCGATCGACATGGTCTTGGATCCTTTGTGGTTTTTATGCTCATATTGATGGATAATTAGGGTTTTGGTTTGATATCTATACTCCTAACCCTATCTATCTTGGTCGCTATCTATGATGCTTTTGTTGATGATCTTTATCATGCTAGTTGTGATGCTCGTTATCCCTAGAATTTGGTTGTGTTCTTTATCTTTTGACCTTGTTTGCGACCACAATCTTTTGTACTCTTGAGATGGTCACCACTCATGATTCTTGTTTTGGTCATTATGTTGGAGATGGTTTTGGTTTGTTGGTCGTTATGTTGCATGGTTTGATGGCTGTTATGGAGATGTGATCTTGGTTGGTCTCTATGTTACCCTAATGGTTTCTATTCATGGTGTATCTTTATCGTTCGACATTTTTTTGATGGGTCACATGGTCGAAATTGGTGTGAACTGTGTGTTTGCTATCTTTTAATGGGTCAAGTTTCGACATGTGGTGTGGTCTCTATTCATTGTTATGTTGTGGTCACTAAGGTTGAGGTGCATAGTTGGTCGTTGTACATGTGATGATGCTACCTAACCCTAACGTGTTCCAAGAATGTGGGTGTAACATCCCTGATGTGGATTTAGGGCTAACCCTATTTGTTTGTCTTAAATAATTTGTTTATAACTTTAATATAATTCTCTAAACTATTTTTTTATTAGCTGACAAACTTATGTTTCAAGTTTGGTCCTATTTGAATGATGTTTGAGCAATGTTCTCTTATTTTGGACCCAAAATACAATTTACCCAAGATGAGGGGTTATATTGCAATATGTCACATGTTGAATGTATTTCATGTGTTTTAGCATCATTATAAAAAGAATGATGCCAAGGGATGGCTTGTGCAAAGCCTAAGTTCCAAGTTCGAGCTTGTTTGATTAATGTTAGTGCCTTGTGTACCAATTTTGGTACAAATTGTAATTTACCCAAAATGTAGGGTTGATATGAAATTTTCATCCTCTAGAGTATCCCTAATCCTTGTATGTATCATTTAGAGGAGAGATAAATAAGGATATGCCATGTTTGAATCATATTTGAGATATGGTACTCTTGGTGATGGAAAGACTAAGAAAGGGTTGAATGTGAAACCCTAATTTGAGTTATATTGGGTTGTAGAGTTCATATGAGAGTGCTTATCGACCAAGGATCCATAGAGGGATTCTCATACCGGTTTGTGAACACTTGACCTTGTTCATTATTGGTTAAGCACCTCAAGGAGGTGATGGACACCGGCTTGCAATTTTTCCTTAGAAAAAGTGTATTGGGTTGTGAATTAAGTGATGATTAAGTTGAAATATCTTATCCAACAAGATAAGTGATAGCCGAAATTTCATCTCTAGATTATCCTCAAGTGTTTTGCATGTCAATATAAATATGCATGCAAGGACACGTGTCCACCATGCATGGACACGTGGCACCTAGTAGTGTAAAATGATGACACCTCATATACACTCTCTTTCATGAGCCTCAACTATATATACCACTCCTTTCACCTACTAGTGAAATTTTTCAAATCTTACCACCCTCTTTCTCTTATATATCATGCATAAGTGAAGGGGTATCATGCATAGAGCCTTGTTATCAGCCATTGTGAAGTGATATCGTCCATAGCAAGGTGATATCATCCATAGCAAAGTGATATTGGCCATGACAAGGTGATATCAGCCATAGCAAGGTGATATCTGCCATAACAAAGTGATATCTGCCATGGCAAGGTCATATCGACCATAGTGAAATGATATCAGCCACAAGTGAAGGGATATCTGCCACAAGTGAGGGATATCATGCATGAGTGGTGAGGTATCATGCATGGTGCTAAGGAACAAGAAGGAGCTCAAGCCTTAACCCTAAGGTGAAGCCATGATCACCTTCAACCTTGGATTAAAGCATGGATCTAGGGTTGTGATCTTTGTTTCTTTTCTTCTTCACCAAATACTTATCTTCTTTTCATATAGAGGAGTTGTGAATTTCATCTTCAACCATGGGAGTGTAAAGCTTTGGAGCTTGGAGCTTTGAAGTTATTCTTGAGGCGGGTTATATAACTTGAACCCAATTATGTTATTATTCACCTTAAATTATGTTATACTTGTTTATCTACTTTCAATTTCGAATTCTCTTGAATAATTGATGATCCTATGTGTTCTAAAAGTTGTTTAGGGCTGATATCCATGAACTAGAATGGTAAGAATAAGAGTCTTGAGATTGATGATGCTGACATCATCATGGTCCAACCCAATATTGGGTTGAAGCACATCTAACCCAATATGGAGAGGTGAACACCCCATTAGCACGATACAATGATGATACATATATCTTATGCACGATATGATGATGAAGTATACCCCTTGTGCACGATATGGTGTCAAGCATACACCTTTTGCATGATATATCGTCAAGCCCACACCTTATGCACAACATGGAGTCAAGTATATACCCTTAACACGATATGGCGTCAAGTATATGCTCTAACCCGATATGGTGTTGAAACCCAACATGGTAATGTGAAACCCGATATACATTGGAACTCCAAACCCCTATTGGTTTGTACACCTAGTTTGGTTTAGACTAACCTGTTATCTAGCCTATCACTTATCACATGATGAATGGTAGGACGATACCATGAAGGTTTGAAGAGGTATGAGCATAAGATTCTAATCCGATATGCAAACCCTAATGATAAGTAACCCGATATGCAAACCCCAGTGATAATCAACCTAATATGTAAGAACGATATAGTGATGAGGATACACCTCAAGCACGATATGGAAGCACGATATGGTGATGAGGATACACCTCAAACATGATATGGAAGCACGATATGGTGTCAAGTACACACCTCTATGTCTGATATGGTGGAAGCACTTCAATCCAATATACTTGATTGAGTAACACATGAAGTGTGTTATGTCAAATGATACATTAAGATGTATAGAGTTCAATGCATTTTGATAAGTAGGCCAATGTGCCTTGAAGAAAGGGTTGATCCAATTTAATAGAGTATGATGCAATCAACATCCTAGTGAGGATGAAAGAGAAACTTATACTTGTGTGATAATCATGTAATGAGCATACATTGATACTCCTAATATGAGTGGAGTATGAATTGGGGTTTGATACTTTATAATATGAATTTGAAACCCTAATCGGATAAATAGGGGAAACCCTAACCCTAATGAAGGGTGATGATATGATTTGAAACCTTAATCGGATAAATAAGGGGAAACTCTAAACCTAATGAAGGGTGATTATATGATTTGAAACCTTAATTGAATAAATAAGGGGAAACCCTAACCCTAATGAAGGGTCATGATGTGATTTGAAACCTTAATCAGTTAATAAGGGGAAGCCCTAACACTAATGAAGGGTGATGATATGATTTGAAACCTTAATCGGTTAATAAGGGGAAACCCTAACCCTAATGATGGATGATGGTATGCACTTGAAACCTTAATCGGTTAGAATGGGAAACCCTAACCCTAATAATGGGAAGGATGTAATTCTCTTGTATCACATAGTGAGGATATGAATCTGAAACCCTAATTGGTTAGAATGGGAAACCCTAACCCTAATAATGGGAAGGATGTAATTCTCTCATATCACATAGTGATGATATGAATCTGAAACCCTAATCGGTTAGAATCAAAAACCCTAACCCTTATAAGGGGAAGGCTGTATTTCTCTTGCATTGCATGGTGATGCTATGTACTTGCTATTATTTTATCATGAAGTGCTAACCATGTAGGAATCATGAGATGATGAGCATAGCCAGGTATGAGCTATGATATTTCATATAATACAGATTTAAATAGGCCTTGTGAGGTATGTGAAATTCTTGTATAACAAGTATAATTCTTATAGGGTATGATGACCTAAAAAGATAGTTGTTGCCTAGTAAGAAATTACAAGATGTTTAAATGGGCTTTGTGAGCTATGTGAAATACTTGTGCAATAAGCATAATGTATACATGGTTTGAGGACCTAGAGGTAATAGTTACCTGATAAAAGGTGACAATGTTTAGTGATGAACTAAGGGTTTGAATACCCAGATCTTGCAATCATGATGATGATAATGTTAAGGGATGGGAATTCCTAGAAATGTGATAAGGGACTGAGATCCTAAGTGTTATGCATTCAATGTGTTCCAAAGATTATGAGAGTACTTTATAAATGTATTACACCTTTCTTTGTATAATCTGTTATAATTATTTCTTGTATCTTGATTGATGCTAAAAGATATTGTAATACACCTAATTAATCAAGTTGAATCTTATCATGTAGTTTTCCAAGCCATAGATCCATTCGATGTCAGGATTTTCCGAATGGTGAAATGAGTTTAACTCGGAGTGCATATTTTTGAATATGTTGGGGGTGAAGGATGAACATATCCTTATGTCCAGATGGGGATTGATGTGTTATCTCTCCAATGAATGCCAGGGTTGTCGTGTGATCGCCCTGTTGAAAATGTATCATGGATTGATGTGTTATCTCCCCGATGAATGCCAGGGTTGCTGTGCGATTGCCCTGATGATAATGTATCGGCGATTGATGTGATATCTCCAAGAAGAGAGTGCATGTTGTGGTTGTAGCTCTATAGAAAAGATACCAGTATACCCTGGTAAGATAATAGCAGATGACACAATATGTCCTTCCAGTGGTCTCGTACTGACCGAGACAGGAGAGGTCATGACAACTGACTCTTCCATTGACCTTGTATGGTACTTATGCTTCACATATCTGTGGTCGGTTGGAGCATGAGCGGTATACCTCATCTCCTCTGGGCATAAGTGTGGTTTTGAGCATGTAATCAGTCGTGTAGCATATTTTCTTAAGGATTGAATATGGAAATATTGGTTGATTCTTCATTACTTTTATACATCTTAGTTGATAAATGTTATACATGTTCTTCATAGTCCTTATAAAGCAAATAGATGATCTATAGCTCTGTCATGGATAGTTGAACTACTTTAACTTTGCTATTGCTTTGCACTACAATTGAATAATAATTAAATATGCTTATTTTCATAAAAGATCCTCTACTTAGCTTTATGCTATTTACCTATGATAATAATATGGTTGGTGGAGAGCTATATCTCTCACTAGGACTTGTGTCTCACCTTGTAGGATCCAAAATTTTTAGGTGGACGTGCACAAGGAGGTAGAGACCATACTGTAGAGGAAGGACAACATCAACAATGATAGCAGTAGCATCTCATGTTGAGTGTACTATCTGTCGTGTCTTCTAGATAGAAGTCATATGTGTCGTATCTGTACTCTCAGGTCCTTGGATTTAGTATGTAATGGTTTTATAAACGATCTGATATTTTGGCTTGTATGCCTCGAGGTTTTAAGTTGCTTATGTATATATTTTGGGAAAAGCAACTGGTATATGTTATCCTCGAGATGAGATGGTACAATGTATGTACAATGTGAACCATGATGTATATAAAGTTAGGTTTCTTTCTTTAAGAGTTTCCTAGAAATGGATCTCTTTGCAAAATGGTTTTTATTTTTAGTGATTTTGTTAATCCTTTTCTTACGATTATTCCGCAATTATTACTGATGGCGATTTTTCTTGATTAGATGTCAGGTCATCACAGTGAGAATGATGTTTCATAATGTATAATGCCTAATTCCATATGAGAAATCCTAACCCAAATCAGGTGTGTAAGATGTAATGCTTATCTTGTTTCGAATTTATTAGCATGATATGATGTTTTCTCTCCCCTACTTTGTAACCCTAATGGGCAGGTTTAATGCACTTCACATTTTTTGAATTTTGTGATGTCTTTATGTTGCACAAGGTTAATTATTATGAGCCTTGATGAGGCATGATGAGGTAATGATGATGTGATTAGGTCTTATGACCTTGGAAGAGGCTTTGTACCTAGTTTGAGGTGATCTCCTCTAGTGATGAGATGAGGGATTGTTATCCCCTAGTGATGTGATTATGTTGATGGATTTGTATGGAAGTAATATCATGGGATGAAGTGACAAGTTTATACCTCATATGTTTTATATCTTTTGAAGTTGTTTTACACTTATGCTTGCTAGAATGAATTAGGGTTTCTATGTCCATTTGTATGATGCAACCTTAATTAACCCAATAGGCATAACTAATCAAGTGAAACCCTAATCATGTAGTTTCCATGTGCCATAGATCCATCTTTAGCATCAATATTTTGTTGGATGGTGAAATGAGCAATTCCTATGGGAAACTTAGTGCATATTGTTGAATATGCGGGGGTGCAAGTTGAGGTATCTCCTTGCATCCACTATTTTTATGGAGGATGATTGTGGTCATGCCTCAAAGTTTGTGATTTGTGAAAGGTGGCAGTATAATTGTAGGATTGTCTCTTTTTGAATGAGCATGTTTGATTTGTTCTCTAGCAGCATGCTGACTTGGTTTTTCTGCACTAACAAATTCACCTAGGGCTGAAATCGCTTAGTTTTTACCAAAACCTTATGCAACAGTAACATCCGCAAGTGGACATGTCTTATCGTAGTATAATTAAGGATTGAATCCCAAGGGACTACATTTTTAAGAACCTCGCTAGTTGTATCTAGTTGAATCAAGACTAATATTTAGAACTAAAAGTTGGTTTAGGTTTAGTTAACTAATTGAAAGGAAAGTAATAGAGAAAGATTAAAACTTAGTTTATATTAATGATGGGAATCACTACGGTGGAATCAAGTTTCACCACCACTACACATGCAAATACATCCAAAACACATCCAGGCAAGATTCAACTATCCAAATGGAGTAAGCAAACCCATCTGTTAGGAAATAGAGTTTGTGTAAGCATCTCCATAGGCTTGATGTCTCATTACCCACATACCACACACTTACTACTCCATAGATATCCCTTCAGAAGTTCTCGTCCGAGCATCAACCATGTTAATCAATATTCAAATCCTATGTATTGAAGTTCTCACAACATAGGAATATAATAGATCATGCAAAGTAGGTGATCTTTCTACAAATCACGCATTAAAGGATTAACAATGAAATGAGAAGTTATATACAACCCATGGAGTGTTATAAAATGGACATATAAGAACAGGTAGCGGGGCTAGTCCCCGCACCTCAGCGAAATTGACTACTCACACCTAATGATAGAAACAAATAGAACAAGAGAGACAAAAGATTTTTCCATGGTCATGGTGAAGAAGATGGTCGCGGCTCGGTGGAGAAACAATCTTCTACATGATGATGGGGCATATTCGTATGAGGATGGGAAGAACACCAAAATTGACGACGATGATATTCTCTTTCCTTCTTCCTTCTCTTTTCATGCTCTTTCTCAACATAGATAGAGCGGTAGATGGCTGATAGTGGAGGGTGTTGTAGATTGGAAATCCCACCACTTTCGTGGCTAGGAGATAGATCTTGATGGAGCGGAGATGGCATAGTAGCAAGGACACCACAGAGGTAGTCTTTGGAGGAGATTGATCATCTTCCTTGGTTGGGCACAGAGCTGCAACATCTCGACATTGTAGAGCAGAAGTGATGCCTCCAAATGAATGAGGGGGTATGGTATTTATAGGCTCAGATCTAGAGAGCACTGACTTAATTGTTGCAGTTAAGACCATCAATAGAGGTCGCAACAGTTTCTCGATCGAGAACTCCTTAATTGTGGTGGTGACACCCTTTTGCATTATTGTCATGAATATCCCTTATGTCACAGTTGTGACAATGACTTGGACGCAATGATATCCTTGGTCATGGTCACAACGTCGTCATTGTAGCAGTGGTGACGCTTCCTGGACATTGTGGTCGCAATGCTTGTCACAGTTGCGACGATGGGCGGTGATGTATTGATCGCTACCTTTTCGAATAAACCCACCCCCATGGGGGAGGGGGGCTATTGCTATGGGTTGATGGGCCTACTCGATGAATCCTATGATAGATGAGGATGCTTTATGATGAAGGAACTGACCATTGAAAATAGGATCCCAATTATCTGTATGACCACCGTATCCTAAGTTGGTGCACATAGTGCGATGGTTAATCCTACAATGGGGACCAATGGATTTGAACAAAACCTTAAATAATTAAATGAAACTGTGGAAAATTATATATGAGCATATTTAGGAGGTATATAAGAGATTTGAATGTAAAACTGGGCCAAAAATGGAGACTAAAATTAATATGAATATGCATTCATCAAAACACCCCCAACTTAAACATTTCTTGTCCTCGAGTAACACAAAATTTGAAACGGTCACCAATTGAATACTTTCAACTCTTGTGATTGCCTCATCTTCACATCATGTCAGTTTTTCACTACACTATGGTTGAGCATCTCAACTTCCTGAGATCACTGAACACAACTTACAATATCTTTGTTCCCGAGTTCATTTCCCAAAATCACTTCCTCCCCACTTTCTATAACATCGAGTATGTCTAAGAGCTTCGTAAGTGTCTAGAGATACCCACAGAACAACAAGTGTGCATTTGATTTGACACTAGTATCTTACAAAACAGTGGAAAAAATGAGGCATTCATTGTGCTTGTAGGTGGAAAAGAGAGTGAAGGGGGTATGCAATTTATAGTATAAATGAGTCATAATGGGCATTCAATTTATGTTTTCATGTTTTTCAAAATATAGTATAGAAAAACAGAAGACTAATCATAGGGAAAAGTATCTCATCCAAGTAAATAGCCAAGCATATGGTCAAAAGATTCATAAAAGTATCTTCAATACAATCAAGGAGGAGTTATATAATAGCGTACCTTTCACCGAGGATTTCGAGTACATATCATCTAGTAATAGGTCGAACCTTCGAGTTAGATCCTAAAATACAATGTTTGGATCAAGGGTCAAGATCATGATATTTGAAAATCATGTTTCAATATTCGATATTAGGGTTACACTTTTCTTATGTCAACCTTAGGGTTGGGTCATTCACCTTGAATCAAACAATATTTCAATATGTCCAACATTATTTCAAGTGTCAAGAATATTTCAAGTGTGGATGACCTACTTAGGTTTTCTAGGATCATATGTGTAAACCCTAACTTAATGGTCATTATCCAAGTCATCATCAAATTTCTAGATCATCATCATGATACTTAGCATCATTGGAACTCAAGTATAGATCAGGTAGGTCACAAGATATAGTACACTTATATTCACAATATGACAATTCTAGAGTCAGAATCAAGATCACTCTATGGCATGAAATATTATTCAAGATTTGAATCAGTCAAAAGTTTAGATCTAGATTCACTAACGAGTCAAGTATGCTTTTGAAGTCTCAAATAGAGACATCAGAGTCAGATAGTAAGGTTTCCAGAGATTGAACATCATTATTGAACTATATGACAAATTAAATGAGAGAGTTTAATATCTAGGGATATCAGTGAAATATATCCAGAATTAAGCCTTAACTTTATAATGGGTTCATTGGATTTTTCTGGTCAAAATGGACTACTTGTTCCTAATTTTTTGAGTTACGATGCAATTTCTATGATTAAAACAAGATCTCAGTATTTTACTGATTTTCTGAATAGAGAGGAGCAAAATACCTTAAATCGGAAATTGTGTGCCATTTGATGTGTAAATGATGCTCTATATTTTTCCACGTGGGTGAGGCAACTGCCTTGCTTGGAGGTCCAGTTCAAAGGCTAAACGGTCGGTTCGATCACTGGTTTAGCTGGGTTCTTTGAATCCATATTGAACCGCATTGATCCTTTGGACCAGTGGTTCAGGGAATCTTCCTCTTACGCTCTGTCATCCCCACAAGCCTAGACAGGAGGCGGAGGAGCTCTCCAGAGAGGGGGTGTTTGGGCACATGAGAGGCTGATGGAGGCCACGAGAAGCCCGTCTGTGATCACCGCGACTTCACGAGTTGGGTGGCGGCGGTGGATTGAGGCAATATGGCGATGAAGGGGAACACCCACAGTGGGTTGTGCGGTGGTGCCGCACGAGCAACATGTGATCGGGGTGTAAAATTAGGCTATCTAAGGCCAAAAGGTATAGTGAGGATGGAGTTCGTAGATTTGTGTGTTGTTGGCGAGCATGAGGGACTTTTTTATAGTGTTAGGGTGGGGATTTAGGGCTAGGTCGAGGTCTAGGAGCAGCCATAGACGTCGGAGTGGGATAAGAAAGTGAGAGGGTTGTTTTGGCGGCACAAAAGTGCATAAAATCTAGACAAAATAGGGTTTGGTGAGCGCAAAAATGCAAGGGGAACATTTCCTCTCAATTAGAATTTTGAATCAGGTCATATTCGAGTGGGTTGCAAGTCTCTGTCCTCCTTAACTCCTCCCCACTGATTACGGGAGGTAGGAGATGACCACCAGGCCATCAGATTGGGCCATGATCCATGAGGCGCACATCCAAGGGCCCTGACTCGCCCCTCCTTACACACCCACAAATTGCTGACATGGCAAAGACAATAAAAGAGCGAATAAAGGGATTTTTTACCACAAAACTTCAAAAAATCGTAAAAAATCATAGGAACGTCCAAATGACACAAAATTTAGATCATAGCTTTGCAAAAATGTGGATAATATTGAAAAAAAGTTTGAGAACCATATTATGAAGTTTGATGGACCAATTTGACTATTTGAACAAAGTGATGATTGAATCTAATTTGAGGTGTTATAATGTGTATAAAAACTACATTGATCACCATATTTTGGATTTGAGTCTCAAAATAGATTATGAAGCCAAGAAAAATGATTTGGCACCATGAGTGAGCATAAGGAGGGTGAACTTCTAATTAGTTCAATTTAATGCTAAATTTCACTTTGTCACATCCTTCCCTCCTTAAAAAGGAATTTTGTCCCCAAAATTCAAAAAATCTTCAAGAATTGGGATTATTCAACCTAAGTCATTTCCTCAAATATTGGGGTATCCTCAAGTATAAAATCAAAATTGTGTCCTCAAATTTCAAGTAATCAAATAATCATAATTGGGATTCCATGTTCCATATCATAATCAACTTGGTACTAACACCATTTCATCATCAAGCAATTAAGCATCAAGATCAGTGCATATATTATCCAAAGTCATTATATGAGTCACAAATATGGAAAACATCCTATTGATCACAAATTTGGAGAGATCATATTTTAGGTCAAACAAATAGAGACCTTGAATCAAGTGTACAAGGTGACTTTCAATCCCAATATCTCAAGGTCCTAGCCTCTACATTGGCCTAGGTGGGGTTATATATCCATGATTTGAAATTTCATATTTCAACATCATACTTTCAATATCATTATTTTGAGCTCAAAATCAATGGGAAGGTCCCACCCTAGTCCTAATGTGATCTAAACCCTAAGTCATAAATTGAGAGAGTCAATATAGTCATCATTTCAAAATTTGGGATTTTGAAGTCATTAGTCATATATCTCAAGGTCCAAATAGTGTGATTATAGGATTTGTATCATTTTTGAGATTGATAATCATGAGTTACAAGTTCATTAATCAATATCAAGAGTCAAGGTTTTAGGCATCAAAAGTTATAGGTCTATAATTTTGAATCTAGGGTTTAGATTCCTATTTAGACCTTGGGGAAGATCACTGATATATATTCAATTTCAAGAAAAAATATTCAGCAATATTCGAGCAACTTATCAAAATTTCATTATCAAGGTATCCAAGGTTGATGAATGATCTAGGCCTAGGTCTATCTAGGAAATCAACCACAAGCTATAGTCAACATTGTCATATATCAAGGTCATTATCAAATCAATATTCAAGATCAAGTATCAAGCATGGGTTTAACCTATTAGGCTTAGGTCAACCAGTCCAAATAGGGTTAAAGGGAAATACCTTTCCAAACTCTAAATAATAAACAATATGAAAATTTAGAGGTAGTTAAAATAGGGATATGAACTAGGTTAGGGGAGTCATGAGTCAACTACTACCCTAATCTAGCACATTAGCAACATTAGACATTATCCATTGAGTTTATTCAAATAGGGAGAATATCAATGATTAAATCATATTCCATATGGTCATGAGATCAAAATCCAAGACCATAATAGAGCAATAATGTCAATATTTTACAAAGTCAAGGTAATAGTTGCATTCTTTTCCTTCATGGTCAAGGTAGTGGTATAATTTAGAAATTGAGGGTTTAAAGCATAATAGTGCAAAATCTAGGTCCATAATCATCATATCAAAATCGAGATTGCAAAATGCATCAATAGTCAATAGGGAAAATGCTTTTTGCATCATAGTCTTATATCATGATTTTGTGTCTTAGACTTAGTCATTTGATAGCATGTTTAAGGTGTGTATAAAATAGGATACGAGTTTTCTTAACTATGTTTGCATTTTAATCAACAATAGGGCAACTTGGGCTTAATCAAATAGAGACCTCATCAACAATGATGTATAAGGTATAAGTGTGGCAACACATCCCATTATCATAAGGATAACGAGGTGTTACGCGAAAACGAGCGGAAATCACCAGTACCACATATTATGAAAATACGGGTTCATTAAAACCGATTGCGGAAAACTGATAAACTATGAAACCATTACTTTCCAGTCCTCATCCTTCACAGAAACATGTCATATATATATCTACATGAGATCTGAAACGTGTTCACAGCTTTACTGAAACAACTGTCCATCCATCACAAGAGTTCACCACCTGTTCATATACATCGAGGCCCGCATCCGGCCAACAACAGGATATACAAAACATCATCGATCGTTCGTCGTGAAACATCATCAAAACACTGCCAAGGACCTGAGAGTACAGGGATGACTCTAGACTCTACTACAAAACATCCCAAACAGCAGCATATCCATCACTTGCCTTCTACTGCTCTTCAAGCTGCTCGGCTGCAACACCACGACCACGACCACGTCTACCTCGACCACCTGAAAACCAGTGGAGTGAGACAATTGAACAATTGTCCCAGTGGGAAACATAACTTCCCACCGCAACTACAGAACCTTAGCAAGATAACTATAACAATAGATAATTATCAACAAGTATAACCAGAGTAATCTATAAATATATATATCAAAGCTATTCTTACCGACAAGCTTACTAGCTGTACAAAATATCTCTCAACAGAACGTGTTTAACAGAATGAGATACAATGTCACATAACCTGATTATCCAGACAAGGCATATTACCACAAACCTGATGAATATAGAAGTACCTGCAGATATACCATAATTATCTACACAAATAAGGCCTCAACCAATGTTTCGTGTTTAACCTATGCAGTAAATACTAAACGACTGTATTACGTGTTATTATGCCCCAAGGATTTGAATCGTACCATTCAAATCCAACCTCTGGCTGCGAAGCCCAAGACTGGTGCCATACAAGGTCAATGGAAGAGCCGGACTCCACAACCTCCCACCTCGTGGTCAGTACACGAGTACAACACAAGAAGGACCGTAGTCACATGATGAAGTGGTCTAAGCCACTGGGTCAGCTCCATAGGGGACCCTCACTCTAGCCCGCCTTGGGTTAGGTCTCGGCGCTAGTACAACTGAGCCACAGGCCTGATCACCGTGCTCTGAGCCATGAACGCATTCATGCTCTTCACATCACATATCCTGAGCCATGGGCCTGTTCACCATGCTCTATATATGTATCTGAGTCTGTAACCGAAGTTACACTCTTACCTCCTTAGTTTAGGCTAGGAGTAACCTCACATATTCAACAATATGCGCTCCGAGTTAACCCGTACGAAAACCCGTTTCACCATCACCAAGTCCTGACGATGATGGATTTATGGCCAGGGCAACAACATGATATATTTCACTGTGATTAATTAGTATCTTTTAGATGGATTGCAGGATTCAACCAAGTTGTATAACATGCAAGATATAACAGAAAATAAAGAACATTATATTATTATCGAAACCTCATCAACCTGATCCATCACAAGGATCCAGCATCACATGTTACCACTTGACCTCTTACCAATCATCCAGATCCATATCAAGGATCATCACATACCATAGGATATCAATCCTTCATCATGTACTATCACTGCCTCTCAAGGCTCACATCATCATCATCATGGGACCAACATATTACATATATAATCTCATAGAACAAATATCAAGGTCATGTTACTCATCACATATGTCACATAGCCCTTTCGTGGCTACACATCACCTGCATGGTTAGGATACACCATAACCATAGATTCAACATAAGGAATATGCTCACTATCATGAGCTATCATTCAAGATAACCTATTCATCAATATTACACTATTTGATGATCAAGCTTGTTAAGCACATCATACTATAACCATGCCTACCCTTATCTCAGGATTATACAAACAATCAAGGTATTCACTTTATATAATAATTATGTTGAGTATACAAAGTAGCTATTACTATTACCAAAACCATTACTGTTACCATCCACTATCATCATTCATATCTTTGTCATTAAGCCTCCATTAATGTAACAACCATTAATATTGCCATTAACAATTAACCGTAAGACTTACATCATGCATGCCGTTACTACCCTTGTTACCACCATTACTATTATCAAGATTATTACTATCATCATCTACTATCATCTTCATTGCTATGTCATTAAGCAAACTAATAATGTAATGGTCACTTAGCATCATTATTAACATTATTATTGCCTTCACTACTAGCATGGCATCACCATCATATATATTATTACCATCAACAGCATTATTAACATCTTTGCTATCAATAGCACCATTAACGTTATGGTTATCATTACCATTGTCATAGGGCATCACTATCATTAATATTATTACCATTGTCATAGGGCATCACTATCATTTATGTTGTGTATAAGCGTTTATTTCCATAACACTTGAAACCGTCACCATAGGACCACATACCCTCACTAATACCTCACAATCCTCACCTAAACATCTTCACACGGCTAGGGCATGGGAAGGTAGCAACGCTGCGTTGCACCCAGCACTCTGCTCATGACGCGGTGTCACAAAGGAGGGGTGTCGGGCGTCAGTGCTATCGAGCAAAGCCCGTTGCACCACTACCGCCCGTCACACCCAACGCCCGATCAGCATGGGCTAACACCCAACTAACAACCCTACAATGGCCAAGAGAGAGAGGGAAAGAGAGAGAGAACACTCCTTAAAACATGCAACTGGCCTAACGGCCGACACACACCCAAACCAGGGGCGTGGCGCCCGTCATAACCCCCTCCTGACGCCCGACACTTTCGAGGGGTATCGCCCGATACACCCCCACAACTATCGGCCGTCTCACCTTCTCTCTATCGCGCGTCACAACCTCAAGAGGATAACACCCGTCAGGGCTATCGGCCAGCATCATGTTACAGGTCATGCAACTCCAAACCAACTCTCAAAGGAAGTCCTATCGTCCACCACAAGGACCAAGCCTATCGTCCAACATAGATAGCACTCTATCACCCAACTCCAAGGCAAGGGAACTATGTCGTCCAACCTCAAGGATATTGCCCACCCAAGGATGACGCCCGTCAGGCCTGCTGTCCAGCACAACCATATCGGCCAACACAGGTACAAAGCAAGGTACACTAGCATATGAACAAGAACATAACGAGAGGAAAGGAGTTAGGGATAGAAATTATGCAACCCGCCTTGAAGCTCCAAGGAAGAAGAAAGAAGCACTCTAGCTCCAAGGGGTATCATTCACCACAACTCCAAGGAAGTGTATCGGCCACCACAAGCAAGATGGAGAGGGATATCGTGCACTCAAGGTGGAGGAGAAACCAAAAGAGCAAAGGAAGATAAGGCAAAGGAAAGGACCATATATATAGAAGGAAAGGGTGGAGAAAACAAGGTAGATCCATGCCATGTGTCGTCCACCCAAGGGACACTTGTACTAGGGTTCAAGCTAACACACTAGGAAGGCATGGGACACTTGTCCAAAATATGCACCAAGTGTCCACCAGGCATCATGGGCGACGTAGGCAGTAGCTCTGTTGGGCGACACACCAACCTGCTGGGCGACACAAAGCAGGTCCTGGCCGACACAGGCTCAAGCAAGCCCTACCAAAGCACCTCAAGGCCCAAACAAGCTCAACTCAGGCCCAAAGAAATCAAGCAACAAGCCCAAGCCTTCCTTTCAACCCTAGAGGAAGTAAAGAGAGGAAAACATCTCACAAGATGACCAACTTGCACACAAAACCCTAAACTTGAGTTCTTTGCAAGCAGCCCCTCGAACTCTCAACAAAGCACAAAAAAACCCTAATCACCACTTTAAAGGTGATTAGCAAGCACCAAAGCATCAAGATTAAGCAAAACAAATAGGGTAAACCCTAAACGCAGGTCAGGGTCCTTACAATCTAACCCCCTTTAAGGGATTTCGTCCCTAAAATCCGAAGAGAAAAGTGAGGGATACTTCCTCCTCATCTCTTCCTCAAGCTCCCACGTGGCTTCCTCAACGCCACGACGCTTCCAAAGAACTTTCACAAGAACCAGGTCCTTCCTCTTCAGATTCTTGATCCTTCTATCAAGGATCACCACAACACCTTCCTTGTAGGTCATATCTGCATCGAGCTCAATCTCAACTGGTTGTATCACTGTACTTGAATCCGGATGACTTTTCTTCAGCATACTGACATGAAATACTAGATGCAACCTGTGCAACTCTGGAGGCAACTCTAACTCGTAAGCTACCTTTCCAACACGTGCTCTGACTGAGTAAGGCCCCATATACCTGGGAGCTAACTTACCCTTCCGACCAAACCTTAACACTCCTTTCCACGGCGAGACTTTGAGATATACTTTGTCCCCTACCTGGAACTCCAAAGGTTGTCGGCGATTGTCTGCATAAGACTTCTGCCTATCCTATGCCACTTTCAACTGTTGCTGTATCACTTTGATCTTATTTGTCATCTGTTGAACTAATTCAGGACCCAAAAGCTGATACTCACCAGACTCGTACCAACACAAAGGAGATCTGCACTTCCTTCCATACAAAGCTTCATAGGGAGCCATGTCAATGCTCCGCTGATAACTGTTGTTGTAGGTAAACTCTATCAAACTCATATGTTCATCCTAGTTGCCTAGAAACTGTAGAACACAAGCTCGAAGAAGATCTTCTAAAGTCTGAATAGTCCTTTCAGACTATCCATCCGTCTGCGGGTGAAAAGCTGTACTGAACCTCAACTGCGTTCCCAACGCCTTGTGCAATTGTTCCCAAAAACGAATCGTAAACTGAGGACCTCTGTCAGAAACTATCGTTGCCGGCACACCATGCAAACATACTATCTCATCCACATACACTCGAGATAGTTTCTCAGTTGTATATGTCGTCTTCACTGGTAGAAAATGGGCAGACTTAGTCAATCTGTCCACTATCACCCAAATGGAATCATGATTCCTAGTTGTCCGGGGTAGGCCAACAACGAAATCCATGGTTATATGATCCCATTTCCACGGCGGTATCGGAAAAGGTTGCAACGTACCTGCCGGTTTCTGATGCTCAGCCTTTACTTGCTGACAAACCGCACACCTTGCCACGAACTCAGCTACATCTCTCTTCAAACCGAGCCACCAAAACAAATCCTTCAGACTATGGTACATCTTGGTGACACATGGATGCATAGCATACATCGATGTATGTCCTTCCTCAAGCACCAACTTCCTCAGATCATCAGCATCCGGAACCACCATCCTATCACGATAGCAAACTAGTCCATCCTCGGACTCATGAAACCCATCACGCTTGTCGCTGCCGAACTCTGATCTGATCAACTGTACCGCATCATCTGTCTGCTGTGCATCCTTGATTTGCTGTCTCAATGTAGGTTTAACTTGTATCTGTGCGAAAAGACCAGATAACAGAGAAACTTCCATCTGCACATTCATCTGTCGTAGAGAAACAAACATATCTCGCCTATAGCATACCAAAGAACTCAACTGTGTCTTCCGTACCGAAAGAGAAGGAGAAGGCTTTCTGCTAAGCACATCAGCTACCACATTCGCCTTACCAGAATGATACTCGATAGTGCAGTCATAATCATTGATCAACTCCATCCATCGTCGTTGTCGCATGTTCAACTCTTGCTGCGTAAAGATGTACTTCAGATTCTTATGATCCGTAAAAATCTGACATACTTCCCCATACAGATAGTGTCTCCAAATCTTTAACGCATGAACCACTGCTGCCAACTCCAGGTCATGAGTCAGATAGTTCTCCTCATGCTTCTTAAGCTGTCGCGAGGCAAAAGAAACCACATGATCTTCCTGCATCAACACGCAACCTAAACCTTTCTTGGAAGCATCACATAAAACAACATAGCCTTTCCCATGCTCTGGCAAGATCAACACTGGAGCACTGGTTAGTTTCTCATTCAAACTCTGGAAAGCTTGCTAACATCGATCATCCCAAACAAAAGGTACATCCTTCTTGGTCAACTTCGTCATCGGTAACGTGATCACACTGAAGTCCTTGATAAACCTTCGGTAGTATCCTGCCAAACCAAGGAAACTACGAACTTCTGTCAGCGTCTTCGGTTGATCCCAATCCGCAACGGATTCTACCTTCTTCGGATCTACTTTGACTCCTTCTGAAGATATCACATGACCCAAGAAAGTCACTTTGTCCAACCAGAACTCACATTTACTGAACTTGGCATACAACTGATGTCGATGAAGAAGAGTCAATTCTCGACGAAGATGTTGCTCATGCTCTAACCTGTCCCGACTATAGATCAAGATGTCATCTATAAAAACTACATCAAACTGATCTAAAAACGGATGGAACACCCTGTTCATTAGGTCCATGAAAGCAGCAGGTGCATTTGTTAACCCAAACGGCATAACCACGAACTCGAAATGACCATACCTTGTCTTGAAAGCTGACTTTGGTATGTCATCCGCCTTTATCCTCAACTGATGATATCCATATCGTAGATCGATCGTCGAAAATACTTTAGCACCACGCAACTGATCGAACAGATCATCTATCCTTGGAAACGGGTACTTATTCTTGATCGTGACTTTGTTCAACTGTCAGTAGTCTATACACAACCGCATCGAACCATCCTTTTTCTTAACGAACAACACGGGGGCACCTTACGGCGACGTACTTGGTCGGATAAAACCTTTCTCCAACAACTCTTGCAACTGCTTCTTTAACTCTGCCATCTCTACTGGAGCCATCCTATATGCTGACTGTGCAACTGGCTGTGTTCCAGGAACCAGATTGATCTCGAAATCAATCTCTCGGGGTGGAGGAACACCAGGAAACTCCTCAAGAAACAAGTCTGCAAACTCTCGAACCACTGACACTTCCTCAAGATTAGGACCCTTCGCCTTGGTAACCACAACAGTATCCACCACGTGAGCTAGGAACACCTCACATCCTTGTCGTAACAACTTATCTGCCACCAAAGATGATACCAAACACGTCGGAAGAATCTTCCTATCTCCCTGGAAGATCCACTTCTCTCCAGCAACATCAAACACTTCCTGCTTGGAACCACAGTCCAAGACAACCTTATACTTCTCTAAGGTATCCATCCCTAGGATAACATCGAAACCATGCATATCAAGTGGTATAAGATCCACTTGAATTCGATGTCCCGAGAAAGACAAGACACAAGATGGACACTCTTCTCTAAGCAAAGAGTAACCATCAAGAGGGGTTTCTAACAACAAACTATCCCTCTTACAACTAATAGGTAAATGACAGTTTTCAAGCATACTATAGGCGATAAAAGAGTGTGTAGCACCTGGGTCAACCAGAACAGATATAAAGCAAGAAGAAGACATATCAGAATGAAATAACTCCATCTGACCTGTCACCACTCGCGGGTTGACTATCGCTGCCGGCTGACTCATAGCATAGAATCGAGTCGTTGCTTGCTGTCCACGACCTCTACTTCCTTGAGCAGACGATCCAGCCTGAGACGCTTGACCGCGTCCTCGACCTCTGCTACCACTGGGCTGCTGTCGATCTAATCCTTGTTGGTTCTGCCTTGACTGCTGTGTCACTTCAACATCTCTATTCGGGCAAAGCAACTTGAGATGCCCGGTCTGTCCACAGAGATAGCACGCCCTATCTTCAAACTGTGGCCTAGCTGGCCCTGTTACTACCACTGAAGCTGAACTGTGCGCCTTAGACGGTGAAGAAACATAACCTTTCCCCTTACTCGGAGACCACTGAGAAGGTACACCAGAACTTCTCATCGCTGACGGTGTTGAAAACCTGGGCTTCTTGAAGCCACCAAACCTCTGTCCATGGAACTGAGTAGGTCTTTTAAGAGACATAGACTCTCTTTTCTCCCGTACCATCCTCTCGATCCGTTGAACTGATTCCACGAACGTAGCAAACCGCTCTCGGTTCTCCAACGCAGACACCGGGGTCTTCAACTCAGCACTCAAACCCTTCTCGAAACGTCTGATATGTTCCTCGTCTGTTGTCGCCATGTGAGGACAAAACCTCAACAGATCCATAAACTTAGCCTCATACTTGGTGATGTTCATCATTCCTTGTCTCAGGTTCTCGAACTGACTAACCTTCTCATCCAGATATGTCTTGGGAAAGTATCTGATGATGAACTCACATCGAAACACTTCCCAACAGATCACCTCACCAGGCCGCTTCTCTTCTTCTATGGTCCACCAGTGACCAGCACTACCCTTCAGAAGGTAGACAACATGCTTTACCTTGTCTTCTTCGGGGATGTCGAGGATCCGGAAAGCCTTCTCAAGACTTTTCAGCCACATATCTGCATCTGCTGGATCAGCAGTTCCAGCATAATCTGAAGCTCCAACTCAGCAAAGTCGTTCGAAGGTCTTCCCAACACCCGATGCTTCTCCATGGGGAACCTCTGCTCGTGGAGGAGGCACTGGTAATCGCTCAACCATGAGATTCATCGTAGCCATTAACTGCCCCATAAGCTGTTGGTAAGTAGGATGTTCAAGAATGGCTGGGTTAGGTTGGGGGACCTTAGGCACCCGATCTTCATGTGCCTGTCCATCTACTCCATCAACCGATGCAGCATCACTGTACTCAACAAAGTGTTCTTCATGGTTTCCAGACATCTTGACTTTTTTTCCACTGAGGGTAGAAGATATGTAAGAAATCTTGGAAAACTCATAAGAACAAACTCAACCTAGTCCTAAATCCCTGTAGACTCAGCGAACCTAAAGCTCTGATACCAAAAGACTTGTGGCAACACATCCCATTATCATAAAGATAACGAGGTGTTACGAGAAAACGTGCGGAAATCACCAGTACCACAAATTATGAAAATACGGGTTCATTAAAACTGATTGCGGAAAACTGATAAACTATGAAACCATTACTTTCCAGTCCTCATCCTTCACAGAAACATGTCATATATATATATATATATATATATATATATCTACATGAGATCTGAAATGTGTTCACAGCTTTACTGAAACAGTTGTCCATCCATCACAATAGTTCACCACATGTTCATATACATCGAGGCCCGCATCCGGCCAACAACAGGATATACAAAACATCATCGATCGTTCGTCATGAAACATCATCAAAACACTACCAAGGACCTGAGAGTACAGGGATGACTCTAGACTCTACTACAAAACATCTCAAACAGCAGCATATCCATTGCTTGCTTTCTACTGCTCTTCAAGCTGCTCGGCCGCAACACCATGACCACGACCACGTCTACCTCGACCACCTGAAAACTAGTGGAGTGAGACAATTGAACAATTGTCCAAGCGGGAAACATAACTTCCCACCGCAACTACAGAACCTTAGCAAGATAACTATAACAATAGATAATTATCAACAAGTATAACCAGAGTAATCTATCAATATATATAGCAAAGCTATTCTTACCGACAAGCTTACCAGTTGTACAAAATATCTCTCAACAGAATGTGTTTAACAGAATGAGATACAATGTCACATAACTTGATTATCCAGACAAGGCATATTACCACAAACCTGATGAATATAGAAGTACCTGTAGATATACCATAATTATCTACACAAACAAGGCCTCAACCAATGTTTCTTGTTTAACCTATGAAGTAAATACTAAACGGTTGTATTACGTGTTATTATGCCCTGAGGATTTGAATAGTACCATTCAAATCCAACCTCTGGCTGCAAAGCCCAAGACTGGTGCCATACAAGGTCAATGGAAGAGCCGGACTCCACAACCTCCCACCTCGTGGTCAGTACACGAGTACAACACAAGTAGGACCATAGTCACATGATGAAGTGGTCTAAGCCACTGGGTCAGCTCCATAGGCGACCCTCACTCTAGCCCGCCTTGGTACAAGTCTCAGCGCTAGTACAACTGAGCCACGGGCCTGATCACCGTGCTCTGAGCCATTAATGCATTCATGCTCTTCACATCACATATCCTGAGCCATGGGCCTGTTCACCATGCTCTATATATGTATCTGAGTCTGTAACCGAAGTTACACTCTTACCTCCTTACTTTAGGCTAGGAGTAACCTCACATATTCAACAATATGCGCTTTGGGTTAACCCGTAGGAAAACCCGTTTCACCATCACCAAGTCCTGACGATGATGGATCTATGGCCAGGGCAACTACATGATATATTTCAGTGTGATTAATTAGTATCTTTTAGATGGATTGCAGGATTCAACCAAGTTGTATAACATGCAAGATATAACATAAAATAAAGAACATTATATTATTATCGAAACCTCATCAACCTGATCCATCATAAGGATCCAGCATCACATGTTACCACTTGACCTCTTACCAATCATCCAGATCCATATCAAGGATCATCACATACCGTAGGATATCAATCCTTTATCATGTACTGTCACTGCCTCTCAAGGCTCACATCATCATCATCATGGGACCAACATATTACATATATAATCTCATAGAACAAATATCAAGGTCATGTTACTCATCACATATGTCACATAGCCCTTTCATGGCTACACATCACCTGCATGGTTAGGATACACCATAACCATAGATTCAACATAAGGAATATGCTCACTATCATGAGCTATCATTCAAGATAACCTATTCATCAATATTACACTATTTGATGATCAAGCTTGTTAAGCACATCATACTATAACCATGCCTACCCTTATCTCAGGATTATACAAACAATCAAGGTATTCACTTTATATAATAATTATGTTGAGTATACAAAGCAGCTATTATTATTACCAAAATCATTACTGTTACCATCCACTATCATCATTCATATCTTTGTCATTAAGCCTCCATTAATGTAACAACCATTAATATTGCCATTAACAATTAACCGTAAGACTTACATCATGCATGCCATTACTACCGTTGTTACCACCATTACTATTATCAAGATTATTACTATCATCATCTACTATCATCTTCATTGCTATGTCATTAAGCAAACTAATAATGTAACGGTCACTTAGCATCATTATTAACATTATTATTGCCTTCACTACTAGCATGGCATCACCCTCATTTATATTATTACCATCAACAGCATTATTAACATCTTTGCTATCAATAGCACCATTAACGTTACGGTTATCATTACCATTGTCATAGGGCATCACTATCATTTATATTATTACCATTGTCATACGGCATCACTATCATTTATATTATTACCATTGTCATAGGGCATCACTATCATTTATGTTGTGTATAAGCGTTTATTTCCATAACACTTGAAACCGTCACCATAGGACCACATACCCTCACTAATACCTCACAATCCTCACCTAAACATATTCACACGGCTAGGGCATGGGAAGGCAGCAACGCTGCGTTGCACCCAACACTCTGCTCATGACACGGTGTCACAAAGGAGGGGTGTCGGGCGTCAGTGCTATCGGGCAACGCCCGTTGCACCACTGCCGCCCGTCACACCCAACTCCCGATCAAAATGGGATAACACCCAGCTAACAACCCTACAATGGCCAAGAGAGAGAGGGAAAGAGAGAGAGAACACTCCTTAAAATGTGCAACTGGCCTAACGGCCGACACACACCCAAACCAGGGGCGTGGCGCCCGTCACAACCCCCTCCTGACGCCCGACACCTTCGAGGGGTATCGCGCGATACACCCCCACAACTATTGGCCGTCTCACCTTCTCTCTATCGCGCGTCACAACCTCAAGAGGATAACGCCCGTCAGGGCTATCGGCCAACATCATGTTGCAGGTTGTGCAACTCCAAATCAACTCTCAAAGGAAGTCCTATCGACCACCACAAGGACCAAGCCTATCGTCCAACATAGAGAGCACTCTATCACCCAACTCCAAGGCAAGGGAACTATGTCGTCCAACCTCAAGGATATCGCCCACCCAAGGCTGACGCCTGTCAGGCCTGCTGTCCAGCACAACCATATCGGCCAACACAGGTACAAAGCAAGGTACACTAGCATATGAACAAGAACATAACGAGAGGAAAGGAGTTAGGGATAGAAATTATGCAACCCACCTTGAAGCTCCAAGGAAGAAGAAAGAAGCACTCCATCTCCAAGGGGTATCATCCACCACAGCTCTAAGGAAGTGTATCGGCCACCACAAGCAAGATGGAGAAGGATATCGTGCACTCAAGGTGGAGGAGAAACCAAAAGAGCAAAGGAAGCTAAGGCAAAGGAAAGGACCATATATATAGAAGGAAATGGTGGAGAAAACAAGGTAGATCCATGCCATGTGTCATCCACCCAAGGGACACTTGTCCTAGGGTTCAAGCTAACACACTAGCAAGGCATGGGACACTTGTCCAAAATATGCACCAAGTGTCCACCAGACATCATGGGCGACACACCAACCTGCTGGGCAACACAAAGCAGGTCCTGGCTGACACAGGCTCAAGCAAGCCCTACCAAAGCACCTCAAGGCCCAAACAAGCTCAACTCAGGCCCAAAGAACTCAAGCAACAAGCCCAAGCCTTCCTTTCAACCCTAGAGGAAGTAAAGAGAGGAAAACATCTCACAAGATGACCAACTTGCACACAAAACCCTAAACTTGGGTTCTTTGCAAGTAGCCCCTCGAACTCTCAACAAAGCACAACAAAACCCTAATCACCACTTTAAAGGTGATTAGCAAGCACCAAAGCATCAAGATTAAGCAAAACAAACAGGGTAAACCCTAAACACATGTCAGGGTTCTAACGATAAGTCCTTCTTATTTCACCATATCAAGAATATTAATATTGACCTCAAACATAGCAAACATGTAGTCACGTTTTGGCTAAATTGAGTGTTCATGATATCAGGAGTCATACATGAGTATTTGGTTTCAAAATTAATTGATCAAAATTGAGTTTTCAAATTTAGGTCAGATCATGGTATCAACTTTCAAGATTTAGCGATATTCATTATTCCCATGCATAAGCTACCCATAATCGAGACATCATGTGGTATAAGGTCACAAGAAAGGACCACATGAGGAGATGAGAACACTACCTAATCTTCATCTATATGGGTGGCTTAGGTAGTCCTTAATGAAGAGATGAGATGCTAGAAGACTCTCTAAGGTTTCACAAGAGAACCTTTAGGTCCAGTTCTGGATCAATTAAGGTGAGGTAAAGTGGGGGATCTCATCCACTGTGAAGACGGATAGGAGAAATTATGTCAGGACCCTGAGCCTAGACACCTCAATTTTCACCATTATGGACTTTAGGGGTTTCTTGGGTGTAAGAGACTTGAGAAATTATTTACTTAAAGTATATGGGAGTGTGTAAGCTCTGATACCAACTATCACAAAACCGTTCTTACCACAATCCCAATCCCACTGCCTAGACAGTAGAAAAAGGATTGAAGAGCCCGTCCCTGAGTGGCCCAATAGGATCAATCACACTGGCATATACAATAAAAAATAAATAACTCAAAAACAGGATAATTAAAGAACAAACTAACCCAATATGGAGATATATCTGATTTATCTTTGTCATCAGAGTATGTAGAGTGCGGAAGCGATCTTATTCAATATTCCATTTGTATTGCCTAAAATTAAGAAAATCGAGACACAATCATGCATTTGCACGGTACGCTATCAAAATCAAGCAAAGTGATTTATAACAAAATATTATACTTGGTAGGACTTATATTCAAAATAAATAACAAGCAATTTCTAAAACCAACATTTATTCGACAAGTGTTTCAAGCAATTCAACTTTTATTACGAGTTCCCATTATGCTATAATTCAAGAAGCATGCTTATATAATTTGTGTGATTCTATTACCCCAACGCAATGGGGAAGGTCACTAGGATCCTTCTCACCATAGGAATATACAAGGCCAATGTACAAGTCCCACCTCCAAATGAGGGGGTTGTTGCACTCAATATCAACATTATCAACATTATCAATATCATCATCATTATCAATATACGGGCAGTCATAATGGGCATGCAATTTATGTTTTCATGTTTTTCAAAATATAGTATAGAAAAACAAAAGACTAATCATAGGGAACAGTAGCTCATCCAAGTAAATAGCCAAGCATACGGTCAAGAGATACATAAAAGTATCTTCAATACAATCAAGGAGGAGTTATATAATAGTGTACCTTTCACCGAGGATTTCGAGTACAGATCATCTAGTAATAGGTCGACCCTTCGAGTTAGATCCTAAAATACAATGTTTGGATCAAGGATCAAGATCATGATATTTGAAAATCATGTTTCAATATTCGATATTAGGGTTACACTTTTCTTATGTCAACCTTAGGGTTGGGTCATTCACCTTTAATCAATCAATATTTCAATATGTGCAACATTATTTCAAGTGTCAAGAATATTTCAAGTGTGGATGACCTACTTAGGTTGTCTAGGATAATATGTGTAAACCCTAACTTAATGGTCATTATACAAGTCATCATCAAATTTCTAGATCATCCTCATGATACTTAGCATCATTGGAACTCAAGTTTAGATCAGGTAGATCACAAGATATAGCACACTTATATTCACAATATGACAATTCTAGAGTCAGAATCAAGATCACTCTATGGCATGAAATATTATTCAAGATTTGAATAAGTCAAAAGTTTAGATCTAGATTCACTAACGAGTCAAGTATGCTTTTAAAGTCTCAAATAGAGATATTAGAGTCAGATAGTAAGGTTTCTAGAGATTGAACATCATTATTGAACTATATGACAAATTAAATGAGCAAGAGTTTAATATATAGGTATATGAATGAAATATATTAAGAATTAGGCTTCAAAAATATTTTTAATGGGTTCATTGGATTTTTCTGGTCAAAATGGACTACTTGTTCCTAATTTTTTGAGTTATGATGCAATTTCTATGATTAAAACAAGATCTGAGTATTTTACTGATTTTCTGAATAGAGAGGAGCAAAATACCTTAAATCATAAATTGTGAGTTGTTTGAAGTGTAAACGACGGTCGAGATTTGTCCACATGGGAGAGGAAACTCCCTTGCTTGGAGGTCCGGTTCAGAGGCTAAATGGTCGGTTCGATCACTGGTTTAGTTGGGTTCTTTGAATCCATATTGAACTGCATCGATCCTTTAGACCAGTGGTTCGGGGAATCTTCCTCTTACGCTCTGTCATCCCCTCGAGCCCAGACAGGAGGCATAGGAGCTTGCCAGAGAGGGGGTGTTTGGGCACAGGAGAGGCTGATGGAGGCCACGAGAAGGCCGCCTGTGATCGCCGCGACTTCGCGAGTTGGGTGGCGGCGGTGGATTGAGGCAATATGGCGAGGAAGGGGAACACCCACAATGGGATGTGTGGCGGAGGCACACCAGGAGCAGGTGATCGAGGTGTAAAATTAGGCCATCCAAAGCCAAAAGAGATAGCGAGGATGGAGTTCGTAGATTCGTGTTTTGTTGGCGAGCATGAGGGACTTTTTTATAGGGTTAGGGTGGGGATTTAGGGCTAGGTCGAGGTCTAGGAGAAGCCATAGATGTCGGAGTGGGATGAGAAAGTGAGAGGGTTGTTTTGGAAGCACAAAAGTGCACAAAAGCAGACAAAATAGGGTTTGGTGAGTGCAAAAATGCAAGGGGAACATTTCCTCTCGATTAGAATTTTGAATCGGGTCATATTCGAGTGGGTTGCAAGTCTTGGTCCTCCTTAACTCCTCCCCGCTGATTGCGGGTTGTAGGAGATGACCACCAGGCCATTAGAGTGGGACATGATCCACGAGGGGCAAATCCAAGGGCCCTGATTCGCCCCTCCTTACACACCCACATATTGATGACATGGCAAAGCCAAAAAAAGAGCGAATAAAGGGATTTTTTACCACAAAATATCAAAAGATTATAGAAAATCATAGGAATGTCCAAAGGACACAAAATTTGGACCATAGCTTCGCAAAAATGTGGAGAATATTTAAAAAATGTTTGAGAACTATATTATGAAGTTTTATGGATCAATTTGACTATTTGATCAAAGTGATGATTGAATCTAATTTGAGGTGTTATAATGTGTATAAAAACTACATTAATCACCATATTTTGGATTTGAGTCTCAAAATAGACTATGAAGCCAAGAAAAATGATTTGGCACCATGAATGATAATAAGGAGGGTGAAATTGGAATTAGTTCAATTTAATGCTAAATTTCACTTTGTCACACTTGCATTCTTGTAAGCTGTCATCCAGAGCTCTTCTAGATCCTACAGTTGTAGTAACCTAGCTTGACCAACTTTATTTATGTCAAAATTTAGTTGTTTGATTTCCCACCAAGCATTTTTTTGCAAGTTTTACGAGCATGTGACACAATTTTCCTTAGATTAATCTAAAGGGTTTCGTTCCAAGAGGGGTCTTAATAGCAGTTCTATAGGCCCACATGGCATCATTGATTTTCAATGACCAATCTTTTAGGTTATAACCCACTGTCTTTTCCAGGATAGCTTTGAGTTGGCAGTTTGACTCCTCTACCTATCCACTTGTTTGTGGGAGGTAGGGGGAATCTACCTTGTGTGTTACACCATATTTTTTCAGTAGAGCCTTGAAACTTATTTCCATAAAATGAGAACCTATGTCCGATATCATAGTGCGTGGAACTCCAAAATGGGGAAGATAATATCTCTAAACATTTTGGTGATAGGTTTCAAATCACTAGTGATGACTGGTATGGCCTCTACCCATTTAGAGACATAATCCACCGTAATAAGAATGTAGAAAAATCCATATGAGGATGGGAATGGGACCATGTAGTCCACTTCCCATATGTAAAAAATCTTGACATCCTGCCAGAGCTTAAGGGGCATCTCATCCCTTTTTGTAATGTCACCAGCCCTCTGGTATTTATCACATGACAAGACAAATTTGTAGGCATCCTTGGATATGGTTGGAAGAAATAAGCCACATTGTAGAACCTTCAAATAAGTTTTCTTAGAACGCATATGGCCTCTAGCGAGGCCTGAGTAGTATTGCTCAAGAATAAGCTAAGCTTCTTCCTCAACGATACAACATCTGTAGAGACCATCGACACAGAGCTTGAAGAGGTATGGCTCATCCCAGTGATATTGCTTAAATCTGCCTAATCGGTGTTAACAATTTTACTTATACCATTTAGATGAATCTATTTGTAATGCTTATATACTCCATTATCCTTGATGTGCTAACAATAGTTGTTGGCTGAGAGTTATATCTCTCGTTGGGATGTTGGTCTCGCACTGTGGATTTCCACATCCTTTACGTGGTCATGCCTGATGAGATAGAGATTGTGTAGTTGAAGTTGAACAACAAGAGGAGTTGTAGTTGTTCGAAGGTTGGATATGTTGTTAGAGTTTTTTAGTAGAGTCCTATGTGTCATCCATGTACTCTCAGATCCTTGGGGTGTTTTGTATATGTTGTACATTGATATGAAAGTTTGGAAATATGTCATAGTTGTACAGATATGGCTTGTATATGTGAGCAGGTTATCATACATAATAGGTTTGTGGCAAGTTAGCCAGTGAATAGTGATATGTAAAATATTTTGGCATGATATATGATACAGGTGGCACAAGGTTGTGGCTTGAGATGTGTAATGTTTCAACTTGTGGATGTTATAAGTAATCAGTTTTAATGTATACTATTTTGTAGTAATGTGGTTGTTAGTTTATAAATTTGTGCTTTGTTTTGAGTAATCTCCCTTTTCTGTGAACAATGTGTCACATAAACATCCTATCTTTTGAAAATACTTAGCCCACACAACCTTATCGTCCATACATGAAAGATATTAGGTGACATTTGAGTTCATAAAGTTAGTTGAGGAATTCACACAATGCAGTAATTGTTCCCCTAGAATGGAGTAACTTCTAGTTGTGTTGGGAGTCCTCTTTCTTATGTTTCTTCCATATGGGTATTCATAATTCTCAGATTTAGCAAAACAAACCTTCGTATACATACAAGTTTGTATAACCCAATTGTCATTATAGAAGATGAATTCCAACTGAGATCATATACACTACATTGGCTTTTCCTGATGTCCTACTATATCATGAAATCATTATTATAACCTCAATTTTTCTTGTAGTGATTGAAATGCAATTTTATAAATAAAAGGAATTTGAATGGAAAATTGTATGCTTTGTTTTCAAAGAATGGATTCATTTGCAAAATTACCATTGGATGCATGATTTTGTGGTTTATCCTATTTTGCAAAATTACCCTTGTTATAAAAGATGTTTGGATGTGATTATAACAATTAGGTGTTATAAATACTTTCAAGGATCAAGTTGCTTGATTTATTGCTTGGCTTGGTTGATTGGACTTCTTGATTGGATTAGCTATCTTTCTTGGTTTTGAGACTGCAAAATTAGGTATGAGGTTATGCTTATGCCTGATTGCTCTAGTTTCACCGTGATTTCTAAGGTTTCACCGATTTTCTTGAAATTAACTGCTTGGATGAACTTTATTTCTTACAACTATAAATTGACTATGGTTGTCAACTTATATACGTGTATGACTAGCTCATATCATAATCCTCATCTATAGATTTGTGTATATGTGAGAAGTTGATGATCTAGGTATTGTTCTACCTTGGGGTAAGATCAATAAATTATCATGAGTCGAGATTTGGTCTACTTTTGGATAGGATCATATGACTATACAGCTCTAGGTCTTGGTCTACCTTTGGGGTAGTACCGAAAGGGGCTACTGAGGATCTACCACATGAAGAAAGGTAGTATCCATGTCCACTGTAAGGACAACACATACGCTAAGATAGATCAGGATTGAGTAATTATGCTTAAGATGTAAAGTTTGATCCGCTAAATAATAATTTTTTTCAATATCTTACTACAACTAGATTGTAAGGACCCTGACCTGCGTTTAGGGTTTACCCTATTTGTTTTGCTTAATCTTGATGCTTTGGTGCTTGCTAATCACCTTTAAAGTGGTGATTAGGGTTTTGTTGTGCTTTGTTGAGAGTTCGAGGGGCTACTTGCAAAGAACCCAAGTTTAGGGTTTTGTGTGCAAGTTGGTCATCTTGTGAGATGTTTTCCTCTCTTTACTTTCTCTAGGGTTGAAAGAAAGGCTTGGGCTTGTTGCTTGAGTTCTTTGGGCCTGAGTTGAGCTTGTTTGGGCCTTGAGGTGCTTTGGTAGGGCTTGCTTGAGCCTGTGTCGGCCAGGACCTGCTTTGTGTCGCCCAGCAGGTTGGTGTGTCGCCCAGCAGAGCTACTGCCTGTGTCGCCCATGATGCCTGGTGGACACTTGGTGCATATTTTGGACAAGTGTCCCATGCCTTGCTAGTGTGTTATCTTGAATCCTAGGACAAGTGTCCCTTGGGTGGACGACACATGGCATGGATCTACCTTGTTTTCTCCACCCTTTCCTTCTATATATATGGTCCTTTCCTTTGCCTTAGCTTCCTTTGCTCTTTTGGTTTCTCCTCCACATTGAGTGCACGATATCCCTCTCCATCTTGCTTGTGGTGGCCGATACACTTCCTTGGAGTTGTGGTGGACGATACCCCTTGGAGATGGAGTGCTTCTTTCTTCTTCCTTGGAGCTTCAAGGCGGGTTGCATAATTTCTATCCCTAACTCCTTTCCTCTCGTTATGTTCTTGTTCATATGCTAGTGTACCTTGCTTTGTACCTGTGTTGGCCGATATGGTTGTGCTGGACAGCAGGCCTGACGGGTGTCAGACTTGGGTGGGAGATATCCTTGAGGTTGGATGACATAGTTCCCTTGCCTTGGAGTTGGGTGATAGAGTGCTCTCTATGTTGGATGATAGGCTTGGTCCTTGTGGTGGACAATAGGACTTCCTTTGAGAGTTGGTTTTGAGTTGCACGACCTGCAACATGATGCCGGCCGATAGCCCTGATGGGCGTTATCCTCTTGAGGTTGTGACGCGCGATAGAGAGAAGGTGAGACGGCCGATAGTTGTGGGGGTGTATCGGGTGATACCCCTCGAAGGTGTCGGGCGTCAGGAGGGGGTTGTGACGGGCGCCACGCCCCTGGTTTGGGTGTGTGTCGGCCGTTAGGCCAGTTGCACATTTTAAGGAGTGTTCTCTCTCTCTTTCCCTTTCTCTCTTGGCCGTTGTAGGGTTGTTAGCTGGGTGTTAGCCCATGTTGATCGGGCGTTGGGTGTGACGGGCGGCAGTGGTGCAACGGGCGTTTCCCGATAGCACTGACGCCTGACACCCCTCCTTTGTGACACCGCATCATGAGCAGAGTGCTGGGTGCTGTGAAGATGTTTAGGTGAGGATTGTGAGGTATTAGTGAGGGTATGTGGTCCTATGGTGATAGTTTCAAGTGTTCTGGAAATAAACGCTTATACACAACATAAATGATAGTGATTCCATATGACAATGGTAATAATATAAATGATAGTGATTCCCTATGACAATGGTAATAATATAAATGATAGTGATGCCCTATGACAATGGTAATGATAACCATAACGTTAATGGTGGTATTGATAGCAAAGATGTTAATAATGTTGTTGATGGTAATAATATAAATGATGGTGATGCCATGCTAGTATTGAAGGCAATAATAATGTTAATAATGATGCTAAGTGACCGTTACATTATTAGTTTTCTTAATGACATAGCAATGAATATGATAGTAGATGATGATAGTAATAATCTTGATAATAGTAATGGTGGTAACAAGGGTAGTAACGGCATGCATGATGTAAGTCTTACAGTTAATTGTTAATGGAAATATTAATGGTTGTTACATTAATGGAGGCTTAATGACAAAGATATGAATGATGATAGTGGATGGTAACAGTAATGATTTTGGTAATAATAATAGCTGCTTTGTATACTCAACATAATTATTATATAAAGTGAATACCTTGATTGTTTGTATAATCCTGAGATAAGGGTAGGCATGGTAATAGTATGATGTGCTTAACAAGCTTGATCATCAAATAGTGTAATATTGATGAATAGGTTATCTTGAATGATAGCTCATGATAGTGAGCATATTCCTTATGTTGAATCTATGGTTATGGTGTATCCTAACCATGCAGGTGATGTGTAGCCATGAAAGGGCTATGTGACATATGTGATGAGTAACATGACCTTGATATTTGTTCTATGAGATTATATATGTAATATGTTGGTCCCATGATGATGATGATGTGAACCTTGAGAGGCAGTGACAGTACATGATGAAGGATTGATATCCTATGGTATGTGATGATCCTTGATATGGATTTGGATGATTGGTAAGAGGTCAAGTGGTAACATGTGATGCTGGGTCCTTGTGATGGATCAGGTTGATGAGGTTTCGATAATAATATAATGTTCTTTATTTTCTGTTATATCTTGCATGTTATACAACTTGGTTGAATCCTACAATCCATCTAAAAGATACTAATTAATCACATTGAAATATATCATGTAGTTGCCCTGGCCATAGATCCATCATCGTCAGGACTTGGTGATGGTGAAACGAGTTTTCCTACGGGTTAACCCAAAGCGCATATTGTTGAATATGTGAGGTTACTCCTAGCCTAAAGTAAGGAGGTAAGAGTGTAACTTCAGTTACAGACTCAGATACATATATAGAGCATGGTGAACAGGCCCATGGCTCAGGATATGTGATGTGAAGAGCATGAATGCGTTCATGGCTCAGAGCACGGCGATCAGGCCCGTGGCTCAGTTGTACTAGCGCCGAGACCTGTACCAAGGTGGGCTAGAGTGAGGGTCGCCTATGGAGCGGACCCAGTGGCTTAGACCACTTCAGCATGTGACTACAGTCATGCTTGTGTTGTACTCGTGTACTGACCACGAGGTGGGAGGTTGTGGAGTCCGGCTCTTCCATTGACCTTGTATGGCACCAGTCTTGGGCTTTGCAGCCGGAGGTTGGATTTTAATGGTACGATTCAAATCCTCAGGGCATAATAACACGTAATACAGCCGTTTAGTATTTACTGCATAGGTTAAACATGAAACATTGGTTGAGGCCTTGTTTGTGTAGATAATTATGGTATATCAGTAGGTACTTCTATATTCATCAGTAATATGCCTTGTCTGGATAATTAGGTTATGTGCCATTGTATCTCATTCTGTTAAACACGTTATGTTGAGAGATATTTTGTACAGCTGGTAAGCTTGTCGATAAGAATAGCTTTTCTATATATATTTATAGATTACTCTGGTTATACTTGTTGATAATTATCTGTTGTTATAGTTATCTTGCGAAGGTTCTATAGTTGCGGTGGGAAGTTATGTTTCCCGCTGGGACAATTGTTCAATTGTCTCACTCCGCTGGTTTTCAGGTGGTCGAGGTAGACGTGGTCGTGGCCGTGGTGTTGCGGCCGAGCAGCTTGAAGAGCAGTAGAAGGCAAGCGATGGATATGCTGCTGTTTGGGATGTTTTGTAGTAGAGTCTAGAGTCATCCCTGTACTCTCAGGTCCTTGGCGGTGTTTTGATGATGTTTCACGACGAACGATCGATGACGTTTTGTATATCCTGTTGTTGGCCGGATGCGGGCCTCGATGTATATGAATAGGTGGTGAACTCTTGTGATGGATGGACAGCTGTTTCAGTAAAGCTGTGAACACGTTTCAGATCTCATGTAGATATATATATGACATGTTTCTGTGAAGGATGAGGACTGGAAAGTAATGGTTTCATAGTTTATCAGTTTTCTGCAATCAGTTTTAATGAACCCGTATTTTCATAATCTGTGGTACTGGTGATTTCTGCACGTTTTCGCGTAACACCTCGTTATCTTTATGATAATGGGATGTGTTGCCACAAGTTTTTGGTATCAGAGCTTTAGGTTCGTTGAGTCTACAGGGATTTAGGACTAGGTTGAGTCTGTTCTTATGAATTTTCCAGGATTTCTTACATATCTTCTGCCCTCAGTGGAAGAAAAGTCAAGATGTCTGGAAACCATGAAGAACACTCTGCTGAGTACAGTGATGCTGCATCGGTTGATGGAGTAGATGGACAGGCACATGAAGATCGGTTGCCTGAGGTCCCCCAACCTAACCCAGCCATTCTTGAACATCCTGCTTACCAACAGCTTATGGGGAAGTTAATGGCTACAATGAATCTCATGGTTGAGCGATTACCAGTGCCTCCTCCGTGAGCAGAGGTTCCCCATGGAGAAGCATCAGGTGTTGGGAAGACCTTTGAACGGCTTCGCCTAGTTGGAGCTTCGGATTATGCTGGAACTGCTGATCCAGCGGATGCAGATCTGTGGTTGACAAGTCTTGAGAAGGCTTTCCGGATCCTCTACATCCCCGAAGCAGACAAGGTAAAGCATGCTGTCTACCTTCTGAAGGGTAGTGCTGGTCACTGGTGGACCATAGAAGAAGAGAAGCGGCCTGGTGAGGTGATCTGTTGGGAAGTGTTTCGACGTGAGTTCGTCATCAGATACTTTCCCAAGACGTATCTGGATGAGAAGGTTAGTCATTTCGAGAACCTGAGACAAGGAATGATGAACATCACTGAGTATGAGGCTAAGTTTATGGATCTGTTGAGGTTTTGTCCTCACATGGCGACAACAGACGAGGAACGGATCAGACGTTTCGAGAAGGGTTTGAGTGCTGAGTTGAAGACCCCGGTGTCTACGTTGGAGAACCGAGAGCGGTTTGCTACGTTCGTGGAATCAGTTCGACGGATCGAGAGGATGGTACGGGAGAAAAGAGAGTCTATGTCTCTTAAAAGACCTGCTCAGTTTCATGGATAGAGGTTTGGTGGCTTCAAGAAGCCCATGTTTTCAGCACCGTCAGCGATGAGAAGCTCTGGTGTACCTTCTCAGTGGTCTCCGAGTAAGGGGAAAGGTTATGTTTCTTTACCGTCTAAGGTGCACAGTTCAACTTCAGTGGCAGTAACAGGGCCAGCTAGGACACGGTTTGAAGATAGGGTGTGCTATCTCTGTGGACAGACCGGGCATCTCAAGTTGCATTTCCCGAATAGAGATGTTGAAGTGACACAGCAGTCAAGGCAGAACCAACAAGGATCAGATCGACAACAACCCAGTGGTAGTAGAGGTCGAGGACACGGTCAAGCATCTCAGGCTGGATCGTCTGCTCAAGGAAGCAGAGGTCGTGGACAGCAAGCAACGACTCGATTCTATGTTATGAGTCAGCCGGAGGCGATAGTCAACCCGCGAGTGGTGACAGGTCAGATGGAGTTATTTCATTCTGATATGTCTTCTTCTTGCTTTATATCTGTTCTGGTTGACCTGGGTGCTACACACTCTTTTATCACCTATAGTATGCTTGAAAACTGTCGTTTACCTGTTAGCTGTAAGAGGGATAGTTTGTTGTTAGAAACCCCTCTTGATGGTTCCTCTTTGCTTAGAGAAGAGTGTCCATCTTGTGTCTTGTCTTTCTCGGGACATCGCATTCAAGTGGATCTTATACCACTTGATATGCATGGTTTCGATGTTATCCTAGGGATGGATACCTTAGAGAAGTATAAGGTTGTCTTGGACTGTGGTTCCAAGCAGGCAGTGTTTGATGTTGTTGTAGAGAAGTGGATCTTCCATGGAGATAGGAAGATTCTTCGGACGTGTTTGGTATCAGCTTTGGTTGCAGATAAGTTGTTACGACAAGGATGTGAGGCATTCCTAGCTCACGTGGTGGATACCGTTGTGGTTACCAAGGCGAAGGGTCCTAATCTTGAGGAAGTGTCAGTGGTTCGAGAGTTTGCAGACGTGTTTCCTGAGGAGTTTCCTAGTGTTCCTCCACCCCGAGAGATTGATTTCGAGATCAATCTGGTTCTTGGAACACAGCCAGTTGCACAGTCAGCGTATAGGATGGCTCCAGCAGAGATGGAAGAGTTAAAGAAGCAGTTGCAAGAGTTGTTGGAGAAAGGTTTTATCCGACCAAGTACGTCGTGGGGTGCCCCCGTGTTGTTCGTTAAGAAGAAGGATGGTTCGATGCGGTTGTGTATAGACTACCGGCAGTTGAACAAAGTCACGATCAAGAATAAGTACCCATTGCCAAGGATAGATGATCTGTTCGATCAGTTGCGTGGTGCTACAATGTTTTTGAAGATCGATCTACGATCTGGATATCATCAGTTGAGGATAAAGGCGAATGACATACCAAAGTCAGCTTTCAGGACGAGGTATGGTCATTTCGAGTTCGTGGTTATGCCGTTTGGGTTAACTAATGAACCTGCTACTTTCATGGACCTGATGAACAGGGTCTTCCGTTCGTTTTTAGATCAGTTTGTTGTAGTCTTTATAGATGACATCTTGATCTATAGTCGGGACAGGCTAGAGCATGAGCAACATCTTCATTGAGCCTTGACTCTTCTTCGTCGACATCAGTTGTATGCCAAGTTCAGTAAATGTGAGTTCTGGTTGGACGAAGTGACTTTCTTGGGTCATGTGATATCTGCAGAAGGAGTCAAAGTAGATCCGAAGAAGGTAGAATCTGTTGCGGATTGGGATCAACTGAAGACACCGACAAAAGTTTGTGGTTTCCCTGGTTTGGCAGGATACTACCGGAGGTTTATCAAGGACTTCAGTGTGATTGCGTTACCGATGACGAAGTTGACCAGGAAGGATGTACCTTTTGTTTGGGATGATCGATGTCAGCAAGCTTTCCAGAGTTTGAAGGAGAAACTAGCCAGTGCTCCAGTGTTGATCTTGCCAGATCCTGGGAAAGGCTATGTTGTTTTCTGTGATGCTTCCAAGAAAGGTTTAGGTTGCGTGTTGATGCAGGAAGATCATGTGGTTTCTTTTGCCTCGTGACAGCTTAAGAAGCATGAGGAGAACTATCCGACTCATGACTTGGAGTTGGCAGCAGTGGTTCATGCGTTAAAGATTTGGAGACACTATCTGTATGGGGAAGTATGTCAGATTTTTACGGATCATAAGAATCTGAAGTACATCTTTACGCAGCAAGAGTTGAACATGCGACAATGACGATGGATGGAGTTGATCAATGATTACGAATGCACTATCGAGTATCATTTTGGTAAGGAGAATGTGGTAGCTGATGCGCTTAGCAGAAAGCCTTCTCCTTCTCTTTCAGTACAGAAGACACATTTGAGTTCTTTGGTATGCCATAGGCGAGATATGTTTGTTTCTCTACGGCAGATGAATGTGAAGATGGAAGTTTCTCTGTTATCTGGTCTTTTCGCACAGATACAAGTTAAACCTAAATTGAGACAGCAAATCAAGGATGCACAATAGACAGATGATGTGATACAGTTGATCAGATCAGAGTTCGGCAGCGACAAGCGTGATGGGTTTCATGAGTCCGAGGATGGACTAGTTTGCTATCGTGATAGGATGGTGGTTCCAGATGCTGATGATCTGAGGAAGTTTGTGCCTGAGGAAGCACGTACATCGATGTATGCTATGCATCCAGGTGTCACCAAGATGTTCCATAGTCTGAAGGATTTGTTTTGATGGCCCGGTTTGAAGAGAGATGTAGCTGAGTTCGTGGCAAGGTGTGCGGTTTGTCAGCAAGTAAAGGCTGAGCATCAGAAACCAGCAGGTACGTTTGGGTGATAGTGGACAGATTGACTAAGTCTGCCCATTTTCTACCAGTGAAGACGACATATACAGCTGAGAAACTATCTCGAGTGTATGTGGATGAGATAGTACGTTCGCATGGTGTGCCAGCAACGATAGTTTCTGACAGAGGTCCTCAGTTTACGAGTCGTTTTTGGGAACAATTGCACAAGGCGTTGGGAACGCAGTTGAGGTTCAGTACAACTTTTCACCCGCAGACGGATGGACAGTCTGAAAGGACTATTCAGACTTTAGAAGATCTTCTTCGAGCTTGTGTTCTACAATTTCTAGGCAACTGGGATGTACATCTGAGTTTGATAGAGTTTGCCTACAACAACAGTTATCAGCGGAGCATTGACATGGCTCCCTATGAAGCTTTGTATGGAAGGAAGTACATATCTCCTTTGTGTTGGTACGAGTCTGGTGAGTATCAGCTTTTGGGTCCTGAATTAGTTCAACAGACGACAGATAAGATCAAAGTGATACAGCAACAGTTGAAAGTAGCACAGGACAGGTAGAAGTCTTATGCAGACAATCGCCGATGACCTTTGGAGTTCCAGGTAGAGGACAAAGTATATCTCAAAGTCTCGCTGTGGAAAGCAGTGTTAAGCTTTGGTCGGAAGGGTAAGTTAGCTCCCAGGTATATGGGGCCTTACTCAGTCAGAGCACGTGTTGGAAAGGTAGCTTACGAGTTAGAGTTGCCTCCAGAGTTGCACAGGTTGCATCCAGTGTTTCATGTCAGTATGCTGAAGAAAAGTCATCCGGATTCAGGTACAGTGATACAGCCAGTTGAGGTTGAGCTTGATGCAGATGTGACCTACGAGGAAGGTGTTATGGCAATCCTTGATAGAAGGATCAAGAAGCTGAAGAGGAAGGACCTGGTTCTTGTGAAAGTTCTTTGGCAGCGTCCTGGCGTTGAGGAAGCCACGTGGGAGCTTGAGGAAGAGATGAGGAGGAAGTATCCCTCTCTTTTCTCTTCAGATTTCAGGGACAAAATCCCTTAAAGGGGGTTAGATTGTAAGGACCCTGACCTGCGTTTAGGGTTTACCCTGTTTGTTTTTCTTAATCTTGATGCTTTGGTGCTTGCTAATCACTTTTAAAGTGGTGATTAGGGTTTTGTTGTGCTTTGTTGAGAGTTCGAGGGGCTACTTGCAAAGAACCCAAGTTTAGGGTTTTCTGTGCAAGTTGGTCATCTTGTGAGATGTTTTCCTCTCTTTACTTCCTCTAGGGTTGAAAGGAAGGCTTGGGCTTGTTGCTTGAGTTCTTTGGGCCTAAGTTGAGCTTGTTTGGGCCTTGAGGTGATTTGGTAGGGCTTGCTTGAGCCTGTGTCGGCCAGGACCTGCTTTGTGTCACCCAGCAGGTTGGTGTGTCGCCCAGCAGAGCTACTGCCTGTGTCTCCCATGATGCCTGGTGGACACTTGGTGCATATTTTGGACAAGTGTCCCATGCCTTGCTAGTGTGTTATCTTGAACCCTAGGACAAGTTTCCCTTGGGTGGACGACACATGGCATGGATCTACCTTGTTTTCTCCACCCTTTCCTTCTATATATATGGTCCTTTCCTTTTCCTTAGCTTCCTTTGCTCTTTTGGTTTCTCCTCCACCTTGAGTGCACGATATCCCTCTCCATCTTGTTTGTGGTGGCCGATACACTTCCTTGGAGTTGTGGTGGACGATACCCCTTGGAGCTGGAGTGCTTCTTTCTTCTTCCTTGGAACTTCAAGGCGGGTTGCATAATTTCTATCCCTAACTGCTTTCCTCTCATTATGTTCTTGTTCATATGCTAGTGTACCTTGCTTTGTACCTGTGTTGGCCGATATGGTTGTGCTAGACAGCAGGCCTGATGGGCGTCAGCCTTGGGTGGGCAATATCCTTGAGGTTGGATGACATAGTTCCCTTGCCTTGGAGTTGGGTGATAGAGTGCTCTCTATGTTGGACGATAGGCTTGGTCCTTGTGGTGGACTATATGACTTCCTTTGAGAGTTGGTTTGGAGTTGCACGACCTGCAACATGATGCTGGCCGATAGCCCTGACGGGCGTTATCCTCTTGAGGTTGTGACATGCGATAGAGAGAAGGTGAGACGGCCGATAGTTGTGGGGGTGTATCGGGCGATACCCCTCGAAGGTGTCGGGCGTCAGGAGGGGGTTGTGACGGGCGCCACGCCCCTGGTTTGGGTGTGTGTCAGTCGTTAGGCCAGTTGCACATTTTAAGGCGTGTTCTATCTCTCTCTTTCCCTCTCTCTCTTGGCCGTTGTAGGGTTGTTAGTTGGGTGTTAGCCCATGTTGATCGGGCGTTGGGTGTGACAGGCGGCAGTGGTGCAACGGGCGTTGCCCGATAGCACTGACGCCCGACACCCCTCCTTTGTGACACCGCGTCATGAGCAGAGTGTTGGGTGCAACGCAGCGTTGCTGCCTTCCCATTCCCTAGCCGTGTGAAGATGTTTAGGTGAGGATTGTGAGGTATTAGTGAGGGTATGTGGTCCTATGGTGACGGTTTCAAGTGTTATGGAAATAAACGCTTATACACAACATAAATGATAGTGATGCCCTATGACAATGGTAATAATATAAATGATAGTGATGCCCTATGACAATGGTAATAATATAAATGATAGTGATGCCCTATGACAATGGTAATGATAACCATAACGTTAATGGTGCTATTGATAGAAAAGATGTTAATAATGTTGTTGATGGTAATAATATAAATGATGGTGATGCCATGCTAGTAGTGAAGGCAATAATAATGTTAATAATGATGCTAAGTGACCGTTACATTATTAGTTTGCTTAATGACATAGCAATGAAGATGATAGTAGATGACGATAGTAATAATCTTGATAATAGTAATGGTGGTAACAAGGGTAGTAACGGCATGCATGATGTAAGTCTTACGGTTAATTGTTAATGGCAATATTAATGGTTGTTACATTAATGGAGGCTTAATGACAAAGATATGAATGATGATAGTGGATGGTTGACGTGTATTTTACTACGCGCTAAAAACGGAAGTGTACGCGTCGAGTAGTACAAGCCTTGTGAGGCCCGAGTCGAACACAAGGATACTCGGAATTGTCAGAGACTCCTACTAACTATTTGCGATCAGCTAAGCCGAATAACAAATTGGGGTTTGTTGTCAAAATTAAAAGAAAGTAAAAATAAAACAAAGCAAACAATCGATTAAAGGTTAATTTAATCAATTCAAAAAGGAATCTTTAGGATTGCGGTTTCACCGCGGGTATTCATTGTATTAGATTTTATATAATGCCTCACTCTTCTCTCTCTATCCGGGTAGTGGCCTGAAAACAGAATTGCCCACTGTCGTGGTACAATTCACTACTTAGGTTTAGGTCGGTTCCACCGTCGTAGTAACCTATCCCCTAAACTAAGTGCATTACAAACGATCTCTCAGTATCCACCATTAATTTTACACCACCTTGTTCAAGGGATTTATCGATTAATGTAGGTTTCATCTCTTTTCAGCCGTTAATCCTTCTGTCGAAGTGATTAAGGGCATTAGATTATTATTATGGTGATCAAGCATAACAATATATGGAGAAAACGAAGCTATACCACGGATTTAAGAGAGAAAATATGAATTACTATTATAAAACTGTCATACAATGAATTCCCGGGCTACTCCCGGTCCTAAAGATGGAGGGGATTAGCCCCGCATGCTCATCTCACACAAGTACATGGTAGAAATAGGGGAAATCATATGAAAAATGTGAATAGAAAGGGAAAACCCCTGAACGGAGAAGAACCGATTGATCCTTTGCGTAGAACATGTGGTTTCCCGCCTCTCGGTGGTGAAATCCGTCTTTGGCGGCGTCCAGATCGACTGGTATGGACTTCTGGCCTCCGTTCTCCTTTCTCTCGCTCCTCGGCACTTGTCCAATGGCTAATCCGCTTGCCCCCTGTCTCAGGCGGTCGTCATTAGGTATAAGTCCCTAATTAGGTCGCTAATTAACTCCAGCCGTCCGATTGAGATCATTAGAAAGCAAACTCATATCCTACGGCGTCAATACCATCGACGCGAGTCGATGGTATCGACCCTCTACAGTAGCGGCTGGCTGTAAACCCTTCCTTTGTCGCGCCCGACATCATCTCGATACCATCGACTCGGGTCGATGGTATCGACTCCCTTTTTGGTTTCGGTTCTATCATTTTGCGATGATGTAGCCTCCATGTGTCGATGGTATCGACTTGGTGTCGATACTATCGACTGTTTCTTCGCCAGCAATCTGAAGACGTCTCGATACCATCGACATCAGCGTCGATGGTATCGACTCTTTGCTGCTCCTTTCAGCTGGCAACCTGTGACCATGTCGATGGTATCGACGGAAGCAAATACTCTTTTTTCCTGAAATTCAAAGACAAGATCACATAAATCCACACAAATAATAATTATGTGATAATTAATGCTCAAAACAATGAAATAAAAGGGAATTTGACATAAAATAATGGCAAAGACCAAAATGGATGAATTATGCGATATTAACCATAGAAATGACTAATAAAAGCACAAAACACATATCAAACAAGTCTATAAATGCGACTCAAAATCATCGTATCAAACTCCCCTAAGCTTGAATATTGCTCGCCCTCGAGCAACTCATCCTTAGAATAGAATTGCAAATGTCAACTGAAAAACAACAAACCAACCCAACATCCCATATGACTCCCACTGATCATTCACAAACCGGATTTCTCTAACCACAGAACGGTAATTACCCTAAAGGCGACAATAATCATCAATAAAAGAAATAAACCTCCTAACTGATGAACACTATCACATAAGGCAGTTAACATAATAAAATTCGCCGATTCAGCATTGGTGCATCTTGTGATCGCTTATACTACGTTGCTCGCCCTAACTACCATCTACATGGAAGCAGTTCTCCTGATATTCATTAGTGAGGAGAAATTCACGGTGGCCTACCAATCCAAGCAAAAGGTTGATGAAGATGGGTGGCTCATGGAAGAACTTGGAAGTATTGTACAGTTTCAACATGCATATACAAAAATGTCCTATATGATGCACATGCACATTAGAAATGCCCTAATGCCTAAACTTGGGTGGAATGATGCATGCACTAACCATCCGCCTCAAAATAAGATGGATGTCTAGTCCAGCTACATCATGTACTCAATTATCCTGAAATGCAAGTGATATTACGTTCCTTTCTCCTTCTTATTTCACTTTCTTCTAAATTCTTTTTCTTTTCTCTTTTTTTTTCAGCCCACATATCCATAATTGCTTAAAGATAAGTTTATTGGGCTATTTTTATCATTGATCAGAAATTTTTGCACTATTTAGAAGGTATGGAACAATTAATTCACCATTGGGGAAAAATTGAGATACATGATATACTTTATGCATGAAGATCATGAATGCAACTACATGGCATGCACCTAAAGGTAATGTGCATGTATAACTACTCTATCTTTTTTTTCATTCTCATGCAAAAAATGTGAAAATAGTTGTAATGCAAGACCTATCTACATGCTATGCACACAAAAAGAAATTAAAACTGCACTTTACTTCCAATTCTTAGGTGGATTATGAGAGAAAGATGAAATGAAGTGGAACGATCACAAGACTAGATGACTGAACCTTAGAAAGATATTATGTGTCCCTCCTTACTGAACTGTGTAGTAGTTTAGAGGGTTCTCCCTCTTACATCCAATTAAAGTCTCATTACCATTTGGTTAGGTTAGGCTCGAACAACCATTTCCGTCCACTTTCATGAATCATTAGGAGTACAGGTGTGAAATGTTGTTTTAAAGTTGACATAATCAATCATTTTCGTAGGATGTGTGCCCCAAGGTCAAACAAAACAAGCTATCCAAACACACAAAAATTTTCAAATTTCCCTTGAATTTCCCATGCACTAACAACAAGATGACACACTTTTATGACGTCCACAATTACACTAGATAGCACGTGGATCCTACAAAACTAAAATTGCAAGAAACAAATAACAAGAGAACAAAAGCAATAACGCTAAAAACTGAAAACAATAAAAGATAGAGTTGTTCCAACTACCCCCCTAAGCTTGAATAGGACTATGGCCTCATAGTCAACATTCTCACTTAAGAGGTGGAACAACGGTACCGTTCGCTTTGAAGTGTGGTGAAGAAGGATGGTTAGATGCTCAAGTAGACCAAGTGATGCTTGCTATCTCCCTCCTTTTTGTGGCCCATTTTTGTGTCTTAGTGGTTCTAAGACGTGACTTGCTTCATCCATCTTTCCTCTGCAAAAAACGGTTCGAATAAATCTCATTTCGATACCTTTTACGGCCTGTTTTATGTAGCTGTCCTGCAGGTGTCGATACCATCGACCAAGGTCGATGGTATCGACCCAGACTCAGCGATTTTGTTGAATCGACGCATCTAAAAGCCTGGTAACTTAAAAGTGTCGATACTATCGACCCTAGGGTCGATGGTATCGACTTTACTGGCACCAATTTTTCTGTAAATCTTCAGGAATCTCGATACTATCGACCCTAGGGTCGATGGTATCGACTTTTCTTCAGCGTTTACTTCTCCAAACTCGATACTATCAACATGGGTGTCGATAGTATCGACCTTAACATTCTGCACACTTCAAAACATGAGTTAGGGTACCATTTTTTACAAAAATTATCAAAACCTAAGCAAAAACTAAGTACATAAACATAAAAGAACATAACCAAACATAAAATTAAACCTAAAGTTGGGTTGCCTCCCAACAAGTGCCCTTGTTTAATGTCCTAGGCTTGACATAAAGATATCTTTAACCTAGGTTGTCAAGAGATGTCCCCAATGAGTCATGTGGCAATTTGAATTGAACTCGATCCTGTCCAATCCCCAAGGTCAATGTACCTCTCCCAATGGCAGCGATGACATCAGTCGTAGCTTGGAACGGCCTTCCCAATAGCATCTCAAAACTTTGGAGCTGTGGCATGTCCATGACAACAAAATCTACCGGGAAGATGAACCTGTCTACCTTGACGAGTACATCCCCGCACACTCCATATGGCCTTACAATGGACCCATCCGCCAATTCAATTGTCGTAGCCGACTTCTTGATTTCTTTTAACCCAAGTTTCTGAAATGTCGCCAGAGGCATGAGATTTATGCTGGCGCCTGAATCACATTGCGCTTTAGGAAAATATTGATCACCTATCGAGCATGGAATGTAGAAACCTCCTGGGTCTTTTCTCTTCTTTGGCGTACTCCCGTGAATCATAGAACTCACTGTCTCATTCATCCAACAAATATCATCATCTTTTATCCACCTCTTCTTATTGATGATTTCTTTGATGAACCTCCCATAGGCGGGAACCTTCTCGATCATCTCCACTAATGGAATATTGATGTGGAGTTTTCGGAATATTTCCAAGAATTTCCTAAAATGACGATGCTCTTTCTTTGGCCCTGGATTTCCTGGACTTGACACAACTGCTGCACTCACACGCCTGTGAGGTGGCACATATGAGCTTTTCGGGGCCAACTCCCCTAAGCTTGCTTCAATCACTCCCTCTGACGTGGGCTTGGGCGAGACATCATCAACATAAATAGCTTGTTGTGGTTTCTCTCTCGCATTAGATGTTTCCACATGTGCACAAACAACCTTCAATTGTTCTTCCTGCCTAGATGGAGATGCAATATTCATAACTCGCTGTGATTTTTTGAAGAACGGGTTTCCGCCCGACAGTCCATAGTAAGTGTGTGGATATGGTATCACTGGTGTCGCATGCGTAGTAAAAGTCATTTTTCTTTCTTCTTTAGCTTCTTGCACCTGAGATTCCTCCTCATTGCTTACCACATAAATATACTTGACCTGATGGTGTGCTTGGGCCATGTTTGCATTCTCGGTCGGTTTCTTTTGATTGGCGTGCTTGATGGCTGCCACTTCACTAGAAATCTGTGCCACGGTGGTTTTTAATGCCCGCATTTGTGCTCCATGGCTTTGCAGCGTCTGTCCAAACTTGGTTAGAATATCACCTTGAGATTGCAATTGCTTACCAAACATGGTCATCATCTCCTGGTTCTGCTGTACCATTTGACTTAGTAATTCAGTGTTCTTATCCTCGGCTCTAGGCTATGGCTTGTCATTCGGATCCTGTAGAAAGTTATTTGGATCCTTCCATGAGAATTTTGTATCCTTCCTCCATGCGTAGTCATTGTTTCTGTAACCCTGTTGTTGCATGAATTTCACTTGGGCTTCCTCATCCTCAGATGCATCTTCCTTTTGCAGTAACTTCTTTGTGAGAAGATCCATCTTCTCATTCAGCTCTCTCATTGCCTTTGATTCACTGGCGACTCGTGCTTGCTCAACTGGGCCTCTCTCTCTTTCTCCCCAGGACTGCTTTCTAGCCATGTTCTTGAGTATTTCCCAGCATCTAGTGTCTGTGTTGTTTAGAAAAAATCCCGACCCGGCTGAATCCAGATTACTCCTATCATGCTCGGAGAGAGCAAAATAGAAGATTTTTACCTGTGTTTCCTTGTCCAGCCCGTGATGCGGACACCTCCTCAACATAACCCGAAATCGCTCCCAGGTCTCAGAATATGTTTCACCAGCCTGTTGGGTGAAATTATGAATCTTCCGGATCATTTCGTTAGTCTTCTCAGGAGGGAAGAACCTCTCAAAGAAGACCTCCACCATATGGTCCCAAGACTCCACAAACTCATCGTCTAGATTATGTAGCCACTCTCTTGCTGCTCCCGCCAAGGAACTTGGGAAAAGCTTGAGATACAATGCATCTTGTGGAAACCTGTCTATTTTTACCATGTTGCAGTTTTCAACGAACTGGCTGATGTGTGCAATAGGATCCTCATTCTTCAGCCCATGAAACACATTTGATTTCACCAAATTAATCAACGCTGGATCGATCTTATATGTCGGTATGTTGATCGCCTGCTTCTTTATAGGCCCCTTTGAAGCTGATGAGGAAGAAGCTTTGATCTTCTCCCATATGGTCTGTGGCTCAGCCATCTCTTCTAGTTCAGATTCAGAATCTATCTCTTCTCAGTGCTCTTGCTCGTGATACTCCTCGTCCTCAGGTCCCGGAAGTGGAACCCCGGGTGTGCGATTGTCGTAGTATGTACTACGTGTCTACACCATACACAGTACCTGAAATAAGAAAATTCGAGTTCAGTACTATGCTTAGACGTATATAAACAATTATAGCCCAATGTAAAAATATTTGAAATTGAATGAAAAATAAAAAAAAATTGTGGCCTAGAGTGGCCGCGCGTAGCACTCGAAGTTCCAGCAATTCTGCCGTATCCCCGACAACGGCGCCAAAAACTTGATGTGTATTTTACTACGCAATAAAAACGGAAGTGTACGCGTTGAGTAGTACAGGCCTTGTGAGGCCCGAGTCGAACACAGTGATACTCGGAATTGTCAGAGACTCCTACTAACTATTTGTGATCAGCTAAGCCAAATAACAAATTGGGGTTTGTTGTCAAAATTAAAAGAAAGTAAAAATAAAACAAAGCAAACAATCGATTAAAGGTTAATTTAATCAATTCAAAAAGAAATCTTTAGGATTGCGGTTTCACCGTGGGTATTCATTGTATTAGATTTTATATAATGCCTCACTCTTCTCTCTCTATCCGGGTAGTGGCCTGAAAACAGAATTGCCCACTATCATGGTACAATTCACTACTTAGGTTTAGGTCGGTTCCACCGTCGTAGTAACCTATCCCCTAAACTAAGTGCATTACGAACGATCTCTCAGTATCCACCATTAATTTTACACCACCTTGTTCAAGGGATTTATCGATTAATGTAGGTTTCGTCTCTTTTCAGCCGTTAATCCTTCTGTCGAAGTGATTAAGGGCATTAGATTATTATTATGGTGATCAAGCATAACAATATATGGAGAAAACGAAGCTATACCACGGATTTAAGAGAGAACATATGAATTACTATTATAAAACTGTCATACAATGAATTCCCGGGCTACTCCCGGTCCTAAAGATGGAGGGGATTAGCCCCGCATGCTCATCTCACACAAGTACATGGTAGAAATAGGGGAAATCATATGTAAAATGTGAATAGAAAGGGAAAACCCCTGAACGGAGAAGAACCGATTGATCCTTTGCGTAGAACACGTGCTTTCCCGCCTCTCGGTGGTGAAATCCATCTTCGGAGGCGTCTGGATCGACTGGTATGAACTTCTGGCCTCCGTTCTCCTTTCTCTCGCTCCTCGGCACTTGTCCAATGGCTAATCCGCTTGCCCCCTGTCTCAGGCGGCCGTCATTAGGTATAAGTCCCTAATTAGGTCGCTAATTAACTCCAGCCATCCGATTGAGATCATTAGAAAGCAAACTCATATCCTACGGCGTCGATACCATCGACGCGAGTCGATGGTATCGACCCGCTACAGTAGCGGCTGGCTGTAAACCCTTCCTTTGTCGCACCCGACATCATCTCAATACCATCGACTCGGGTCGATGGTATCGACTCCCTTTTTGGCGTCGGTTCTATCATTTTGCGACGATGTAGCCTCCATGTGTCGATGGTATCGACTTGGTGTCGATACTATCGACTGCTTCTTTGCCAGCAATCTGAAGACGTCTCGATACCATCGACATCAGCGTCGATGGTATCGACTCTTTGCTGCTCCTTTCGGCTGGCAACCTGTGACCATGTCGATGGTATCGACTTCCGTCGATGGTATCGACGGAAGCAAATACTCGTTTTTCCTGAAATTCAAAGACAAGATCACATAAATCCACACAAATAATAATTATGTGATAATTAATGCTCAAAACAATGAAATAAAGGGAATTTGACATAAAATAATGGCAAAGACCAAAATGGATGAATTATGTGATATTAACCATAGAAATGACTAATAAAAGCACAAAACACATATCAAACATGTCTATAAATGCGACTCAAAATGATCGCATCAATGGTAACAGTAATGATTTTGGTAATAATAATAGCTGCTTTGTATACTCAACATAGTTATTATATAAAGTGAATACCTTGATTGTTTGTATAATCCTGAGATAAGGGTAGGCATGGTTATAGTATGATGTGCTTAACAAGCTTGATCATCAAATAGTGTAATATTGATGAATAGGTTATCTTGAATGATAGCTCATGATAGTGAGCATATTCCTTATGTTGAATCTATGGTTATGGTGTATTCTAACCATGCAGGTGATGTGTAGCCATGAAAGGGCTATGTGACATATGTGATGAGTAACATGACCTTGATATTTGTTCTATGCGATTATATATGTAATATGTTGGTCCCATGATGATGATGATGTGAGCCTTGAGAGGCAGTGACAGTACATGATGAAGGATTGATATCCTATGTGAAAACTACTAGAGGGGGGGTGAATAGAGTTTTATAGAAAATTTAACAATTTTGAACTCAAACAACCACAATGAAAATATTGGACAAGGAGACGCAAGGTTTAGAGTGGTTCCAACTATAGCAAATACTATAGCCGTCAGTCCACTACCCGGTTGCTTACCCAACCGGGATTTGAAAAGAAATTTATTTTATTACCTCTTCAAGGAATTTACATAAAATACAATCTCTTTTCCTAAACCCTTCAAGCAGCCTTCACCTAGAAGTAATCGCCAACCTTGAAGCAGCCTTCCCTTGAAGTAGGTGCACCAACTCCCGTTGCACCAGCCTTCTGAAGTAGCTTCCCTTGCGATAGCCTTCTTGAAGTAGCTTGAAGTCCCCTTCTCCACCTGAGAAGTCAACCCTCTCCAATCCGCAGCCTCCAACCCTAGGAGCAGCAAGGAGAGTACAAAATATAAATAGGAACAAGAAAGAAAAAGGAAATTACAACTTATCCTTTAAGCCCAAGGCTTGATATGCCTAGATCAAGCGTAAGATCTCCTAGTCAAGTATGTGAACTTGTGATTGCTGTGGGTAGGAGAGTCTAGCCTATAGGACACGTGATTGAGCTAAGGAGAATGTAGGCCAATGATCACTGTGCTCAAATTGCTTGCAAAAGATTGCTCAAGTATGCTCAAATGTATTCTCAAGTGTAACAAGTGAATTCTAGTGTCCTATGGCTTGTCCTATTTATAGGAATGGCCTAAGTATGCTTAAGGACGTTCTAGACAACTTCTAGGGGTTTCTAAGTGCTTAACTAGCCGTTAGGTACAAAGTTGTTGCTTTAACAACGACTAATTAATTTATTCTGCAGTTGCTGTCAGAGACCATCTCGGTCGAGGAATGGTCGACCGAGACACCTACTCGGTCGAAGTTTTGTCGACCGACAGGCTCTCTGGATTAACGTTCATTTGCAACTGCCAACTACTTTGTCTGTTGTGTCTAACGGCTACTTCGGATCTTTCTCGGTCGAGAAGATGGTCGACCGAGAGTGTCTCGGTCGAGGAGTTTGTCGACCGAGAATGATCCTGTTTCAAGGTTTCAATTTAAGCATTAATTATATGTGTGAGTGTGCAAAGGTGATCCTAATTAACTGGGATGACATGTCTAACTATGGTGTTTGGCTAAGGAAAATCTAACGCTTGATTTACATGCAAATCTAAGTACTTGTACATTATATATTTGTACAAGTTTTACAATATTGATTACATTGCATGAAAATATAACTAAGTAAGCTCTTGGATTTTCCCTTGCTACTTTGTCATCCTGCTTAGTCCTGCACACTCAAGTAGCTTGTTAGATTAATAAGAATGAAATGTTTGTCATCATCGAAACAAAGGGATTTATCATAATATCCAATTTATCCAACACTATGGTATGTGATGATCCTTGATATGGATCTGGATGATTGGTAAGAGGTCAAGTGGTAACATGTGATGCTGGATCCTTGTGATGGATCAGGTTGATGAGGTTTCGATAATAATATAATGTTCTTTATTTTCTGTTATATCTTGCATGTTATACAACTTGGTTGAATCCTGCAATCCATCTAAAAGATACTAATTAATCACAGTGAAATATATCATGTAGTTGCCCTGGCCATAGATCCATCATCGTCAGGACTTGGTGATGGTGAAACGGGTTTTCCTACGGGTTAACCCGGAGCGCATATTGTTGAATATGTGAGGTTAATCCTAGCCTAAAGTAAGGAGTTAAGAGTGTAACTTCGGTTACAGACTCAAATACATATATAGAGCATGGTGAACAGGCCCATGGCTCAGGATATGTGATGTGAAGAGCATGAATGCGTTCATGGATCAGAGCACAGTGATCAGGCCCGTGGCTCAGTTGTACTAGCGCCGAGACCTGTACCAAGGCGGGCTAGAGTGAGGGTCACCTATGGAGCGGACCCAGTGGCTTAGACCACTTTAGCATGTGACTACGGTCCTGCTTGTGTTGTACTCGTGTACTGACCACGAGGTGGGAGGTTGTGGAGTCCGGCTCTTCCATTGACCTTGTATGGCACCAGTCTTGGTCTTCACAGCCAGAGGTTGGATTTGAATGGTACGATTCAAATCCTCGGGGCATAATAACACGTAATACAGCCGTTTAGTGTTTACTGCATAGGTTAAACATGAAACATTGGTTGAGGCCTTGTTTGTGTAGATAATTATGGTATATCTGCAGGTACTTCTATATTCATCAGGTTTGTGGTAATATGCCTTGTCTCGATAATCAGGTTATGTGCCATTGTATCTCATTCTGTTAAACACGTTCTGTTGAGAGATATTTTGTACAGCTGGTAAGCTTGTCGGTAAGAATAGCTTTGCTATATATATTTATAGATTACTCTGGTTATACTTGTTGATAATTATCTGCTGTTATAGTTATCTTGCTAAGGTTCTGTAGTTGCGGTGGGAAGTTATGTTTCCCGCTGGGACAACTGTTCAATTGTCTCACTCCGCTGGTTTTCAGGTGGTTGAGGTAGACGTGGTCATGGTCGTGGTGTTGCGGCCGAGCAGCTTGAAGAGCAGTAGAAGGCAAGCGATGGATATGCTGTTGTTTGGGATGTTTTGTAGTAGAGTCTAGAGTCATCCCTGTACTCTAAGGTCCTTGGCAGTGTTTTGATGATGTTTCACGACGAACGATCGATGATGTTTTGTATATCCTGTTGTTGGCCGGATGCGGACCTCGATGTATATGAACAGGTGGTGAACTCTTGTGATGGATGGACAGCTATTTCAGTAAAGCTGTGAACACGTTTCAGATCTCATGTAGATATATATATGACATGTTTCTGTGAAGGATGAGGACTGGAAAGTAATGGTTTCATAGTTTATCAGTTTTCCGCAATCGGTTTTAATGAACCCGTATTTTCATAATCTGTGGGACTGGTGATTTCCGCACGTTTTCGCGTAACACCTCGTTATCTTTATGATAATGGGATGTGTTGCCACATAGATGCAAACATTTTGTTTCTCCTGCATACCAGTATAATTCATTATACTGACCAACATTTTGTTTGTCGACATTTTATGGTAATATGTTGTTACATCTACAAGATAAATGAAAAGTGGATTTTCAATAAAAGTTGACATTGAAAAAGAACAAGGCTACATAATGTTTGTAGGAATATAGTTAGATAGTTCTCTCCTTGAGTAAAATTTGAAAATCCCATTTTTGAAAGGTACATGAAAAGAACAAATTTATATCCTACATTAATCTTAGTTGTAGTAGAATTTATTAATTATTTTTTATTATTTGCAAAACCATATGATCTTGCTTGGGAGGATGACTCTAGCTTCTTGGCCTTCCTTTATTGGGGGTTGTTGGGGAGTGGGATTGTTACACTTGGTATCAAATCATGATTTTCTATATAATCTCCAATAATTGTTAAATTTTACACATTCTTTAGAGCCCAAAGGGAGTTATTAGAGAATTTTCCAAAGATGGAGGTGTCTAGAAATGGATCATGATCCAGGGGTGGTCAAGGTTTTCCTCCATCCTGCTAGTCATTTTATGAGGACTCCCAGATCTGTGTGACTGCCTGGCCAAAATCTGAGGATTTCACTTGAAATAAGATACATCTACATTTTCTTATCTACTTTCATCCCTTCTTTACCCCCTTTTTGGAAAACCTTTAAGGATTAGGGAATCCTCCACCAAACAATAAGGTTTTCTCTCTCTCTACCCCCTCCTGAGTTTTGGGGTGAAGAGTGTTAAGGATTAGGGAATCCTCCACCAAACAATAAAAAGCATGTAAGAAAGATGTCATGGACATAAGTTTTCATGATATAAAACGTAAACTGAGTTTAATTACATGATTATGTGTAGAAGTATAGCTCATACCAAGACTGTCAAAATCCCCATTGACACTCATCAGGAGAATGCTGAGGTTAGGATCTTCATAAGAAGAGAAGGTCTCTAGAGAAAAGAAGGAAGGCTATGGAGGAAGAAGCCTTCAAGAAAAGGAAGAGACCTGATTAATCTTTTGAGGATGATAGAGACCCAAAACTCATACCCTTCAATGACTTGAACAAAGAGAATGACTAGAAAAGGGAGCCAATAGTGGAAGATGAGCCCAAGGTCGACCCTATAGCTAACTCTAGACCAGATGTAGTAGTTCATACTGTCGATGCCCTCTAGATAGAACACCAGAAGAAGCTGACTGAGGCCATTACTGGCTTGTCCCTCAGGGACATATCCAGAGGTGAAGATGGTGAGCCTCTATCATTTCATCCACGACTTGGAGAAACCATTTTGGACTTCATTAAAGAAATTCTGGGGAGAAGATAAAACTGAGGTGGTTGACAAATCTGATGTGTAGATTCTAGTAGTAGAAAATGGTTTCCGCATGCTGGAAGTGAAGTTGTTCAAGAAGGTTCTGTTTGTTGCTCACCTCCTGGTAGGAGCAGCTAAGATCTGGTGGGAGATCCACATCATGGGTCGAGATTTAAATGAGTACCTGATGTCTTGGATTGAATTCAAAACCATCTTCACCGCCAGATTTATCCCAATCTCATCTAGGAAAGAAAAGGAAAGGGAGTTCCCCAACCTGGTCCTAGGTAACCTATTTGTCATAGACTTTGGCCACAAATTCCACATCCTAGAGAGGTTCAGATACATGTTGACTGAGGAAAGATGGGTGGACCATTTTGTGGAGCATCTACATCCTACCATCAAGCCTCATGTGATGGTGAGCAAACAAACAAACTTCACCAACGCCTACAACACTGCCCTGGACATGGAAAAGATGGTGATGCCTACACAAAACCCATCAAAGTTGTATTTGGGTTTCATTGAAGGCACATCTGGCCCAAGGAATGATCACAAGAAAGGGCAAGGATGCAAAAATGCCAAGACAAAACATGGAAGCAAAGGAAAACCCCACAATGAAAACAACCGTCCTAAGTGTCACATCTACGGAAGATGGCATTCAGGCAGTGTAACTACAAGAAGAAGGTGTGTTTTCATTACCAGCAAGAGGGACACTTCCAAGCCAATTTCCCTCTACCTGACCAAAGAGGTCTGGGCCCTATAGCATCCCAACATGTACCAGCACAACCTATAGCAGCCTAGTCATTAGCCACAACCCCACCTACTAGAGAGTGAAGGAAAGCTCGAATGTTCACCATCGACAATGAAGAGGTCCAAGCTAATGATAATCGATTGATAGAGGGTAATAACCCTTAGATTCTTCTTTCCTATTTTAAGCTAAGCATGTAGTAGTTTGACATGTTATGAAATATAATGTAGGCATACTTGAGATTATGGGATAGAATGTAAAAGCTCTTTTTGACTCTAGTTCTACTAATACTTTCATTTTGAGAAATCTTACAACTATGCTTTGTTTGGACATCAAGGATTTAGGATATGTTTTGGACATCACAACCCCGAGTGGTTAGATCTTTGCGTCTCTCTTGAAAACCCCATTTATACCCATTGAGTACCTGGATAGTGAGCTTCCTACAGATTGTATCCTCCTTAACATGAATGACTTTGATGTGATCATTGGTATCAATTGGCTCTATGCTAATAGGGCAAAGATTGATTGTAAGGAAAAGAAGATAAGAATAGAGAGACCATGTCATCCACCATTCACCATTGGAGGTAGGAAGGATGCTACCACCAACATGTATGTGTCAGCCTTACAAGTAGTGTGGATGATAGACAAGGGTTTCCAGGCTTTCCTAGCACTAGTTATTGAGTTAGAGCCTAAGGTGCAACCCCTAGAGGAGATAGAGATAGTCTGGGACTACGCAGATGTGTTCCCAGATGATTTTCCTGGGATTCCTCTTGAAAGAGAGGTAGAATTTTCAATAGATCTAGCTCCTAGGACAAACCCTATTTCTAGGCCACCTTACCTGATGGTTCCCGCTCAGTTGCTTGAGCTAAAAAAACAACTGTAGGAATTGCTAGACAAAGGCTTTTTCCGACCTAGCACATTACCATGGGGAGCACCAATCCTCTTTGTGAACAAGAAGGATGGATTTCTCAGAATGTGCTTAGACTACAAAATGATCAACCAGGCTACCATCAAGAACAAGCATCCTTTACCCCAAATAGGTGACCTATTTGACCAGCTTAAGTCTGCTTGAATCTTTTCAAAGACTAACCTAAGGTCTGAGTATCACCAGTTGTGAGTCAAGAGTGAAGGCATCCTAAAAACTAATTTTTGAACCCGTTATGGTCACTATGAGTTTGTAATTATGCATTTTGGGTTGTCAAATGCCCCAAGTGTGTTTATGAATCTCATGAATTGTGTGTTCCAATTCTTCCTATATTCATTTGTCATAGTGTTTATAGATGATATCCTGATTTACTCTAATGAGTTAAAACAACACCAGGACCACTTGGGTAGAGTCCTTGATATTTTGAGAAATCAAAAGTTCAATGGGAAATTCTCGAAGTGTGAGTTTTGGATAGACTCTGTCATGTTCCTTGGACACATCATATCTAGAGGTACCATCTCAGTGGATCTTGCTAAAATTTCGGCGGTGCGAGATTGGCCATCACCAAAGAACCCTTCTGATATTTGTAGCTTCCTGGGATTGGCCGGATATTATCGGTGCTTCATAAAAAAAATTCAAAGACTGCTTTGCTACTCACCAAGATTACATGGAAGGATGAGAAGTTTGTGTGGTCAGACTAGTGTGAAGTTTGATTCCAAGAGTTGAAGGAAAAGTTGACCACAACCCTGATGTTGACTCTATCATCAGGCAATGAAGGTTTTATTATCTTCACTGACACATCAAATATGGAGCTTGGATGCATGCTAGAGAACAATAGGCATGTTGTTGCTTATGCCTCGAGACAGCTCAAGCCCAATGAAGTGAAGTACCTGACACATGATCTAGAACTGGTGGTGATTATACATGCCCTGAAGATTTGGTGACACTATCTTTACGGAGCCACTTTTGAAATCCTCACCGACCACGAGATCTTGAAGTATCTCTTAACTCAGAAGGACCTAAACTTGAGACAAAGACAATGGATGAAGTATATGAAATACTATGATTTCACCATTGCCTATCACGCTGGGAAAGCTAATGTAGTAGCAGATGCTCTTAGCTAGAAACATCTTAGGGATGCAACTGTCTTGTCGAGCTGGTGGAGAGAATTGGAAGAGTTTTCTAGGTGGACTCCATAGACGTTAGAAGACCAGATCCATGTGGCTAACATCCAGATAAAATTTGATCAATTGACTGAGTTGGCAGTTGCCTAGTTAGCGAGCCCAGAGCTTGACAAGATTAAACGTTTGTTAGAGAAACCTCAGACACATCTCTCAGTGGGAGTAAATGGTGGAATCCACTACAAGAGTCGTATTTGGGTTCCTGAAAATTCGCCTCTAAAGAATCATATCTTATAAGAATCTCATGGTTCTAAGTATACAATACACCTTGGCACTAACAAGATGTTTAAAGACTTGCGGTGGTACTTTTGGTCGCCTAGAATGAAGAGAGACATAGAGGCATATGTGGCCAGTTGTCTCACGTGCCAAATGGTGAAGACAGAAAACTAGTGACCCAGTGGATTGCTATAGTTGATTGAAATTCTTGAGTGGAAATGGGAATAGATCACCATGTACTTTGTGGTAGGTAACCCCATTTCCAAGAAAGGTTATAATGAAATATGGGTTGTGGTAGATTGCCTTGCCAAGTCAGTGCATTTCCTTGTCATAAAGACCAATTCCAAAGTGAGATATCTAGCTGAACTTTATATCAAAAAGATAGTATGAGTTCCTGGTGTTCCAAGTTTGATTATTTTTTATCATGACCTAAAGTTCACTTCCAAGTTGTGGAAGCAAGAGAAAGAAAAACTTGACACGAAACTAAATTTTAGCACATATTATCACCCCTAGACTGATAGACAGTAAAAAAGAACAATCTAGACATTAAAGGATCTGTTGATAGCATGTATGCTGGATTGGGGTGGACGTGGCAGTAGTACCTACCCTTTGCTGAGTTTGCTTTTAATAACATCTACCAGACTAGTATCAGGATGCCTCCGTATGAAATAATAACAGAGGTTGTGTTGGTCACCACCTCACTGGGATGATGTTGGTGAAAGAACCTTATTGAGGTTAGAGGAACTACATTTGTATGTTGATAAAGTTTCTTTGATCAAGAAAAGGTTGACGCAAGCCCAAGATTGACAGAAGTCATACGCTGATGTGAAGCAGACTAACTTGCACTTCACTGTGGGTGAACATGTGTTTTTGAAATTCTAACCCCTCCAAGATATAGCTAAGAATAGAGGAAAGTTGAGTCCCCAATACGTGGGCCCATTTGAGATTTTAGAATGGAGTGGTGAAGTTGTTTATCATTTAGCCTTACTCGTCAGTATAGTATGCTGTGTGATATGTTCCATGTGTCCAATATAAAGTGTTATGTGAAGGACTCGAGCCATGTGCTAAGCATTGAACCTATTGAGCTCTAGGGGAGGTTGAATTACCTTGAGACACCTATGAGGTGTCTGGATACCAAGGTAAAAGAGCTCAGGAGCAAAAAGATAGAGATGGTAAAGGTTCTTTAAAAGCACCATGGAGAGGATGAAGCCACATGGGAGTTAAAGACGGACATGGAAAAGGCTTACTCTAAATTGTTTCTTTACGTGGTTGAATTTTGGAGGAATAATTCCACTAAGGGGGGAAGGATGTTATAACCTCAATTTTTCTCGTATTTATTGAAATGCAAATTTGAAAATAAAAGGAATTTGAATGGAAAATTATATGCTTTGTTTTCAAAGAATGGATTCATTTGCAAAATTACCCTTGCATGCATGATTTTGTGGTTTATCCTATTTGATAAATCCAATAATGATAAAAAGGGAAAAAGGATAAAATAAATACCATAATAAGTAACACAAAAAAATAAATAAGAGATAACAGTGTGCATAAGCGAGAATTATGTAGAGTTCTCTAGAAAGTGATATGGATGACCAGTATTGGTTAATTTTCGATTCCACTTGGTTTCTAATAAGAAAAGAAATCAAAGTAAAGAAAATAGAAAATAAAGAAAGAGAAAAATGAAATTTAATTGCAAAAATATGCCTTTTGAGTGGATGACTTTCATATGAAGGAAAAAAACTTTTATTTTCTAATTTCAGTTCCAAACATTGCCCATAAGTAACTTAAGTAATTAAAGAGTTTCCATTGAAATTTGGGATTAAAATTCTGTGTGGTTTGAGAGATATGGATTTTCGAAAAATCCCTAAATGAGAGGAATATCCTTAAATGTCACGATTTTGAATCGAATTAGAATTTCTTTATTTAACCTTTTAATAGGCACGTGTAATGTGGACCGTTGGATCTGAGATTCAACGACACATAGTCATCTCCTACCTACAGCCAAATAAGGAAACTGGGAAGTGGAGAGATATCCTTGCTGACCGATTTTCTCTCCACCTAGTGAATGTGCACACCTACAAAATTGCACAATAGGTTAGTAGCAAGACACCGCAATGACCATCCTAATTTTGCTAGGGTTTTGGGGGCCCTAGAAGCTTCACCTAATTCCATAGCAACATGGAGCTAACCTGAGGAACCCCACCTATGACGTCGCCTAATTTTATAAAATTTAATCTAATGTATGATGTCTAAATTGAAACCCTCACCTCGATGATAATCCCAATTTAAACACCACACACTAGAAAAAGAAGAAGAAAATCATAGGAAATTAGAAGGAAACAAACTGTAGAACATGCACATAAACAATAATGAAATCATACAACACATGTTCACCATTCAACATATAATTATAAAATGAACTGTTACAACATTTGTTATTACATAGTGAATAGAAAACTTCTACATATACATGTACTACCACTAAAAAATAGGATCTTAAGACAATAGGTCCATCTATACATTTGATCGCCACACAGCTCACAAATATCCTGGATCTTCAAGGGATCATGTCTATACACCTAAAATAGAGATTACATGTGGTACACGTCAACACAATATTCAATAATATTGTACTGAGTACGCCTACGTGTCTTTTTAAATACCTATTATTACTAAGCTTGGCAATAAGATAAAACCAACACTTGGCAGTAATAAACAAATATAAGAAAAGACAATAGTTGAACAAAGATGTTTATCAACAAAGAGAACACATATATTAAGCACAATTTCCATCATATATCTCGTACATCTACCACCAAAGGAATAGATGCTTTTATGCCTTATAATCTCCTGCCAAAGAGTTAGATCATGTATACAATGTGATGTTCTACCAAAGAGTTAGATCACTTCAATGCACTGTACTACCAAAGAGTTTAGTGCTATCATATGATGGATCAGATATCTTATGTTTCATGTGTTCATAGCCATATAAGTATGAAAAACATCACGAAACATATCATTCAAGAACAATCATTTTGATCAATACCATATACCAATTATTTGTACACACATAATACAAGCATATTGTATAATAAGCCAAGTAAGAGGTAATGGAGTACCTTAAAAAAAGACAAACGTAATCACATCCTGATATCAGATATGTCCTCATGTGAACTATATCTTAGTCAAACCCCTGGTTGAGACAAGATCACATGTACTATCAGTTTCTCATCATTTTAACCCTAATTATATCCATTTTCGGGTTTACTTAACTCATTAGGATATTCCCATCATTATTTCTTGTCTTACTCTTCTTGTTATCTGGGGTTGATATTGTTGATATTGTACTCCAGATTATAGTCAATTGTATGACCATTAATTTCCATATCATTGTGTGCATGTATCAACCCTATATCATATTCACTAAGCATATTATGGTTTATCTCACATTAAGAGAAACTATCATTGTATAACATAAATTTTGTGAATCATTATGATCTCATAATTTAGCCTGAGGTTGCAGATACTAATTTTATTGAGCATAGATGTATTTATTACAAATTATGTAGGGTTATTAACCCTAAGTATCCATATGAGGTATATTACATGGATTTATGCATTAAACTCATTATCACAGACTTTGTATGAGTTAAATATCATATTTCAGAGTTATTGGAAGATTACCATAATTTATGAACATCATTTTCTATTTATTACTCATGAAACTAGTGTACAACATCTTACATAATATCACTGTGTTATAAGCATTAAAAAGATGACATTATGGTTACATATTGTTCTATGTATTTTTTTGAGAAAAATGGTACATTGTTTGTATTTTTCTGATAACTGAACTAATTAATATGAATTATACAAGATCCTAACATTTATTGAAGATTTACCTTTTGCAAACCAATCCATTTCCATCGTGTGTCCACGGGGGGATGTGGCTTCTTGCTCCTACTTGCTGGTGGAGCCAGATAGTTGAAGGGAAGTTGAACACGGTTTAATTCTATTGGACCTGATTCTATAGACTAGACCCGCCCATCCCTTTTATTTCCTTGTGATCTCGTGCCTAGTGCGTGAGTGTGCGCCCTCTGCCATCATGGCCTCCACTCCGACGAGTAAAAGGCTGTCACGATGCTCCTTGTAGGTTTCTAAGGACTCCAACAACTTCGTCATTGACTTCCTCTCCTCCGTGGTTTCTCATCTCCTAGGCATAATTAGTGGAGGTCGTTCCCCGCAAGGGCGCCACTACCTAGCTTTGGCTACAGCGGAGCAAAGAGGCAATTTTCCTCTGCTCCTCCTCGGATTGGTTTGAACCTTCCAAAAGATTTGCAGAACCTCTGTCTACTCATTGAGCCCCTCTAAAACTTGACTTGAAACTATTTTCTTCTATCACTGAGTCCACCTTCATCTCCAATAGAAATCCACCTCATCGGCCATGGAAACCACCATGGTAGATTAGGGAAACAATTAGCCTAAACTCCCCTCCATTGTACCTTGTTTTCACCACCTCCCTATTTCCTTTGACCCCCACCCTTCTTTTGATACTTCTCCCTATGGTCTCCACCTATAGAACATAGTTGAGAGGAACTGGAAAGAGGGAGCTTGTTCTCCCTTCTCGCGAGCCCTCACGATTACAAAAAGGGATCTATAGAGTCACATTGAGTGGGGGATTCAAACTCCGTCATTGGTTTCAACCTTCTCCCCATGATAAAGTGCACCACAAAGTTGTGGTCTCTACTTGTGTTCAGGATAGTAACCACAAGGTAGGGGAAGGTCCTCCATCATCAGATTACATCCTTGGGTCAGAAATGCCCCATAAATTGACCATATCCATGGCTTCCCTATGTCATAGCCAAGGACACAAGATTTAAGATCTAGGGAAGAAGCAAACTGCACTGACCCATCCTAAAACTAAAGGGGTGTGCAACGTTGATTAAGAACCATGAATTAGGTCTACATATAGTCAATAATGCACATTATATTATCATATTAAAACTTGAATAACTTCCTCTAGGGTCCTCCAATAGCCATGAAAATTAGCCATAGTCTTATATCAACTCAGGATACATTCCATTACATTTTGGTGCCAAAACTTGACTATTTGACTATTCAATTAAATACTCCAAAAAGGCTTGAACTTAGCGATCTTAATCATGATATAAATATCATTTGACATCCAAACTTTGTCAAAACACTTGAGACTCTCAAACAACTCAACATGCATGACTTCACTTATGTCATTGGACATTTAAGGATTCTAAAAGTCCACTCCATAACATCCTACACACCTTAAAAGATATTTTGTCCTCAAAATTAAGTCAAAAACTAGTATTTCACATCATATACATCTTAAGGAAAAATTGTCGTCTAAATTAAGCCATCTCTTACTCAAAGGAAAAACCAAAAGTCTACATCCACTTGTAGGGTACCAAAAGGTGCAAGATCTCAACAAACATGAACTCCTGAGCTATATTCAAACCACTATTTTGAGGTTTTAAACCATCTAGGGTGAACCACCCACCATATAACACGTTTACCATGCTTAGGGTGTATCATATTTCCAATTAGGATTTTTGTACACATTTTACCCAAGAATAAGATTTAAACAAAGGATTATACATGACATTTTTCACACTTTAGGATTTACATCCTTATTTTATCAAAACATCAGGTTCTAACATTATGTCCTCATTTTGGGAAGAATTATTTATAATTAACTCAATTTATCCATATAGATCATAACAAGATGCCATCATCGTTATGTTGTGCTAATAGTCAAACTATATTTTTAATCTTTATTAAGCACTAAGATTAACACCTCATGTAACATGTTTTATTCATACTATCTTATTTTGTTGCTCACAATAAATTGCAACAATTACTAGTGATTTCATCACATGATTAACCAAAAATATCACATTACCATCATTATTCATGTATATGGTTACCCATTTATACATAGAGATCTATCAAACTCTACTTGTGGTTCCATCATGTCATATCTACTGATATCACATTTCAAGATAGCATCACATTCTTACTTATATTATACCATAGTTGTTCAAAACAAACTAATAAACGTGGCTTGTCAAACATATATCAAAACTTTATCTAGTCCAATTGAGGTTCTCCTAACCCTTACCTAAGGGTAGTGTCATGCTCAACCACTTTGAGCTCACCCAACTCTATGAGTATCTCATATACACAAATTTCATTTTCCCTCTTTGGTCTAGGGTTCTCGAATTACATCATGGCACTAGTGATAGCTTTACAAGCTCTAGCCACATAAGCACAAACCAAACCATGATATGATATTCTATTTATAGGTCTCGACCCATGAAACATGCTTACCCCAAAAATCTCTTATATATACAACCACGAGATTCCTACAATGTACCATCAACCTGATTTTGAGGCTTTATAGAAACTGACACATTTACCTCCTCTAGGGTCTTGGGACTCTCCCTCACCCAGATCGTAGGTTCTCATATTCATATTCACATATGCACATATAACCAGCCTCTCTTTGTCTCTAGGGTTTGGTCCTCCCAAGGACATCTAGGGTTCAATAAGACTATAGTAATCATGCATAAAGTAACTCACACTACTACAAAAACCCCATTTGGCGTCGGTCTTTTAACCCCATTTGGCGTCGGTTTCCGACCGACGCCAATGTGGGCGCCGCTAAAGGTCGAACATTTCGGCGTCGGTTTTTTAACCGACGCCTATTTAACCTATAGGCGTCGGTCTTTTAGTATATAACCGACGCCAAAATGGTTCACACCACAGCAAACGGCGTCATCTAGGGCACTTTCTGCGTCAGTGATTTACTAAAAGACCGACGCATAAAGTGTCCTAGATGACGCCGTTTTCTGTGGCGCGAACCCTTTTGGCGTCGGTTATATACCAAACGACCGACGTTTTGTTTTTTAAATAGGCGTCGGTTCGATACGAATATCTGACGCCATTTCCAGGACTGCTTTGGCCACATCAGGCGTCAGTTATCTATAAATAACCGACGATGTATGTCTTTGCTGACGGTTTTCATTAAATAACCGACACCTATTTATATTTTTTTTTTCATATCAGTTTGCAGGCCTGCTGTGGCTGGTCAGCAGGATGAGAACCTGCAGTTCAATTTTCTGAACTGCAGGTTTACGACATCCATTGATATCAACCTACAAACAGGCCGCAAACCTGCAAAAGTCACAAAGAAAATTTCACACAAGTACATACATTCAGACATCAATTCAATTCTCACATTCACACATATAGAAACATTCAAATACATGTATTAACATTCAGAAATATTCATTTACAAAGTATCATTCATTATCGCTATCAACATCCCAATTATATCTTACAGTTGCCACTGCTTGTATGGCTTTTGCCCATTCTTCTCTTACTTCATTTAATGCTTCCATCGTATATGGAGCATGTATATTTTTTAAGCGTTTACCTGTAGTGTTGTCAGTTTTAAACACCTGCAAAGAGAATGATGTATATATATAAGTAATAATATAAAAATAAGATAAGATTGATATATTGCATACTAACTAATGAGACTATATATAATACCTCATGTATGGTATCGATGTCCAATGTGGCATATTTGATAATCATCTGCATAAATCGCATCACATAGTATGTGCAAGCCCAGCCATTGTCTTGTGTAGCACACTATAAATTGAAACATACAAAATAATACAACTAAGCACAATTCACATCAATAATATATATATTTGAGTCGGGAACTTACTTGTACGTTCTGCCAATTTATTGGCTGGTTCTTTTTCCTTGGGACCGTTCCTCCAGCCTTTTTGAATGCATCTAAACCCCTACATGTTAATATAACACAATAAATTGCATAAGTAAATAGTAATGTAATAAAAGATGTTAACGGATATAAAAATGAAATATTTCTCACCAGAATAATGGCATTCTCATTACGTGTCCAATTTTAGGGTTCAATGTACTCCCCGCAGGATCTAGATAATAAACAGTGAATGTCCCGGGGACAATAACTAGTAACTCCCAATGTCTACCGCTAGAGGTAAGAAGTTAACAATTAATAACTCAAAATGCAAAATAAAAATGGAATTTTCTTAAGTCCAAATTATAAATAAAGTAAACTTACTTGACATTGAATGGAGCTATTATTATCGTCTTCTTTTGCTGGCCAAAAATTGTAAAAGCATCTATACAGTATTGTTGAACATTATCAGGGTCTTTAGCTACCAAACTAATCAATGATGGAATCAAAAATCCCAAATGATCAAATGCAAATTGTTTGCAATGATCTTCGACTAAGTAGCTGCAAAACATATAGGCATATGCATTAATATATAAGAAACCAGATCACCGGATCTTACACAAGGTATATGGATGTATAAACAAGATCTCACCTTATCCATGTCTCTATCATTGATGTATTCAGCCAATCATACATAAACAGCTCAATAATATCTTGTATAAATAAAGAGCTATCGTATGATTGACCTGCATAATCTGCATCTAAAGAAATAATTATAGGGCAATGTACATTATGTGCCCGTAGCCAACATGCCATTCCCCTACAAGCAGGACCTAACGGGTATGTTAGGTCAGTTGGAACCCAATCGGGTAATGCGGGAAGTGGAAGTGGAGGCCTAGGTGCTCCTGGTGTCTTCTTTTTAACCTGTACATATAATTTCAGATCAGTTGACATCATGTATACACATTAACAGTCTAAATCAATGTAAATTTATCTTACAATTTTAGTCGTGTAGACGACATCTGCTTTGGGCCACAATATCACCCCGCCTTCTACATCAGCAAGTCTATCAATATCCGGGTGGGGATTTGGCAATGTAGCTTCTCTCCAATCGGGTAACACACGTATCGGGCTCACACGAACGTAGCCCTGTGGAATTGGAGTCCCGTGAAACATTGCCCCAGGAAGGGACGGGTAAGCCTGCGCCTCTGCAACAACGTAGTCTTGCATTCTTAAGCGGCATGGATTCAATGCCTACAAATTTACATAAAGAATATTATACATATATACATATCATCTTGAAAACATAACAACTTGAAAAGACTAACTACAATGTCATAAACAATACTCACAGCAGACGTGCTAGGCGATGAGTCTCCAGGATTACTCGCAGTCTGTGCATCAGGAGAAGAGTGGGTCGCCATAGGCGTATTGGAAGCCTGAGATGCCTGCCACCGCAGCAATTCTTCCTTGACCTTCTCAGCAACTACATCGTTGACCTTCTTAGCAACTAAATCCTCAACTCTCTTATTCTCCTATACATGGATAAAAGAAACATTAGCTTCTTATTAATGAATTTCCTTTTGCAGTAACATTCTAAAAAAAGAATAGGTTACCTCTTCTTGAGAAAGTCCCGCTCTGGGTTTGCGCTGGGATGGCCCAAAGAATGCTTTGATGCCCACACCAGCGCCGGCACCTCTAACACGTCCAGGATGCTCTGGGTTACCCAGAGCAACTGTCAATTCATCCCTTGTGCCCTGAGGGATGAACGTGCCTTGTTTCCTCTGCTCGTGCAGCTCCCGCTAATCACCATAAACAGAAATTGGTAAGTTAACACCACAAATAATCAATATTCAAATGATTTCTCTAAGAGTGTTATTTTACCATTTTTGCAGCCGCCTCAGCAGTTACAGGCTTCTTTATTTCACCCTTCTTGTTTTGCCTGCCAGCTATCCAGATATCATGGCGAGGCATGGGTGTGGCAGACTCCTGAGTAGGAGCAGACTCCTGAGTAGCCGTAGACTCCGCCTGTAGTCTTTGGCGAACGCTTGCATAGCCTTTTGGACCCATAGTGTGGTCATGCACATTCAGTGCACGTCTTGCTTTTTGTGCGTCACTGAGGGCCTAGTTAGTATGCACATTAATGATTTGGTTAGTAGCACTAAATGCTAATCTTGAATAGGTGAATACAATGTATATTAATTAAATTGGGAGTGACGCCTAATACCTTGAATTCTTCAGATTTTCTTGAAGCAACAAAATTGTCCCAATCTTCTTTGTCCAAGAAGTTCCATTGTTCAAGGGCTGACTTCTTCTTCTTATCACCCTCTTTTATGTATTCTCTGTTCAGATTTGTCCTATAATTCCTAAGCATCTTTCCAGCGCGTTGCATCACATTTTTACGATGCAACTTCTCATCCAATGCAAACAGATTCTGTAATATATAAATGTTATTAACTAGTATCCAAAATAGAATTGCAAATAATAGAATTTGTAATCTACAAAATAGAATTGCAAATAATAATAACTCATGCATAAATCCTTCCATATCAAGTCTTTTTTCCCTTGAGGAACTTTATGCCAATTGTCATACTTAACACCACAATGGCTCCGAGTGGTACACCCAAGATAGTTCACAAAATTATTGCGGTTCACTCCAATTGGATTTCCTCCATTATCAAACTCCACCACCAATTTGGATCCACTACCCCTTAGCGCTAATAACTTCTTCAACAGAGTGATGCCCCTTTTCTTGTTAAGTGTTTGGTGTTGCGCATCAAGTTGCTCCAGTGCTTCAGTGGGTACAGGTGCATCAACCTAAAATTTGAGAAAAATAAAACACACTAAATTAGCCCAATATAGAAATATAGGATATATGACATAACTAGAAGATAATGAATTTTATAGAAATACAGGATATGTTTTTAGAACTTACATTAGTATCCTCGCCATGCTCGTCATGGACAGCATGCTCATCATGGACTTCATGCTCATCATGGACATCATGCTCATCATGGACAGCCATCTAAAAATGTCATTAAAAAGGCAAACATTTAGCATTTCTATTAACTAGAAAAAGGCAAACATTTAGCATTTGTATTAACTAGAAAAAGGCAAACATTTAGCATGTGTATTAACTAGAAAAAGGCAAACATTTAGCATTTGTATAAACATACATGTCTCTAAAATTGTGATCTTTTATCAATTAACAATCCTTCATTGTGATCTCCGCGCACATATAAGTCATCATTAGCTTCAATATTTTGTGGAGTTGGCAACCCAACTGAGAATGGACTGGAGTCATCATACTTATCATAGTACTCTTCTTCATCTATAGGATCTTCAATGAACTGTCTTTTACCATGAAGAACAACCGACCATTTATCATTTGCAGGATCATCGATATAGAATATTTGTTTCGCCTGTGATGCCAATATGAATGGTTCACCCTTCTCGCCAATCTTTTCAAAGTTCACCAAAGTGAAACCCAATTCATCCACTATAACTCCTTTGGTGTTATCAACCCAATTACATTTAAAGAGCAGAATTTTGAAATCTATGTAGTCAAACTCCCAAATGTCCTCAATGACACCGTAATATGACATTTTAGCTTCACGTGGACTCTTATCCTTTGCACTTACAAAGTACATAGTCGACGCTTGAAGAGTGACCCCACTATTTTGGACGACACTCTTATCATCTTGGCGCTTTGTGTAATATGTGAATCCATTAATGTCAAACCCTTCATAAGACATAACATTCGGTTTTGGTTTAAAGGCGAGGCATTTGATAGTTTCTGTAATATCATTTGGTGTTTGAGATAGTTGATGTAAGACTTTATCTTCAAACCACTTAGTAAAAGTCATTGAAAAAATCCATAACCTCTCTCGCCACATAACCTTCAATAATACTCCCTTCAGGCCGATAACGGTTTCGAACATCAGCTTTAAAAACGCTCATGTATCGTTCAAAGGGATACATCCAATGCAAGAAAACTGGTCCCAACATTTTCACTTCCCTAGTCAAGTGGACAACAAGATGTACCATGATATCAAAGAACGAAGGAGGGAAATACATCTCAAGCTGACATAGGGTAACAACCACTTCTCTTTGCAAATTATCGAGAGTATCAGGGTCAATAACTTTGCTGCATAGACTGTTGAAAAAGAAACAAAGTCTGGTTCTTGCAAACCTTACATGCTTCGGCAATATAGATCGAATTGCCACGGGCAATATTTGTTGCATTAGAGTGTGACAATCATGAGATTTAAGACCTATCAACTTCAGATCTTTCATTGATACCAATCTATGGATGTTGGATGAGTAACCATGTGGCACCTTAACATTTACCAAGCATTCACAAAAAGTTTTCTTCTCCTTTCTAGACAACGTGTAACAAGCGGGAGGTAAGTATGTTCTTTTATTACCCATTTCACGTAATTATGTTAATTCTGACCTTATTCCCATTTCACGTAGGTCCAATCTGGATTTTATCCCATCTTTAGTCTTACCTGGTATATTTAATAGAGTACCAATGATGCTATCACAAACATTTTTCTCAACGTGCATTACATCGATACAATGCCTGACTGTCAAAGAACTCCAATAAGGAAGATCCCAAAATATTGACTTCTTCTTGAATGAAGAATTGTTACTCCGTGTGGCCATACTACATTGTGATTTCTTACCAAATTCATTGACAATGTCTTTTACTCTTTCATAAACAACATCCCCTGGTATAGGTTTAGGTGCACTCCATTCATCATTCCATCCATTGAATGCTTTGCGCTTCCTACGATACGGATGGAATTTTGAAAGAAACCTTCGATGACCAAGATATACAGTCTTGCCGCCATGTTTTAGTCTTATTCAATCAATGTTTTCTTCACATATAGGACACGCTTTAGCTCCTTTGACACTATATCCAGACAAATTCCCATATGCTGGAAAGTCATTAATAGTGCAAAACAACATAGCTTGCAAACGAAATGTCTCTCTTGCTGAAGCATCATAGGTCATCACACCTTCAGCCCAAAGTTTCTTTAAGTCATCAATCAAAGGTTCAAGATAAACATCGATATCATTTCCGGGTTGTTTAGGGCCCGATATCAACAATGACAACATAACGTACTTATTTTGCATACACATCCAGGGAGAAAGATTGTATATAACAAGCATGACTGGCCAAGTGCTATGTTGGCTGCTCAATGTCCCGTACGGATTCATCCCATCTGTACAAAGCCCAAGTCTTAGATTCCTATCTTCTTCACCAAATTTAGGGTACAATAGATCAATCTTCTTCCACTGTGGGGAATCAGACGCATGTCGTAGGATCCCATCATTATTTTTCTTAACATCTGCATGCCACCTCAAATTCTTCGCATCTTTTGGATTTGCAAACAAGCGTTGAAACCGTGATATTATAGGTAGATACCACAACACCTTGGCAGGAGAACCAGTTTTGGACTCCCCCGAAGTCGTCAATTTATACCGTGACGCACCACATTTTGGACAATCTTTCAAATCTACATAGTCCTTTTGAAATAATACACAATCATTCGGGCATGCGTGTATCTTCTTGGCCTCCATTCCCATTGGGCACAACATTTTCTTTACCTGGTATGTTGAGATTGGAAGCTCGTTTCCTTCAGGAAGAATTTCTTTCAACAAAGTCAACAATGAAGTGAAGCTTTTGTCGCTCCATCTATTGTTAGCTTTCAACTTATACAATCTCAACACAGCGCTAAGCTTCGTAAACTTAGCACAGCCTGTGTATAACGGTATCTCAGCATCATGCACAATGTTTGTAAAGATAGGAGGTGGATCGGTGTGCTCTACCCTACAACTATCCAGCATCGCATCAACGATGTCTGCTGGAACTGGTTCGTTCACATTTATGTCATCGGAGGCAATTTCTTCTTCCACCCAAGAACTGCTATCGACATCTACTGGTTTCGATTTTGAAATCTCTCCATGCCAGTTCCATTCTGTATAGCCTTGTACAATCCCGTTGCACATGACATGACTTTTGATTTCCTCACCAGTGTTGACTTTCAAGTTGTTACCGCAATGCCTACATGGACAGTAGAACCTATCTGTAGGTTTTTTCCTATGTTCCTCGGCAAATCTAATAAACTGATCAAGACCAGATATAAACTCTGGGGTGTAACGATTACGAATGGACATACATGATCTATCCATTCTATGATCAGAGAAAACAAGTATATATTAGGAAACAAGTATATATTAGGAAAAGATTAGGCAGCATTTCCCCGCTGTTCTGTAAGTACATATGTACTTAGAGACCAAACAGGGAAATGCCAACAAACACATGTGATGTCATTCTTATATATAATAAATGTGTACCACCTATCCCATCCTTGAACACCTAATCTCACTAGTAAGTGTATAATGTGTATTGGGTTTTCAAGAAAATTTCGGCAGCATTTCCCCGCTGTTCTCTAAGTACATATGTACTTAGAGAACAAACGGGGAAATGCTACCAAAATTTTCTCGAAAACCCAATACACATTATACACTTACATCCTAAGTGAGATTAGGTGTTCAAGAACAGTCCCAAACCGGGGACTATCCAAGATTTACTCCTAATGAGTCAATCTTGGATGGGTTTCTAGGCCAACAAACACAATAATAGATATCTACAATGAAGCCGGACTCCATACAAACAGTATATAATTTAGTGATTGTTCATTCTAATTGATACCAATGTACAAGTAATATAAAAAACAATGATTGTTCACATTCTAGGCCAACAAACACATGTGATGTCATTCTTATATATAATAAATGTGTACCACCTATCCCATCCTTGAACACCTAATCTCACTAGTAAGTGTATAATTTGTATTGGGTTTTTGAGAAAATTTCGGTAGCATTTCCCCGCTGTTCTCTAAGTACATATGTACTTAGAGAACAAACGGGGAAATGCTACCAAAATTTTCTCGAAAACCCAATACACATTATACACTTACATCCTAAGTGAGATTAGGTGTTCAAGAACAGTCCCAAACCGGGGACTATCCAAGATTTACTCCTAATGAGTCAATCTTGGACGGGTTTCTAGGCCAACAAACACAATAATAGATATCTACAATGAAGCCGGACTCCATACAAACAGTATATAATTTAGTGATTGTTCATTCTAATTTATACCAATGTACAAGTAATATAAAAAACAATGATTGTTCACATTCTAGGCCAACAAACACATGTGATGTCATTCTTATATATAATAAATGTGTACCACCTATCCCATCCTTGAACACCTAATCTCACTAGTAAGTGTATAATGTGTATTGGGTTTTCGAGAAAATTTCGGTAGCATTTCCCCGCTGTTCTCTAAGTACATATGTACTTAGAGAACAAACGGGGAAATGCTACCAAAATTTTCTCGAAAACCCAATACACATTATACACTTACATCCTAAGTGAGATTAGGTGTTCAAGAACAGTCCCAAACCGGGGACTATCCAAGATTTACTCCTAATGAGTCAATCTTGGACGGGTTTCTAGGCCAACAAACACAATAATAGATATGTACATGTTAGGGTTTCATCAAAATTGATGTTAGGGTTTAAACAATGTTAGGGTTTAATCAAATCAAATTAGGATGCTAGAATGGACAAGTTTAAATCAAATTAGGATTTAAATTAGGGTTCCAATAGGATTCAATTTAATTAATTTTTATGTGAAAGATGTAATATTATAATACATACAATGGCAATGAAATGAAACCCTAATTGTATTGGAACTCATATAAGGATGTCTCAAAGGTTGAATCTAATATATGCATCCTAAAAAAGGTATCACATCACAAATGTGCATTTCAATAATCATATTTTATTTCCTTCCAATTAGTGTGGGTGCCAAGTTTGGAATTGTTTTCTAATCATGGGTCCCTTAATTTTATTTAGGATAGAAGATAAAATCAAGGATATCAAATAGTATAAGGCGCACCCCCAAATGTAGTAGGCGCACCCACTACTACAGAAACCCTAACATTACACAGCTAGTTCACCTTATTTAACCCATGGATACTTCTAGTACTTATGTATTGGACTAACGATGCTTGATACTTAAACACTCAAACAGAGTTTGTATAGTGGCTTCAGATTCATGTACACATGTTTCACAACTCTTCCTCCTTTATATATCTAACCTTAAGATTTTGATAGGTGAGGAGGTGGTATTAGTATATGTCTTGGTAGGTGGCATTAGGTTGTAGATGTTTATTATCATATTGTCATGTTCTTATTGTAATTAGCTAGAGAACTACACCTACCTATGTACAGAGTTGTATCCATTTAAATTCTCCATCTTTTTTTTGTGAAAAACACTCAACTATTGATGCCAAAAAAACTTTGGGCATTTACAGACAACACACCTGACTAAACGTAAAGAACAAAAGGAGAAAGTATCCCACACAGGGGATCAAAACATCTCCAAACAGCAAGACCATACACAACCAAGGAACAGGCTCATACACACAAAGAGAGCAGGAAAAAAAATACAGGGGATAGCTCATACATCAACCTAGATAGATAGCCCTGACACTAGCATTAAAACAGCAGCAGAGTTAGGGCGTCAACCTAGAAAGAATGGCAGAGGAAGGGTTTGATGCTAGTACCTTGTGAGCAGCAGAGTTAGGGCGTGAGCAAGGAGATGCAGAGCAGCAACAAGGAGGAAGGAGTGGGTGGCGGCGGTGGCGACGCAGAGCAGCAGCAGGAGCAGGATCGTCGGCGAGCAGGAGCGGCGGCGAGCAGGCGGCGGTGGTGGAGGCGACGCAGAGCAACAACAAGCATAGGATCGTCGGCGAGCAGGAGCGGCGGCAAGCAGGTGTCCAACGGCGGCAGGAGCGGCGGCGAGCAGGAGTGGTGGCGGAGAAGGGGGCGCCGGAGAAGGGGAGCTGAAGAAGAAATCGCCGGAGAGAAATCGGCGGCAACAGAGAAATAGGGAAATCGCAATGAAACTGAAGAAAGGGGAAGAGTCGGGCGATCGAGGGTAATGAAGTTCCCAAATAGCGTCGGTTGTTTAAAACAACTTACGCCTAAACATCTTTAGCGTCAGTTGTTTGAAAAAACCGACGTCCAATTGGGCGATATTTTCATGAAATTATTTGGCGGGAACCACTTTCAGCGTCGGTTATACAAGGATAACTGACGCTGAAAGTGACACTTTTCGTGCAAATTTTCATCGCACATAGGCGTCGGTTTCTACGTATATAACCGACGCTGAAAATGACACTATTTTTTTTGATCAAAATATGGATTTCGCGGGCGACTTTACGCGTCGGGTTGTTATAAACAACCGACGCTTAATACAAAGCGGTACCCGTGTCCGGCTGGTCTTCGAATATAGACGTCGGGTTGCTTGAACAACCGACGCCTTAAATGTTAGGCGTCAGTTTTCCTTAATAATCGACGCCCAGAAAAGTGACACTGAATGCTATTTCTATAGTAGTGTCATCTCAATCACTGAGGAGTATTCTAGTTTAGGACATATCATAACACATATTTCTCATATTTCTCATATCATGGAGTTTAGGTTCTCTGACCTTCTCCGTGTGGGTCTCACTCTCTCTAGAGTTAACCCTAAAACTAGTCCTAACACTAGAGGTCCTCCTTTGTAAAAGAGATTGAGGTTCATGTTGATTCACATCTTGTCTTAACTTATCTTATCTTATCTCATAAAAGTCTACATGCTGACATCATCAAACTTATCTCAAATCCTCAAAACTAAACCTTAATCCATAAACACAACATTGATCAACATAAATCACCTTATGTCATCTATTTAAGACTTACATCATATCATCAAAACTTATTTCATATATCACTTATTCTAACAAGGCTTTAGACATCTAATCTAGAACTACTCTCTCTAGACTGATGTCATTCACTTTTACTTAGGTTGCATGATCACCTCCTACACGTACATGTGTGGGAACACATTTTTTATTACTTACATATATAATAAAATATGATATAGTTTTGATCTAATAAAACATGCATTAGAGAAAACTATAAAGGTCTGATCTGATTGGAATCAAAACCAAATCCACAAAATGAGTGTCCAACACATAGTAGAGAGTCTAGTGTCATATCACCTAGTCAAAAGGGTGAGCACAAAGTGTATACTAGCATAGCTACTCTAGACAATGAGTGCCATATGTCTAGGGTTTATCTTCCCTTGATGCACATCATTTCTGAATAATGTAACATCCCATACCATCACATTATAAGGAAAGAATGACATCTTAGGACTTGCTATAAAAGAAGCACTAATCTAGACCTAGTTCTCAGACATCTAGGTGCCAACCTAGGGGCTATGTCAGATCTAGTCTCTAAAATATGACTAATCTAACCCTAAAAATGTTCAAGTTCAAGGTCTTTTAGTTTGAGTTTCATAATGAGCAAATGTTAGGCTTTTCTACTGTTCATGCTCTAATACCACTTGTGATGTCCTCAGATTTCCTAAAACTTAATATGATGTGTGACGTCTAAATTGAAACCCTCACCTTAGTGAGAATCCCAATTTAAACACCACACACTAGGCTAAGAACAAGAAAATCAGAGGAAGTCAGAAGGAAACAAATAGTAGTTACATGCATATGAACAATAATAAAACCATACAACACATGTTCACCATGCAACACATAATTATGAAATGAATTGTTACAACATTTGTTATTACATATTGAACAGCAAACTTCTACATATACACCCTGGATTTTATAGAACTTAATATGATGTGTGACGTCTAAATTGAAACCCTGACCTTGGCGGGAATCCAAATTTAAACACCACACACTAGGCTAAGAATAAGAAAATCAGAGGAAGTCAGAAGGGAACAAATAGTAGCACATGCACATGAACAATAATAAAACCATACAACACATGTTCACCATTCAAAATATAATTATAAAATGAATTGTTACAACATTTGTTATTACATATTGAATAGCAAACTTATACATATACATGTACTACCACTAAACAACATGATCTTAAGACAATAGGTCCACCTATACATCAGCTCGCCACACAACTCACAACTATCCTGGATATTTAAGGGCTCATGTCCACATACCTAAAATAGAGATTACATGTGGTGTACATCAGCACAATATTCAATAATATTGTACTGAGTATGCCTACATGTCTTTTTATATACCTCTCATTACTCAGTGTGGCAATTAGATAAAACTAACACTTGGTAGTAATAAACAAATATAAGAAAAGACAATATTTGAACAAAAATGTTTATTAACAAAGAGAACACATATTTTAAGCACACTTTCCATCAAATATCTCATACATCTTCCACCAAAGGGATAGATGCTTTTTGGCCTTATGATCTTCTTCCAAATATTTCGATCATGTATACAATGTGATCTCCTGCCGAAGAGTTAGATCACTTCAATGCATAGTACTACCAAAGAGTTTAGTACTATCATATGATATATTAGATATCTTATGTTTCATATGTTCGTATCCATATAAGTATGAAAAACATCAAGAAAAAAATCATTCAAGAACAATCATTTAAATCAATACCATATGCTAAGTATCTGTACACACATAGTACAAGCATATTGTATAATAAGCCAAGTAAGACGTAATTGTGTGCCCTGAAGAAAGACAAACCTAATCACATTCTTGATATCATATATGTCCTCATGTCAACTATATCTTGGTCAAACCCCTGGTTAAGACAAGATCACATGTACTATCCAGTTCTCATCATTTTAACCCTAGTTATATCCATTTTAGGGTTTACTTAACTCATTAGGATATTCCCATCATTATTTCTTGTCTTACTCTTCTTGTTATCTGGGATTGATGTTACTGATGTTATATTCCATATTATCGTCAATTGTATGACCATTAATTGTATAACATGAATTCTATGAATCATTGTTATCTCATAATTAAGCCTGAGGTTACAAATAATGATATGAGCTTATATTGAATATTCCACCATTAATTGAGCATATATGTATTTATTACATTTTATGTAGGGTTATTAACCCTAATTAGCCACATGAGGAATATTACATGGATTTATGCATTAAACTCATTATCTGAGACTTTGTATGAGTTAAATATCATATTTCAGACTTATTGGTAAATTATCGTAATTTATGAACATCATTTTCTATTTATTACTCATGAAACTAGTGTAAAACATCTTACAAGATATCACTATGTTTTAAGCATAAAAAGGATGATATTATGGTTCCATGTTGTTCTATGTATTTTTGTGAGAAAAATGGTACATTGTTTGTATTTTTCTTATAACCAGTCTAATTAATAAGAATTATACAACATCCTAACATTTATTGAATATTTACCTTTTGTGAGCCAATCCACTGCCGCCATGTGTCCACGTGGGGATGCATCTCCTTGCTCTTGCTTGTTGGTGGAGCCAGACGGTTCAAGGTTGGTTGAACATAGTTTAATTCTATTGGACCTAGTACTACAAACTAGACCCACCTATCCCCTTTTCTTTCCTCATGATCTCGTGCTTGGTGTGTCAATGTGCGCTCACCGCCATTGTTGCCTCCACTCCGGTGAGAAAAAGGCTTAGTCACAGTTCTCCTGGTGGGTTTCTAAGGACTCCATCAACTTTGTCATCGACTTCCTCTCCTCTACGACTGCTCATTTCCTAGGCATAATTTGTGGAGCACGTTCCCCGGAAGGGTGCCGCCGCCTAGCTTTGGTTGTGGTAGAGCAAAGAGGTGATTTGCATCTGCTCCTCCTTAGACTGGTTTGAACCTTCCAAAAGATTCATAGAACCTCCGTCTACTCCTTGAGCCCCTCTAAAAATAGGCTTGAAACTATTTGCTTCTATCCCCGAGTCCACCTTCATCTCCGATAGAAATCCACCTCGTCGACCATGGAAACCACTGTGGTAACTTAGGGAAACAATGGGCCTGAACTCCCCTCTAGTATACCTAGCTTTCACCACCTCCCTTTTTCCTTTGACCCCCCTTCTTTTGATACTTCTCCTTTTGGCCGCCACCTACAGAACATAGTGGAGAGGCACCAGAAAGTAGGAGCTTGCTCTCCCTACTCACGAGCCCTCGCGACTACAAAAAAAGGTCTATAGAGGCATGTTGAGTGGGGGATTCCAGCTTCGTGGTTGGTTTCAACCATCTCCCCATGATCAAAGTGCATCGTGTATTTGTGGTCTCTGTTTGCGTTCAAGATAGTAACCGTAAGGTAGGGGAAGATCTCTCCATCATCAGATTACATCCTAGGGTCAGGAATGCCCCATAAACTAACCAAATCAGTGGCATCCCTATGTCACAGCCATGACCACAAGATTAAAGATCTAGGGTCAAAGAAGACCGCACTAACCCATCCAAAAATTAAAGGGGTACTCAACACAAATTAAGAATCATGACTTAGGTCTAAATATAGTCAATAATGCACATTATTTCATCATATTCAAACTTGAATAATTTCCTATAGGTTCCTCCGATAGCCACTGAAATTTAACCATAGCCTTATATCAACTCAAGCTACATTCCATTCCATTTTGGTGCCAAAACCTGACTATTTGACTATTCTATTAAATACTCTAAAAAGGCATGAAGTTAGGGATCTTAATCATGATATAAATGTCATTAGACATCCAAACTTTGACAAAATAGTTGAGACTCTCAAACAACTCAACATGCATGACTTCACTTTTATAATTGGACATTTAAGGATTCCAAATGTCCACTCCATCACATCCTACACACCTTAAAAGATATTTCATCCTCAAAATTAAGTCAAAAACTAGTCTTTCACACCACCTATAAAAGGAGGACCGAGACCCTCTGTAAAGGTGCCAATACCCTCGCAAGCACACCCACAACTCCCTAGTCTCAACTCTACCCTCAATTCCTCCTCTGACCTATGTTCTCAACCTCCATCATCTTCTTTAAACCTCATTGGAGATTGGCAAGCCGTCCCAGCTTCTCTGACCTCTCCATGTCTGATTGACGTCTCATGCAAGTTTAGTTAGGTGAAGAGGTGCTTCGTGCACCTCCACCTACAGGTCCTATGCCCTTACACCTAGATTCAATGCTGGAGGTTGACCTAGTTCATTGGCCTTGTTCGAGAGCAAGTTGACAAAGGAGGGAGACAAGCCTTGGGGGAATCTCTCTTCTAACCTCACCTCAGTGTGACACGGTAAAGGACTATATCGTCCTATCATTGTTTTTTTAGCCCCCTTTGGTCATCTAAGAGGGCCGCCATGTGAGCACATATTTCCCCATTGATATGAGTTGATTGGCTCCAGACCCAGCCCCGCTGGCGGGGTTAATACACACCCTACTGATGTGGCATGTTATGATTGGCCTAAAATTGATTTCTTTTAGAAAAATCATAACCAATTGTGGAGTTATCCGATGGGGACATGTAATATATGGATTTTGATGAGAAAAATATGTAGAATCCATTACAAATTATTTCAAGGCTAAATATTCTTGTAACTACTATATGTGTGTAAATATGTTATATTGAATAGTTTTAATTGATTTGAAATTTTAAGTTTTAAATACTAATGGATCTAATGATGTTCCCTGACTATTATGAGAAATGTTTAGCCTTTTGACATAAAAAGGATGGATTAGATCTAATTGGATGATATTTGTTCATAATTTTCTTAATTAGGGTTCCATTATTATAAAAGTGTATTGATAGATTTAGAAACCCTAGTTTTGATGATTATGAGGTTTAATGGATTTAAATGTGAAAATCAATCAAGAAGGCATGAAAATGATGTTATTGAACTAATTTTTGGATAAAGACCATTAATTTGGATAATTTGAGTCATTAGGGTTTTTATGTATAGAAAAAGATTTTAGGTTTGTTGACCTAAAAAGGGTAAACTTGGAAAGTAAAACTAAGAAGCACTAAGGAAACCCTAATAAGGATTGGAAACCCTAGTATGGAATCCCAAGTCAGTAAAAGATGTTTGGATGTGATTATAACAATTAGGTGTTATAAATACTTTTCAAGATCAAGTTGCTTGATTTATTGCTTGGCTTGGTTGATTAGACTTCTTGATTGGATTATCTATCTTGCTTGGTTTTGAGACTATAAAATAAGGTATGAGGTTACGCTAATGGAAAATCACTCTAGTTTCACCATGATTCCTAAGGTTTCACCAATTTTTTTAAAATTAACTGCTTGGATGAACTTTAATTCTTACAACTATAAAGTGACTATGGTTGTCACCTTATATGTGCATGACTAGCTCATATCCTAATCCTCCTCTGTAGCTTTGTATATATGTGATAAATTGATGATCTAGCTATTGGTCTACCTTGGGGTAGGATCAACAGAATTTCATGAGTCGAGGTTTTGTCTACCTTTGGATAGGATCAAACGACTATACAGCTCTAGGTCTTGGTCTACCTTTGGTGTAGGACCAAAAGAAGCTATTAAGAATATACCACATGAGGAAATGGAGTATCCATGTCTACTACAGGGACATCACAAAGGCTTGGATAGATTAGGATTGAGTAGTTATGTTTAAGATGTAAAGTTTGATCTGCTAAACAATTTTTTTTTTGCAATATGTTGTTACAACTATATGCAAACATTGTGTTCCCCCGCATACCGGTATAATTTTTTATACTGATCGACATTTTGTTTGTCGGAATTTTAGGGTAATATGTTGTTATGTCTACAAGCTTAATAGAAAGTGGATTTTCAATAGAAGTTGACATTGAAAAAGAACAAGTCTATATAATGTTTGGATGAATATATTTAGATAGTTCTCTTCTTGGGTAAAATTCTAAAATCCTATTTTTGAAAGGTATGTGAAAATAAAAAAAAAATTGTATCCTGCATTAAGCTTAGTTTGGTAGAATTATTAATTATTTTTTATTATTTGCAAAACCACATGATCTTGTTTGGGATAACGGTTCTAGCTTCTTAGCCTTTCTTAATTGGGGGTTTCCAGGGGTGGGGTCATTACAATCATTATGCTTGATCAGATAAAGACATATCTTCTACTTTAGGATTAATTCATCCTCAATAAATATGTACTTTAAGCTCTAATTATCTGCTCACACTTGTTTCTTTTCACCTATACAAGTAATTTTGATGAGTTTTGAGAGATGGTACTATTGTAGATAACTCTATGTCTTGTGTAAGATAACTCTCCTCATGCTTCTCTAGTTGTCTATAAGAATATGTGATATGTTTACCATCATGCATCAACACCCAACCTAGAACTACATTTTAAGTATCACATAAGATTACATATTCTTTCTTATTCTCTAAATGTTATGAATTGGGTGTTGAGGACGAATTCTCTTTTAGAATCTAGAAATTGTTTTCTCATCATTTTTTCTAAAGAAAATGAGTCTCTCTTGTATTCAACCTTCTTAGACGCATGAAAATGACACTAAATCTTGGATGAATTCACTATAATAGCCTGCTAAATTCCCTAGAAAGCTCTCAGCCCAATTTACGGAACCCAAAATTTATTTTTGTCATAACAAGTATGGGATGTTTCCTTTATTATATCTTTGAGATTTATTCTCAACTAATTATTCTTTGTCCTTAAATATATCATTAAGAACATATCTCCTCCCCTAAGATAATCAAATATTCCATTATTTATAGGAAGGAGATACTTACTTTTTATGGTGACTTTGTTAAGTTACTAATAAGTAATGCATAGTCACGTCATTTTGTCTTTCTTCTTGAAGGACATCATGGGTTATCCTTGGGTCAGGTACTAGGATGTATAAATCCCTTATCCAACAATTCTTGTGATTTTTCCTTAAACTCCCTATGTTTAAATAGTGTCATTTGAAAAGGTGGTAGAAAGATTGGCAATGTACCGAGTGTGAGAAAAATTGAAAAATCATGCTTTGTTGTAGGTGTTAAGCATGTTCATTCCTTAGGAAAGACAACAAAGAAAATCCTAAGATACATGTAACTCTGACAAGCTAGGGTTCTCAGCTCTGTTGTCAACAACATGTAATAAGTATCCTTGACATCCATTCCTTAGTATATTGGCATATATCATCATGGATATCAAACTTGTAGGGAAAATAAACCTCCCTCCTACAAAGATGCACATATTATCACCATGTTGAACTCAAATTCCTTAGTGAAGAAGTCTTAATCTTACTTTGCATTGTTATTTGAAAATCATTTCTAGGATTACATCAAATTTATATCTCAAGTGGCAAAGGATATAGTTAAAATACTATGCATCTCGTCAGATAACACGCACCTAGTTCTAGACTCTCCTAACATCATAGCTTCTACTATTGAAACCTCCAAAACAAAATCATATGAAAGTAGTATGATAAATAATAGCTACTTCTGGTCACAATCCCACTACAAAGGAGTATGTACCACCTAGATATATCAAAACTTTAATAGGATCCATGGCATCTATAATTAGTAGCATTGGACTCATCACTAATTGTAGTAATTGCATCTATCAAAACATTAATAGGAGGACAATACCTAGAGTCATGTCTCACATGTCCACATATGTAACTTATCAGTGTAATAGAATCTTAACACTATCCTTTGTAATAATTGTTACAGATTGTGTACTTTTGGAAGGTATAAAGCATAGCTAGGTGCTTCTAGTATTTTTTGACTCATCTTAGTTGATAAGCTAGCATTGGATTCCCTTTAATGTTAATATCCTCTTCTACTGCATCCACAGCTTCTTCCTCTTCCCCTAGTTTGGTGTGGACTAGGTAGTGTAATGAACCATGTATCATTAGTTAAGTGCTTGAATAAGGTCTACACAGCTTGGCTCCCAACCTATTATGTGTCTCAACATCTGTCTTGCATAGATTATTTCTCTCAATAAAGGCATGCCAGTTTAAGTGACACTCTATAATGGCCACTTTCTCCTTCATCTCATGATATAGTCACTCTTCAGTTGATATTATCTTGTTAAAGTCTATAACATGTAGTTGTGGATGGAGTCTCATAAAAATTTAAGAACAAGAGCTCATATTATGTGAGAGACATGGTTCTATTGTGACAAAGTGGTTTTTACTTTAATTTCGAGGACAAAATATCTTTTTAGATGTGTAGGATGTGATGGAGTGGACTTTTGGAATCCTTAAATGTCCAATGACATAAGTGAATTCATGCATGTTGAGTTGTTTTGAGAGTTCCTAATGTTTCTTCAAAGTTTGGAAGTCAAATGATTTTGATATCATGATTTGGATCCCTATGTTCATGCCTTTTTGAGGTATTTTATTCTGTGATCAAACAATATAATTTTGACACCATATTCGTGTACAAGGTATCTTGAGTTGTGAGGAAGCTATGGTTAAAATTTTGTGGCAATCAGAGGACCCTAGAGGAAGTTATGAAGGTTTTAAATTGGTGAAATAATGTGCATTATTGGTGATTTATGGAGCAAAGTTTTGATCTTTTACCTAATGTCACATGCCTTTAGTTTAGGTCTGGGGTTCATGGCAAGAGACAAGCCCTACATATCTAATCTAGTGGCAGTGCTCTTTGGTTTGAGTGAGCCACAGATGGACTCAAGTGGAGAACTAACTCAGACCATAGGATTGGTAATCAAGGGCAGTTGTGTTGTCTTGTACCTTGCGGTTATGGCTTTGACCCCGGGCAACAACCATGATGTTGAGTTACTCACTGATTGTGGGTGTGAATGGGGAGTCCAACCAGGAAGTTAGCTTTAGCATGAGGAGAGGAGTCGGGTAACCCCCTTATTTGGGCTTGATGGAACTGAGACGAGGGAGTTCCACCTCCCCCATCACTATTGCATCTCCATTGCAACCTACAGGTAGGAGGAAGAGGTAGTAAATGGAGGTACATTAGGGGATTTCAAGGAAGATGAAAGAGTGTAAAACACTCCCAATAGTTAGATAAAGCTACTGACATGCTTGTGCTACCCCTCCCATCACAACTACCATGGATGAGAACCTTCATTTTGGTCAAAGATGAAGACTGAGCTCATGAGGGTGTGTGGATCGCCTCTTGATGAGGATGGAGACTACTTTTCCTTCCTGTAGGTCTCTCGGTGCTAATGGAGTGTTCAAGTGGAAGTTTGATGGTGTGGAGGCTATTTTCCTCTTTTGCTCTTCCGTAGTGGGAGCAAGCGGCTATGTGCTTGCGGGTGGCAAGGTCTGGAACTGATGCCGAGAAATGGAGTAGTCGAGGAGGTCAACAAGAGGTCACCGAAGATGGTGGTAGGCCAAAGAGATGGTGAGGAGGAGCACCTCACCATGGATACCTTGCCAGAATCTGAGTTTACGAAAATGGCCATTTTCATGAAGTTGCATCGAGCAAACACGAGAAAGAGAATAAGAACAGAGGTGGCGAACTGGGTTCCCTCAGCCGAGAACTAGCCGACCCAAGGCTGAACCCCGACGGATTACATGTGAACCAAATAACCCAAGAAAGAGCACTAAGCTGCGACCCTGAGGCCACATGGCAAGCTCCCATTGGCCGAAAAAGGTAAATCATCTAGAAAATCTCAGCAAATGTTTAGTTCTTAGATAATTCACAATAAATAGCTCGATTATTAGAAAAATACAAATAATATATCAAGATGTTTAGAAAAATGATTAGAACAACATGGAACCATAATATTAGGCTTTTTATGCTTTAATGCTAGTAATATCATGTAAGATGTTATATTCTTATTTCATAGATAATAAATATCAAATGATGGCCTAAAATTGTGATAAAATGTCAATGAACCCATAATCATGTTTATGATCCATATCATGTTAGATATGATGATGATTGGACATGAAATCATGTAATTTTCTTAATATATCTAATTAGAGCTAACAACCCTAAATAAAATGCAATAAATACATGCATGCTCAATAAATCATGGACATTATAGAATACCCTCATATAAGTAACTAGAAGATAATATGTAACTCTGAGATCAATTTTATATATGGAATTAATGGTAACATGATAATGACTCTTCATGTGATATAAAACCCTAATATGCTAAATGATCTAGGGTTAATATGTACACATAATCATATGTAATCAAATAATCAGATTATTGATTCTGATCTAGAATACAACATAAGTAACATCAATCCTAGATAACAAGAAGACATAGACAAGAAATAATGATGGGAATATCATAAGACTAAGCTAAACCCTAATATGGACCTAACTAGGGTTGAGATGATGAGAATCTGATGATAGTGTATGATCTTGTCTTAATCAAGGTTGAACAAGGTTAGAGTTGACATCCAAGATTATGTGATGATTGGGATATCTTGAGTAAGGTACACCATTACTTCTTACTTGGCTTATTATACAATATGCTTGTGTTATATGTGTAGTAAAATACTTGGAGTATGATATTGGATGAAATTATTATTCTTATATGATATCTTGCTTGATTTTCCATACTTATGGCTATGAACACATGAAACATAATACATATATTCAATTATATCTAAGCACTTCAACGCTTTGGTATCCAAGTGATGGAAATAAAGTACTTCAACACTATGGTATTCAAGTACTTGAAAGTGATCCAACTCTTTGGTAGTCTGATCACATTATGAAATAATCCAAATTTTTGGTAGCCTTAATGCATTCAACACTCAGGTAGTCAATGCATGGATGATATAATGAAAAATATGCCTAAAAGATATGTGTTCGATTTTGTTAATAAACATTCTTGTTCAAGTATTCTTGTGTTATATTCTTCTATTACTGCCAAGTATTACTTTTATCTTATTGCTAAGCTTAGTAATGAGAGGTATATAAAAGGCACGTTAGTGTACTCAGTACAATATTCTTGAATAGTTTGTTGATGTGTACGACATGTAATCTTTTGTTTTGGTTGTGGACATATGCTTTTGAAGAACTAAGATAGTTGTGAGTTGTATGGTGAGTTGATGTGCAGGTGGACCTTTTGTCTTAAGATCCTATTGTATAGTGGTAGTACATGTATATGTAAAAGTTACTATTCAATATGTAATATCAAATATTGTAAAAATTCATGTGGTAATTATATGTTTAATGGTGAACGTGTTTTGTATGGTTTTATTATTGTTCATGTGCATGTGGTATTGTTTTTTCCTTCTGACTTCCTCTAATTTTCTTTTTCTTAGCCTAGTGTCGGGTGTTTAAATTGGAATTCTCACTGAGGTGAGGTTTCAGTTTGGACGTCACACATCAGATTAGGATTTAGAAAATCTGGGGATGTCACATCTATTCTTCAACATCTTGATTGTCTCACCCTTTCATGATACAGGTTATAAAAATATTAACATAAATCAAACAACCTATTAAACTTAGGTCATATATTATTATCTCTAAATCCCTATATCTTCACAGTCTCTTCCAATGATTGTGATTCCCTTCAGAAGATATAGTGCATGTACAATTGTATTCTCTTTAGAGATGTGGACTATCTTGGAGATATTATTTGTCTTAAACAACCACACATAAACTACTTAGGATCATACCTTGGTGGGAAGTCAAAAGTTCCAATCTTTCTTATCTTCTAAGAAGACTTGCTTAGATCCCTAACTCAATTGTTGGTCTTTGATCACCTTACATCTAGGTGATGGAAGTTATAATTCCTTGAACAATGGCTTAAACTCAAGAGTCAGTTGAACTATTGGTGTCTATGTGTAAGGTGGGGGTTCTATCACTTATTTCCATTTTTGGTATATATTTAGTCTTGGTGGATTCTTCTAATATCAATAAAGGAGAGGGAGGAGGTGTTATAGTTTGATGATCAGTTAATTCTTCTAGAGCTACTAGAGTTCTACTAGGATTAGGGTACAAGGCATCAATCTATTCTTGTCTTCCGTGTACCTTTTTTGTAGAGAAAGTATAGATATTATGGTTTGTGGAATAAGAATAGGATGTGACACACCCTGAGTTCTTGTATATGCATAACCTTAGCTCTAATACCAATTTGTCATGTGTCACTCCTAATAACCAACCTAGACTTGATGACTAGAAGTGGTTTGGAGGTTTTTAAGAAACTAATTCCGGATATCAACCATTGGAACCATTTCAAATAAAAAAGAAGTTAAAAAATGATTTATTAAACCAATTAAAACCAAAGTTTCACATATATTCACATGAATAATAGATTATGGAACAAGCATGGATGTTTTACAACCATTCATCATAACCTTCATATATCAATCTGAAATCATATATAACACTATAATAGTAACATTTACATTATTCAAAAAAAAAACCACAAGTATCCTAAAGATCTCAGTACAAGAATTTATGTATGCACTTGACAAAAGATCATCCTTACCTAGAAATGAAGTCATTTATATCATCTACCAGGGGCAGAAGTAGATGGCTCGTCTTTGGGACCTACAAATTTGTTCATTGGTTGATTAAAAAATGTCTAGGTGTATAAACATAATATATATTTATGTTGGGGTCTTCTAAAGTATTTGAGTAAAAAATTTTGACAACCATGCATTCATTTTTGGTTTCATAGTCTAGGCCATTTTGTTTATTTCTACCAGTTTAATTATAAATTTTATAATAGAAAATTTTACTAGCCCCATTAGTTATACATTCACCATTATTTGCATCGTTATAGGATATAAACTCAAATTCTTATCTTGTGGATTCCAAAGACCAAATTCAATGGTTGTATTAAGATATATTATAACTCCTTTTAATTCAAAAATATGTGATGTCTTTAGATCAGTTAAAATATAGCACGAAGTCCTATAGATAAAGAAGTATCATATCTAGAGGTTCAATATAAAGTAAGATATAATTTGTGTATATAGGTGAGTCCCTATGTATTCTCCTTCATCCTCTTTATTAATTTTAGTGGGTGTATCTTTCTTGAGAACCAAAAAACTTTTCCATAATTATATTTTAAGAAACTCTTTAGTGTATCTTTCTTAAGAAGTGAAAATATTATTCATATTTTCTTAGTACGGAAATCTGAGGAAAAGAGTACATTTCTTCAAACTCATTTCAATTAACTATAATTTCATGTAACAAGATGATTCTAAATATATCATGATGAGACAAAAATTATAATAAACATAGATTTGTATGCATATCCATTTCCATTTATAATCTTATAGATAGTGTACAATTATGTTTATTGACTAACATTTTTCAACAAAAACACTTTCATTGGGTGCAGATACATTTCAAAAGAAATCTTAGTAATTATTAAATATGATAGTACATGCATAAAAAAATGCATCTATGTATTATTGTATTTAATATGGTTAATTTGGAACTTCTACATACTTTGTGTTTCAAACCCTTGAGTGGATGAATCCAATGATTTTGTCATACACCTCAGTACTATGGATGTGATGTCATTCTCCATCTTGTACTTCTTGGGATTGACCATCATCCTTTCCTTACCTCCTTCATCTAGTTTCCCATTGTTGTGGCCTTTCTATCTATTTTTCCATTTTGCAATTGTCACTTCTCCCTCGTGGAAGAGGATACTCTTGCCCTGGTATTCCTCTATAAGTGGGCATGTAGTCGAGGGAGCAAAAATAGTTCATACCATTTCTTGGGTGCTTGTTTTATGAAATAAAACCTTCTCAAAGTATATAAACATAATAATCATGGTATAAATCATGAAAATAAGGGTAGTGTTAACTTATTTTTCAATTATTTTTTTAAAAGTTATTTCTTTATTTCCATATCATAAAGTTTTATCATAAGTTCACTAATTAGTGCCAAGAGCATATGCATAGATTTAGGATAAGATGCTAGTGTTTAATTTGTCTTAAAATCATTGCCTTCTTATTGATTATATCATTGTGACATGAGAATCACTTTGTTAAGAGCTATATCATTGGCTTCATCAAACTTGTTCATATGTTAAGATGAAAGTTTTGTTGGGTGGTATTGAACTAGATCCCAAACATTATTTTTCAAAAAATAGATTAAGTTTTTCAAAAATGCATATGACTCTATAGTCCTCGCCCATAGTATCATAGGTTGTCATTGGATCTATGTTGTTTTTCAAAAAACACATATGACTCAATAGTCATCACCAAGAGTATCATAGGTCATCATTGGCTCTATGTTGGATACAATTGCCATTTTGTCTTGTTCTATAAATGAAGATCAAATTTTAACTTTGTCTCTAGCATCACATGTAATCAAATCACTAGGATGGTATAAAATGATACTACGAGTGGGGTGACTAAGTGAAGGTTCTTCATATTGAATTTCATTCGAATTCTATCAACATCTTGATTTACTATAGACAATGGATATTGTTCAATTTTTTATCATCATATTGACATATCACATCTCCAATACTATCATTTGTGGATTTTGAAGGAAAATCATATGAATTGATTCATTGACATTTCTAGAAGTACATAAAAAACTCTGCATGATTTACTTATTAGGGGTATCCTGGGAAAAATGACTTATACGATTTGGTATGAAACATATCTCTATCATCCTTCATGCTGAGATGTAAAAGTAGAAAATATATGATTTGGGCTTCTTGATATAGAAAATATCATACAAAGTTTTCTTAAGATACATATTTATTAATAAAATATTCTAAACATAACAAGTGGTGTTGACTTCCCCCGCCCAAAAGGTTTCATAATTTTTTTATTAGAAAGCATTATTCTAGCAATCTATGGAAGTGATTTTTATTCCTTTCAAATAAATGGCAAGAAGTTATGTCCATACACTTCATGATTGTAAAATATTTTAGATTCATTATTTTTAAACTCTCCATCATGGTCACTTCTTATATTTTGAATCTTAAGTTGAAGCTTTCTTTCTCTATTGCAAAATATTTTGAATGAATAGACCCAAGTAAATCTAGACTAATCATCAATTAAAAAAAATATTCTTCCACCAATATATTTTTTTCTTTTTTATCCAAAAAAGTTCCACGTCGATAAGTTCTTAAGGTCCAATAGTAGACAAGATATTTTAGACTTAAACAAGTTGTTTGTTTTTCTTTGTCTATGTATAAGGTTTGCATTCTTCTTATTTCCCAATGGGAATCTTAAGAACGTCTCCAACAATATCATGTTTGTCTAGTTTATGGATGATGTTTTCACGTCCTACCCTTCTATGATGAATGATTTTATTTTCCTTCATTATATGTAAAACATTAGTCTTCTACTGTACTTGTTGAATTGGGCTTAAGGAAATATGGATTCCCATCATATATAATATCATTAATATTTTCCAAAATAATTTTGCATGAATCCCTTTTAACAAGATATTTTAACCATTGTCACATAGTTGACTTCTTTTATTAGGTTATGATGAAAACCATACACAAATCAAATAATTTTTATGGATATAAACCTATACTCTTATTTCCCATTACTTTTCCTATACCATTGTAACTAAAGTTCAATGTACCTCATTTCTTCTTTCTAGAATTTGAGCATTTTCTTATCACCAATATTGTGCTTTGATTAACCACTATAAATTTCCCAATCTAGGAAGCTTGAAATGTTTCCACCTATGTATGGGTCCATGTGCATTGGGATGATGATATTTCCACAATTTTGAGTTATCCAAATCAAATATACTAATCACTTGTTAATGAGAAATATTATTGGATACAATATAGGCATCATGTAGCTCTTCTAAGAAATAATATTTGAATAGCATACATGGAAACTTGATAGACTATAGTTCGATCAAGCTGTAAATTTGATCAAATGGATGTTTGGTTGAACTATGAGTTTAATTGGCGGAAGGAATGTCAAACATGAATAATTTAAATGTCTGTATAATCATCTAATCATGTATGGAGTAGAATAATATTCAATAGTAAATAGTTTTATATCACATATGAATGTTTTAAAAGTAGAGACATATCCATTGCTAGGATTCATTTGCAACTTTGATAACATGTAGAAAGAGAGGAATTGTAGGAGGAGCCACTTTTGGCATTGAAACAAGCTAACTAAGGTCACCCTTCATATAGTTGCATTACTAAACATGATGTCTGGAGTAATTGTGGAAAGCACTTATAATTTCATCTTTTGTCTTAGTGATTGGCCTAACAAAAGGTTTGGTGATATCTTCTTGGATCGATGATTCATGGATTTTTAGTTAACACCACTTCTACCTTATTGCTTATAGAAGTGTTGGGGTATATTTTCTAGCTCATCGTTCCCGTTTAGGAATTTGGGGATGGTATTCTTGTAGGACTTTTTCTTTCTTACTAAAATTTTGAATTGTGGTTTCAAGAAATACTAATCTTGAAGAAAGGTTGCTCTTTCCTATAAATATATGATCATTATATACAATATTTCATATGGTGGGTTGAAATTGATAAGCATGCAAATTTTGAACAAGAGAAATGTTATGCATGGGAAACAAGTATTGTTTATTTCCTAGGCATTATTTATAAACTTTTGTTTGTAATGATGTCACCACTAGAAGGATAATATTTAATGTCAATAATTTTACAATCCATACATTACTTTATTGGTAATTTGAGGACTTGATATAATCCTAGTGTTCTTTACACCTTTATTAATACTTTCCATTATGAATTGGTTGATTTAATATTTATCTTAGCTTAAACTTGTTTTACGATAATTAAAAATCATGATTTGAGCATACATAAATATTATAACTATAGTTGATATTGTAATCACCTACACATGTAGGTAGAAAGAGATTTAAGTTCATTTGAGGGAGTCATTGATTAAAAAAACAATTAATTGAGAATTCATAAACCTTTTTTTTATGATTGTAGAGAATTCAAATATGAATTCAATGCAAAAAGAATGAAACAAGTTGGAGTAATGGGAAAAGTTATCGCACTTTTACATTTCACACAAAAATAATTTGGTTCATAACTGATGGTTCAACAACTAATGGTTTGGCAGACAACAACCAATGATTTGGAAGACTCAAAAACCAAAGCTTTCAGAGACTTACAACTGATGGTTCAACAATCCATAGTTCAACAACTAATTTTTCAACGGACTGAACAACATCGACAAACTCACAAAATGATGGTTTTGAGATGGGTCGCCATGCAGTACAACCAAACATGAAAACAATCATGACTTTTGCTATATATAGGAATCTAATCAAACAGTCTATTGATTTTTTTAGATACTCTATGCAGAAAGAGCCTTAAACCATTTAAATGCAAATGGAAGGGTCCTTTCTAGGGTGACTTTGTGGAGGAATTCGAGGACTAGGAAAAATTGATGGTTTAGCCTTAGATCTGACTAGGTAAATTGTTTTTAGATATAGATTTCTTCTCTTCATTTTCCATTGCTCACAATCTTCTTATTCATGTACCCTTCATTATCTTTTACCTTCAAAAGGCTTTGTTTATGTATTTAAACCAATTTCATGTTAACCAAAGCAGTTCCTTGGAGATTTGATCTCAAATCTACAATTCGTAGATTGGAATTAGAGTTTACCTAGTTCAAACTTGAGATAAGTAAGCTAGATCAAGTTTATGTGAGGGGGAAATCAACTTTACACCTTAATTTTTGTAGAAACTAAGCCAACAATCATATGGAATATGTATTGTCTTCTATGATAGTTGGTGCTCTTTGTTTACTAATCCAAGAATAAGATTTTGATTGACTTATTGATTATTTTAGTATACATTTTATGTCATGTAGATGTTTTTAGCTCCAGAATTGTTAGCTATGAAGCTTTAGCAAATTTTAATGGTAGAATTAGAGGGACTAGAACCCTAGATTCGCCCTAGTTTCTGAATATTGAATCATATCATGAATCTATGATTTAATCATTGATTGATTCATGTTAGATACTTATAAAGTTCAAATAATACTTCGTTCTAGTAATTATCAATATACTCAGTTTGTTAGTTCAAGTGTATCACTTTATTGATTAGTTATTTAGTTTAATTTTATGTTTTAGAAGAAAAAACGAAGCCTGAAGTACAAAGTACCATTAAGTAATGAAGTGTTAAGTCTGTCAGTATTAAAGAATCAACTAGACGTCAGATATCTTGAACACCAGAGAATCCATCACAGAGGTCTGCCCTGTGAAAGAGGAAACAAGCCTACCGACAGGCAGGAGTCTAGATGAGGTAGCCGGAGTGTACAAGAGAGGTATGCAGGACTAAGCCTAGTGAGGAGGATCTCCTTATATTAGCTAGAGATTTTGGTGGTATCTAGTACAGTTCAATTAGTTCAAATAGTGCTTAGTAGGTCAGCCATATGAAACCAGTAGTATACATCGTTAAGTGAAGTATTTTAACTCTCTGGCTATGTACCCACATTTAGAGTAGTAGTTAAGTTTATTCAATTAGTTGTTTATCCACTAAGACCAAACATAATTATCTCTATGTATATCGGAGAGCTAGATTAGTAGACTTAAGAGTCATGTGTCTAGTCTATGTTTTATCTGGTGAGATCATAGCTTGTTGTATACTTCCACATGTTGTGATATATTTCATGTGGGCCAATGGAATAATAGAGGAATAAAATATCAATTAATAGATGTAGTTTATGGTAGTTTATAAAAACTACTACCATGGAAGAAAACTTATAATTTATACTCCATGCTTGTATACTTATGTATTTAACTCTATTAATAATATACATCTGAATTATCACAATTCTTGTTGATTTTCTATGCATTGCGGCAGTAGCTCATTCAAGGTACTGACAAAAAAATTCAGGCAAGAGTCTAGCTTAGCACTTGTAGTTGGAAGTCAACTTTCATCAGGGGTAGATCAGCTGAGGTCATGAGAGGAATAATTAGCTTACTTAGATGTGCTTACTCTATCCTTAGAATGTGACCATGAGGATTAAGAGAAGTTTTAGGAAAGAACTAGTTTCTTCCTATTATTCGTGATGTAAGACAAAATTATAGTTGTGAACTCATGATACTAATGTTAAATCAGATTTTATCTTTTACATTAACATGGTATTCATTAGTTCTAATAATTTTAAAAATAAAAGTTTAAGGATGTCTTCAGTTAGTGATTAAAAGTGAATAGTTAGTCTAATATCCCTCTTTTACATACGTCAACCTTTGTTTAGGGTTTAGGTCATGTTTACTCTTGGTATAAAAGCCAAGGTTTGGGTTAGAGGTGGTAAGAGACCAATAGGTTAGGATGTTTTCCTCTTTGACCTACAAATTTCTAACATATATATTTCTATCATGGATGTATAGATGGTATGAAGAGAACATTGTCATGGTGAAGTATAGTCTAAGAGATATTATGGCCCTGACCCTTAGGTGATGCCTCGAGATGAAGAGGATAGAGATGAGGTATCTATGATGTATCATATCTTTCTGGAGACAAGAGAGAAATATAAGATGGACATGAGGTGTGACGTCCCAGGTTTTTTAAAACTTAATCTGATGTGTGACGTCCAAATTGAAACATCACCTCAGCAAGAATCCCAATTTAAACATCCCACACTAGGCTAAGAAGAAGAAAATCGAGGGAGTCAGAAGGAAACAATCAGTAGTAGCACATGTACATGAACAATAATAAAATCATACACACATGTTCACCATTCAACATATAATTACAACATTAATTGTTACAACATTTGATATTACATATTGAACAACAACTACTAAACATATACATGTGCTACAGCTAAACAATAGGATCTTAAGATAACAGGTCCACCTGTACATCAGCTCGCTACACAACTCTCAACTATCCTGGATCTTCAAGAGCATAACCACAACCTAAACAAAAGATTTCATGCAGTACATGTCAGCACAATATTCAAGAATATTGTACTGAGTACACCTACGTGTCTTTTATATACCTCTCATCATATCTTGGAAATAAGATAAAACTAATATACTTGGCAGTAACAAAGAATATAAGAAAAGTGTATACTTGCACAAAGATATCCATTAGCAAAAGAGAACACATATTTTTAATCACATTTCCATCATATATCTCATACATCTGCCCCTAAGGGATTTGATGTTTTTAGGCCTTATGATCTACTACCAAAGAGTTTGAGATCATTTAACATGTGATCTACTACCAAAGAGTTTGAGATCTAACACGTGTGATCTACTACCAAAGAGTTTGAGATCACTTCAATGCACTATACTACCAAAGAGTTTAGTGCTATCATATGATGGATTCGATATATTATGTTTCATGTGTTCATAGCCATAAGTATCGAAAATCAAGCAAGATATCATACAAGAACAATCCTTTCATCCAATACCATATGCCAAGTATTTTACTATGCATATAACACAAGCATATTGTATAATAAGCCAAGTAAGAGGTAATGGCGTACCTTCCAAAGAGACATCCTAATCATCATATCCTCATATAAACTATGTCCTTGGTCAAACCTGATTAAGACAAGATCATATACTATCATCAGGTTCTCATCGTCTTAACCCTAATTATATCCATTTTAGGGTTAACTTATCTCAATATGATATTCTCATGATTACTTGTATTCTTGCCTTAGATTTATCTTACTGATGTCATATTCTAGATTATAGTTCATCAACTGGATATACTCATGTGTCACATTATTATGTGAACATATTTAACATTATGTCACTTTCCTTAACCATATTAGGGTTACATCACATGTATTAAGGGTGATCTTCATATAACATGAATTTCGTGTATATAACTGATCTCAGATTTATATATTATCTTCCAGTTACAGATATGAGGGTTTTTTTGTAAGTCTCATCATTTATTGAGCATGTATGCATTAATTGCATCATCTTTAGTGTTATTAGCCTTAATTAGACATATTAATTAAATTACGTAATTTCGTATATCAACATGACCATATCAGACATCATATACATTATAAACATTATTATAGAATTACTGACATTTTTCCATAATTTTATATCATCATTTGATATTTATTACTCAAGAAGTAAGCATTACACATATTACATGATATCACTGATATTAGTTCCTCAAAATCCTGATATTATACGTTCATTGCGTTCTACTCATTTTTCTGAGAATTTATATTACTTATATTTTTCTGATGCTCGAGCTAATTATTATGATTTCTACAAAATCTGGATTTTCTAATTGTTTACCTTATTCTGACCAAATTGCATTCGACACGTGGCTCTGCTTGGGCGCTGCTCTTCCAGGCTTAATGCGGCTGGTTCTCCCTGGTTCAGCATTGACTCGGTCGGTTCTCATTTCCTAGACCCGGTTCAGTCCCTTCTTCTCAGTCTGGGACTCCATTCCGGCTCCTACGCGATAACTGGGTTCTCCCCAAATGCAGCGCCGCCACCGCTCGAAGCCTGATGGTACCATTTGTCATCTCCTCGATCCATGCCACCATCGTGGCTGGGTCTCCGATAAGCGGACAGCCACTAGCTCCTCCTCCTCGTGCTCTAAGGATAACCCAACTACTCTCTCAGCGCTCCGCCCACACATGCTCGTTGTCATTGCGGTGAGGTTCTTCTCCAACATGCAATCAGCCATCCTCCAATGCTCCTCATGAAGGACTTCGACTATGAGCTTTGAACTTTGTCCTTATATGCCTCCAGCCATTAGCTTCTCTGGTAGAAGCTCCCCCTTCCTCCGCCATGTGCTCGCCGACACCAACAATGGCTACGACTGCTTACTCCATCCTCCTATGTACTGATGAAGACTCCTCGACGTTGCTCCTCCTCCACGTATAAAATCTTGTTCAGCCTTCTTCAACTTCCTCTCGAGTCTGACACCTTACTAAACCACCACGGCCCCAGCAAAACCACCATCGCAGGCCATGGAAGTGTCCTCATTCATCTTCTCAGGCATGCCTTCTTTGTTCCTGCTCCTTCTTTGATATCTCTGTTGCTCGCCGTGGTGAGGACCAAAGACCAACAGAGGCTTGCTTCTTCACTTGGCATTCACGGTCTCAGGGCCAGATCGCACTGCCTCCTCCTCGCTTCTAGACGACATGGTACAGTCCATCTCTGGCGAGGACCGGTAGCTGGCGAAGGGGAGAGAGAGAGAGAGTCTGAGTTATAGGTTCTTTGTCTTGTTCTCCAGACTAACTGACTTCTATAAAGGGTCGGTGGAGAGTACTCAAAAGGCCATCAGGTTGCTGTGGTTAGGAACCCCTCTCTTCCACGTTCACCGATCGTTCTTGCGTGCACGATCAGTCACTCACCTCGCCTAAACTACATAACCACAATGTGAGATGCTTGAATTTCGTCTGATTCCAACCATCCAAAGAATTAAGAGAGGGCCATGTATTGAATCTGTGGCTCCTAAGTCTGGGGTGCGTGACATCAAAGATTATTAGATCTTAGTCTACTATATTGAAATGTTGGCCATTGATTGTTCATATTATAACATGTATAACTTCTTCACAAAACATACAATGATTATGCAACATTGGTCATAGCTTTGTGACCACTCGATATATACACCATGCTATTTTGGTGCCAATATTCAACTATCAACCCGCATCTCAAAAAGGCACATAAACAAGGGTATACCAACATAATATTATTGTCACATAAAATATAAACTAATCTAAATCGTGTGTAACTCATACTATGCCCAATTCTAATACTTTGATTATCTCTCTTAGGTATTTAAAATCCTTAAAATTTCACTCCATCACATCCTACACACCTTAAAAGAAATTTTGTCCTCAGAATTAAACCAAAAAACCACTTTGTCACATCATATACATCTTAAAAGAACTTTCGTCCTCGAAAGTCAACCATACTCAAACTCCAAGGAAAACTACCATGTATTACACATGTAGGCACTATTCTATGTGTAACATATCCACAAAGGTTACCTAGAACCATGTATCCAAAGCACTTTCAGGGGGTTTTACAACCATCTTGGCACACAAACACTCCATTCAAGGTTAAACTCAGGGTTTAGAAACTTAGGTTATGTCATTACATATCTCATATGCTAGGGTTGCATCCTTATCTTTGCCCATGAATTAGGGTTCCATCATCATATTACCATGTTCTAAAGGAGTTAACTAAGGTTAACCCATTATATCAAGGTGTCATTTCCATTATATTGTGCTAATTGTCATACTATTTTTTTTTCATCTTTATTAAGCACTAAGATTAACACCTCATGTAACATGTTTCATTCATATGATCTTATTTCATTGTTCATACTAAATTGCATCATTTACTAGCGAATTCATCACAAGATTAAACAACAATTTCACATTAATCATCATTATTCATGTACATGGTTAACCATTTGTGCATTGATATCTATTAAAACATATCTAGGTTTACATTATATCATGTCCAAATATCACATCTCGAGATTAGATCACATCCTTACAATTATTATATCATGGTTGTGCTAAACAAACTTATGTGAGTGGCATATTAAGCATATATCAAAGCTTTATCTAGCCCAATTGAGGTTCTCCTAACCCATATCAAGAGGGCATCACCATGCTCAGTCTCTCTGAGAACTCAACTCTATGAGTATCTCATATGCACATACTTTATCTTTCCTCTCTTAGTCTAGGGTTCTCGGATTACCTCATTGGCACTAGTGATAGTCTTATATGATCTAGCCACATAGGCACAAACCAAAACAATCTATGACATACTCTTCATAAGGTCTATACCCATGAAACACTATATCTCAAAACTCTCTTATATACATCACTAGATGCATATGTGGGAAACCACCAACCCGAGCATGAGGCTTCACAGAAACTAAAACATAACTACCTCCTCCAGGGTCTTGGGCTCTCTCCCTCACCCAGATGACAGGCACTCATATTCATGTTCATATGCACACATATAACGAGCCTCTCTCTATCTCTAGGGTTTGGTCCTCCCAAGGACATCTAGGGTTCAAGAAAACTATAGGAATCATACGTAAAGCAACTCAACTCAATCACTCAGGAGTAGTCTAGTTTAGGACATATCACATCACATATCTCAGAATTCTCATATCTTGGAGTTTAGGTTCTCTAACCTTCTCCCTATGGGTCTCGCTCTCTCTTGAGCTAACCCCAAAACTGGTCCTAACACTAGAGGTCCTCCTTTGTAAAAGAGCTTGAAGCTCATGTTGACTCATAACCTAGTCTTAACTTAACTTATCTCATATCATAAAAAAACATATACTTGCATCATCAAAACTTATCTCAAATCCTCAAACTAAACTTGAGTCCTCAAAGACAAACATAAATCATCATATATTATCTTATGTCATCTATATAAGACCTACATCATATCATCAAAACTTATTTCATCTATCAAAAATTTCAAACAAGGCTCTAGACATCTAATCTAGAACTACTCTCTCTTCTAGACTGATGTCATTAACTTTCACTTAGGTTGCATGACCACCTCCTACTCGTACATGTGTGGGGACACATTTTTGTAATACATATACATATTAAAATATTATATAGTTTTTCTCCGATAAAACAAGCGTCAGAGAAAACTACCAAGGTTCGATCCGATTGGAATCAAAAACCAAATCATGAAAATGAGTGTCCCACACATAGTAGAGAGTCCAGTGTCATGAAAACTAGTGAAAAGGGTGAGAACATGGTTTAGACCAGTGTAGCTACTCTAGACAACATGCACAATATGTCTAGGGTTTCTCTTCCCTTGATGCACGTCATTTCCAAATAGTGCAACGTCCCATACCACTGCACTATAGAGAAAGAAAGACATCTAAGGACTTGCTACTCTACAAGCACTAGTCTAGACCTAGTTCTCCGACATCTAGGTGCTAACCTAGAGGCAAGGTCAGATCTAGTCTCTAAAAGACGACTAATCTAACCCTAAAGATTTGTTTTAAGTTCATGGTTCTTTAATTTGAGTTTTATAATGAGAAAATGTCAGGCTTTGCTATTGTTCATGCTCTGATACCACCTGTGACGTCCCCAGAATTTCTAAACCTTAATCTAATGTGTGACGTCCAAATTGAAACCTCACCTCAGCGAGAATCCCAATTTAAACATCCCACACTAGGCTAAGAAGAAGAAAATTGAGGGAGTCAGAAGGAAACAATCAGTAGTAGCACATGTACATGAACATTAATAAAACCAAACACACATGTTAACCATTCAACATATAATTACAACATGAATTGTTACAACATTTGATATTACATATTGAACAGAAACTACTAAACATATACATGTGCTACATCTAAATAACAGGATCTTAAGACAACATGTCCACTTGTACATCAGCTCTCTACACAACTCTCAACTATCCTGGATCTTCAAGAGAATAACCTCAACCTAAACAAAAGATTTCATGCGGTACACATCAGCACAATATTCAAGAATATTGTACTGAGTACGCCTACGTGTCTTTTATATACCTCTCATCATATCTTGGCAATAAGATAAAACTAATATTCTTGGCTGTAACAAAGAATATAAGAAAAGTGTATACTTGCACAAAGATATCCATTAGCAAAAGAGAACACATATTTTTAATCACATTTCCATCATATATCTCGTACATCTGCCCCCAAGGGATTTGCTATTTTTGGGCCTTATGATCTACTACCAAAGAGTTTGAGATCATTTAACATGTGATCTACTACCAAAGAGTTTGAGATCTAACACATGTGATCTACTACCAAAGAGTTTGAGATCACTTCAATGCACTGTACTACCAAAGAGTTTAGTGCTATCATATGATGGATCCGATATCTTATGTTTCATGTGTTCATAGCCATAAGTATGGAAAATCAAGCAAGATATCGTATAAGAACAATCCTTTCATCCAATACCATATGCCAAGTATTTTACTATGCATATAACGCAAGCATATTGTATAATAAGCCAAGTAAGAGGTAATGGCGTACCTTCCAAAGAGACATCCTAATCATCATATCCTCATATAAACTATGTCCTTGGTCAAACCTGATTAAGACAAGATCATATACTATCATCAGATTCTCATCGTCTTAACCCTAATTATATCCATTTTAGGGTTAACTTATCTCATTATGATATTCTCATGATTACTTGTATTCTTGCCTTAGATTTATCTTACTGATGTCATATTCCAGATTATAGTTCATCAACTGGATACACTCATGTGTCACATTATTATGTGAACATATTTAACATTATGTCACTTTCCTTAACCATATTAGGGTTACATCACATGTATTAAGGGTGCTCTTCATATAACATGAATTTCATGTATATAACTGATCTCAGATTTATATATTATCTTTCAGTTACAGATATGAGGGTTTTTTTGTAAGTCTCATCATTTATTGAGCATGTATGCATTAATTGCATCATCTTTAGTGTTATTAGCCTTAATTAGACATATTAATTAAATTACATAATTTCGTATATCAACATGACCATATCTGACATCATATACATTATAAACATTATTATAGAATTACTACCATTTTTCCATAATTTTATATGATCATTTGATATTTATTACTCAAGAAGTAAGCATTACACATATTACATGCAATCACTGATATTAGTTCCTCAAAATCCTGATATTATACATTCATTGTGTTCTACTCATGTTTATGAGAATTTTGGTATATTACTTGTATTTTTCTGATGCTCGAGGTAATTATTATGATTTATACAAAATCTAGGATTTTCTGATTGTTGACCTTATTCTGACCAATCAACATTCGACACGTGGCTCTGCTTGGGCGCTGCTCTTCCAGGATTGATGCAGATGGTTCTCCCTGGTTCAGCGTTGACTCGGTCGGTTCTCGTTTCCTGGACCCGATTCAGTCCCTTCTTCTCAGTCTGGGACTCCATTCCGGCTCCTGCGCGATAACTAGGTTCTCCCCAAATGCAGCGCCGCCACCGCTCGAAGCCCGACGGTACCATTCATCATCTCCTCGATCCATGCCACCATCGTGGCTGAGTCTCCGGTACGCGGATAGCCACTAGCTCCTCCTCTTCGTGCTCTAAGGATAACCCAACTGCTATCTCAGTGCTCCACCCACACATGCTCGCTGCCGTTGCGGTGAGGTTCTTCTCCAGCATGCAATCAGCCATCCTCCAACGCTCCTCGTGAAGGACGTCGACTATGAGCTTTGACCTTTCTCCTTCTATGCCTCCAGCCGTTAGCTTCTCTGGTAGAAGCTCCCCCTTCCTCCGCCATGTGCTCGTCGGCACCATCGATGGCTGTGGCTGCTTACTCCATCCTCCTATCTACTGATGAAGACTCCTCGACGTTGCTCCTCCTCCATGTCTAAAATCTTGTTCAGCCTTCTTCAGCTTCCTCTCGAGTCCGACACCTTACTAAACCACCACGGCCCCAGCAAAACCACCATCGCAGGCCATGGAAGTGTCCTCATTCATCTTCTCAGACATGCCTTCTTTGTTCTTGCTCCTTCTTCGATATCTCTGTTGCTCGCTGTGGTGAGGACCATAGACCAACAGAGGCTTGCTTCTTCACTTGGCATTCACGGTCTCAGGGCCAGATCGCACTGCCTCCTCCTCGCTTCTAGACGACATGGTACAGTCCATCTCTAGCGAGGACCGGTAGCTGGCGAAGGGGAGAGAGAGAGAGTCTGAGTTATAGGTTCTCTGTCTTGTTCTCCATACTAACTGACTTCTATAAAGGGTTGGTGGAGAGTACTCAAAAGGCCATCATGTTGTTGTGGTTAGGAACCCCTCTCTTCCATGTTCACCGATCGTGCTTGAGTGCACGATCAGTCACTCACCTCGCCTAAACTATATAATCGCAATGTGAGATGCTTGAATTTCATCTGATTCCAACCATCCAAAGAATTAAGAGAGGGCCACATACTGAATCTGTGGCTCCTAAGTCTGGGGTGCATGACATCAAAGATTATTAGATCTTAGTCTACTATATTGAAATGTTGGCCATTGATTGTTCATATTCTAACATGTATAACTTCTACACAAAACATACAATGATTATGCAACATTGGTCATAGCTTTGCCACCACTCTATATATACACCATGCTATTTTGCTGCCAATATTCAACTATCAACCCGCATCTCAAAAAGACACATAAACAAGGGTATACCAACATAATATTATTGTCACATAAAATCGAAACTTATCTAAATCGTGTGTAACTCATACTATGCCCAATTCTAATACTTTGATTATCTCTCTTAGGTATTTAAAATCCTTAAAAGTTCACTCCATCACATCCTACACACCTTAAAAGAAATTTTGTCCTCAGAATTAAACCAGAAAACCACTTTGTCACATCATATACATCTTAAAAGAACTTTTGCCTCGAAAGTCAACCATACTCATACTCCAAGGAAAACTACTATGTATTCCACATGTAGGCACTATTCTATGTGTAACATATCCACAAAGGTTACCTAGAACCATGTATCGAAAGCACTTTTAGGGTTTTTTACAACCATCTTGGCACACAAACACTCCATTCAAGGTTAAACTCAAGGTTTAGAAACTTAGGTTATGTCATTACATATCTCATATGCAAGGGTTGCATCCTTATCTTTTCCCATAAATTAGGGTTTCGTCATCATATTACCATGTTCTAAAGGAGTTAACTAAGGTTAACCCATTATATCAAGGTGTCATTTCAATTATATTGTGCTAATTGTCAGACTATTTTTTTTCATCTTTATTAAGCACTAAGATTAACACCTCATGTAACATGTATCATTCATATGATCTTATTTCATTGCTCATACTAAATTGCATGATTTACTAGCAAATTCATCACAAGATTAAACAAAAATTTCACATTAATCATCATTATTCATGTACATGGTTAACCATTTGTGCATTGATATCTATTAAACCATCTCTAGGTTTACATTATATCATGTCCAAATATCACATCTCGAGATTAGATACCATCCTTACAATTATTATATCATGGTTGTGCTAAACAAACTTATGTGAGTGGCTTATTAAACATATATCAAAACTTTATCTAGCCCAATTGAGGTTCTCCTAACCCATATCAAGAGGGCATCACCATGCTCAGCCTCTCTAAGAACTCAACTCTATGAGTATCTCATATGCACATACTTTATCTTTCCTCTCTTAGTCTAGGGTTCTCAGATTACCTCATTGGCACTAGTGATAGTCTTATATGATCTAGCCACATAGGCACAAACCAAAACAATCTATGACATACTCTTCATAGGTTCTATACCCATGAAACACTATATCTCAAAACTCTCTTATATACACCACTAGATGCCTATGTGGGAAACCACCAACTCGAGCATGAGGCTTCACAAAAACTAAAACATAGCTACCTCCTCCAGGGTCTTCGGCTCTCTCCCTCACCCAGATGGCAAGCACTCATATTCATGTTCATATGCACACATATAATGAGCCTCTCTCTATCTCTAGGGTTTGGTCCTCCCAAGGACATCTAGGGTTCAAGAAAACTATAGGAATCATACGTAAAGAAACTCAACTCAATCACTCAGGAGTAGTCTAGTTTAGGACATATCATATCACATATCTCAGAATTCTCATATCTTGGAGTTTAGGTTCTCTAACCTTCTCCCTTTGGGTCTCTCTCTCTCTTGAGCTAACCCCAAAACTAGTCCTAACACTAGAGGTCATCCTTTGTAAAAGAGCTTGAGGCCCATGCTGACTCATAACCTTGTCTTAACTTAACTTATCTCATCTCATAAAAGAACACATACTTGCATCATCAAAACTTATCTCAAATCCTCAAACTAAACTTGAGTCCTCAAAGACAAACATAAATCATCATATATTATCTTATGTCATCTATATAAGACCTACATCATATCATCAAAACTTATTTCATCTGTTTCATCTATCAAAAATTCCAAACAAGGCTCTAGACATCTAATCTAGAACTACTCTCTCTTCTAGACTGATGTCATTCACTTTCACTTATGTTGCATGACCACCTCCTACTCGTACATGTGTGGGGACACATTTTTGTAATACATATACATATTAAAATATTATATAGTTTTTCTCCGATAAAACAAGCGTTAGAGTAAACTACCAAGGTTCGATCCGATTGGAATCAAAAACCAAATCCTGAAAATGAGTGTCCCACACATAGTAGAGAGTCCAATGTCACGAAAACTAGTGAAAGGGGTGAGAACATGGTGTAGACTAGTGTAGCTACTCTAGACAACATGCACAATATGTCTAGGGTTTCTCTTCCCTTGATGCACGTCATATCCAAATAGTGCAACGTCCCATACCGCTACACTACAGGGAAAGAACGGCATCTAAGGAATTGCTACTCAACAAGCACTAGTCTAGACCTAGTTCTCCGACATCTAGGTGCTAACCTAGAGGCAAGGTCAGATCTAGTCTCTAAAAGGTGACTAATCTAACCCTAAAGATTTGTTTTAAGTTCATGGCTCTTTAATTTGAGTCGCATAATGAGCAAATGTTAGGCTTTGCTATTGTTCATGCTCTGATACCACCTGTGACGTCCCCAGATTTTCTAAAACTTAATCTGATGTGTGACGTCCAAATTGAAACCTCACCTCAGCGGGAATCCCAATTTAAACATCCCACACTAGGCTAAGAAGAAGAAAATCGAGGGAGTCAGAAGGAAACAATCAGTAGTAGCACATGTACATGAACAATAATAAAACCATACACACATGTTCACCATTCAACATATAATTACAACATGAATTGTTACAACATTTGATATTACATATTGAATAGCAACTACTAAACATATACATGTGCTACAGCTAAATAACAGGATCTTAAGACAATAGGTCCACCTGTACATCAGCTCGCTACACAACTCTCAACTATCCTGGATCTTCAAGAGCATAACCACAACCTAAACAAAAGATTTCATGCGGTACACGTCAGCACAATATTCAAGAATATTGTACTGAGTATGCCTACGTGTATTTTATATACCTCTCATCATATCTTGGCAATAAGATAAAACTAATATACTTGGCAGTAACAAAGAATATAAGAAAAGTGTATACTTGCACAAAGATATCCATTAGCAAAAGAGAACACATATTTTTAATCACATTTCCATCATATATCTCGTACATCTGCTCCTAAGGGATTTGATGTTTTTAGGCCTTATGATCTACTACCAAAGAGTTTGAGATCATTTAACGTGTGATCTACTACCAAAGAGTTTGAGATCTAACACATGTGATCTACTACCAAAGAGTTTGAGATCACTTCAATGCACTGTACTACCAAAGATTTTAGTGCTATCATATGATGCATCTGATATCTTATGTTTCATGTGTTCATAGCCATAAGTATGTAAAATCAAGCAAGATATCATACAAGAACAATCCTTTCATCCAATACCATATGCCAAGTATTTTACTATGCATATAACACAAGCATATTGTATAATAAGCCAAGTAAGAGGTAATGGTGTACCTTCCAAAGAGACATCCTAATCATCATATCCTCATATAAACTATGTCCTTAGTCAAACCTGATTAAGACAAGATCATATACTATCATCAGATTCTCATCGTCTTAACCCTAATTATATCCATTTTAGGGTTAACTTATCTCATTATTATATTCTCATGATTACTTGTATTCTTGCCTTAGATTTATCTTACTGATATCATATTCCAGATTATAGTTCATCAACTGGATATACTCATGTGTCACATTATTATGTGAACATATTTAACATTATGTCACTTTCCTTAACCATATTAGGGTTACATCACATGTATTTAGGGTGCTCTTCATATAACATGAATTTCGTGTATATAACTGATCTCAGATTTATATATTATCTTTCAGTTACAGATATGAGGGTTTTTTTATAAGTCTCATCATTTATTGAGCATGTATGCATTAATTGCATCATCTTTAGTGTTATTAACCTTAATTAGACATATTAATTATATTATGTAATTTCGTATATCAACATGACCATATCAGACATCATATACATTATAAACATTATTATAGAATTACTGACATTTTTCCATAATTTTATATCATCATTTGATATTTATTACTCAAGAAATAAGCATTACACATATTACATGATATCACTGATATTAGTTCCTCAAAATCCTGATATTATACTTTCATTACGCTCTACTCATTTTTCTGAGAATTTTGGTATATTACTTGTATTTTTCTAATGTTCGAGCTAATTATTATGATTTATACAAAATCTGGGATTTTCTGATTGTTTACCTTATTCTGACCAATCAGCATTCGACACGTGGCTCTGCCTGGGCGCTGCTCTTCCAGGCTTGATGCGGCTGGTTCTCCCTGGTTCAGCGTTGACTCGGTCGATTCTCGTTTCCTAGACCTGGTTCAGTCCCTTCTTCTAGTCTGGGACTTCATTCTGGCTCCTGCGCGATAACTGGATTCTCCCCAAACGCAGCGCCGCCACCGCTCGAAGCCCAACGGTACCATTCATCATCTCCTCGATCCATGCCACCATCGTGGCTGGGTCTCCGATACGCGGACAGCTACTAGCTCCTCCTCCTCATGCTCTAAGGATAACCCAACTGCTATCTCAGCGCTCCACCTACACATGCTCATTGTCATTGCAGTGAGGTTCTTCTCCAGCATGCAATCAACCATCCTCCAACACTCCTCATGAAGGACTTCGACTGTGAGCTTTGAACTTTCCCCTTCTATGCCTCCAGCCATTAGCTTCTCTGGTAGAAGCTCCCCCTTCCTCCACCATGTGCTCGCCGGCACCAGCGATGGCTGTGGCTGCTTACTCCATCCTCCTATGTACTGATGAAGACTCCTCGACGTTGCTCCTCCTCCACGTCTAAAATCTTGTTCAGCCTTCTTCAGCTTTTTCTCGAGTCCGACACCTTACTAAACCACCACGGCCCCAGTAAAACCACCATCGCAGGCCATGGAAGTGTCCTCATTCATCTTCTCAGGCATGCCTTCTTTGTTCCTGCTCCTTCTTCGATATCTTTGTTGCTCGCCGTGGTGAGGACCAAAGACCAACAGAGGCTTGATTCTTCACTTGGCATTCACGGTCTCAGGGCCAGATCACACTGCCTCCTCCTCGCTTCTAGACGACATGGTACAGTCCATATCTTGCGAGGACCGGTAGCTGGCGAAGGGGAGAGAGAGAGAGTCTGAGTTACAGGTTCTTTGTCTTGTTCTCCAGAGTAACTGACTTCTATAAAGGGTCGGTGGAGAGTACTCAAAAGGCCATCAGGTTGCTGTGGTTCGGAACCCCTCTCTTCCACGTTCACTGATCGTGCTTGCGTGCACGATCAGTCACTCACCTCGCCTAAACTACATAACCGCAATGTGAGATGCTTGAATTTCATCCGATTCCAACCATCCAAAGAATTAAGAGAGGGCCACGTACTGAATATGTGGCTCCTATGTCTGGGGTACATGACATCAAAGATTATTTGATCTTAGTCTACTATATTGAAACGTTGGTCATTGATTGTTCATATTCTAACATGTATAACTTCTTCGCAAAACATTCAATAATTATGCAACATTGGTCATAGCTTTGTCACCACTCGATATATACACCATGCTATTTTGGTGCCAATATTCAACTATCAACCCGCATCTCAAAAAGGCACATAAAAAAGGGTATACTGACATAATATTATTGTCACATAAAATCTAAACTTATCTAAATCATGTGTAACTCATACTATGCCCAATTGTAATACTTTGATTATCTCTCTTAGGTATTGAAAATCCTTAAAAGTTCACTCCATCACATCCTACACACCTTAAAAGAATTTTTTTCCTCAGAATTAAACCGGAAAACCACTTTGTCACATGAGGCCTTCATCTTCTAGAAAGGATCTAATGTGATCCAATGAGATGGTGAAGAAGCTTGGTGGGACTAAGTTTTTTTTAACAACAAACCTAGTTGTAGAAAATGTGTGGCTCCAACAATCTGAAAAGATTTTCTTCTTAATGAAATTATCAGAGGATGGATAGATCGACCATGATATCTATCTACTTAAAGGAGATGATGAGGTATGATGGCATGGGGTAGAAAATAAGAGGAGAAATATAATGTTGACATGGAAGGACTCGGTGGATGAATTCCATTTGAAATATTTCCCTCCCACTATCCTAACTAACGAAATTGAAGGCTAGATAGCTTTAGATAGGGTAGCATGATAGTTGGTGAGTATGAGGTGTATTATATAAGATTGGTTACTTTTTTCTACAGCTTAAACATGACAACATAGAGAAATGTAGTAGGTTTAAAGTAGCTTTAAGACCAAAAATTAAACACAATATATTAGCTATTCTTAAAAGGAATATAGAAAATCTTAGAGAGTTTGTGAAGGAAGTAAGACATATTGAAGAGTTAGATAATGTTGATAAACATTTTAAGGCAAGAAAAAATTTGGAGATTTTGGTAGAGGATAGAGCATTGGTGGATATAGAGGAGTGGTGGATTCTTTAGAAACATATGATGAGGTCTTGGTTGTTTAAGAAGGCAAGAACCTAGTTCAAGTGATGTTGTATATTCTCATAGTAGGAGAAGATCTATCCATAACAGATAGGATTCACCACCTAGGTGGGAACCCTCATTGAGGATCATAAACATCAATGATAGGACCATAGAGATAGGGCATGACTATATGTGACACTTGTGGTACGGTACACTCTGTTCAGTATCAAGTAACTAAGTTTCAAGGATTTTGTTTATTTGTGGACAAATGGGACATAATAAGAGAGATTGTACTAAGCTTCAGATAATGCCAACACAGAGTTCACATTCTAAGTTTTAAACCTCTCATAGGTAAGCTCTAGATAGAGGAGTAAGTTCTTCAATGACTTTAGGATCTAGAAGGGGAGCACCTAGTAGCAGTGGTGGATAGATAAGAGATTGTGGTAGAGGAAGAGCCACAAGATGTTTCCTCTCTATGACTCACCCAGAAGCAGTAGTTTTGCAAAGAGTTATTACATGTTATATTCTTCTATTTAACAACATTTTAGTTATGAAACATTCTTTTATTTTGATATCAATGGAATAAATCTTTTAACTTTGGATGTATCTTATGAAATATCATTAATAGTATTGTTAGGTGAACCAAGAGTTTTGACAGAAGTATGACCCATATGTATTTTTAGTTTCAATGGGTATACCATATCAATTAATATCATACCATTAAAAATACTAATATTTTTCAAATAATTTTGGGTATGGATTTCCTTGATACATACCATGCCCAATTAGATTGTTGGAAGAAAGAAGTTGTCTTTTAGCAAGGTGACTTTTTCTGTGTCTTCACTAGAGACAAAAAAGTCTTACACACATGCATAGTACCAGCTATTTTAGCTAATAAGATGACGAGCAAAGAGTGTGAGGCATTTTTAGCACATGTTCTAGATGTAAAGGTATAGAAAATAATAGCTAATATAGAGGATGTTCTAGTGGTGTGAGTTCCCAGATATCTTTCCAAACAATTTACCAAGTTTATCTCATGAGAGAAACGTCAACTTTGAGATACAAATTCTACCTCGTAGTCACCCAATAGAACTACCAACCTATAGAATGGTATATGTAGAGTCAAAGGACATGACTTACTAGATAGGGGTTTCATTCAGCCTAGTACATCACATGGGGAGCTCTAGCTACTTTTGTGAAAAAAATGATGGTACTATATGTTTATATATAGACTACATGCAACTGAATAAAATAACCATATCGAACAAATATCCTTTGCAAAGGATTGATGTTCTTTTGTTTCATTTGCATAGAAAAATAGTCTTCTCAAAGATAGATTTCAGTTCAGGTTATCATAATTTGAGAATTAAGGTACTATATGTACCTAAATCAGCCTTTAGAACTAGATGTGGATGTTATGAGTTTGTATACATGTCTCGTGGACTGATAAATACCATGTATCTTTTATGAATATGATATATAGAGTTTTTAGACTATTCTTTATCAGTTTATAGGGTGTTCATAGATGATATTCTTATATATTCAAGAGATGTTGAACAATATGAGCACCATCTGAGAATATCCTTACATTTTGCACACAACATTAGTTATATGCTAAGTTTAGTAAATGTGAGTTTTTGTTGTCTGAAGTTTCCTTTTTAGACATGTCATATCAGAATAACTAGTCACTGTAGACCCTAAGAAAGGGGAATGTGTTCTTTAGTGGGAGAAATTCATAACCCTGAACAAGATCAAAAGTTTTCTATAGTTATTTGGATATTATAAGAGATTTACAAGGAACTTTATTATAATAGTATAACCTCTTACACATTTAATAAGGAAGGGAGCGCCTTTTATTTGGTCTAAAACAGGTGAAAAAAGTTTTCAAACACTAAAGAAGAAGTTAATTAAATCACTTGTTTTGATTTTACCTAAGGCATACACAAGGTATGTTGTTTCTGTTGATGCATCTAGGAGAGGTTTAGGATGTATTCTTATGTATAAAGGAAAGGTGGTGGCCTATGCTTTTGGATACATCAAGAAGATTAAAGAGAATTATCCAACACATGAGGTGGAGCTGGCAGTAGTAGTGCATGCCTTAAAGACATGGCTTCACTATCTCTATGTTGATTCATATCAGGTCTTTATCGACCATAAGAGTCTAAAGAATATTTTCACATAAAAAGATTTCAACATGAGACAATACAGATGGTTAGAGCTTATAAAGGATTATGATGTTACCACTAGTTATCACCCTAGAAAGGCCAATTTTGTGGTAGATTGTAACACATCAAGATTTAGCAATCCTGACTTGAGAAACCCTAATTCCATGAATAGGAGGTTAGTGTGATCAGATCATTAGAATTGTGAAAACAAGGTTAGAGTTGTACCTAGACACAACTGTTTGTACCCTTATGAATATAATATTAATAACTCCCATGTTGGCCCTAGTTGTGCATACATATTATTATGACCGTGTCTTGGACCGATAAACCCTAATGTTATGTTGAATGATACATATGGAACCTAACCTGGAGATCATACATGTTGATGGGGTGTATGATATGTATAATGATAATGTTGAATGAAACCCTGAGGTGTAATCATCTAACTCTAACATGTACATTTTTGGTAACCCATATGATACAATGGTTACTGTAGGTGCTTAATCACATGATTTACCTTAATACACCCAAAAATGATCCAGTAATATCTAGCATGCCTTAATGGTTGAATTGATATCAAATACATGTCATAGAGTCACATTGTACATGAACATGCAACTAGTGATCTAAATGTGATTTATAAAGATAGTGTGTGTAAATTGTGCATAAATTTTGGGATGGGGTCTAATGTGTTTAATATGTGTAAATGGAAAAATAATTGTACTTTTCATGTAATTAGAAATAAGTAGTGTGCTATTATTTGATTAATAATGGATAAAATTGACTTGATGAATAAATTCTTAAAATAAGTTCAATCATGTGAGATAATGATAAAACATTTACATAAATTGACATTTCTCAAAATAAATAAAACCATAATAAATACCAATTGATATAATTAGTTCCAATTGAAGAAAGTTCATAATTTATAACTAATTCTAAACCTTCTGATTTGATTCATTCTCGATAGCCAAGAAATTATAATCTTAGGGTTGTCCTACTGCCAATGATGAAACTAAATTTGTAATAATATATAATAACAAGACTCTAAATCCTAAATTTTGAGGATAATGAAATATATATTAATAGATATTAAGATAATTGACTAAAACTGAAATTGTACTAAAACTCATACAAGATTCCTTGGGTCCTAATTAGCATAGATAGGAATTTTCAACATAATTGCATAATGTTTGAGTTCCTAATTAATCAAAAGAAGTTTTATATAATAGCTTACCCCTTAGTTGTTTTGGAATTTGTTTCAACCACTAGATTTTCTAGATTTTGATGTCACGCTTGATGCCCCGCGTTCACCTACGGTGATTAATCGCACAACTTAGTTGTTATGTGGACTTTGTATTAGTCATTGGATCACATCGTGTGAATCTTGATTTTTCTTCCTCCTTGAGTCTGTGAGCACCTAGAGTCTCCATAGTATTGCCACACTCACCTATTTGTTTTTTTATATCGTTCTCTCTATCCCTCCCACCTTTTTTATAACACTTTGTCTCTTAACCTTCCTTGTGATTTTCTGATCTTAACTATCCTTGCTCGATTGAGTTTCCTCTCCATAGCCTCCCAGTCAACACAAGAATCTTCTAGATCCCCTATTTTTGGGGCCGGTGAGGATCCCAATCATGATTGACCTTCTTCCTCTATAAATTGCCATCCTTTTACCTTCCATGAACCCACAAGAACCCATCTCAATAGCCTCTTGGTCTCAGTTGTAGTGGTGAGTATTGACTCAACTCCCCTTGGACTTTCTGGTGACTTCGAGTTTGTGGCTGATGTTTCAACTGTTCCAAGGTCCAAAAAACATCAAACATCACTCCATTTATCCTTACAAAGCTTTCTACATTTCCAAATTCACATATTCAAGTTTGAAGGTGACTTCCCCCTTTTTGTTTTCTTTCTTCCTTCTACATCTGAGTTGAATTATCAACTTCTGATCTCAGTTTGGCCTTGTTTTCCCTTGGTTTCAAATTGTAGAAAAGTTCCTTGATGCCTTGTATTCCTGAATCTCTCTACAACTCTTATGTTCTTGGTCTTGGGTTTCCCTTCTCATTTTCGAAGCCATGGCAGTGGAGCAAGGTCAAGCTATGGACTACCCCATAGCATCATCTTGGGGTTGTTGGTCTTGTCAAGTTTCAATGAGTTCGATGGGGGTGTTTTTACCATGGTTTTAGGTAGCCTTTCTCACATGATGAACGTGTCTTGAGCTACAATATATCAATCTTTGCACTAAATTATGAGTACACAAACAAAGAATATGACCAATGGACGTGTAATGATGTTGCTCTGGCTTTTATTTAAATTTTTCAGGTATGATCATGGACAATATTTTCCTTTTATATCTACTTTCAATGTCATCTCGAGTGAAACATGACATTGAAATCAGATAAATTTTAGTAAAAAAATGTATCTTGTGAAATTCATAACTAGTTATATTGTTATTAGAAAATATTGTCAAAGTATATTCTAGAATAAGAAAAATAAAAACTATCTAATGATATAATTTTCATCACCTAAATAAACTCATAGTAAAATTCCATATTCTAATATGTATAATATACACTCTAATTAATGGTTTATATACCTAATGTGTTATTCGGTGAAAGTGCATAATCTGGATCTAGGGTTAGGACCCTGCCTTGTTATAGGCATCATTGAGGTATGTTGCATCCCTCTGAGTCTATATTGAGCAATTATTTTATTTTCTCTATCTTTTGACCTAATTTGAAGGATATATGTGAAATCTCCCCTTTGAGATTTATTTAAATTCTTTTAAAACTCTATTGAAATCAAATATATATTGACACTTCATGATTGATATTGCACATTGGAGTCTAAGATTTGTAATCTTGTTCATGTTGTCTCTTGTTGAACCCTAATCGGTGGAATTTCTCAATGTTGTGCTATTTATCCACTGAAACCCTAATTTTCTCGTGATAGATTATATAGTCGGATGTTCCACTTTTAGTTGGACAATATTATATAATTGATACCAAGACTAAACTTCATATACCTCTACATTGCATGCTTGTTGATACAGTAGTGGTATGGTTTTATAATATGCTTTGGTTTTTGGATTATGTGCATTTATGTTTTGGGATGGAGGTCATGTGCCCCATAGTCGGGTTTTGTTCCCACTTATATCTATTTTGGAGTTTGGTCATGTGCCTTTCTCTATCAAGTTTAGGGTTATGTGATCCACCTGCCAATTTTTTATTAAATTTCACTAGTACTATGCTTATCTCACCTACATGTTGATTATTTTATTATTGTTGATGGGTCATGTTCCCTAATTTCTCTATGTATGCCTTTCAGGTATACTTTATTTTAATTCACGGCAAGTACATCTATTAATTATCATCTTATAGGAATATTTTTCTTTCAAATATGCACTAGGATGCTTCTTTTTACTCTTTGTTTATGAACCCTTGTTATATTTAATGTCCTTTTTCCCAATTAATTGCTCAATCACTATTAATATGCATGTACCAACATTTTATGCTAATAACATCCACTTTGTTTTCTCTTGTGGCATATGCTTCCAACCCCTTAGGTAGAGAGCAAGGAGGAGTTGACCAAAGTTGACCTGCACTTATCCAAGAGTAGTTGATCTTTCTTGGGTGGTAGATTGAAGTAGTTGATTTACCCTCTACAACTTATTTCCTATAGCTTTCTTTTATATACACCATTCATGGTGAAGAATGATGATAGACATATATATTGTAGTACATTTTTTTGTCTTCCGCTACTACACTCTATGGTAAATGATACATTACATACTTGAATTATAGTATATCATTCTTTGCAAAAAAATCATTCTTAAATTTGGCATTGGATGGTGTACTATTATTTCATATCGAGTAAATTAGTGGATACCTCTCATGTCCCACTCCTTACAATTATGGTATCAGAGTTAACGTATTTGTTTATCTAACTATTTCAATCTTTGTCTCCCTTAGGTTTTACCTCTCCTATAAGTTCCTAATAGGATCGTCACCCTATAAGAAAACTCACTAGATGAGATGCTATACCCTCGTTCTACCTTTGTTAGGATGACAGAAGGATACAAAATTTGAGGAAGTATTATGATGATTTTTAGTAGGCTAACCCTCTTTAGAATGGCCACCTTGTGCCTTTTCCTCGGGGTATTGGGTGTTGTACCCATGTTTATGTTATGCATCTATGAGATCTAACCTAAGAGTATAATTATGTGATGATGATGGTGAATAAGTGGAGATACCAGAATTAGAACCACATGGTTTGTTAGACTACCCTTAGAATGTAGAGTATGATGTATGGTGATATTGAAGAGTAAGTGTTGAAGTGCTAGATTTTATGCATGGTTATGTTAGACCCACCCTTGTACCTCTAGTATTTTTTTATTTATTAGGTCAAATCTTTTCAAGGTTTGAATTATAGTACTTGATAGAATGTGGATAAGTTGATTTCGATGATGAACCCTATTAAAGAGGTGGAGTCTTATAACATACCAAGATTTGGAAATCCTAACTTGAGAAACCCTAATTCCATGAATAGGAGGTTAGTGTGCTTATATCATTAGAATTGACCAAATAAGGTTAGAGTTATACCTCAACATGCTTGTTTGTATCCTAATGAACATAATATGAGTAACTATCATGTTGGCCCTAATTATGGATACATATGATCATGACCATGTCATGGACTAATAAACCCTATTGTTATGTTGAATGAGATATAACCTAACCTACACATCATACATGTTGATGAGGTGTATGAGATGTAGAATGATAATGTTGATTGAAACCCAAAGGTGTAATCATATATCCCTGACATGTACATGTTTGGTAACCCATATGACACAATGGTGACCTTAGGTGATTCGTCACACAATTTATCATAATACACCCAAAAGTGATCCAATAATATCTTGTATTTTTAAATAAGTGAATTAATCTCAAATACATGTCATACATGTCACATTGTACATTAACATGCAACTAGTGACCTTAATGCAATTTATAAATATTGGGTGTGTATAAACGTACTAAAATGTTGGGATGGTGTCTATTGTGATAAATAAGTGTAATGGAATGATAACTCTACTTTTCAAGTAAATAATAATTAGTAGTGTGATATTTTTTATTAATATTAACATTAATGGACTTATTGAGTAATTGTTTAAAATAAGTAAATTGTGTAAGATAATATCATGAAACTTGGTTTATAGTAATATAATGATATTAGCTCTCTAAATCTTAAATTTGGAGGATAATTTAAATAATATATATTAGTAGATGTATAGATAATTGACTTGAACCCAAGTTGTACTAATAGTCATACAAGATAATCTCAAAAAGATAAATTTAAGGCCAAAATCAAAGTCCTTGGTCCTAATTATCTTAGATAAAAAAAATAACTTAATCGGATAATGTTTGAGTTCCTAATTATCAAAAGAAGTTTACATAATAATATCCCCTTAGTTGTATTGGAATTTGTTTCAAACACTATTTTGATGTTGTGCTTGTTGCCTAATGTTCACCTATGGTCTCTGATCATGTGATATAGTAGTTATGTTGGCTTTTTGTCTGTCGTTGGATCACATCGTGCAGATCTAGACTTTTCTTCCTCCTTGAGTTTGTGAGCACCTAGACTCTCTATAGTCTCGTGAAGTCCACCTCTTCTTTTCTTAATCTTTCTCTTTCTATCCTTCCCTCCTATACTCTGACTCTTCATCTCTTAACATTCCTCAAGATCTTCAGATCTTAATGATTCCTTGATCAATTGGGATTCATCTCCCCAACCTCCCTGTTGACAAAGGAATATCTCGACTCCCTTATTTCAGGTACCTATGAGGATCCTATCCATGATCAACCTTACTCTTCTATAAATAGGCACCCTTTTACCTTGTCTAAACCCATAGGAACCCATCCTAACAACATGTTTGGTCTTGGATGTAGTGGTGAGTACTGACTCAACTCCCACTGAATTTTTGACTGATGTTGAGTTTGTGGGGGATGTTTCGACTGTAGTAAGGTCCAAAGAACATCAAACATCATTCCATTGATCCATTCAATGCTTTATGAACTTCCATATTCATAGATTCAGGTGTGAAGCTGATTTTCCACCTTTTTATTTCCTTCTACCTTCTACATCTGAGTTGGATTACCGAATTTTTAGTCTTGGTTTGGTGTAGTTTTACCTAGGTTTGGCATCATAGTATAAATCCCTAACACCTTGTATTTCATATCCTCGATATAAATCCTCTATTTTTAGTTTTAGTTTTCCCTTCTTATTGGCCAAGCCATTGCGGTGAAGCAAGGTCAGGTTGTGGACTAGCCCAGAGCTTCATCTTGGGGTTTTTGGTTTTGTCGGGTTTCAACGAGTTTGATGAGGTTGTTTTTTCCAAGATTTCAAGTATCCTTGATCACACAATGATCAAGTTTTTAACTACTACAGAATAAGTGTTGTACTAAACTACGGCTACACAAAGGAAGAAGGTGATCGATTCATGTGTTAAGATGTTGCCCTAGCTTTAATTTGAATTCATTATGTGTGATCATGGGAAATATTGTCATTTCACATCTGATTTCAATGCCATCATGTATGGGTTTGATTTGGGGTAAACGCCCATTGATGCCCTATCACAAATCAAAGTTTTGATGTGTGATGTGAGGGCATTTTAGTCTTTTTATATATATTTTAGAATTTTAGTAAAAAATATATCTTGTGAAATTCCTAACTAATTATATGGTTATAGAAAAATTTAGTAAAAATATGCTTTAGAATAAAAAAAGATAAGACCTATCTAATGATGTAGTTTTCATCACCATAATCTACTCAAAATAAAATCAATATTTTAGGATGTATGATATACACTATAATTAATTATTTATGTATCTAATGTGTTATTAGGTGAAAGCACATAATCTAGATTTAGGGTTTGGACCATGACCTATTACACACATCATTGAAGTATGTTGCATCCCTCTAAGTCTATATTCACCAATTGTTCTAATTTCTTTCTCTATTGACCTAATTTGAAGGATATATGTGAAATCTCTCCATTGATATCTATTTAATTTTTATGGACTCTGATATTGAAAACAATTATATATTGATACTTTTCTATTGAAGTTGCACTTTGGAGTAAAATGTGTGTGATCTTGTTCATGCAATCTTTATTTGAACTCTAATTGCTAGAATTGCTCTACACTGTGCTATTTGTGCTCTGAAACACTAATTTGGTCATGACAGATTCAATTATCAGATGTTCTAATTTTAGTTTAACAATATTTATTTAATTGATACCAGGAATAAACTTCACTAGTCTTTACATTGCATGCTTGTTGATTCAGTAGTACTATGGTTTTGTAATCTGATTTGGTTTTTGGTTATGCCTTTTATGTTATGTGATGAAGATCATCTGCCCCATATCCAGGTTTTGTGCCCACTATTTTATATTTTGGAGTTTGGTCTTGTGACTTTCTCCCTCAGGTTTAGGGTTATGTGCTCTAACTGCCATTGTTTTGTTATAGTTCACTAGTACAATGCTTATCTCACGTGCATGTTGATTATTTCATTATTGTTGATGGGTCATGTGCCCTAATTTCTCTATGTATGCCCTTGAGGTATACTTTATTTTAATTCATGGAAAGTATATCTATTTATTATCATCTTATCTGAATATTTTTATTTGATATGCACTTGTATGGTTCTTTTCACTCTTTGTTTAAGAAGCATTGTTATATTTGATGTCATTTTCCGCATATAATTCCTAAATCACTCTTAATATACACATAATAGCATTTTATGTTTACAACATCCACTTTGTATTCTATTGTGGGGTATGCTTCCAACCCCTTAGGTAGATAGCAAGGAGGGGTTGGTTAAAGTTGACCAAGACTTATCTAAGAGTTGTTGATCTTTCTTGGTAGGTAGATTAAAGTAGTTGATTTACCCTTTGTGGCTTATTTCCTATAGTATTTTTTGATGCACACCATGTGTGGTGAAAAAAGATGATAGACATAAATATTACAATTGTTAGATATTTATCTTCTGATGCTACACTTTATGGTGAATGGTACATTACATACTTTATTTATAGTATATCACCTTTCACAAAAAGTCATTCATACTTTATTTATAGTATATCACCTTTCACAAAAAGTCATTCTCAAATATGACATTGGATGGTTTACTATTATTTCATGTTGAATAAGTGAGTGAATCCCCTCTCAGGTCCCACTCCTTACACATATGCTCTAAGTAGGATGTCTACATTACATGTAGAATGTTTTCTATGGCATATGTAAAAATAGAGTTACCAGTCAAAACGATAGAGATGATCTTAGATTTGAGTGTGTCATAACAAAGTAGGTCTAGTTGCGCATATGCATGTTAGACCTACATTCTATGATCGAATGAAAGGACTTCAACAAACTGACAGTGGATTGAAGCAAATCATGCGTCATATTGTAGCATCCCTAGAAATTCTATCTAGAATAAACATGACCAATGATATGAGTTAAAAATTTTAAATTTTGAATGATGTAAGACATTAGAGTTCCCCTTCATATTTTTGGTAATGTAACTCATGGTTAATGATTATTAGTGCTTTAATTGCCCTAGATGCCTAATCATACAAAACATTTAATGCAACTGAAGTGTAAACTCTAAGTTTATGTTTGGTTTCCTCATAGTTGAGTTAGGTAAGATATCGAATTTCATTAGGATTAGATTATCTTAGCTATGAGTTTTTGTATTGGAAAGAAAGGGTGAATATAATGGCATTTGACATATGTAAGTGATTGATAAAATGATTAAACCTATTTCTTATGTTACCACTTGGTCAGCGTGACACACATTAATGATTATCATGATTTGTTTTAGAATTGTTGGATTAGAATTAGGAATAGGAGACTTTGTCTTATTTCTCATGTAACAACCACGTAGATGAGAAACAAACCAAGTTGCTTTCCTTAGGCTCTATCTCCCTCCAACTTCAATAAATATCATTGTTCTCATTACCATCAGAATTAGGGGACAATTCCAAGTCAATAGAGCCCCTGATCAAGCCCTAACAAACACATAGTGAAAGACTCCTAAATCTCACTTTCTCGAGGCTCAAGCGTGAGTTACAGAAAAAGGATCAGACCATTGCAGCGGTACAAGTTGTTCTGAAGAGATCATTCAATCTCTATGAGAGTTATTTGCACTATCAATTTCAATCAAGGCCAGATGAGGAGTTGCTTGGGACTCCACTTTCTCCAAATTCATGAAAAGGATGATCCGTTCTCTCCAACCACCCCATAAGAATTCAACCTCCAATAAGTTTCTATACACCTCATTAACAATTTTTTTATGCCCATTTTCTGTTCCATTTACCCAAACGTTCTACTCTACCCCGATTCCAAGTCTGTGAAGCTCGATCTCCAACCATGTTTCTTGGCCACGATCATGGTGTGAAAATCTTCTTCTTAAACCTTGTAAAATATTGCAAAGCCACATCTACACTCATTTTTCACCTTCCATCAATGTAACATCATTTCAAACTTCAAGATGCAAGGTTATGTTTTCGGTCATGGCGACATTATTTTCGTGTTTTTGTTCAAGTTTTTACACTATATTTTGGTACATTCCTTGAGGTGGCCTTCTCAGGCTTAATGCAGACAGTGATTGGAACATGGACAATGACTATTAGAACCTCTCTTTTGATTAGTATAAATACTAACCATTAAAGAGAAACCCCTAAGTCTAGACCTAAATTAAGAAGCAAACCATCATTTTTGACAAATGTGATTAACACAATATCTAGAAGAAAAAAAAGTATTTTTTTTTGTTTTTGTTTCTCATTAAACCTCATAACCAATTTCACATTATCACAAATATTATTCAATTACATTAGAAACTGAATCAAATTCTTATTACCCATATGCATCTCAATTTTCATCACTTACATGCCAAGAAGTAAATAACTCAACATGCTATTGTAACACCCCCAATTTTCATATCAAATGAGAAGAAGCTCTTTTTTATCTTAGGAGTCTTGCAAACATGATAGGCATTACAATAATGATAGAAAAACCAATATAGAGTGTGTATGAAATACATTTTCATCATATTCTAAAAAAGAAAACTTGGTTACATCAAACCTAATAAGAACTCAATGAAATATGATGTAAAATATTGTACTTCTATCATAAGCTTTGGGGTCGTACAGATGGTTCTCCACCAAGAAAACATCTTAAATTGTATATGTGTTCTCTATCTAGACTGATCTTTTTGAAGATAACCTATGGACATCTCATCCTCAGCCACACACAAATAGAAAAACTATTGTTAGAGTAAGTGGCATTGAATTTCAAAATGATAAACATAAATTTATTATAAATGAAAGTTGAACTAAGATCTAAATGTTGAAAATTTATACTAAATTGATGTGTCTTTTAATTATGTCTTTTAACTAATTTGTGGTCACCATTATACAATTAATCCTCCTGAATTAGTGCTACTACGTCTCTAAGTTGGTACTAAAGTACCTTTGAATTGGAAGACACCAAGGTGTCTCCAAGTTGGTACTATAATACCTCTGAATTGGAGTAAACACTCCTCTACATTGGCAATGCATGCCTCTAAATCATTATGAGACTAACTAAATGAGAACTTATCCTATAATGTCTTATGTGAAGGCTCTAAATTAATTATCTTCAATCTAAACTTACTAAATTATGAATTGGAACTTATCTTATACTAAAAATGAATTTTTTTTTGAAGCCTATAGAGATTAGCTTTTATTCATCCTATTCTCTATAACGGGCCAAATCAGATGGGGTTGAATGTTAACATCCTTCAATAGCCAATCTGGCTTACCAGAGGAGAAACTAAACTGTGTAGAAGAGTACATAGAGTGTTTTGCAAGTATGTATGCCTCATGATTATGCTTCCGGCTGATGAACAAAAGTTGTAGATATGGCAGTGAGAGGAGGGCATGGCAGTACTCTCTTCTTGCATACAATGATGCATGCTATAGGAAGTTGATGGTCGATGATGAGTCAGATAGGATGACAGGGGTCTTCCAGCTTCTATTGATGCAAATCTGCATAGCATGTATGATGCCCTTGATCTCCGCCTCCAGGGCTGATGTAGCATGTCCATATGCACCAGATCCTAGAAGACAGACTTCATTGCTATCAATGGCGTGCACACTGATGCCCATCTTGAGTGTGTCATATTGAAAGGCTGCATCTACAAATACTAGGTGACAATACATCTCAGGATGAGGGGCAGGACGTTCCTCTACGACATAGGTGGGTGTGTTTCCCTTGTTGACGGAGAGGATTGACTTGGTTCTTTCTTGGATGAGAGATACTAGAACAATAGGAGGGAGATGTTTACCTCCATGGAGATGGTCGTTACGTGTGTGCCAAATGGTCCAACACCCGATGCATCGCAACATTGTGGTTTCAGCGGTGTCCTTACTGTGAATGATATGGGTTATCCAATCATCTACATATATTGCAAAGAATGAAGAGTCCATGTTGAGTAGTTGCCATACTGCCAATGTCGTCAGACAGTCCCATAGACAGTGGGTCAGAGTATCCTGCTCTTTCATGCATATGGGGCAGATACTATCATTGACAATGTGACGACGTGCCTTCTCCACGTTAGTGAGTAGGGCGTGATGCTTGAGTAGCCAGATGAAGGTATGTTTCTTTAGTGAGAGCACAAGGGACCAGACCGCCTTCTAGTTGCCAGAGACGATCGGGGTGTGGTGTCCCTTTATCCACATATACGTCGTGCTGGATGAGAGTTCACCTGTGCGGTCCATAGGCCAAGATCATGTGTCTGGCCCAGTGTCTTCACTGGGTATGATGGTATACTCGATCAGGGGCCATGTTGTATGGGGAGATACACCTAGATAAACTGTCAATCCCATGCACCTGAGGGAAGTGACATACATTGCACAATGAGGTCCTAGAGGTCCTCGGGGACAAGGGTGTTGGGGGTAATATCAAGTATTGACTTACCCATCAGCCACTTATCACGCCAAACATTGGTACCAAAACCAAAGTTTACAGTCTTATTTCATATAGCTTTGAGTTTAGGTAGGTGACTTTTGATAAAGGACCATGTCGAGGATCCCAATACATTTGACACTGTCCCACGCCGCATGTAATTGTTCTGCATCACAACCACCCACTGGGATGGAGAGTTATTAAGGAACTGCCATGCATTCTTCATCATTAGCACCACGTTCTGATCTCTAGCGGCCTTGATCCCGAGTCCGCTGAGTGATTTACTTCTGGTCAATTTATCCCACGAGACCAAGGAGGTTTTCTTTTGTTCACGGCCACCGGACCAGATGAAATCATGGATATGTCTATCAATATCATCATAGAGCATCAGGGAGAGCTTCACAGTCTGCATAGTATATGAAGGGATCATTTGTAGTGAGCTTTTTGCTAGGGTGATGCGGCCCGCAAGGGATAGGTGTTGGGATGACCAACTATCCATGTGGCCTCTGATGCATTGCAGAATATGGGAATGTATTTTCTTATTAACCCTATGGTGCAGCACTGGGATGCCCAAGTAACGGACCAAATCGGTCATTTTAGAAATACCCATGCGATGGTAGAATGCACATTGTTCGACTATGGTAGTGTTGGGTGAGAAGAAATAGTAGGATTTCTCCTTTGAGACAACTTGACTAGACATTAATGAGAATCCGTTTAGGACCTTGTTGATAGTAGAGTCCTGAGCAGTAGACACTTCATCCATAAGAAGTAGATCGTCGGTGAACATCACATGGGAGAGTGACGGGCCAGCCTTGGTGACCATGATCGGCTTCCAGGTACCCCGTGCTACCTCCGCTGAGATAGATTGACTAAGGCATTCCATACAAAGCACAAATAGGTATGGGATAATGGGGTCGCCCTACCGGACGCCCTGGGTGGATTTGATGGGTTCCATGGGTGCAGCTTCCCATAGAGTCGAGGTGCTACTGATGGAGATGATCTGCATAATCAGCTTGGATAGACTATCAGTGATACTCATTTTCTTAAGGGTTTCTTCTATGAATGGCCAACTCATCCGGTCAAAAGCCTTGGATAGGTCCAATTTGATAGTAACCCACTTCTTTCTATCGTGCTTGCTTTTCATCAAGTGGACAACTTCTTGCACAAGGATGATGTTGCCATTGATCCGCCGGCCCGGGATGAAGCTCAATTGGTTCAAGGAAACCTAGTCACTGAGGAAGGGCTTTAATCTTTCCACAATAACCTTACAAATAAGCTTGAAATAGTAGTTGTTGAGAGAGATTCGTCGTAGGTCACTGCTGCACTGCGGACTTGCTATCTTAGGAATAAGAACAAGTAGGGAGTCTTTGATGTGTGGGTCGACTGTACTGGTGCTGAAGGCCTCTTGTACCATAGAGATAAAAGATCCCCCCACATGAGACCAATGGCGTTGCACAAATCCATTATGAATATCGTCTGGTCCAGTAGCTTTAGCCGGGGCCATGAGAAATAGGACTCACTTGATCTCATCCTGCATCAGGACCTCGGCTAAGAAAGTGTGCGTTCAGATGTCCCTGAACACACCGACGTACCTACCAATGGTGTTTCTATCTAACGGGATGTGATTCGGCGTGCAGAGAAGTCACTTGAAATAAGCATGCATGTGCTGCTTGATCTTTGTTGGCGAAGTGATCTAGGATCCATCATCATCACAAAGCCTGGATATCTTGTTATGATGCCTTCTTGCTTTTACATATGTGTGAAAGAACTTGTTGTTGCCATCACCATATTGTAGCCAATTGATGTTGGAGTGTTGTTACCCATCTGCCTCCTCCCTTAGGAGAATAGTGCTTAGTTGTTCCTGGAGCATGACACATCGCAATTGGTTTGAAATAGAATGGGATGACTGGGATTGTACCTGACATCTGTCGATTTTGCGTAGGAGGACATCCTTACATTTGTGCTGATTTTTAAGGTGTTTAGCTTCCCACTTGTCATCTGCAATCTTGAAGGTAGGCAGCACCTCCAGAAGAGGTCGTAAGCCATCCCATGTAGGGAGGAGTTCAAACCTGAACTCGGGGGTAATATCCCAACTCATCTTTGTCTTGAAATAGTTTCCTCTCTCCGGTGGGCATTGCCCCGATAGCAAGATAGGGTTGTGGTCACTATGAAGGCAAGGAAGAAAACGGGTGTGCATGCCTCCTTTGAAGGATAGCTAATCTTCATTAGCAACAATTCTATCCAACTTTTCTAGTAGGAAGCCCTTTCTAAATGTGAAACAATGGCCCGAGGATGCCATGTCTTTGAGGCCAACAGTAGTTAGAAAGGAATTGAACTTGAGGCTAAAACATCTGTCAAAACAATGCCCACCACATTTTTTAGAAATGTCAAGCATAGTGTTGAAGTCACCGACAAGAGCCCAAGATTCATTGATGTGGGAAGCAAGATTCGTTAGTCATTGCCATAGTAGATTCCACTTTTGTGGGTTGGGAGTACCATAGACAAATGTGAGTAGCCAGGAGTTGTTGATGCGATAGTGTACATACTGACGATGACTCTATAGTACATCAATAGTACACCTATGATTGTCCTAGAGAATCCAAATACCACCAGAATAGCCAAGCGCTTCAACTCTATGGGAAGAGGTATAACCAAGCCTTTTGATGATGCCATCAGCCTTAATTCCACTACAACGTGGTTCAATAATAATTAGGATTTGGAGTTTGTATCTCCTTTTGTATTCCTTAAGTAAAGTGAGTTTATCCTTGGAACCATCTCCATGGATATTCCAGCAAATAATATTAGTCATTAAGATAACTCAAGGGAAGGATAAGTGAGTAGGTTTGCTCACTGGATGGCAGCAAGTAGGCCTGAATTGGCAGCTACTGTGTCCATGGTCTCATCTGAGCCAAGGTCATTTATGTCAAAATTGACTGCTTTCTTTGCATTGGTGGTGTAGTCAACGTTGCCCACGAGCTATGCAAGATTCCCTTTCTTGCACTCACACCCCAGGCTGACAGTTTGATAGATCACTCTTCTATTACAGAGAATCACCCTACTACCAACACCGTTTACTCCCACTGAGAAACTAGGTTGAGCGGGCGGCTGGATGATGGGGTCACTTTCTTGAAAATAGAACGACTCCGCAATGGCATTGTTGGTTCATCCCTTGCTGACTTCATCATCAATTAGAGTCACCACTATTTTGTCACCACCCGCACAAGTCACGACTGAGGCTGACTTTGGGATAGGTAGTGATTTTCCATTGATTTTGTGCCTCATGCACAAGGTGTTGCTTCCCTGACTTCTTTTGTTTTCGAGATGTCACTATCTCCCAATCTCCTACTTTAGTGCCATTATACTGGACATTAACGGGCGTTGTAGGATGAGGAATAGGGTTTTCAATATTTAACGCTTTGGTGGTCTCCTTCTTTGTCACATTCGTCTGGGTCGATGGCTTATTTCCCACAGATGTTCTTCTTTTTAGCATCTTTGCATGGATCTCAGCCATATATTGTGTCAAGATGGCAAATGATGTACTGGCTAAGGAAGATGGGTCGATGTTAGGAAAGCTTGGGATGAACCTGCAGTCCCCCTCATTATGACCTACCCGACCACACTTCAGACATAAGGTTGGGAGATTTTTATATTCTAGTCTGTATTTCTTACCATTGAGCGGGATGGTTGGCAGCAGTGGCTTCGTTGTGTCCACTACAACTGAAATACAGGCAAACTTCCCCCAATGCCCAGACTGGGTTGTAGTGTCGATCTTGATGGTCCTCCCAATCAGATCGCCAATACTTGAGAGAAGCAGGTTTTGGAAGAAGTAGATCTACAGATCAGGGATCCTAGCCCATACCACAAACTTGTGAGGAATTGGTTCAGAAGGCCTGAAGTCTTTAGACTACGACTGCACTGAGAGATAGTGGTTGAAAATCATCCACGGCCCTCCAGTCAGAGCACGAATGAAGTCATCATTATTAGCCAATTGGATAATATAGTAACCTTTGTCTAGATCTATCGCCCGAAACTCATCTGTGAGTTGACATAGGATTGGGAACTTCTTAATGAGCGCATTGAAATTAATGGTGGTGTCGATGACCTTGATGATAACTGTGAATTTCCATGGCTCCAGTAATGGTGGTAGCATCGCCGGGTTGATGGAGATGGTTGGGATGGTGCCATCTCACACCACGCGGATGTCTGTCGACGTCAACAGGTGGAGGGATACTTGCAAGAGGGTGGTTGGTGCTCTGGTCAAGCACCTGGTCATTATGTCCTTGTAGGACCCGAAGCTTTGTTGATGTGTAGGTGGATCAGGTTGGACCATCTCAGTGTCTTCAAGTGACGCAATGTCTCCGTCGGTGGTGTTCGTAGGTTGACGAGCAGAGTCTTCAAGTGACACAATGTCGTCGGTGGTTGAGTGTACACAGGGGGGTTCCTCGCCTAGAGCCACGACCACCGTCGAGAGTAGAGAACCCTAGAATCATGGGAAGAAGACCAATTTATGTTTTAGTGTTAAGGACTATGTCATTTCAAACTTCAAGATGCAAGGTTATGTTTCTGGTCATGGCGGCGCTATTTTCAAGTTTTTGTTCAAGTTTTACACTGCATTTTGGTACATTCCTTGAGGTGGCCTTCTCAGGCTAAATGGGGACAGTGATTAGCACATGGACAATGATTGTCAGAACATCTCTTTTGATTAGTATAAATACCAACCATTAGAGAGAAAACCCTAAGTCTAGACCTAGATTAAGAAGCAAACCATCATTTTTGACAAATGTGATTAACACAATATCTAGAAGAAAAAACAAGTAATTTTTTTCTTTTCATTGCTCATTAAATCTCATAAACAATTTCACATTATCACAAATATTATTCAATTCCATTAGAAATTGAATCAAATTCTTATTACCCATATGCAGCTCAATTTTCATCACTTACATGCCAAGAAGTAAATAACTCAGCATGCTATTGTAACACCCCCAATTTTCATATCAAATGAGCAGAAGCTCTTTTTTATCTTAGGAGTCTTGCAAACATGATATGCATTACAATAATGATAGAAAAACTAGTATAGAGTGTGTATGAAATAAATTTTCATCATATTCTAAAAAATAAAACTTGGTTACATCAAACCTGACAAGAACTCAATGAAATATGATGTAAAAGATTGTACTTCTATCATAAACTTTGGGATCGTACAGATGGTTCTCCACCAAGCAAACATCTTAAAAATTGTATTTGTGTTCTCTATCTAGACTGATCTTTTTGAAGATAACCTATAGACATCTCATCCTCATCCATGCACAAATAGAAAAACTATTGTTAGATTAAGTAGCATTGAATTTCAAAATGATAGACATTAATTTACTATAAACGAAAGTTGAACTAAGATCTAAATGTTGAAAATTTATACTAAATTGATGTGTCTTTTCATTATGTCTTTTAACTAATTTTTGGTCACCATTATACAAGTAATCCTCCTGAATTAATGTAACTATGTCTCTAAGTTGGTACTAAAGTACCTTTGAATCAGAAGACACCAAGCTGTCCCCAAGTTGGTACTATAGTACCTATGAATTGGAATAAACACTCCTCTGAATTGGCATTGCATGCCTCTAAATCATTATGAGACTAACTAAATGAGAACTTATCCTATAATGTCTTATGTGAAGGCTCTAAATTAATTATCTTAAATCTAAACTTACTAAATTATGAATTGGAACTTATCTTATACTAAAAATGAATATTGATTATTGAACATTGACTTAATTTGGAATCTAAATCTGAATCTATACTCGGAGATTTAAACAAAATCTAAATCTAAATCAAAATGTAGATATTCATATTGTCCATATAAATCATAATTAGAAACTCTAATTTAACTAAATGTCCTAATTAAATTCTGAGATTATATGTATGACTTATGAGTCTAAAGGCTTGAGAAAAATAAATTGAACTGACTATACAAATATTAAGTATCTAAAAGTATCTTAAATATCAAAAATCTAAAATCTAATATTCTGACAACATAACTCCTTTTGAATAATTTTGGTTACTCAAAACATAATTAGATATGTAATAAAACATGAAATACTTAATGCCTAAAAGTAACTTAATCTCTAAGTTACTTTGTAGGAAGGTGTAGGATAAATCACAATAATAATGAAGTTCAATGGACATGGCCCACTTACCATTATTGGGGAAACTCCTAAACAATCTCTAGGTTTGATGAATTCTTAGTTTACTTTAAAGTCTTTGTCAATCCATATCCTTCCTAAAAACAAATTGATTATACATATATAAAAACCTTTCTTAGAAACCCTAGGTTATCTTGATGGACACTATAGGTCTTACTATGCATGTTATGGTTTCCTTTGGTTTCAGGCACATAGTCCCATGCTTTAGTAAATTGCTATATGATCAAAAATCCTTGAAGTAAATCTCATCTTAAAATACCTATATCACTATTCATGTCCTCAATATATTAATTTCCATAATTAAGATCATAACATAGTTTATCCAACATAAAATCCTTATGATAAATGAAGTATCATCTAAATAGTAATCTAGTAGTACATTATTGATTCATACCTCAGTGTAGGTTCTCCTCTTATTTATGTAAATTTTATATCAGTTTTGATACCTCAACTTACCATAATACCCCAAAAGTTAACATCATCATAGTAATTATGTTTCTCAAACTACTAAGATCATACCTTGTACATATGATCTATATCTTAGAATAAGATCAAGAAAACTTATTTCGTATATCACCAATATTTTTTTCACAACTTATACCATATATATCATCATCATACATATATATTTCCATAAGATACTCGACCTAAAAATATATAAATAGCTTTCAATTAGCATTTTTATAAGAGTATTTTCTTAAGTATTCTGAAAAGTACTAGAAAATACCTCTTCAAGAAATTTTGGTCATTATTTCTAAATCTTTCACACATCTAACGATTGTATCTAGTTCTCCCATCTCCACTTCTTTCATTTCCCCATTTTCTTTCCCTCACCAATTAGACCAAGGGGTTCGATTGTTAGTTGGTCTATCTGATCCAAATAACACATACTCATATCTAGCTTCATCTCATCCCCTTGTAACAGGGAAAATATATCATCGTTGCCCCAACTCTGGCAAGTGCACATTCCTCTTTCATTCAACTAGTCCTGACAAAGCTAGTTTCTCCACCTCCATTGGACACAACATTATCCACACATATTAGTATCCATACAACGCATCGCACCCCTTCTAAGGTGCCTATCTTTTAGGTTCGATGAACCAACCACTGCTCAAGCTCTCTAGTCTGGCACACAAGGAACAAAGGACCACCAGTGGAATCAACCTAGGCAGGTCCCTCTTTCTCATACAGGACTTTAGGTTTGACCATACAAGTTCATATGCATCTACTTTATTTCATAGTGGAGGTGTACAAAGGCTTTCCAACAAGTCTTTGAGTCCCTCATTATCAAAGGGCCCACCTAAAACTCTACGACATTGTCTGTCTAGATAACATTCTCAGCAATGATACTATCAACCTTGCTTGGTAGAAAGAAAAGGATAACCTCCAAAACCACCATACATCTTCTTCCTTATTTTCTATCTACTTGGACGCTAAGGATTCTGATCCCAAACTACAACCTACTACTCTATTTTCTCAATTTACAGAGTGTAGCCATGGAGCAGATTTTTGGCAAGATCAAAACCTCCCTTGTATTTATAGGAAGATGAATTTTCTTCTCAAATCCATCCAAAAACTTCTTGTATCTATAGAACTTCTTCCATATCAATATCGACCACCATTGTCTAAGATACCCTCACAAATAGGGAGTCCTTCTTAGCAAGTCTTAAGGAAGTCTTGTCTCTATATCTGGTGAATCTTTATCTAATTTGGTTCAGAATTAATTAAACTTCACTAGCCTCATCTCCATTCTAGTGGGCATGAGGGATCTCCCAACTCTTCGTTAACATATCCTATTAGGATCAAGAGTCCAAGAAAGAATCTTGTTTCTTAAATTGATGTCGTCATTCCTTTGGCAATGATACATTTTTTAACCTAATTGAGAGACGATGCAGAAGTACTTGTTTTCCTTAGTTCTTACCCAACGTGAAGAGAAGAATCAGGGTGTGGATTGGTTACTCGATGGCACATTGTTGAGATATTTCCTCCGCAATACATGAAACACTCCAAAGCTCCTTGTCCTTGCCTCACTAAAAAAACTTTCAAAGATTATCTTAGTCACCTTGAACTCCAAATCATATATAGCGAGTTACTAAAATATTTAGTATTCTGTACACGATCATGTTTGTTGACCACTCAAGTTCCTTAAATGCCTGTAAGAAGCATCCCGAGATTTATCTTTATTGGGATCAGAAAAATATAATTTATAAATAATGTAGGCCTCAATGTGATTGAGTTATGTGAACCATTATAAATGTTTCCTTTTTCATCTCTAGTTCTAGTAGTGTAAATTTGTACAACTTTTCCACTTACAAAAATATTTTATTTTATACTACATCACAATCTCATATAATATTCTCAATCAATGTTTCATAAATACCATTATCATTTTTTCATATATTGTATGAAGATTGGGACGTTACAATACAACCCACCTTTTTGGGAATTTTGTTCTCAAAATTCAGCTAAACTAGATGGGGATACCCACATTAGGGTTTCACATACCTTACATAGACTAACTCTTAACAATTATCATAAAGCCTCATAGGAAGCTTCAAAGTATGACCTTCTCATGGATAACTAACTATGTCTAACAACTATATCAAACTATCATGCACTACGAATATGGAAATTTGTAGGAAAATCTTAAGCATAAACAACTATTCTTTTTTAAGATTAAACTTTATCCTTTTTGTGTGTATCTTTCTCTATAGACATGTACTCTAGTATTCGGGTCTCATGACATGTGGTAAGGTTCTTGGGTCACACAACCTGCACATAGGGCATGGGTTATGTAGCTGAATGGACCTAAACTAAGGGTCTAGGCCTCATGACCTACACTAAGGGCATGGGTACTGTCTCTTGAGTTGGCATGCACTAGGGCTTGGTTATAACTCCATAATCTCATTTCATATAATTAAATATGATCTTGTATGAATATTAATGCATTATAACCTCATAATCTTACCAAGATCTCAGATCTTAGTTCATGGATCTTATCTTGGAAGCATAATCATGACTTAATGCATTTATATCTTATAATCCTAATGTGTATATAACTTCAGATCTTAATCCCTCTAAGAAATCTTATTGACATGTCTTTACTTGATATCTTAGGCACAATCATGATGTAGCCATGAAAGTAAAAAAATCTTACTTGCATGCCTTATCTTAATATTATTCTTAATGACTTCCTTCATCTTATCATGGTTCTCTAAGGTATGTTAACCCAAGGTACTAATAGTCACTAGTCTCTCATGAAACCATTCTTATCTCTAGGAATATTGAATCAAATCTTAGTTAAGGATCTATATCATGTGAAAATCATCTAGAACCCAATATTATACTGATCTTGATCCATAGTATCACTGTAACACCTGGGCCCACTGCCCAAGGCTCTAGTAGAGTTTCAGGAAATGATGATTGGCCCCACAGACCATCACTATCCTTAACTGCGTGCTTTATCCTCACTCATGCGTAAGCCAAGATCAACTTCCCAATTGGTCACCCATCCTAGTACTACTCCAAGATGAGTAGGCTTAACTATGGAATTCTTAAGTGATGGGCTCCCAGAAAAGGAGGTGCATCTTGGTGATATGGGTAGACCAATCATTCCTTATAAGATAATTTTATCTAAGGCTTCAAATCTTGGGACATTATAATCTCCCCCACTTAGACTCTTGATGTCTTTGTCAAGGCTCAACTATATGGCCTCATAATATTGCCCCATTTCAGTGCAAACCCAGAATGGCTCATGGACACCCAACTTCCAATCATAGAATACCAGCACAAGGGTGGCTACATCATGATTGGGGTGGATCATGGGAGTAGTATTTGCCATTAGCTGAGTTTGCCTATTATAATATCTACCACGTTAGTATCAGGATGCCTCCATACGAAGCATTATACGGGAGGTTGTGTTGGTCGCCACTTCACTAGGATAAGGTTGGTGCGAGGACCTTGTTGAGGTCAGAAGAAATTCAGGTTTATGCTGACAAAGTTGCTTTGATCAGACAGAGGCTGAAGAAAGAACAGGATCAATAGAAGTCATATGCATATGCAAAGCAAACTGATTTACATTTCACTATAGGTGAACATGTGTTCCTGAAGATCTGGCCCCTCTAAGCAATAGCTAATAATAGAGGAAAATTGAAGTCCCTGATACGTGGGTTTGTTTGAAGTTCTTGAACGGATTGGTGAAGATGCATACCATGTAGCCTTACCCCCACACTATAGCATGATGCATGATGTGTTCCATGTGACCAATCTGAAGTGATATGTGAAGGATCCAAGCCATGTGTTGAGCATTGAACCTATTGAGCTCCAGGGGAGCCTGACATATCCCTAGTCACCTGTGAGAGTATTGGATACTAAGGTGAAAGAACTCAGAAACAAAAAGATAGAGATGGTAAAGGTTCTCTAGAAGCACCATGGAGAGGATGAGGCCATATGGGAGTTGAAGACGGACATGGAAAAATCATATCCTGAATTGTTTATATGATTAGCTAAATTTTAAGGAAAAAATTCTTATAAGTGGGGAAGGATGTTATAACCCCACTTTTGGTTGTATTTTTATGTAATTATTAAATAAAAAGGAGTTGCTTGACAATTTGTGTGCATTGTTTTACAATTTGGGTTTGTTTGTGAAATTGTCTTGAATTATGAATTTCATGCTTTTCCTATTTTAATAAGTCAATGGATGGATAAGGAACAAAAGAAAAATCCATAATAAAGGAAAAGGCAAGAAGGAAATAAGTAACTTATGTTTTATTTAAGGAAAATATAGAATTCTCTAGAAGGTGGCATAGTTGGCCACAATAGGATGGTTTTAGTATCACTTGCCTTCTAATATCTAGGAAATTCCAAATTAAGAGAATAGAAAATGAAGAAAGAGGAAATATGAGTTTTAATGCAATACATATGTTTTTTTGGTGCATGACTTTCATATGAAGAAAAGAGATATTCTTTTCGATTTGTAATCCCAAATTGTGGTTAATGGTATATTTCGTCATCAAGAACCTTCCCATGAAATTTGGGGTTAAAAAGCCTAATGGGTTGGGAGATATGGATTTTACAAAAATCCATAAAGTGTGTGTATAAGTTGGAAATGTATTAAATGTCACTTTTTTTAATCGAAAGAGGAATTTTATTCAGGGCGCATGCTTTGTGGACCGTTAATCCAAAGATCCAATGGTGGGTGCTTGTCTCCTACCTACAACCACATAAGGAAAGTGGGGACAGGAAACCTTCACTCCCGATTCTTTTTTTCTCCATGGCTAATGCATGTGCGAGATTGGAAACTTGCCCAACACTTCCGCAGTAAGAAATCGATTTGATTGATCCTAGATTTGTAGAGGTTTTGGAAGCCCTAGAAGCTTTTCCCTAAATGGTCATGGAGGAAGAACCTACTGAGGGATCCCACCTATAAAAGGGGGGACTAGAAACCCTCTACGTAGCAGCAAATACTTCCACAAGATTGCTTGTGGCTCTGCGAACCCAACCATGCTCTCAATTTCACCCCAGACCTTGTTCTCGGCCTCCCTCGTTCACCTTGAACCTCTCTAGAAAGCATTTGCTCATCCCGATTTCTCTAACCTCTCTGCAACTAATTACCACCATGACTAGGTTCATGGAGGTGTGACAGTGCTTCATGCACTTTCACCTGCCGTTTAGAGGCCCTGAAGCCCCAAGTCAACCTCGGGGTTGACTTGCCTAGACTGTGGCTCGCGAGGAGAAGGCAGGAAGAGGTTGAAAATAATCAATCATGAAAAGACAACCTTTCCCTTGATTGGCTTCATAGAAGGTGAAGTCCTTTTGTTCTTTCGCATTTCAAAATTGCTTGTTTTGCGGCGAGGGCGGGCTGCCTACATGGCGGCCTGCGATTGGTCAAAAGACGATTTATTTTGTTAAAATCATAATAAATTTTAGGATTACCCAAAAATAGAAAATAATATGTGTATCTTGATCAGAAAATATGATCTACATGGTAAAAATATAATCTTGGTCAGTATCTACTTCTAATTTGAAAGATGTGCAAATTTGATGCTTTTAATACTTTAATGAGACCAAAACCCTAATTTGTGAATATTAATGAACGTAATAGACTTAGTCGATGTTTCTAATCAAAGTTTGATCTTTTATGAATGGAAGGATAACCTTGGACTCATATGAATATTAAAATCTAAGTTTTGTAGAATTAGGGTTTCTTTATGCATAAAAGGGTATTAAATGATGGAATTAGGGTTTGTCAACCCAATAAACATAAATTTGTCGGGTATTCATTTTTTCACCTCTCTAACCCTAATTTGGCTTGAAAAGGATAAAATTGGGAATTTTGCATAGAAGATACCTTTTCTAGTGCAATTATGTATATGGAGTCTAAAAGTAGGGTTTATGAATTTAGGAAGTCAAAAAGGGAAATAACTAGAGAAAAAGAGTAACATGGATAAAGACATAGGAAAGTGGACATAAAAACCTATCTTGAGAATCAAGTCAGTCCTTTGATGGGATTTAGAGTCATATAGTAACACATGGGTGTATGCATTGAATTTCAGGTTGACTTGCTTGATTGTGTGATTTAGTCTACCAATCCTGTTTGGACTACAAATTCTCCTGAGATAGGTATGTGGTTGCACTTAAGATCCGATATAGTTTCACATAGTTTCTCGAATGTTTCTCTATCATGGTTGAAATTATATGCTTGAATTTTTATTTCATTCCATGCCAACTCTAAAGTGACTATGATTATCACATTATATATGAACATGACTAGTCCAAGTCTAGGCCACCTCTGGATCTATGAAAAGGTCATCCGCCTGGATAGAGGAAGGCATGTTTTGGTACCATCTTGGATAGGCTATACGTGAGAGGTCACCCGCCTGGATAGTGGGAGACATGAGAGGTCACCTGCCTGGATAGGGGGAGACATGAGAAGTCACCTGCTTGGATAGGGGGAGACATGATGAAGTCATCTGCCTGGATTGGGGAGGACAATGAATACTACAGTATAAGGCCCTGAAGGGATACGATAGAGGTGGTGAAACCTAGATTGGGTAGCCATGGTAAAAGTTGCTAATTTGGTTTGGTAAGACATTAAGTGAAGAATTATGTTGTTAACATAATATGTGAAATTGTGTTTTTCCCCCATATACCGGTATGACTTGTCATACTGACCAATGTTTTGATTGTCAGTGTTTTAGGATACTCTTACTGGAAATTGGATATTCAAAGAAGAAGGCATTAAAGAAAAATAAATGAAGTAAGCCATGGAGGATATAGTTAGATAGTCTAATACTCGGTAAAACCTAGAACCGTTTTTTCATAAACTTCAAAAAAGAATTTTTTATTATCCTGCAACAAGTTTAGTAGTTTAGTAAAATTTATTAATTATTTCTGATTATGAGAAAAATTATTTTGATCTTGTTTAACGGCTCTAGTTTCCTAGCCTTCCTTAATCGAGGGTTGTTAGGGGATGGGGTCATTACAATCATATATTTTTGTATCACCATATGCTTAAAGAATGGTCATGTATGCCCTTAAAGACTTTTAGTCGGATCTAGAAATCATAATACCTTAAGCTTAAACTCAGGTAATGAATTCTATTTTCCTCAAGTATTTTCCTTAAAAACCATCATGATTTGAATTGTGTTTGTAGGTCCTCTTTAGGATGAAGGTCCTAAGGACATCAAGAGTTCTCTAATTCTCATCTAGTATAGCAAGAAAAAGACTTCATCTACCTCCCATCATTATTGCACTAAAAACAAAGGGATTAGTTCTATCAATTTATTATGTATGATGTAACCTTTAGCATTTCTAGATTTGTATTATCTGATGAGATTGTCAGCATTGTGTATAACCTTACCATGATATGCTTGTAATTTTAAATGACATAAATTGTAATAATAGATTCTTTCCTCAATATTTAGGGCAATAATAATTTCATATTATAACCATGATAGATGTACGGTATGTTCTTCAAATTAAACACTTGTTGACTTAGTGCATACTCACATCACATCTGGAACACACAAAAAATTGTCATTAAAATACTACTGACACAACATCTAATTATGGTATATAACGATGTCTCTAATTACTTATAATGTCATTAGGTTCAAGTAACTATATGTCTTTGGTGCTTAGAATTAATTATGTCTTGTGGTGCCTTTTGATATTTAGTGGCCACATATACACCTAAAGAAATAACATATCTTATAATATTTATCTCAACACCTCACTGGTGCACATGTCCCATACCACATGCACTTGAAAGGGTGATACAAGCATCGTGAGGAATTTAAATGTTCATAGCATTCCCTCCACACTTCCATATGACATGTGTTCCAAACCACACACCATTGGGGATATAGAGATCATGCTATATGCATGGTTTTTTCTTAATGTTGACATGTAACCAACTGTTACAACCTCACCTTTCAGTAACCCCCAATTAAGGGAGACAAAGAGGTTGAAGCCGCACCCATTATTCCAGGATCAAAGGTTCGACATATAACCATAAACAATTATTAAATTCTAACAGACATACTGAAAATGGTAATAAAATTTTTCTTTGCATACCTTGAAAAGTTGGGAACAGACTAACTTCTAACCTCAGCTGAACTATTCTATCTAATTCCTCCTTGTTCTTTAATTCTTGAATTCACAAGGTGTCGCTTTACTGTTTGTACTTTTCATTGTACCTAAAATGCCGACAAACAAAACGTCGGTCAGCCGAAGCTGGTATGTGGAGGAAACAAATAATGTCCAACTATGTTAACAATATAATCATTCAATTAATCATTTAACAACCAAGATTACATTTTAAGCCATACAACTCAATCCATACATATTCTCGAACTCTGGGTTGTCCCTGCAGTGGACATGAATATCACCTCTCTTTTAGGTAATAGAGTCGCATGGCACTATCCGAAGATAGCCCAATATCTAACTCATTATGACTTGATGGTCCTACCTCCATGGTAGCCATGTACTAAGTCAACCATAGACCTGATGGACCTACCCAATAGGTAGCCATGTACTAGGTCATCCATAGACCTGATGGACCTACCCAATAGGTAGCCATGTACTAGGCCTTTCTCTAACCTGATGGACCTACCCATAGGCAGCCATGTACTAGGTTAGCTATTATGCCACAGAGAGAACCAGGATCTGAGTTTATAGGCATATACTTTAAGTGATAGTCATAGTCACTTTATAATTGCAATATGAACATCCAAACAGATTAGTTGCATTCAATGCGATTAAACGTCCAAGAAACCATCGGGAAACATAATCGGTTAATCATAAGTAACCACATACCTGTTCAGAGCAACTTGAAGTCCAAATATTTAATACTCAGGAACAATCAATCAAGCAATCATCAATATCCTGAAATTAATGCATAACATCCAAGTGTCATTGTTTTATCCCAAACCTCCCCAAGATCTACTTGGATTCCACTTTAAGATTTCTAGGTCATCCTTTACGGTTTTAGCCTTCATTATGCATTTATTACTATTAATGTTTGTTTAGTCCACAAACCCTAATTTCAACATCATAGATACCATTAAAAGTCAATTAAGTCCAAAATGTCTCTTTTACACTAAAACTACTATCTTTATCATTTTAAGTCATTTCAAAATCATTCATGTTCAGGTTTCTTTGAATTGACAACTCAACAAAGAATTATAGTTCGATTCTCCAGGAACCCTAATTACTACAATTCTCATCGTTTATGTCAGTAAACCCTAATGTATCATTAATTCCACTTTCTACACTAGGAACCCCAAAATATCCACATTAATGATCTTTTATACTCAAATTGGATTTATAACAACATAACATTGTCTTATTCATGGATTTGCACAATTAAAATCATTAAAAGACATATCCTCCTAAATTAGGGTTTCTAAGCCCATTAATGCAAACTTAGGTATATGAAACCCTAATTTAAGCCAATTATTTACAATTATCATCCTTTTATTATCAACAGGTTAATATTCGTTCTAAACATTCAGAGAACATCACTATATTCAACTATCATCAATTCCAAGGGTTTTTCACTAATTAAACCAGTAAATATGATAACTTTATACACTTTTCAAATATCGAGCATATAAACTCTAAATTAGACATATTATGGGAAAAACTCTTCCTTTTTGAACATAATGTACCTTTTTACATTTAACAGGTTAACATCAACTCTAATGATCCATTAAACCCTATTAAACACATTAATCATATCAAAAATAGGGTTCCTTAAGAATTAAAGCATTAAAGATGATTACTTCCATTACTTTTCGGATTGCAATAAGAATCAGGCTTCAAACATAATTTATTTGGGTTCCTCTCATTGTGAGGATCAATTTTCATATATTAAGTTCCTTCATCCGAGCTATGGTTCATTAGTTACGAATTTTGCAAGAAAAACACTTACTTGGCCAATAGCATGCTGACACGTCAGCATAGCCATGCAACGCGCCCCTTTGGGAAATATAACCAAATTACCGCGCTACCCTCCACTTAACGTGAGCGGCCCTTGTTAAACTGGGGGTATAACCGTCCAATGTTGTTTTGGGCTTCTTCTACCTCGTGAGCGGAGCAGGCCGTCGCCCTAGCTGCGCCCTGCAGCCTCCGCGGCCCTCCTCCCTCTTCCTCGAGGCTCGCACCATGATAGCCTCTCTTCTCTGCCTCTGCCCCTTGCTCCGACAACCTCCGCAACATCTGGGCGCCTCCCAGCTCGCAATCTAGGCGTTCGGTTTGGACAGGGCAGATGTGCAACCTGCAGCCATGGCTCCGACCTTCTGCAGGCTCGCCACAGCGTTTACGGTCATGGAGACGATGGCAGAGCCCTCCTTGGCATCGTATCACTTCGCTCATCCACCCAGGTGACTCCACGGATCTCTGTTTCTCTAGGGAAAGCACTACTCATGGATTATGGTTTTTCTTTCTAAGGAAGAGAGGAGGAAGAAAGGGATACATGGAACTCTTTCCAACTCGTCCCTGGGATCTGCCCCTTATGTAGGGGTGAGAAACGAAGCCCTAGGTTGGCTTGTCCTCGATTCAAAGAATCCTTTTACAAACATGAAAGCAAAACCTACCATGAGAAGAACCTTCTCTCTCTTCTTTATCTTTTTCACATTCCTTTTTCTTTAAGTATTAGGAATTCGAAATTCCTCTCCTTCTCTCTCTCTATTTGTCTTTTAATCTATTGGCCACGAATATATATATATATATTCTTAGGAAAATACTTCCTTTTATCAAAACTACATAAATAATGGATTATGTATTCCCATTACCTCTTTATTTTATAATTATGGTATTTTCTCTCCCTTTTCCTTTATTGGGGCTCCTTGGCACCCAAGAAACCTTATTATTTCGGAATTCTTTTTATTGGATACTTATTATCCTTCCAGATGCATCTAAATGCATCATTTCACATTATCTTGTTTATTTCTTATTAAAATAATTCCTTTTGGGGATTTCTCATTATTTCTCTTTTATTTTCCTCATTGCTATTCCTTTTATTATTAGGAATTTCATGGATATGAAATTTCCCCAAGAAATCTCTTTTATGCCTCTTTCCTCTCATTTTCCACTTTTATCATCATTTTCAATTTATTTCTAAATAAAGAAATACTTAATTAAACTTTTCTTTTCTTATTGCTCTCTTTTTGGAACCTTGGACTCCTTGGTACCCAAGGAACCCAAGAGGCATGAAATCCTCTTTAGATCTGCCTTCTAGAGGTTTCTACATATTTCTTTTCTTCAATTATCCATTTACTCAATGAATTTTCTTGTTATTCGGGCCCAATAGCCAATAAAGCCCACAATACAAACATCAAGGCTATTGTTAACAAAAATCCAGAAAATTGAACCAAATCATATCTTTATTTGTTCAATTTTCTTTCATATGAGAAATTACATTTCTCACCAATGAACTCAAAAATTGGGGTTGTAACACCAACCCTAAGACCTCTAGCTCAAACTCTACTATCTTTGTCTAATTTGTTCTATATCAAAAGTCACTAACAATCAACCTATCTATATATTCTATTTTCTCTAGGATCTAGTGGTGGTCTAGGCTAATAATTTGAGAATTCGCCTGATGGACATCTACACTATTTCTCTAATATCATATTATAAAACCCAATTTTCATGGCACATGAGAGAAAGCTAATTTTTTTACTTGGGAGTGTCACAAACATGATATGCATTACAATAATGATAGAAAAGAACCATTAAAGACTATGTCTAAAATAAATTATCATCCCATTCTCAGAAAAGAAACGTGGGTACATCAAACTTGATAACAAATCAATGACATATGATGTAAAAGATTCTACTTCTAACATAAGTTTTGGGATCATGCAGATGGCGCCCCCAAGAAAACCTCTTAAAAGTTATATATGTGTTCTCTATCTTGAATAATCTTATCCCAGGTTTGCAAGCATAAACTAAACTCTTGGTGATTCACTTGAATATCAAATGTTCTATTCTTTTTATTCATTTGAAGCTTAGTAATTGCATACATCTCATCCCCAACCATGTAGAAATAGACAAACTACTATTAGAGTAAGTGGCATTGGATTTCTAATATGATAAACATAAATTTACTTTAACTAAAAGTTGATGAAGATCTGAATGTTGTAAACTTATACTAAATCAATGTGTCTTTTAGTTATTTCTTTTATCTGACTTTTGGCCCCCATTATATGATATGTCCTCCAAAATTGGTGTAAATATGCCTCTAAGTTGATACAAAATACCTCTAAATTATCATTGCATGCCTCTTAATGACATTGATGTGTCTCCAAATTGGTACCAAAGTACCTCTAAAATGGAGTAAACACTCCTCATAATTGGCATTGCATGCATCTAGATCATCCCAGGACTGACTGAATGACGACTTATCCTATAATGTCTTATGTGAAGGTTCTGACTTAATTATCTTAAATGTAAACTTATAAAATTCTAAATCTAAACTTATCTTAAATTACAATTGAATATTGATAACTAAACATTGATTGAGTTGTGATTCTAAATCTAAATTTCTACTCTTAGATCATAAATGGAATCAAAATTTGATTTAAAATTTGATATTCTTATTATCCAAATAAATCCTAGTCTGAAACTTTGATTTAATTGGATGCCTTAATTAAATTCTAAGCTTAGATATATGACTTTTGAGTTTCAAGGATTGAGGAAAATAAATTGAACTGAAGATACAAACACTAATTAACTAAAAGTATCTAAAATATGATAAAAAACTAAAATGTAATATTCTCACAACATAACTCCATCTTAATAAATTCTAATTATCCAAAACATCATTAGATATGTAATAAACATGAATTACTAAATTCCTAAAAGTAAGTTAATCTCTAAGTTACCTTGTAGGAGGTGTATGAGGAATCATTATAATAATGAAGTTCAATGGACATGACCCACTTACCGTTACTGGAGAAACTCCTAAACACTCTATGATGTTGATGAAATCTTAGTATACTTTCAAGTCTTTATCAATCCATAGCCTTCTTGAAAATAAATTTGACAATATATATCAAAACCTCGTCTAGAAACCCTAGGTTATCTTGATATACACTACAGGTCTTACTATGCATGTTAGGCTCTCCTTAGGGGTCATACACATAGTCACATACTTTAGTAAATTGCTATATGGTCTTGAATCCTAGAAGTAAATCTCATCTTAAAATATATATCACTATTCATGTCCTCAATATCATAATCTCCATAATTAAGATCATAAAAGAGTTTATCCAATATAAAATTCTTATGATACATGAAGTATCGTCTAAACTCAAATCCAATAGTACATTATTGATTCATACCTCAAAGTGGGATTTCCTCTAATTTAACTAAATTTTATATTAGTGTTGGTTACCTCAGATTACCATAATACCCTTAAAGTTAAAATCATCATAATAAATTCTATGTCTCTAACTACTAAGATCAAACCTTGTACATATGATCTATTTCTTAACATAAGATCAAGAAAATTTATTTCATGATACTCCAATATGTCTATCACAATGTACACCATATTTATCATCATCATACATATATGTCTCCATAAGATATTCAACCTAAAAACATCTAAATAGTTTTAAAATAGCATTTTCATAAGAGTCTTCTTCAGTACCTTTCCAACAATACCTTACTTGTCCTAATAGGATATTTGTGTGAAAGGTACAAAAAGTACAAAAAATACCTCTTCCAGCTATTTTGGTCATTGATTTTTGGATCTCTCACACATTTAACGGTTGTATCTAGTTCACCTTTCTCCACTTTTTTCCTTTTCCCATTTTCTTTCACACAAAAATTAGATTGAGGATACTGGTTGTTAGTAGTGTTGTTTAACCTGACTAACACATACTTGTATCTTGCTTCATCTCATCCCCTTACAATAGGGAACAAGAATCATCATCACCCTGACTCAACAAGTGCATGCCGCTCTTTCAGCCAACTAGTCCTAATAAAGCTAGACCGTCCACCACAATTGGACACACTAGTATCCACACGTAATAGTATCCACACAGTGCACCACGCCCCTTCAAAGGTGCTTTGTTTTGTGGTCTGATGAACCTGCCACGGCTCATACTCTCTAGTCTGGCCGAAAAGGAACAGGTAACTGCCACTAGAACCAATCCGGACGAGTCCCTCTTTCCCTTACATGACTTCAGGATTGACCATGCAGGTCCCTATGCATATACTCTATTTCAGATTGGTGACGTGCACAGGCTTTCGGACAAGACTACGAGTCCCTCATTGTTAAAGGGCCCGCCTAAAACTGCATGATGGATTTTGACCTGATATCTTTTTTAGTAGTGACATTGTCAACCTTACTTTGTAGAAAGGAAAGGATAACCTCCAAAACCACCATCAATCTTCTTCCTTGTTTATCTATCTACTTGGACTCCAGGGATTCAGATCCCAGACTATAGCCTGCTACTCTATTTTCTTAGGTTACAGAGTGTTGCCATGGTGCAGCTTTTTGGCAAGATCAGAACCTCTCTTATATTTATAGGAAGACTGGTCTTTTTTTCAAATCTAGCCAAAATCTTCATGTCTCTTTATAACTTCTTCCATATGGATATCGGACACCATTGTCTAAGATACCCTCACAAATAGGGAGTCCTTCTTAGAAAGTCTTAATGAAACCTCATATTTGCATCTAGTGAATCTCCATTTGACTTGGTTCAGAATGGATTAAAATTCACAAGCCTCATCACCATTCTGGTGGCATGAGGGATCTTCCTGGCTCCTTTTTAACATATCCTATTAGGATCAAGAGTCTAGGAAATAATCTTGGTTCTTAAATTGATGTCTACACTTTTAAATCGAGACAAGGGTCAGAGGCAAAAGTACTTGTTTGCCTTGATTTGTAGCCAATACAAAGAGAAGAATTAGGGTACGGATTGATTACTCAATGATACATACATAGTTGCATGTTGTTGATATATTTCCTCCACAATACAAGTAACACGCTGAACCTCTTTGTCCTTGCCTCACCAAATTTTTTCAAAGATTCTCTAATTCACCATGAACTCCAAATCATATATAGAGAGTTACTAAAATATTTAGTTTCTATACATGACCATGTTTGTTGGCCGTAAAAGTTCCTTAAATGCTTGTAAGAAGCATCTTGGCATTAATCTTTATTGAAATCACAAAAAGATAATTTACAAGTGACGTAGTACTCAGTGCGATTGAGTTGTCTAAAACATTATAAATGTTTCCTTTTTTATCTCTAGTTCCAATAGTGTAAATCTATACAACTTTAACACTTACAAAATATTTTGTTTTAGATGACATCACAATAAAATATAATATTCTTAATCAATGTTTCATCAATACCATTATCATTTTCACATATAGTTTATTAATATTGGGATGTTAAACTACCCATCTCGGGAAAGAGAGAATACATGGACATTCTATTCCATCTAGATTCTTCTTCTATTTACATCTTCTTTCTCACAACCAATCTGATGGAGAGCATTATACCTAAAAACATTTGAAATAGCCACATGAGATTCATATAGACCCCCAAAGAGTAGATACCACCCACTCAGGCTGAGTACATGCATTAGCATCAGATTAAGTATAATTAACTCAAAGGAACATACAGATATTGAAAATCTGAGGAGATAGTTCTACCATATAGTCAAATCTAGTTTATGATAATAATCTAATCTTCCAGATAAGGCAATCACTTAAAATGAGTCCAACTTTAAAATATCTTAAAGAGCATATCTATAAACAAATCAGTAGAGGCTACTTAATTCGGAATGATAATCCTTTAGTATGATTAACAATTCAATATATAAACATTTAGAATCAATGCATGACAGTAACATCATCTTTGTGACACCCCCACCAACCAGACCCAAAACACACCCTATAGTCCTAAAGTTGAAGTATACATAAGACATGTTTACCAAATAATACTATTCAAATGACAAGTAAATCTAAATTGTATTCAAAGTGGATATAAAATCCCAACATCAATTGCATGTCACCATTTAAGATCAGATTTCAAACAAAACAATTAAGGATATATAAATAGATCACCTTTATAAAATGATGATTAGTTTCCAAAACAATAAGCATATGCAAAAATAGTAGATCTATCATCTAGAAGATTATGGCATGTAACAACATCAAATCATGCTATACATGGCTTGTCATCTTTTATTCATTTTCTTTCAAACTAGTTGGCGTGTACCTCACCAAATAAAATTCACCACACTTGATTCTCATGTTAATGACTCACCTTTATTATATTAGGGTTTATTTGTCCACCCTTAGATATCAAAAACTGAACCTAGTCCACCGTAGGGTTTCCTAAAAGTTCTCACGTCCTCATCTCAGGTACATGAGATAAGAACCAACAAAACAATATATAACATATACCACATATTTCAAAATTTTCATTTCATCAGATTCTACTACTCATGGACATACACTTTCACAGTAAAGGATTTAGGACCAGATCCACACTAGATGACTCACTCCTAAATCATGGAGGTCTAACCTTTAAAGTCTTGATCCACACTCTGGAAATCCTTCTCATAATACTCTTCTTATTATAGGGATGTCTGTTTCATTTCCCCAGTGTGGCAATCGAGGGAAACATGTGGTGTTTACAGAACCTAACTAGATGACATAATTGCACATATTATTAATCTTTTTTACTCATCTTAAAGAATATCAAATCATCATTTATTATATGAGTATATTCTCCTATAGCTAGAATGACACAAACTATATTAGGCTTATCAAGAAAGACAATGACTAAAACATGAAGCACAACAATCTAAAATTTTTAATGCACATGATTTTTTTCCATTTTCACATCATCTCATAGAAGTCAACATTTGTGGGCTTTTAGCCTGAGACATTATCCTATTATCCAACATTTACCTCATTAGGGTTTGTCAAATGTAATCATATTATGTTAGATTCAATCACAACATATTTCTTATCAGTTCATTCTATATCACAATTCTCAACAAATATTCACAAAGACATTAAAACTAGTAATTCTATAGGCATATAGACATCTTGTGTCATTCATCATACTTAGAACAGGTTCATCATGCAACATATACTTATTCTGTTTATTTCTATTCATATAAAATAAATCTCAAAGCATGAATGTGCATAACACACTTAATACTCCTATTTTACTATTTACCACTATTCAGTTAGTGCTATTATTCAACACATACGCATCTCATTAAAAATTCAATAGAAAGGCCATTCTCAAAAAACAAGTATCCTAACATACAATTACAATCAAACAGCACATTCTTATAAATCGATTCATATCCTTGAACCTCATCTTGTAATTTAATTAAATTATACTCATATGCATTCCTTAATCCCTCATTTGAGATCATTATTTTAGGGTTAGGGTTAGGTTATTAGATCGATCTACTAATTTTCATCATTTTCCCTTCATTTCATATTCATTAGTGTGAACGTCTTTAATTTCATGTTCACTACTACTATTGGAACAAATCCTTCTAATACTGAATATATAAAGTTCTCTCGCATTGAAATTCTTCATAATCTGATTTTAATATATTTCATTTTATTTAGGTCAAAACATATGTAATTAAAATATATGAACTATATATATCATCATACACATCTCATTAATTTCATTTTTAACTTGTCATCACCATTTGGTCATTGTTATCCATCTCCTTTCTTGTAATTCGTTGAGTGTACCATGGCAATAACTACCAATGGCATGCTTGTAATTAACAAGGATTACTTTGTCCCTTATAATACTACTCACTTTTTCCTAAATAATGGATTAGGTTACATCTTCTTACATCATAATCTCTAATCATCCTTCCCAATTCAATGTCATGTAATTTGTATGAAAGGACCCACATTCATGTGAGGATTTACTCATTGTTTCACAAATCATACTAATATAGATGCATTAGTCTTAGATAATATTAGTAGGACTCATCATATTCAATTGAAATATAAATACCTACATTTGATCATTTCATCACATTTACAACATTATGTACAAGTTCTAGCTTTATCACTCATACTCATCTTAATGTTAAACTTCTGTGATTTTCAAGATGTCATCTAAGTCCAACGCATCATAAGAATCATATTATTCATTAATATCATCAAGATGCATATAGGTCCATTGATTCTATTGAAGGAACATGGAAACCCTAGATTCCATACAACACAATAAACTAATTATTTACAAGCAAACAATGATTTATTGACTTATTTGAGTCCATCCCTCAACATTAACCCTATACATGGATTTCCTTCATATAAAAACCTCATGCACTTATCCTCATTTACATAACATATTCAATTCAAGTAAGGATTCAAAATTATAGTTGAGCGACTCATATTATTGAGTTCAAAAATGATTACATTCATGTCAATGGAATTTCCAACCACATTGCCTATTAATTGAATTGAGTTCAAAAATTGGTATCAATCGATATAGTTATCAATCCATAATACATTCCATACATTTTGAATCAATTTATAAGGAACTAGTAAAACACAATGAGAAAAATTCTAAATCAATAGAATTTATTTCCCTCAAAATCATCCCAATCGATTATACAATTGCATACAAGTACTAGAAATGGTGTTGATAATTTTAGTTGGATATAATGAGGTTGTCAACATGAAACATATATTAATAGGAAGAGAAACACTCTCCCAAGGTGACAAGCACCTTAAAATGTAGGTCAAACTCTGAATTTCTATAAATCCACCAAAGTTCTAGATATTGAATCCATTTCTTCCTCATCTCAACTTGGAAACCCTAGAAATGTAGAACATGGAGAAAGAGTGAGAAAAGAGAGATATTTGATATCATTTCAAAATCAAATAATAGGAGGAAATAATTTTTACATGTGAGAGAAAAATCACCAAGAAAATCTATCTAACAATTACTAACTTACTTGATTTCATCAACTCTAGGAAGAGAAAACCCTAGATTGCCATCGTCACCACTTTCTCCAAACAAACCCTAACTCTACCTCTATCTCTAGGATTTCATTTCAATGGAACGAATCAAGAAATATGAGATCTCCTTAGGTTATAGGTAACTCATATAGATCAACTAAGGTGCTTGGGTAAATTACAAATTAACCCAACTTTGCACTTCCTTTTATTTTAGTGGAATTTTCTATCGTAAAAATGTTATTGAAAATCATTTACTAAATAGGTCAAACCTCCTACAAGAATTATAAAATTTATCATATTGTCTTAAGTAACATTTTAAAATTATGCTAAGGAATTATATCATTAAAAGTTACCAATAAAAAGATAAAAATAAATACTAGACTATATTTTCAGTCAGATGGCATGGTTGACTGAGTTTGTCCTAGGAAAACTCGACCGACACCACACTCTATATAGCTCAAACATCAATGAAAAATTATAAACATTTTAACTGATGTCTGAAATACATTTTCAAATACACATTTAAAATTTCATCTCATTTTTATGTATCAATAAAGAGATAAAAATCAAATAGCAGATCGTTATATCTTAGTCAAAATACATAGTCGGTTGAGTTGTCCTAGGGTAACTCAATCGACAAATAGGTCATAGACATTTAGAAATTGTAATATTTTGCAAGAACACTTATTTTGAGTTTTGCAATGCATATACAAATTTCAAGTAAATCAGAGGTTTAGATAAAGTACTAAAAATCATTTACTACACCATTGTATTTATCAATTTATGTGTTCATATGCTATTAAAACCTAAGTTTGGCCAACTAGGGTTTTCAATTCTCAAACCCTAATTATTTGAAATAAAAGCATATTTAGATTTTCTCATTATGTTTATAGAGTCACAAATTAGACTACCATTATTAATCAAGATTTAAACAATGATCAATCTAGTTAATCATGCATTCATCCAGGTAAACCCTAATTAGATAGCTAATTTTAAAATAGGTAATTACATTGGGTTCCAATACATGACCCTTGATATGATCCCCAGTCATGGTGGGAATGTAGTACTCCCCATCTTGGCTACCACAGGGACCCCATAGGGGATCAACCATACTGGAAAGTTTGAGGAACCAGCTCCTAGCCCTGATTCTGCAAGGACTTGCACCCTGATCGAGATGGTATCCAAGATTTTAGTCAGTATGTCATCATAGTGGTGTTCCCATTCAAGAATAAACAAGATGAGCAGTGTACTAAGATACCCTTACATCCCACTTTAATATTCCATGTTATTAAAGGCATCACCTTGATTTCCTAATTTTGATTTCAAATGTTCCGTAATTTAAATTGAAGAATGACTAAGTTAGTCCATTTAACACCAAGTTTAGATATTTATGTGAATGTCAAAGAAGTATTTGTGCTTTATTCTAAGATGGGATTTCAATAATTTTTTTATGGGATTTATCTCGATGTTTATTGGTTGATTTTACCCAATCTTAGTTAATTCATAGATTTTTCTATAGAGCTCAGATGATCACAACCCTTATATGAAAGGTGTTCAATTTTTTGAGATCTACACAATGAAAATGGTTTCTATACCTAGTTGTAATGGGTTTTCACTATATATTAGACTCATTGTAATTAGGGTTTAGGATTATAGTTATTAATCTTTGTATTATCATTTCAGGATAATACAGGGAATGAGGACCATGATATCGTGGAGGAGTTTTTCCTACAATACATGTAAGTGGTCCGTGACCATGAATATACAATATTTATCTTTATTATAATATTTATGTGTTCCTTATTTTCAAATGACATATTCATGTTTCATATGATTTATGCTTTAATATTTCAAGCTAAATATATGTTTATAATTTTCTCAAGAAAGATTGTGATTCAAGAGTTCATGCTAAGATTTATTTTATCATATTTCATTAATATCCAAAACTAATTTTTCAAGATACCATACCATTGATATTCATGCATTAAGATTCAAGTTAATATAAGAACTAAGATGACATCAGATTATGGAGTTAGACTCATGAATTAGTATAGGTCGACTCAAGAGACATGACCCATGCCCTCAGTACAGGTCCTAAGGCCCATGCTCTTAGTGTAGGTCATGATGCCCAAACCCTAAGTGTAGGAGGACTCACATAAGATGGCCCAGACACCATAGTATAGCTCATAAGACCTAGGTCCCAGAGTACGTCTCCATCATTAGTTACGTAAAAAGATAAGAACTAAGAATGAAAAAATATCATATAGTCATGTTCAAGTTTTGTTCAATTTTTCATGTTAGATTTCATGCATCATGATTAAGGATAATGTACAGTCGTTTTCTTATTCTAGTATTTCATATATCTCGAATACTCATGCCACTTTGGACTAATGTTTTTCCCATACATGGTTGGGGATGAGATGTCTGTAGGTGATAGAAAGAGAAGATATAGAGACATGGACTTTAACAAAAGGACACAATGTAGTTATGGAGAGTGACCTGGTGAGGTGTCAATATCCATAAAAGTTTATATTTATATAAGATGAATTTGTTTATGTTTAGGCTTTTATATGATGCCATTACTTTGCACTAAATTTGACCTTCAATGTAAACTTTTCAAAATGAGAATGGAAAGCATTCCCTATGATGGTTATTATTTCAATTATTCCTTTTATTTAATATTCAATATGCATGACACCCTTGTCAATATTATGAATCTAGAATTAATGCCTTCGCTCATGTAAATGTGTTGTAAAAATTGGGGTGTTAAAACTTGGTATCAGATAAAAAGGATAATTGACCACCAGACACTCTCATGTTTCTATATTAGTTAGATATCCCTTAGGTCCACTAGGCTTAGATTTATTTATGCATCCAAGATTGAAGCAATGTAGCCAAAATTTTAGAGAAGCAATACTTATTATATTGGGAATGGATAAGGGAAGAAAACCCTAGAAAGGAATATGAGTCATGTGATTTAGATATGTTGTGATATATTCATTAGGGATAGATGTCCATCTAGTACACATGCTATGTATAATTATATCCTAGCTAGTTACATACCCTCTATTTTCTCAATAGTGTTGGCCAACCAATTGAGAGATGAAGGGGGCTTGTAATGAGAATAAAACTTATTCTTTTCCTCTTACCTATTTACTAGGGATCTCGTATGGGGCATGGGTAGTATTGAGTGGGTAAGGAGTTGCATAATGAGGTCTGTCATTATTTTGTATCTTCCTGCTCAACACATATATGAGGATGTTACAAAGATGGTTAATATACAAGACCTAAAATAGTTAGTCACCTAAACCTAATACATTAGTTAGTGAAAAGCCATTATTCATGTTAAGGTCAGATGTTAAACACGTATATGATTAAATTATGAAGATCAAGAAAGCTAATAAAAGTAATTTTAAGAAAATAATCTTAACAAAGTGAGTCTTCAAGGTAAATTGTCTCTTTAGAGTATTGATCCCTTTGGTGCAATGAACACGTTGGAGCAAAGGGTATTTTGGTGCAAGGTTATGTGGCTAACTCATCTTAATTGACCCAATGAGTAATAAGATTATGATAATGATAATGGTATGTGATAAATTCTTTCCCTGGTTCACGATGAAGGTATGGTCTAGTTTTTAAATTTTGTTAGTAGTGTATATATGTGATAGTATTGTTAATCATGTTTTAAATGACATATCTATCTATGACAATGCCATATAACGAACATGTTAGTACATAATTATGAGTTTTTATGACAAGAAAATGTGCTAGTGTACATAAATGTGAATTTCTAAGGTGGGTAGCACCATGTTAGTGCATGTAAAATTTTGAGGACAAAATTTCTTTAATGTGGGTAGAATTTTAACATTTCTTGAATTTTAGTCTAGAATAATCAAGACCAATAATGTGAGTTACAAAATTAAAATTTTCAAATGATGTAAGATAGTAGAGTTCCCCTTCAAAATTTTGGTAATGTAACTCATGGTTAATGAATATTAGTGCATTAATTTCCTAAGATGCTTGATCATGTAAAGCATGTATTTTGTAACTCAAATTTATGGTATGAGTTGATATTTGGTTTACTCATAGTTGAATTAGGTAAGATACCAAATTTTATTAGGATTGGATAATCCTACTTATGCCTTTTTGTATTGGAAAGAAAGGGTGAATAACCATGGGCATTTGACCTATTTAAGTGATCGATACAATTGATTAAACTTATTTCCTAAGTCACAGCTTGGTCCCTATCACACGTGCTAATGATTACCATGAGTTCTTTTAGAACCATTGGATGGGAATTGGGAATAGGAGACTATGTCTCCTCCCTTGCGTAAGAAGTGAGCAGACGGGAAATGTTACAACCTCAATTTTGCATATGTTTTCATAATTGAATTGTGAAGATTTTTGTGAATAAGGACTTAATTGAAAAGGTTGTATGCTTTGCTTCAAAAAATGGATTTCTTTGCAAATATCCCTTTAGATAGGAATTTCGTAATTTGTATTATTAGATTAATCCAATAATGGATATAAAAGAGAAGAAAAGAAGAAAATCCAAATAAAAGGAAAAGATACAAGATAATGGGTATTAAGGAAAGTAATTATGAGAAATACATAGAAATCTCTAGAAAGCGGTATTAATGGCCACAATTAAATAAATTTCGTTCCTATGTGATTTCAAATAAAAGAAATATGAAAAGAGGAAAAAGGAAATGAAAGATAAAGAGAAATCCTTGAAAATAAATATCTTAATACATAAATAACTAAGATAGTGAGAAAAGAAAGATATGGAAGCACCTAGAAGGCTAAGAATTATCCTTCAAGGAGAATTTTGTATCTTTAGGATTTCTTGGATTCTAAGGAGTCCAAATTGCAATGATAATAGGAGAAGAAATAAAGCATTATTAAGAAGGAAAGTTGAGATAATGGTGAAATATTAAGAAATATGTGGAAATATGGATAATGAAATCCTCAGGGATGAGATTTCGAGTTCACATTATTTCTTATGAAAAAAAGGGATCCAAATAAAGAAAATACAAGAATAGGAGAGAGAAAACATGCATAAAATGTGCCTTACTAATAGATAACTTGCACATGAATATAATGCCCTTTTTCTTTAAAATTTGGGACTCAAACTTGGTATAAGAGTAGATAAGGCCAAGAGAAAGGTTTCCTTAAATTTTGGTTGAAAAATAATATCCGGTTTGAGAGATATGATTTTTTCTAATTATCCTAAAGATAAGTATTAAATGACCCATTTATCCAATTAATTTGAAATTAGTGTTCTTGGCGCCTAGATGAGGGTCGTTGGATTTAAGATCTGACGGTGGTTGTTCTTCACGCTCTTCTATTAGAAATAGGAAAAGAAGAATAGGAAAGCAAGTCTTTGAGATCGATTACCTCGATGGCATGTACACATGAGTTCTTGGAAAGTATCCCAATCGATTTGGGAGGGAATTCCGGTCTAAATCCACCCTGGTTTTGGGGGTTTTGGAAGGAAGGACGTTTTCCCCTAAAAGTTTTGAGGAAGATAGACTCCTTAGTTTCTTATGTATATGTTGTACCTATATAAAGGGTGCTTCCCTCTTCGCAATGGGGGATAATGACGTGAACCTCTTTGGATGAGTTCCAGGAACTCTTCGTTGGCCCCGTTCTCCCAGAAGCTAGCACGCAGGAGAGTCATTCTTCAGGCATGGCGCCTGCATCAGCGGTGTAATGGTTCTCAGTGAGGCGGCCTCTGTAGCTGGTAGGAGAGGAGCCAGATGAGTTCGCAAGGCCTGGCCAAAGGTATCCGTGAGCTCGGATGCTTTAGATCGGTGTCAAAGGATGGGGTCAACACTCTGGTTGACCGGAGTTTGGCATTGGCTCGCGAGGGAGCATGTCACGAGGTTGAAGGTGAGATAGGGGGAAAGGACCTCTCTGCCCCTGACTCTAGAGAAGAGACCAGAGGACAGAAAAGTCTTTCCCACTTTGTTTGGGTTCAACCCGCACGAAAAAGGAAAAGGGAGCAATAATCTGACGTGGCAGCCAACGATTGGTCCATAAGGTATTTTCTTTGTAAATTCGTAATTAATTACCCGTAACTCCAATGACAGAAAGTCTTATATGAAAATTGATCAGGAGGATGCATAGAATTCAATAAAAATACTTTTAAAGCCTGATTTTGTTCCAATTTGAAAAGGAGTATAATTTTGATGAAAAAGGTATTAATGTGTGGTTAGAAACCCTAATTGATGATAAAGGATAGATTTAAATTGCAAATAGGTTAATTCCAACATGGTTAACTTGTTTAATGATAAAGATGGATCTTGATCTATTTTGAAAATGAAAATGCCAGAATTAAGGTTTTAAGCCTAACCTTGTGATTAATACCCTTAGAAACCCTAAATAAGGGGAAAAGGGAAGGAAAGAGTAGTTTATTTGAAATTAGGGTTTCATGTAGCAAAAGTATGATCTTAGAATCTTTTGTGATAAATAAGATGAGATAATTAGGTTTTGATGGATATTTTGATAAAAGTAAATAAAAAGTAGTAAAAAGGAAGTGAAACTCTAATTATGGTCAAAACCCTAAAAAGGGCTAGTAACCCTAGGGCACGATTAGGCCTATTAGACTTGGATACCATGGTCGATGATAGAGAATATTGGATGTATATTTCAGGGCCAAATTGTGTGCTTTCTTGCTTGATTCTAGATTACTGGCTTGTTTGGATTAATTTTGCATTCAAGACAACTTGACAGGTATGTGGTTAATTACTATTAATCGCATTAGTTTTCCCGAAGGTTTTCCAGATGGTTAATCACATTGAATGCAATTTAACTGTTTGGATGTTCATACTTGCAAATCATAAAGTCACTATGGTTATCACAAATATAAATACATGTGTATTCTCGCACCTACATGCCACCCTGATGGAAGATGCCATAAAGGTCAGGCCCAAGAGGGTAGACCAATGGGTACCATGAGAGGTGACTCCAGACACCAAGCTCGGGAATGAGAAGGTGGTCTATGTTGATGACTATGTGGCACCATGAGAGGTGACCTCCAGGCACCAAGCTCAGGATTGAGAAGGTGGCCTTAAGTCAATGGCAAAAGAGAAAACCTAGAGGGGTATTCCAGGGTTAGGGCAAAAGCAGTGGAGAATGACACATTGAAAATGTAAATTGGTTTGCTAATTATCCTGATTGTGATAATTAAATTGTTAGCCATATTTGTGAAATTTTGGTTGTTCCCACATACCAGCATATTCCTATATGCTGACCGACATTTTGTTTTTCGGTGTTTTAGGTACAACAAGTGAAAGAACAAACAGTAAAGTGACACATTGTGGAAATAAGAAATAAAGTGCAACGAGGATTAGATAGAATGAATCCAGGATGTCGTTAGAGTAGTTTACCAAAGTTTTAAAAAGGTATGCAAAGTTTTATTTTATACCAGTTTTCAGTTTAGTTGGTAAAATTTGATAATTGTTACTGATTATTTGTCAAACCATTGACCCTATTAATTGGGATAATGGCTCTGATCTCTTAGTCTCCCTTCATTGGGGGTTACCGGGAGGTGGGGTCGTTACAATTGGTATCAGAGCATAGGTTCCTCATTTAATCTATAAAAATTATTAAATTTTACAAACTTTGTAGAACCCAAGGGAGTTATTAGAGGAATTTTTGAAAGACAGAGGTGTCTAGAAAAGGATCACGTCTAGGGGATGGCAAGATTTTCCTCTGCACCTCTAGTCAAAATATGAGGACTCCCAGATTAGTGTGACTTCCTGGCCAATGTCTCAAGATTGGACTCGAAATAAGATACCTTTAGGACTCTCTCATCTTGTTCATCCCTTCTCAGCTCAAATGTTGTTAAGGATTAGTGTTTTCTATCTTTTCCTCACCCTCTTAAGGTAAGGGTAAGGTTGATAAGGTTTAAGGAATCCTCCACCAAATTAATAAAAAGCATGTAAATAAGATGACATGGACATAAGCTTAATAGATTAAGCGTAAAGGAATAGATACATGCTTAGGTCGTATGACATAAGTTGTCATGACCTCAGGAGAGACTTGAGGCTAGACCTTCTTATCAGGAGGATAAGTAAAGAGAGTTAGTCTTGGAGGTAGAGACCACCATTATAAGTAGAGACCTGACACAATCCTCTGAGGATGATGCTAACCCTAACCCTAAGTGGTGGTTAGAGAGAGAGATGACATGATGAGTTAGATGTCATGGTAGACCAAGTGTGTGAGTGGACATGTTTTGGATGACCATATGAGCCATGAGAGGTTGGGTGACCTAGTACCTTTAGTGACCCAACACTGGGAAGGGTCGTGCATGTTTGAGTGAAGGATAGCTCCTTCATTGAGGAGGTTAGAGAAGAACCTATGGAAACCCCATGAGCTTGCATGAGCATGGCATAGTATGCACCCAGAGTACATCAAGTAGTGTAGGCAGTAGGTTGAAACCCTTTCCAGAAGAGTATGATGGATAGCTGATGAGATAAGCATAAAGGGCTAGGTATAACCTTGAGCAAACATAAGTGTGAACATAGGCTTCACCCACGTAGAGGTATGCTAGTGAGCTTGATCCACCTTCAGGGAGAGAGAACCTTTAGTAATAGGTCTAGTTGTGGAGTAGCTCTAGAGAGAGAGAGAGAAGGACCCAAGCAAGAAGGTTGGAAGCTTAAACTCTGATATATGTAGAACAGTCGGGAGTTGATGATGATGTGACCTAAGTGAACAGTTGTGCTAGCCTCATGCATGATCCCTGGAGGCTAAGGGTATCTTGGTTTCTTTTATAGGAACCAAACCCTGAAGAGAGAATGAGGTTTCTGGTACCTATGTGCCTATGGTATAGGTGTTTACCTTCAGAGTTAAGCAGAAGAGTTCCTTAAGACCATGAAGAGGTTTAGTAGCAAGTTGTGAGGCCTAGTACCTTGTTGGTTGTCCTTGAGGAGGACTCCACTCTGAAATGTTGTTCAAATAAAAGGATCATGGGAGTACATGACATACGTTGTACATTCTTGATTCGTGGTTAAGAGATTGAGCATGCAGTGGGACACCCAAAGGTGAACCTAGGGTTCCTAGGTATAAGAGGGGAAGTAGTATACCTGATGCTCATGATGAGATTTGAGTCTCTATAGTTTCGAGCATGGTACTCCTCATGGTTAGAGGAAAGGGAAACCCCAATTAAGTTTAAGGTATGGTTGATGAATCCATCATAGCCAAGGTGGTGGCATGAGAAAGGTTTGTTCTTGGTCCTATGTTGAGGAATGAGAACCAGTATGATCTAGCATGGTTAATAGGTGGTCTGCTATTGCCTTAATAGCTTTCTAGGGTTAAGCATGCTCATGAGGATGTAAACCCTAGACTTAAGGACGTTTGTGACTTTTGTTATCAAGGTGTTGTTTCCTCCCATCCTGGGAGAGGGACGCTTTTGTAGGGTATATACCAGTTTTGTGGATTTTGAGGAAAACCTAAAAAGGTCTCATAGGATCTTGAGAATCTAAGTGAAGAGTACATGGTAAGATAATGAACATGTAGACCCATAGATAACCATCTCTAAGTGTATGTGGATGTGTTACCATGGAGGTAATGGGCATGGGGCCTGACCAAGGTAGGCAGGCCGCCATGACCCCTGTAAATGGATGAAAGTCAGCCCATGAATGCAGAGAGAGATGATGAAGGCTTGGGTAAGGTTACCAGTTGGACATGTACTATGTTAGTATCCTAAGTCTATCCTAGGGTCAGGTAGGGATAAGACCGATGGAAGTAGGACTTTCCTAATTCCCCAGTTGCACGTGACCATAGGGTTGGGAGGTAACATCTATGATTGTCTGAGGGCCATGGGTTAGGAGATAGATCACCTTCATGAACTCATGGGACCCAAAGGGCAGATGAGTAGGGCACTCTCTGGATGCATAAGGGAAGAGGGATGACCCCAAAAGTGTCGACACCCTATAGACCTAGAGGAGATGACTAAGGATTGTGTGGTGACCCAAATAGGTTCGAGACCAGTTTTCCATGGAAGTAACTTTGATATTGAAATGATTGTGATGTAGAGACATAAGTTGCACGTTTCAACTTAGATTTGAAGTGTACTGGAAATGTGGGGTGTACCGTCTCTACTCTTGGAACAGGAAAAACTTTGTGTTTGGACGGCTACCAAATGCGTATTTCCTCTTGTTATGGAAGTGAGAGATAGGACAGTATGCATGACATACACCAAGGATAAAGATGATGTGAGTTGGAACGTTGCTATGAGGTATGAGGACAGAGATGATAACATACCCTTATGGAGTGAATGATACATGGATGGTTTACAAACACTAAGAGTTTTAAGGTAGTCATCTTGTGAGGATGTTGTAATATGAGCTATGTGGAATTTGCAAGTAGGTTGAGTTTGTTAACCAAGAGGATGAGCTCAGAGTTTTTTCGATGAAGATAAACTTAGAGACCGAGATGAGATGATAAGTGAAATACATGGAGGTGTATGTCTTCAACATTACCTTATACCTAAGGATGTGAAGTGGGAATGGATGCTCTGGCTGAGATGCAACTGTCTAGCTAGAAACTAGGAGAGGTTGTTAGGATATCCCTAAGTTTGAAAAAGAAGATATGTTTGGCTAACACTCAGATGTAACGAGATCTGTTGAACAAGTTAATGGTCTTTTGGTTAGCCTAGGCCTTGATGTAATAGAAGGATGGTGGTAGGACCTCAGATATACTTCTCTGGAAAAGAAGGAGATGAAACCCTGATTAGAGTTGTTTAGGGTTCTGAGGAATCGATCTTGAGGAATCATGACATATAGGAAATCATGATCACCATACACCATGGTACTACGAAGATAATAAGTGACAGTAGTACATGGGATGCTTAAGATGAAGTTGCATGTGGCTTGTCGCCATGCAAGCCAGGAGGCGAAGGACGAACGCCAGTAACCCAGTGTATTGATATAGAGGATAAATGAGTCCCCAAGAGCGAATGGGGGTTCATCACTATGAATGTTGTGGTAGATCTCCCCTAGACCAAGGAAGGTCAAGACGCAATATGGGTTATGGTAGATCACCTTACCTAGATGACATGAGAAAGAAAGGAAACTGTCAAGGGATGGATCTGATTGAACTGCATAAAGATGGTTCAACTACACCATGATGCGAGTTCAAAGGTTCTTGAATAGGACCTAAAGATTCACTTCCATGAAGTGGAAGTAGATACTTGAAGAACGTGATGTTAGTACAGTTCATCACCCTTAACTAATGGTTAGTATGATCCAGACAAGAGGGTCTGATGAGAGCATGTGTGCTTATTCAGGGTGATACATGGGGCGCAGTTCTTACCCTATGAGAGATGTGATGATAACCACCTTAGCCAGTATTAGGATGTAAAGAAGCTCTGTAAGAGAGGTTGTGTCGGGCACCACTTCATTAAGATGATGTTGGTGAATGGACCTCGTGAAGGTCTGAAAAGTACCACAGTGTGTCCAGATGAAGTCTCTTTGATCATGCAATGGCTGAAAGAGAGCCCAGAGGCGACATGAGTCATGAGCTGATACAAAGCAGACTGACATGTAGTTCACTGTGGGAGAGTATGTGACGTGAAAATCTGACCCCTCTAAGTTATAGCTAAGAGAGTTGAGTCATGGTTGCATGGTCCATTTGAGATGGATTGGTGTAGATGGTTGTGTTTAGCATTACCCCTCAGGATAGCATGATGAATAATGTGTTCCATGAGTCCGATCTAGAGCACTATGTGAGGTACCCCAAGCCATGTGTTGAGCCATGAACCTATTCAGCTTTATCAGAGGCTGAAATGTCCTGAGTCACCTATGAGGGTACGATATGACAAGGTGAGAAAGAACTCAGATGGAAGAATATGAGATGATGAAGGTACTTGGGAAGCACCATCAAAAGGGTGAGGCCACATGGGAGCCATGATGGACATAGAAAAGGCTTATCTTGTTTGTTTGTGTACCTGGTGCAATTTTGGGGGCAAAATTCCTATAAGAGGGGAAGGATGTTACAACCTCAATTTTGCATATGTTTTCATAATTGAATCGTGAAGATTTTTGTGAATAAGGACTTAATTGAAAAGGTTGTATGCTTTGCTTCAAAAGATGGATTTCTTTGCAAATCTCCCTTTAGATAGCAATTTCGTAATTTGTATTATTAGATTAATCCAATAATGGATATAAAAGAGAAGAAAAGAAGAAAAGTCCAAATAAAAGGAAAAGATACAAGATAATGGGTATTAAGCAAAGTAATTATTAGAAATACATAGAAATCTCTAGAAAGTGGTATTAATGGCCACAATTAAATAAATTTCGTTTCTATGTGATTTCAAATAAAAGAAATATGAAAAGAGGAAAAAGGAAATGAAAGATAAAGAGAAATCCTTGAAAATAAATATCTTAATACAAAAATAACTAAGATAGTGAGAAAAGAAAGATATGGAAGCAACTAGAAGGCTAAGAATTATCCTTCAAGGAGGAATTTCATATCTTTAGGATTTCTTGGATTCTAAGGAGTCCAAGTTGCAATGATAATAGGAGAAGAAAGAGATACAATCAAATAAAGCATTATTAAGAAGGAAAGTTGAGATAATGGTGAAATATTAAGAAATATGTGGAAATATGGATAATGAAATCCTCAGGGATGGGATTTCGAGTTCACATGATTTCTAATGAAAAAAGGGATCCAAATAAAGAAAATACAAGAATAGGAGAGAGAAAACATGCATAAAATGTGCCTTACTAATAGATAACTTGCACATGAAGATAATGCCCTTTTTCTTTGTAATTTGGGACTCAAACATGGTATACGATTAGATAAGGCCAAGAGAAAGGTTTCCCTAAATTTTGGTTGAAAAGGATATCCGGTTTGAGAGATATGATTTTTGCAAATTATTCTAAAGATAAGTAATAAATGACACATTTATCCAATTAATCTGAAATTAGTGCTCTTGGCTCCTAGATGAGGGTCGTTGGATTTAAGATCTGACAGTGGATGTTCTTTGTTCTCTTCTATTAGAAACAGGAAAAGAAGAATAGGAAAGCAAGTCTTTGAGATCGATTTCCTCGATGGCCTCTACACATGAGTTCTTGGAAAGTATCCCAATCGATTTGGGAGGGAATTCCGATCTGAATCCACCCTGGTTTTGGGGGTTTTGGAAGGAAGGACGTTTTCCTCTAAAATTTTTGAGGAAGATAGACTCCATGGTTGCTTATGTATAGGTTGTACCTATATAAAGGGCGCAGCCCTCTTTGTTATGGGGGATAATGACGTGAACCGCTTTGGATGAGTTCCAGGAACTCTTCGCTGGCCCCATTCTGCTGGAAGCTAGCACACAGGAGAGTTGTTCTTCAGGCATGGCGCCTCCATCAGCGGCATAATGGTTCTCGGTGAGGCGGCCTCTGTAGCTGGTAGGAGAGGAGCCAGATGAGTTCCCGAGGCCTGGCCGAAGGTATCCGCGAGCTCGGATGCTTCACATCGGTGTCAAAGGATGGGGTCAACGCTCTGGTTGACCAGAGTTTGGCACTGGATCGTGAGGGAGCATGTCGCGAGGTTGAAGGTGAGATAGGTGGAAAGGACCTCTCTGCCCCTAACTCCAGTGAAGAGACTAGAGGATAGAAAACTCTTTCCCACTTTGTTTGGGATCAACCCACGTGAAAAAGGAAAAGGGAGCAATAATCTGATGTGGCGGCCCGCGATTGGTCCATAAGGTATTTTCTTTGTAAATTCGTAATTAATTACCCGTAACTCCAATGATAGAAAGTCTTATATGAAAATTGATCAGGAGGATGCTTAGAATTCAATAAAAATACTTTTAAAGCCTGATTTTGTTCCTGTTTGCAAAGGTGTATAATTTTGATGAAAAAGGTATTAATGCGTGGTTAGAAACCCTAATTGATGATAAAGGATAGATTTAAATTGCAAATAGGTTAATTCGAGCATGGTTAACTTGTTTAATGATAAAGATGGATCTTGATCTGTTTTGAAAATGAAAATGCCAGAATTTAGGTTTTAAGCCTAACCTTGTGATTAATACCCTTAGAAAACCAAATAAGGGGAAAAGGGAAGGAAAGAGTAGTTTATTTGAAATTAGGGTTTCATGTTGCAAAAGTATGATCTTAGAATCTTTTGTGATAAATAAGATGAGATAATTAGGGTTTGATGGATATTTTGATAAAAGTAAAGTAAAAGTGGTAAAAAGGAAGTGAAACCCTAATTATGGTCAAAACCATAAAAAGGGCTAGTAACCCTAGGGTACGATTAGGCCTATTAGACTTGGATACCATGATCCATGATAGAGAATATTGGATGTATATTTCAGGGCCAAATTGTGTGCTTGCTTGCTTGATTTTGGATTACTTGCTTGTTTGGATTAATTTTGCATTCAAGACAGCTTGACATGTATGTGGTTAATTACTATTAATCACATTAGTTTTCCCGAAGGTTTTCCAGATGGTTAGTTGCATTGAATGCAACTTAACTATTTGGATGTTCATACTTTCAAATCATAAAATCACTATGGTTATCACAAATATAAAAACATGTGTATTATCGCACCTACATGCCACCCTGATGGAAGATGCCATAAAGGTCAGGCCCAAGAGGGTAGACCAATGTGCACCATGAGAGGTGACCCCAGACACCAAGCTCAGGAATGAGAAGGTGGTCTATGTTGATCACTATGGGGCACCATGAGAGGTGACCCCCAGGCACCAAGCTCGGGATTGAGAACGTGGACTTAAGTCAATGGCTTAAGAGAAACCCTAGAGGGGTATTCCAGGGTTAGGGCAAAAGCGGTGGAGAATGACACATTGAAAATGTAAATTGGTTTGCTAATTACCCTGATTGTGATAATTAAATTGTTAGCCATATTTGTGAAATTTTGGTTGTTCCCACATACCAACATATTCCTATATGCTGACCGATGTTTTGTTTCTAGGCGTTTTAGGTACAACAAGTGAAAGAACAAATAGTAAAGTGACACATTGTGGAAATAAGAAATAAAGTGCAAGGAGGATTAGATAGAATGAATCCAGAATGTGGTTAGAGTAGTTTACCAAAGTTTTAAAAATGTATGCAAAGTTTTATTTTATACCAGTTTTCAGTTTAGTTGGTAAAATTTGATAATTGTTACTGATTATTTGTCGAACCTTTGATCCTGTTAATTGGGATAATGGCTCTAATCTCTTGGTCTCCCTTAATTGGGGGTTACCGGGAGGTGGGGTCATTACATGAAACATACATGGCCATTTTTCTCAGCCTCTATCTTCCTCCATATTCAACAAAACTAATATTCTAACTACCATCAGAGTTAGGAGACCATTCTGAGTTAATAGATTTGTGGATCAACCCTAACAATCACATAGTCAAAAACACCTAAATCTCAACTTTATCCAAGATCGGGCGAGAACTGCACAGCAAGAATCAGACCATCACAATTGTATAAGTTAGTCAAGAGAGATTATTCAGTCTATAGGAGAGTTGTTGGCATCATCAATTTCAATCAAGTCTAGGTGAGGAGTCATTGGGGACTCCACTTCCTCCAATGGTTATGATGAGACCAATCCTACATCCCTGACCACTCCATTATAATTCAACCTCTAGTAAGTTTTATACACCTTGTTAATGGTTTTCATTATGCCCATTGTCTATGCAATTTACCCAAACATTCTACTCTACCCCAACTCCATTTCGGTGAAGCTCAATATCCACCCATGTTTCTCAGCCACAATCATGGTCCAGAAACCTTCTTCCTAGACCAATAGAATATTGCAAAGCCACATATATAGTCATTTTCCACCTTCCATCGATGTAGCTTCTTTTCTCAACTTTGAGACACAAGGTTCTATTTTTGGTCATCGTGATGGTGTTACCGAGCTTTTGTTCATGTTTTTGTAGTGTATTTTAATGTCATGCCTTTGGGTGGCCTTCTTGAACTCCATGGCGACATTGATTGGAACTTGCACATTGGGTTTCGATATGTGCACCTCGACCTACTTCCCAATCAAGGTGAGAAAGTAGTAGTGCACATCCCAGTCACCACAAGGACCCAATAGGGGATTATCTAGACCAGAAAGCTTCGAGGAACCAACTCCTTGCCTTGATTCTACAAGGACTTGCATCATGATCAAGATGGTATCCAAGATTTTAGTTAGTTTGTCAACACAATGTTGTTCTTGTTCAGGAACAATCAAGATGCACAATGTATGTAGTACCCTCACATCCCACTTTAATCTGTCATGTTACTAAGGGAAAATGTGTACCTTTGTTTCCTGGATTTTATACCAAACACACCCTTATTTAAATGGAAGAATGATTAAGTTAGTCCCTATCATGCCAAATTTATATATTTATGTGAAGGGAAAACAAGTATTTTCACTTTATTCTGAGTCGATATTTCAAAATTTATTTAACGGGATTTATCTCGATGTTGACAGGTCGATTTTACCCAATCTTAGTTAATTCATAGATTTTTCTATAGAGATCGGTTGATGACGACCCTTATATGAAAGTTGATCAATTTTCTATGATATCCATGATAGACATGGTTTAGATACCTAGTTGTAATGGATTTTCATGATATTTCATACTTAGTATAATTGGGGTTTAGGATACTAATTCAGAAACCCTGGATTATTATTTCAAAATAATTTAAGGAATGGGGACCAATAATATCATCGAGGAGTTTTTCCTATTATACATGTAAGTGTTCCATGCCCATGAGTATATAGTATTTACCTTTCTTATCATCTTTATATGTTACTTATTGTCAAGTAAGATATTCATTTTTTGTATGCTCTTATACTTTAAGTTTTCAAGTTAACGATATCTTTATAAGTTTCTCAGTAAAGATTATGATTCAAGATTTCATGCTAAAAATTATTGTGTCATATTTCATTAAGATCCAAAAATAAGATTTCAAGATAAGAAACCATTAAGATTCATGCATTGAGATTTAAGTTAAGATAAGAATTAAGATGACATAAGATTATGGAGTTATACCCAAGCCTTTGTTGGTATGTATCCCACAGAGCCATCCCAAGAAATTGCATGGAGTCGGATATTAATTAATCAACTAATATGATTAATTGGTTCATTAATTCATTCTAGAATATTCTAATTAATTCATGAGCATTTTAATTAATGTGGTCTTTCTATTTACCGATGGGTTTCGGAAACCCTACTTCCTTTCATCTCCTATTTAAAGGGGCTTGACGGTCGATATCTTTAAAAGATATTGAGAGAGGATTTTCAGTTTACGCTCACGAACGTAAACCCTAGCCATCACCATCCTCAGGAGAGAAAGGAGATCACTGCCGTGCTAACATGTCATCACACAAACACTACTCCTTCCTGCTTGCATAGGAAGTGCGACGTGGAGTTTCAATCCATCTGTGTGGATGAAGTAGAGACACAAATGCTAAGACACATGCGTTCAAAGACGTCAATGATCGTCCATACATGCTACGAGTGGCGTACATCACCGAATGAAAAGAGCACCGCCGGATCTTCCTACGATGCATTCGGAGGATGGGAGAGAAGTATTGTCTGTGTAAGTCAAGAGTGTTGCACACCATCATACAGCGGGACGTCATCTGACTTGCTCTGCGACAAGGTATATTCTACGAACTCTCTTTTTGAGTGTGTTGTTGTCGATGAGATCCTATTACAGGTTGTGTGGAAACATATTTTATTTTATTACTTTCACTACGCATGTTTCCTTCCACAAAACCCAACAGTGGTATCACAACGGCATCTATCTACGGCATATTTGGATTCATTTTAATATGATCTAATTGATGTATACTATTTTATGTGGTTTCAGATGATGCAAACTAAAAACTGTTAATGTGCATATCTAAATCTAATTCCACATACACCACAGGCTTCTATTTTTGACATTTCAGATGGGGTCGACTATGGAAAATATTGATCTTCCTAAAAGCACAGAAGTAAAATTTCATAGACCTTTTAGGGGCTCTACCCCTGAGATAGGGGCGATGCCCATGTGTACCCCATAGAGTCTACGTGAGAGTCAAAAATTTATTTAATGGGGAATGCCCCACATTAAAAGGACTGTAATTTTAATATGTATATATGAATATGTAGATATACCTATGATATCATATATGTCGCCTTTAAAATCTATTTTATGTGGTAAATTCATGCATGGTTATGGCCTAGAATCCCCTTTTGTGAATGTTGTGAATGAATGTGGTTGTGAATGTTGTGGATATGTTTATTTTTAAATGCTATGGATGTATAATGGTTGTACATGGATCATTTTTATAAAGTATTCGGCTTACATGCTAAGCCTCATCTCTTATTTTAAAGTGTAATTAACTATTTCTCTTTATATTTTTACTCATATGATGTAATAGAGATAGGATTAGTTTTAGTCTTTATAAACTTGATGTAAGGAGTCCACTTGAAGATCCAACTCCAAGGAGTGTCCATAGAGAAACAACCTGAAGATCCAATTCCAAGAAGCGACAAGAAGATCCAACTCCAAGGAGCATCCATGGAGAAGCAACTTGAAGTTCCAACCTCACGAAGCATCCATGAAGTTGTTCATTGTAATGTTGATCCTTACAGGTTGATTCACAGGTATTGTTTTATGAGATGTATAAGACCTTAGGTGGACTGTAATCCTTTGTGGCTCTAAAGGATTACAATAGTATGGCCATAACCAATGATTTGTGTTTGTGATTCCATGTCTATCATTTGTAGTTATGGATATAGTAGTATATGATACGTACTATAAGTATGTAGTGTTTGGATATGTATATGTATTAATAAAACCTCTCAATCAATAATATTAATTTTTAGTTGCCTTTCATAAAGCAACACACATGAAAAGCTTGATCGACTATGTGTGGGCACGCCTCTGTGCGGTACACTATATATCTCGTGGAAGTATTATGGTGGGTGTGTGGGTCTGCCTCCACAGGGTGCACACTCATTGTGTTGGCTTATGGGTTGGACTTAACTAGGGAACCTTGATAGGATCAAGTACTTAGAGGCACACAGATGCATCATGGCAAGGATTTGTGCATGACCATCTATCCAAGAGTTGCATATGATGCAGTTGGCAAAAGTTTCCTACCTTAGTATTTGGTCTTTGACGCCGGCGTTGGTTGGGCATTGATCCAATTATTTTGGATCTTGGCTTCCTAGAAGGTTATATGCTGCAATATTTCAAGTTAATAGTGAGGGCTATAAATTTGAATAAAATAGAGGGAGTGTAACTAATTAAAGGCCTAATTAATCTTGTTTATTAAATCTTTACAAGTCAAAATGTTTTGGACTAAATGCAAACTTTTTCTTTTGTAGCAATCAAATGGGAAACAACACTCACACATTCTCGTTGTGATCGGTCCTTGAGAAGGACAAACTTACCACTATCAACTTTCAAAACTGGTTTAGGATGTTGAGAATTGTTCTCATGCAGGAGCATAAGCTCTATGTCCTTGAAACACCAGAGCCAGTGAAACCCGCCTCAAATGTGCCCAAGGCTGAAAAGGATGCATACAAGAAGCACCTTGATGACATCGTGGGTGTCAAGTGCTTGAAGTTTGATGCGATGATTTTGAGTACATTTATAGACTTGTTTGATATGTGTTTTATGCATTTATTAGTCTTTTTGATGGTTAATGTTGCATAATTCATTCATTTTGGTCTATGCTACTTCTTTATGTCAAATTCCCTTTATTTAAGCAGTTTGAGTATTAATTATTGAAAGAATATATTTTGTGTGGATTTATGTGGTTCCGTGTGTTAATTTCAGGAAAAACAAGTATCTGCTATCGTGGATACCATCGACGGTGGTCGATACCATCGACCGGACCACAGGTTGCCAGCCGCAAGGACCAGAAGAAAGTCGATAATATCGACAGGGATGTCGATGATATCAAGATACCATCAGGTTGCTGGCGAGAAGTGCGTCGATACTATCGACCAAAATGTCAATACTATCGACTGGTGGAGCTACAGCGACACAAAACAACAAAACCGTCGCTACAGGTTCGTCGATACCATCGACCCACGTCGATGGTATCGAGGTGACATCAGGCATATAGAAGAAAGAAAAGAAGGAATGTCGCTATCATGCTAGGTCGATACCATCGACCCGCATCGATGGTATCGACACCGTCAGATATGAGTGTGTTTTCAAATTAATCTTAATCGGATGGCCGTGGTTAATTGGTGACCTAATTCGGGAGATATACCTAATGACGGTGCCCTTGACTCGAGGAGGACGTCATTAGTTGTTGCACACATCTCAGAGAGCAAGGAGAGAAGAACGGAGCATGAGAGCACGCCCCAGCTGATCTGGACGCTGAAGAAGATGAATTCCACCACCGAAAGGTGGGAGAATGTGGATTCCATGCCAAGGATCGATTGGACCTTCTCCGTTCAGGGGTTTAATCACTCAATCATGTTTTCCTTCATGTTTCCCTTTTTCTTCTCCACATTGTACTCTGAGATGAACATGTGGGGCTAATCCCCTTTGTCTTTAGGACCGAGAGTAGCCCGGGGATTCATTGTATGATGATTTTATATTAGTAATTCATATCTTATCTCTTAAATCTGTGGTATAATTTCGTTTTATCCAATATATTGTTATGCTTGATCACCATAATAATAACCTAATGCCTTTAATTGCTTTGAAAGAAGAATTAACGGTTGAAAAGAGACGGAATTTACATTAATTGACAAATCCCTTGAATAAGGTGGTGTAAGATTAATGGTGGATACCGAGAGGTCGTTCCTAATGCACCTTGTTTAGGGTATAGGTTACTACAACGGTGGAACCGACCTAGACTTAGGTAGTGAATTGTACCACGACAGTGGGCAATTCTGATTTTAGGCCACTACCCGGATAGAGAGATAAAATTGAGTAGCTATATAGAATTTAATACAATGAAAACCTACAGTGAAACTGCAACCTTAACGCACTACAAAAAACTGGGCCATTATTCACGGGAGAGTCCTGTCACAAACCCCTCTCTACAGGCCCTCAGAAATAGGGACGGTTGAGGGTCTGGCCCTCACAAATGGTCCGTGAAGAGAACTCACGTGACAAATACCAGTGGCCCTCACAAATACAATTGTGAGGGACTATTTAGCCTTCATAAATACATTTTTGAGGGACTATTTAGCCTTCAGAAATACATTTTTGAGGGACTATTTAGCCTTCATAAATACATTTTTGAGGGACTATTTAGCCTTCATGAATACATTTTTGAGGGACTATTTAGCCTTCATGAATACATTTTTGAGGGACTTGATGGTCCTGGAGAATATATTTTTGAGGGGCTATGTGGTAGTCATGAATGCCATTTTGATGGTCAATCTGGACCTTCATCAATATATTTATGAGGGACTACTGTAAATGATTTGGTTATTGATTATTGATTATTGAATGATTTATTAAATGTTAATTAATTGTTACTATAGTGAATATCAAATTTTAAATGAAAACTTTGTATACATAACCTCAAGCAATATTTTATACTAATTCACATGACATCATAAGAATATTCAACACCAAAATGAAACATAAAAATGTTAAATCACCTCAAACCAATTTTTGATATTGAAGCAAAATATTATCCATACATTGCGTGCTCAACGTTGATATAAATAAAGAGTACATATGGTTTTAAAATTTGAGATTGATGACAATGAACATATCATGCTAGAAACTCTTAAGATCTATAATGTCTCCATATTCCTTCAAATGGTGTGGTGCTCTTCATCAATGCCAGGCCTCATACGGTTAGGTACTTGAATATTCTTCTCCTAAAAATGACAAATCATTATACTCATAGAATTTAAAGTTAATACATAAATCATAGTACACCAAATAACTTACCCTTATATTTCGGTTTTGGTCTACTCCAAGGTGCATTGTCGGTCGAAATGCATCATTAAAAGAAATTCTACCCTATCAATATAAATACAAAAAGGAATCAGAGCGAGTGCGAAGTAGAGAAAAATGTAAGTGAACCAACATAGCAGCAACATGCACCCGTAAACTAAAATTATGGTTGAGCTCAGTAACTAATACATAATTAAAAAAACTCAGTGGGTTAGTTAAATAGTACATGCCTATATCTCTGTTGACTGCACTTAGTTTCTTTCATAAGTGAGATGCATCTACACATACAAAAAGAGGACGATCCTCTCATGATTAACCACATGAACATTATTTTGCAGAAAAACTTCACATTATTGATGAGCATGAATAAAACTCTATCTATACACAAGCCTATATCTCATTCCAACTTCCATGCAGTTGGATCGTAGAGTTTAAACATTAGAACAGACTCCAGTAGACAATTTAACATTAGAACCTCAATTACTGCAGCAAGTTGCTGCTTCCACTCTAGCAACCACCCCCTCTCTCCCTCCACAACCTCTTAACACCTACACATTCTACTCTTGAACCATCTTTAGCATAGCAGCAAGATGATGCTTCCACATCAGCCAACAACCACCCCAAGAAACCACCTCCACATCAGCAACATGCTACTACTTCCTCCCATCTCCTAGAAACCACCTACAAATCTACAGACCACCCAATCTTCCATCATAACATCATCATCTCCTAGAAGCATGCTACTGCACGCCACCACCAGCCCACACCATCATCCACCGCCAACAGCCCGCACCATCAGCCACCACCAACACCTACACATCAGCACTCCCACCCACTAGCCAACACCACCACCACCATCCAACATCCACCACCATCAATCCTAAGGGTTTTTGGAAACCAAAGGGAGGCTGCAGCTTTATCCTCAATTGAGATGTTAATTGAGAAGTTAAAGGAATTTCACAACCACGAGCTATGAGGATAAGATATGAAGATTAATAATATGTAGTAGGAATTGCACAACCACGAGGACAACATAACATACCTAGAAGAGTTGGGACCTAACGAACTTGTATCATCAGTGTGCTTAAATATATTAGAGATATTAGCAGCATGAAGTATATGAAGAAACTGACATCTTTAATTTGAATTGATAACTATAGGAGAATCAGGGACAACAAAATTAACATGAAGAAAATGAAACAACAGTAAGAGGAAGACAAGTACGAATTGGTGAGAGAAAATGGGATAAAAAGAGCATGCAAATGGTAGAAGTTCTGTAGGAAGAAGTCAGAATAAGACAAACCAAGGGCAGTAAAAGGAGATTGAAAGAGGAAGAATCAACAAAACAAAATAAAAAATAGCAGTAGCAGGTGCTGAATTAGAAAATATAGAGGAAGGAATAGGTCAGTGAAAATAAATGGAAACATGCAAACAACAGTGGCTAAGAGAGGAGATTTAGGAGGAAGAAATCAGAAAAAGAAAATTATATATGTAAATAGTAGTAGTAGATTTCGTAGCAGGATGTATAGGACAAGTTTGAAAAAGAAAATATGCACATGCTTGCATAGTAGTAGGAGGGAATATAGGATGAATAACTCAGAAAAAACATAGCAGCAGGACGCAGGAATAAGATGCAGGAGAATGGATAAAAAAAAGAAAAGAGAAAGAAGCAAGAACAATAAAAATATGAAAAAGTAGAAAAAACTTAACAAACAGCGCTATGAGGACATACCAATTTGGCCCAAATCAATCCTCATTTCCCCAAATCAGACCTGATTTTCCTCAGAGCAGACCTAATTTGCCACAATTTGACCTGATTTACTCTAAATCAGACCTATATCAACCATGCAATGACTGAAGGTGATCTAATTTGACCAAATCTAGACTCGATTCATGCTAGTTTAGCCTTTAAATTGCATAATTTGGGCCTAAAACGCCTTAAACGCCCACTTCATGTAGATAAGCTGAAATGAATTACTTACAGGATTTAAACGCTGATTTCTTGGTGTGAAAGACACCGATGAAGATGTGGTTGGTGTGTTCTGCATTTGAGGATAACTTTGTCGATTATTACTAGAAGAAGGGGACCAACTTTCAACTGCAGCCTTTAATAAAGTGTACATGTTAATATTCTTATGTGTATGAGTATTGAAAATAATCTATAGCTGTAATGAGTTACCTGTGGTGCAAAGATCCGTGGATGTCCATTGCCTTGTATGGAAAGCCTGCCTACTCCATTCTCCCTTGAATTGGCTTGTATGGAAAGTCTGCCTACTCCAGTCTCCCTCGAATTGCTTGGTCTAGAAAGTCTTCCTAAGCCATCCCCGCTTGAATTATTTTGGCTGGGAAACATGCCTACATCTGCACCATTACTTGTGTTGTCTTGTATGTGAAAAGAACCCACATCCGACCTATTTGTGCCACTTTGCATGTGTAAGACACCTGTAGTATTCTGATTGGGGTATTCAGCTGCACAATCAACATTAATACCACCATCCTATAACAAATACATCAACAATGTCAAAAAAAAATTATATATTACATTGACATAGACAACTGAATCTGAGTTACCTGTGATTGATTATACCAAGTCATTAATTGGGAGACGGAGTTCTTCAATCCATTTACTATTTCTTCAAGTTCCTTAAGTTTATCCTGAAATAGAAAACAAATTACAAACATCAATCTAATAGACTAGTTGTAACTAATAGTTCAAGTTTAGATTCTCTCCAACATACATCCTTTGCATTGCTTTCCTCAAGAAGCATTTCATATCTTATACGGGCAGCTTTTCCCCTATGTCCTATCTCTTTGTGCCCAATTCCAACACCTCGGATCCTAGCCTTTTTGGAAGGATTTAAAACTTGCAAATAAGCAGCACGTGTTAGATTATCAACACTTCTAGGATCTATTTCTTCTTGGTTTGCTACTTGGTTTTCCACGATATCAGAGATTTCAAGCTGTACTTAGAAAGCATCATAAAAGGAAAGCTTAAATTGAGATATCTAAGCATATGTAGCTTTGTAGACATCATAGGAAAACAAATATCCATTTTCTAACCACTTGTGGGCTTTTGTCGTAAACTTTTTCCAAAATTTTGTTAAGAGGCACAACGGGTTGATCTTCACTGACCTACACATGATAGATAACATAATAATTGTCCATGTTATATGTTCAACTCCTACTAAGAAAGACAAGTGTCCATTATTAATACCATTTCTGCCCGATAACAACTCCATGGCTTTGATCCTGTGGTATGATCCATCACTTTTTTTGCTCTGTTTGCCTTGTTGATCTCAGAAATTTTCTAAACCATAAGAAACATATAATTAGAAAAAGTAGATAGGTATACATGCAAGTTATATGAAACCATCCTCAATATAAGCAAGCCAATAGCTGGATGTGGAAGAACATCCTCAATATAAGAGATAGATATCTCTCTAATGTCCAATTCCACATTGGAAAGGGGACTGATGTGAAGTGTGGAGTGTGGAAGCTCCCTGAGATCAGAGGAATTGAGCAGAATCAAAAAATCTGCAGCAGCGTTGAAGTACACCTGTTGCTGGAACAGAAATGAAGTACACCTGCTAAAGAACAAAAATGAAGCTCTTCTTTCTACTCTTATCATTTATCACATATGGATACATAGAAACAGATGTGTTTTTGAAGACAGTAGGAGCAAACCAAACAGTGTGTGGCATTGCATAAATACTGATTATAGAAGTTTGCATAGATAAATTGCATCCTTCTTTTTGACTTTTGATATCTATCTTTATAGATGTATTGAGCTTTGCTCCCCTTTGTAAATTTTGTGAGTAATGAAAGAGAAACGCGCTTATTGATAAAAAAAAAAGTTATATGAAACCATTGTACCTTAGACTTCTCGGTTCCCCATTCTTTAACAAGATTTTTAAACTGGTCCATATCTATGGAAGCATTTTTCTCAACTTTCTTCATCATCAATTCTGGTTCAATCTTGTACTTTTCATAGTAATCTTTCTTTACACGTGCCCTCCACACTGATATCCCTTTGCTAATGTGTTCATCAATGTGATTCCATGCATTAGGGTGACTGCCTAAATCAAAGTATTTCTACAAAAACATAGAAAATATTACTTTAGATATAACAATCATACAATTTGTTGGTCTTTTTATGAAAAAGATTACCTCAATAAATGATTTTCTATCTGCAAAAGCTTGTTCTGGTTGTTCATTCCACTTCAAGTCTAGATGCCATATGTGTGGTTTCCTTGCTAGCATATGACAATAACGATTCAATTTGGCACCATTCTCCCCAATAGCATTTCCTTCATCATCCCATTGGACCTTGTGACGTGGCTGCCCTTGCTTAGGAAGTAGGCTTTGCTCACTTGCAGGCCCACGTCCATACTTCCTATTCTCATGTTCATCCTCAACATTTTCTTCAACTATTACATCATTTTCAATATTGTTGGACAGTAGAGTAGGTTCATCCTCACAATTTTCTTCAATTGTGGATGGAGGGACAGCAATAGGTTGACTGGGTGTGTTGTTACAAGTAGATCTAGTGAATCTTCTTCCTGCCATCCTTCAATTGACAAGGAAAAAAAATTAGATTATTAGTGCAGAAATGTCAGTAACAAAAGTAGTAGCTACATTTTAAAAACAAATAAATTGCGGAGAATATGAGACACCAACATATGAATATTCAGCATTTGAAAAATATATAACTTGTAGAGTACCTTGGTTTCATATCCCAAAAAAGAATAATGATGTCCTACTTGCTGGTATATGAAACAAGACTAAATCAATTGCAAAGAAAATGCCATATAGTAACAGTTTGCCAAAAAAATGCAATACAACATATTCCCCAAGTAAATTATTCTAGACTTGCAAACAAAACAGACAGATTAATGAACTAAACATTACCAATCACCTCCCCATGAAACGTCCAAACATCATAGCTATGCACAAATCCTTTTTGTAATACATGTGAGAATACCTCCTCCTCTGTTTTAAGGTATCTGTTCAAACATACCATGTAAGGACATATTAATTTCCCATGTCTAGTTGGTCTCTGATGGATAAGAGCAAACTCAATGAACTTTCGTAACCCTGCCTTAAATACATCACTTCGTACTCTGTTCCCAATATACATCCAACTCCGATCTATTAGAAAATCCATCTACATGAAGGAAAATATATAATAAGTAGAGGAACAGCTGTTTGAGATGTAGTCATGTAGGAGATGTAGTCATGTAGGAGCAAGAATAAGTAAGAAAAAGTAGCAATAAGAGGGGACATAGAAGTAACAAAAATTTAGATGCAATAGCAGGAACAGGAAATGAAGGAGAAATTGCAAAAAAAGAAAAGAAAAGAAGCTAGAATAGGAGACACAAGAGGAAATAGAAAAAAATCAAAGAAACAGTAGTATAAAAGGACTGATTTTTTTGCAACAATTGCAGCAAAAGGGGGTCGAATATACAACATGAAAAAGGAAAAAGAGAAAAGGGGAGGGAAGGGAGAAGACATACATGAAGTCTATCAATATACAAGAAGAAAAAAAGAGGCAGAAGAAACATCCTTCAAGAAAAATCCTTCAAGAACTGCAATAGCATAGGTACCCACCTAATCAATAATAGTTCACAGATCCATCCATTAACTTTTGCTCACATGTCTCAACATATACTCGATTACAGGGGCTACTTATACTGTCAGACTAGCTACACTGCTTCTCTTCTCAAACTAGGTGATCTCTCTACTACAAAGGAGTATTTTGACGCATGGCTATTTAGACTCTACCAAAGGAGATTCAAAGCTGTGTGTGGTCCTGATGCTATGGGTTATGTCCAACATATCCCATAGAATCTCAATATTGTAGCAGATCTCTATGCATAAAGGCACTGACAGTCTATTTCTTCTTAGATCTGATATCAACATATTGTTATTACTTATAACAAGCATTATGAGACAAATACCTAACTGTCCCTATAAGTCAGCTGAAATACTTAAACATATAAGTATATGATATCATGTATAACATCTCATAAAATTAAGAACTGAAATACTTAAAATAAGTCAGCTGCATAAGACTTAACACCAACCAAGATAGAACATATGACATGCAGACCAGGACAACAGGGACAATTTCATTGTTTGGTATCTTGTTAATAACACAACACTCAAATTATGATAGTAGGAGACTGTAAACCAGCAAAACAATAGACTAGCAGAAGAAAACAGTTCATATATACCAACCACTACAGAAGAAAAGAAGTTTCCTCCCAAGAGAAACATTGTAGAAGTGTCTATCCCATCTAAAAAGATTACTTTCATTGATAGCTGCTAGATATCAAAAGAGGAAAATACCCACTTCCGAAAAATGGCAATTTGGATACAGAGATGAGTAGTAATAGCCTCCAACCTGGGAGTACAATAAACACATTTAAAAATGTATATACTTTTGATTAACTTTGTAAATATACAGGGGAATCCTATCAATGAGTTTACACTCAACAACCTTACCCCAATGAAATCAGCTACATGGCAATTAAAGAATAAATCAATGATAAATTCATTAGAACTTCTACACAGAAAACATATAGAAGTATAGAAAAACCCTCTTTTTTTAGGTTTTTCATCACTGAGATGTTGTTTCTAGCAATCCTTCGTAATAGGATTTTAAATTCAGATGTATGATCATCTGAATTAAATACCAAGAAAGTTGACCATAGATATCAATATTTTAGATAGAATCCTTAAGAAGGTATTTGTCATGGACCAATTTGATCCATAGACTAGCTTAAGAAGATGGTTACATCATCCCACTTAAGAAGATGGATATCATTCTTGCCTTCACACTATCCCCACAAGAAATTTATAATAATTATTTCCACTTCATCATAGATAGAAGTAGGAAGTGAAAAGGAAGAGGACCAGAATTTTTGATTGGCGGACATAGTAGAATTACAAAGTTCTAGTATCCAATGGAAACTGAAATGATATGTAAATAAGTTTGGTATCTTTAAAAATCAAATGATGGGCATAGAAGCACTAAAGCATGGGCGTAAAATGAATGTAACTTCTGGTTCACTTGTATGATATGTATCATTATAAGTTAGTAGCATACCATCTTTGTGCACGCTTAGCATCAAAAGAATGTCTGTCATGACCATGGAAAGCTTCAGACATGCATTCAACAAAAGGTCTGCTCTGGTTGAGAAGTCTAGTCAGAAGCCTCAAGAACGAATGGGTGTTCTTAGTAATGTGGGTTCCTCCTTGATTCCTTTGTTGTTAAAACAACATTTGTATATTTGTCTTTTTTCGTTTTCCCCCTCCATCTAAAATAATTCCCTTTCTTTAACATGTGGTTGTGATGCAGGCCCTAAAAGCCAATAACTATGATAATGATCCTCTGCTAAGTGCAGCTCTGTACCTGGATATTAATTAAAGGCCGACTGCCCAAGGCTCCCATGGCACACATCCATTCCTAATATAATAGTTGGCTCTTAGGAGATCTTTGGCATGGATGGAAGATGCAGAGAAGTTCACCACAGCTGAGCATCCTCCATCCATGCCAAAGATCTCCAAAGTGCCAACTATTATATTAGGAATGGATGTGTCCCATGGGAGCCCTGGGCAGTCGGCCTTTAATTAATCTCTAAGTACAGAGCTGCACTTACCAGAGGATCATTACCATAATTATTGGCTTTTAGGTCATACATCACAACTACATGTTACAGAAAGGGTATTATTTTAGATGGAGGGGGTAAAGGAAAAAAGACATATAATATATCCAATTGTTGTTTTAGGAGGAACCCACATTACTAAGAACACTCATTCGTTCTTGAGGCTTCTGCCTAGACTTCTCAACCAGATATGAGATGTTGATAATGACTTAGTGTGCCTCTGCAAAATGCAAAAACACCAGGCTATATTATACTTACAACCAAAAACAAAATTAAGTGGTGACTAGACTCTTACATATTCCATTTGACCCATATAATTTTAATAAATCATTACACTTAGCTTACTACATGTCTATTTTTAAACATCAACCCATTCTCAGTCCATAGTAATATTACCCATTTATCAAACATCACAATGTGAGTTCCGAATGAAGGCTATAAGGTTTGAGATTTAATTTATATGGCTATTTTATGTAAAGAGGAGATACGTTATAGGAAACTCAAAATTTGGATGCACAAATGAAGAAAGAAGCAAACACTGGCAGTAATTAACAGATTACAGTAAACTATTGGGATACACATATGAAGAAATAAGCAAGCATTGGCAGTGAATAGTACATTACAGTGAACTCAAATCTGGGATACACATGAAGAAGGATGCACATTGGAATCGTTACCTAAAACTAAATGACCGACACATGATTGAATCAAACAACATAACAACAAGCAAGAACAACAGTTGCAAGAGAATAATAAAATAAGTAGCACAGAAAAAAGATGCAGTTTTAGTAGCAGTACCTTTTCCCACGCTTCCGGTCAATGGACAGAAGCAACGAGATTAAAACTGAAGAAGAAGAAGAAGAACAAAGGACGTTGCAAGAGAAGAACTGGAGCAGAGGCGGTTGGGCAGCTTATGGGCATCAGATCAAGGAAAAGAGACCAGTAGCTTGATCCAAGGTTGAAGTATTCTTCAGAGCTCCTGTTGGGCACTGCCTGAGTCGGGTGCCGCTGGTTTTGCTGGGATCCGGCACGATATGGCTACTCCTGGCCGTGGAATTGGAAGCCGGCCGATGATTGGAGTTACAACCTGCTGCAGTTGGGGTGGCAGGAGCAGTTGGGGCACCGTCTGGGAGGTAGGCGCGGTTGCAGCTAGGTGCGACCGGTGGGATTTGGGAAATGCTAAGCGGCTGGGGTCGTGGGGTTGCTGAGGATGGGCGGCATTAAGCTGGAGCAAACCCTGGCCGTGGAGTGAGCGAGGCCTGGTCGATGGATTGAAAGCGTGGTCGATGGAATCAAGGAGGCGTCGAGGACGAGGGCAGGTGATCAGTGCTTCCCTAGTTCGTCATTGTGTAGAGGGACGAGTGGGGAGGGTTTTTCTTTTCCTTTTTAATTTTGATATCCAAATGTTGTATTTTAGAATGGAGGGAAGGGAAATGAGATGGAGGGAAGGGATATGAGATGGAGGGAATCATTTGTCATGGTATTTTTCAAGGAATGATTAGTGACTAATGTATTTGTGAGGGATTAGTATTTGTAAAGATGTTAAAAAAATGGTTGAGGGATTTGGTCCCATATTTGAAGGATGAGCCCTCACAAATAGCCATCATTATTCACAATCTATGGTTCCTCACAAATGTTCTTCAACAAAGGCCAAATTTTTTGTAGTGAAGATCTCATTTTGAATTGATTAAACCAAACATTTAATCGTTTGCTTTGCTTTGTTTTATTTTTATTTTATTTTAATTTTAACAACAACTCTCAACTTTTTAATCAGCTTAGCTGATCACGAGTAGTTAGTAGGAGTCCCCAACGATTTCACGTATCCCTGAGTTCGACTCGGGCCTCACAAAGGCATGTACTACTTCAACGCGTTCACTTGCGTTTCTGCGCACGGTAAATTTGCGTCAAGTTTTTGGCGTCGTTGCCGGGGATATGACGAATTGTCGGGACTTCGAGTGTTGCAAGCGGCCACTCTAGGCCACAATTTTTTTTCTATATATATATCTCATTTCAAAAAAAAAACTAATCTATTTTCTAAATATTTGCAATCGTCAAGCACTATACTAAAATTAAATTTCTCTATTTTCAGGTACTGTGCATGGTGCAGATGCGTAGTACAGACTACACGAGGCAAGCACCAGAGGTTCCACTGCCGGTACCGGAAGACGAGGATGACAATAATCAAGACCATCTTGAAGAAATAGATTCAGAATTAGAACAAGAAGAGATGGACGAGCCACAGACAATATGGGAGAAGATCAAGGTGTCTTCCTCATCCGCTTCCAAGGGGCCGATCAAGAAGCAAGCGGTGAATATTCTGACATAAAAGATTGATCCTGCTTTAATCAACTTGGTGAAGTCGAATGCTTTCCCTGGGCTCAAAAATGAAGACCCCGTTGCGCACATAAGTCAATTTGTGGAGAATTGTGATATGATAAAAATCGACAGATTTTCACAAGATGTGCTCTACTTGAAGCTCTTCCCGAGTTCTCTAGCGGGAATTGCGCGTGAATGGTTACATAACTTGGACGATGAATATGTGGAGTCTTGGGACCACATGGTGGAGGTCTTTTTTGAGAGGTTCTTTTCGCCCGAAAAGACTAATGACATGATTAGGAAGATCCACAACTTCACCCAACAAGTAGGAGAGACCTATTCTGAGACATGGGAAAGGTTTTAGATCATGCTCAGGCGATGCCCGCATCATGAGCTTGATAAGGAGACCCAAGTCAAGATTTTCTATTTTTCTCTCTCCGAGCATGATAGAAGCAACCTCGATTCAGCCGATTCCGGATTTTTCTTGAATAACACAGATGCCAGGTGCTGGGAGATCTTAAATAACATGGCCAAGAAACAATCTTGGGGCAATAGAGGTGATGTGGAGCAGGTTCGAGTAGCAGGTGAATCCAAAGCAATAAAGGAGCTGAATGACAAGCTAGATATTCTAGCCAAGAAGTTGCTAGCCAAGGAAGATGCATTCGAGGATGAGGAAGCCCAAGTCAAATTCATGCAACAACAGGGTTACAGAAATAATGACTATTCATGGAGGAAAGACAAAAAGTTCTCATGGAAGGATCCTAATAACTTCCTACAAGATCCTGATGCAAACCACAACCTAGCTAGGGCTGAAGATAAGAGCACCGAGTTGCTTAGTCAAATGGTGCAGCAGAATCAGGAAATGATGACTATGTTCGGTAAACAACTGCAATCCCAGGGTGACATCTTGACCAAATTTGGGCAGACACTGCAAAGTCATGGAGCGCAAATGCGGGCGTTAGAAACCACCGTGACCCATATCTCAAATGAAGTGGCGGCCATCAAGCATGCCAATCAGCAGAGACAGGCTGGGAATGCAGATGTAGTTCAAGCACATCATCAAGTTAAATACATGTCTGTGATCAATAAGGAAGAACCCCAGGTGGCAGAAACAAAGGACCAAAGAAAAATGATGTTTGATACGGAGGCTACACCGGCAATACCGTATCCTCGCAGTCATTATGGACTACCAGGCGGATACACTCCTTTAAGGAAATCTCGCCAAGAGCCCATGATGGTTACGCCCCCGCCTAGGCAAGGAGAGAAATTTAAGGCTGTCTGTCAAGGTGCAGATACATCCATTACGCGAGAGAAGCCACAACAAAGTATACATGTTGATGATGTTCTGACAAAGTCCACGCCAGAGGGAGTCATTGAAGCAAGCTTAGGGGAGCTGGCCCCAAAAAGCTCATATGTGCCACCTCACAAGCGGGTTAATGCGGCATTTGTGTCAAGTCTGGACAGCCCGAAGCCGAAGAAAGAGCACCGGCATTATAGAAAATTCTTGGAGATGTTCAGAAAACTTCATATCAACATTCCATTAGTGGAGATGATTGAGAAGATTCCCACCTACGGGAGGTTTATCAAAGAAATCATCAATAAGAAGAGGCGGATTAAAGACACGGATGTATGCCAGATGAATGCCAAGGTGAACTCTATCATCCATGGGAGTTTGCCACAGAAGAAGAAAGATCCAGGGAGTTTTTATATTCCATGCTTGATAGGTGATCGACACTTTCCATGAGCTCAGTGTGATTCGGGCGCGAGCATAAACCTCATGCCGCTGACCACATTTAAAAAGCTTGGGTTAAAGGACATGAAGAAGTCAGTGGAAACCATTCAATTGGCAGATGGATCTATTGTAAGGCCATGCGGAGTTAGCAAAGATGTACTCATCAAGGTGGACAAGTTCATTTTTCCTGTAGACTTCATCATCATGGATATGCCACAGCTTCAAAGTTGTGAGATGCTATTGGGCAGGCTGTTTCAAGCAACGTCCGATGTAGTCACTGCAATTGGGAGAGGTACGCTGACGTTGGGGATCGTTCAAGATCGCGTGGAGTTCAAGCTACCGCACGATCCTTTGAGCACCTTCTCCACATTATCGAGTGGATGACAAGCTTCAAGTCGCCTAGCCTAAGACGTTAAATAAGGGCGCTTGTTGGGAGGTAACCCAACCATTGGTACCTTAGTTTAGTTCATTTACATTCGTAGTTTAATTTGTTTTCACTTAGTTTATAGTGTAAGAAATATACCGTGATCGTTTGTTACATGTGCAGGGCTGAGGCAGAGTCAATACCATCGACCCTTGTGTCGATGGTATCGACCATGGTACAGGTTGGCGACTGCAGGAATCACAATGCGTCGATACCATCGACGGCCTCGTCGATACCATCGACGGCCTCATCGATGGTATCGACATACCAACAGGAAGATCGCAAGAAAAAGTCGATGGTATCGACATGGGTGTCGCTACTATCGAGATCTCTGAAGATTATCAGAACAAATCGTCTTAGGAAAGTTGATACCATCGACGGCCTCATCAATGGTATCGATGAGTGGACAGTAGCGCCGGACACAGATATATATGAGGAGTATTTGCATCAAATGACATCACACCTTCAGTGCAACTCTCCTTCGCTTGTGCCGAGCGTGTTCCAGAGCCATCTACGCCCGACGACGATCAACGCCGAGCAAAGTTCTTCATCGAGCGGAGATTCGTTTCTCCGATCTTCATCGAGCTCCCTTTCTATTCCCCGTTCTCTCGCAATCATGGTACACGTAGCTGGTGCGTCGTCTTCACGCGTGAACCCGATGGACATCTCGGAGTTCGTGCCACCTCCGACCGCGTCAGTTGCACGCCCACAGCTGATTCATCCATCCGCGGAGGTGAAGAAGATGTACGAAGAGATTCTTAAGAGGAAGATTGAGTCGACCCGTTATGTTGAACGGGAAACCATCCGCAACCTCGGGTTCGAAGCGAACCTCGACTACGTTCTGAAGGGTCAGGCCCGACACACGGGAAGACGGCCTGACGAGCTGGAATTTCATGCAGATGGCCAGCCGTTCTTCGGTGAGTGGCCTACTTACAAGGAGTTGGTGGCTGAGTTCATGGCGTCACTGGACGTCTGCGTCGTACCCAACGATGTCATAGCCTCCGACCGCGAGTGGATCAAGGATCGGGTGTCGTTACGGCTGTACAACAACGACTTCACCCTTACACTCCGAAAGTTCACTAGGATTTTCAATTGGAATCACTCTCAACATGATTACCGGCGACCGGATAACCACACCGACTACGACGCCATCTTCGTCGAGCTAGTTACGGTGCCGCCGGGGAAGTCGGTAAGCTACCATAATGCTGCGGTAGCTGATTTTGAGCACCCTTTCGTCTGGATTCTGCACCGGATGCTCAGTTCGACATTGTTTGCTCGGGGTGATTTGGCCCTCAGCAAGTTTCAGGAGATGGACTTATTCTTTTTGTATAAGCTCCTGAAGCGTAAAGAATGCAATTGGGGTGCCTTCTTTCTGCAGAGAGTTTTGGCGGTGAAGAGGAGTACAAAGAAAGTGCCACTTCACTTTGGAGGGCTTATCACACAGCTGGCCTCCTATCTTGGGTTGAATTTCCAGATGCTTACTCCTATATCCACAAGGAGCAAGGTGAACTTGCAACATTTGCACCGGTCCAATCTCATTCTTCTTCGAGATGGTTTGGCGTATGCGCACTGCCATGTCAACCACGCCTACCAGGAATGCTCGTTGCCCGATCCGGTCTTCAACATTGAAGGGGTGCAACACTTCCGATGGCCAATCATAGCCATCGCCGACTCTGATGAAGAAGGCGGTGACGACGGAAATGACGACGAGGTTGAGAAGGAAGAGGAGGCATTTACACCTCTTCGAGCACGAGTGGCACCACGGAAGCATCCTCAGATGCATCTGGGTGCATCTTCATCATCACAGCCTATGATGCCACCACCACCACCCTCGCAGCCAAGCAAGGAAGCCTATTCTATGCAGGGTATGTATACTATGCTGCAGGACATACAGAAGATGCAGCAGCATCACATGGCGATGTACACTGGTATTCAAGACACTACAAACCGGTTGTTGGACAATCAAAGGGCAATGTTCGAGAATGAGCGTCTTCTCCTTGACAACCAACAGCAAATTCATGATCGGTTGCAATGGATGGAGATGCAACAACAGCCCTTCTACGACCACTATTGGAGCCAAGATTACTTTGGAGGCTATCCACAACCTCCACCTAGGGCCCAGTTTGATCCAAGCTTCCAGGGGGAGTATCCTTCTTGGGACCCTACGGCTCTGCAGTACCCGCCTCCATCTGAAGAGTAAAAGCGGTATCTCTGTTCCAACCTTTAAGATTGTTTTTTACTATGAGGCCATAGTCGAATTCAAGCCAGGGGGGGTAGTTGGAACAGCTCTATCTTTTATTTTCTCTGTTTTTAGTTTTATTGCTTTTGGTTTCCTGTCATTTGTTTTCTGCAATCTTAGTTTGTTTTAGGATCCACTATCTATCTAGTGTAATCGTGGATGTCTTTAATGTTGAGTCATCTCAGTTGCATGTGCATGGGGAATTGAGGGAAACTAAAAAAATTTTAGTGTTCACAAGCTTGAGTGTTGTTTAAACCCTGATCACCTGACCTAGAAAATGATTGGTTTTGTCAACTTTGAAACAGAAAATCATGACTGTATATTCCTAATGATTCATGAAAGTGGACGGAATTGGTTGTTTGAGCCTAAACTGACCAAATGATAATGAGACTTTAATTTGAAGTAAGAGAGAAAAAACCTCTTAATTGCACACAGGTCAGTAATAAGGGACACATAATATTTTTCAAAGGTTCGGTCAACTAGTCTTGTGATCTTTCCACCTCATAGTTTTCCACCATCCACCAAGATTTGGAAGTAAAGTACGATTTTAACTCTTGTTGATTGCATGGCATGTAGATAGGACTTGCATTGCAGCCACCTTCATATGTTTGCATGAAAAAAAAATAGAATAGGTATACATGCACATTACCCGTAGGTGCATGTCATGTAGTTGCATTCATAACTTTTATGCATAAAGTATGTCATGTACCTCATTTATTCTTTAATGGTGAGTTAATTTGTTCCATACCTTCCACATAGTGCAAATATTCGAGCTTTGCAGAAAATATAAGCCCAATAAGTATTCCTTGTCAATCATGGATATAAGGGTTTGTAATGAAAAAAAAAGAAAAAAAATCTGAAATTGAAAAAAAAATTATTCAGAAGCAACAAGAATAAGAAGGAGAAAGGAACATAATCTCACCTGTATTTCAAGATAAGTGAGTACATGATGTAGCTTAATTAGATATCCATCTCATTTTGAGACGGATGGTTAGTGCATGCATCATTCCACCTAATCTTAGGCATTAGGGCGTTTTTCATGTGCATTTGCATCATTTAGGGCATTTTTGTTGTATGCATGTTGAAATTGGATAATGCTTCCACTTCTTCCATGAGCCACCTATTTCATCCACCCGTTGTTCGGATTGGTAGGCCACCGTGAATTTCTCCTCACTAGTGAATATCAGGAGAACTACTTTCATGTAGATGGTAGTTAGGGCGAGCAACGTAGTTTAAAAGATCACAAGATGCACTATGTCTGGATCGGCGAATTTTATTATGATAACTGCCTTATATGATAGTGTTCATCAGTTTTGAGGTCAATATCTTTTATGGATGATTACTTTCGCCTTTAGGGTAATTATCATTCTGTGGTTAGCGAGGGCCGGTATGCGAATGTCCGGTGGGAGTCATGTGGGATGTCTGTTGTGATGCTTTGTTTTTTTAGTTGACTCTGGCAATTCTATTCTAAGGTTTAGTTGCTCGAGGGCGAGCAATGTTCAAGCTTAGGGGAGTTTGATGCGATGATTTTGAGTCGCATTTATAGACTTGTTTGATATGTGTTTTATGCATTTATTAGTCATTTTCATGGTTAATGTTGCATAATTCATTCATTTTGGTCTATGCTACTTCTTTATGTCAAATTCCCTTTATTTAAAGATTTTGAGTATTAATTATCGAAAGAATATATTTTGTGTGGGTTTATGTGGTTCTGTGTGTTAATTTCAGGAAAAACAAGTATCTACAGCTGTCGATACCATCGACCGGACCACAGGTTGCCAGCCGCAAGGACCAGAAGAAAGTCGATACTATCGACAGGGATGTCGATGGTATCGAGATACCATCAGGTTGCTGGCGAGAAGTGCGTCGATACTATCGACCATAATGTCGATACTATCGACTAATGGAGCTACAGCAACACAAAATGACAAAACCTTCGCTACAGGTTCGTCGATACCATCGACCCGTGTCGATGGTATCGAGGTGACATCAGGCGCATAGACGAAAGAAAAGAAGGATTGCCGCTATCATGCTAGGTCGATACCATCGACCCGCGCCGATGGTATCGACACCGTCAGATATGAGTTTGTTTCAAATTAATCTTAATCGGACGGTCGTGGTTAATTGGCGACCTAATTCAGGAGATATACCTAATGACGGCACCCTTGACTCGAGGAGGACGTCATTAGTTGTTGCACACATCCCGGAGAGCAAGGAGAGAAGAATGGAGCACGAGAGCACGCCCCAGCCGATCCGGATGCTGAAGAAGATGAATTCCACCACTGAAAGGCGGGAGAACGCAGATTCCACGCCAAGGATCAATTGGACCTTCTCCGTTCAGGGGTTTAATCACTCAATCATGTTTTCCTTCATGTTTCCCTTTTACTTCTCCACATTGTACTCTGAGACGAACATGCGGGGCTAATCCCCTTTGTCTTTAGGACCGGGAGTAGCCCGAGGATTCATTGTATGATGATTTTATAATAGTAATTCATATCTTATCTCTTAAATCTGTGGTATAATTTCGTTTTCTCCAATATATTGTTATGCTTGATCACCATAATAATAACCTAATGCCTTTAATTGCTTTGAAAGAAGAATTAACGGTTGAAAAGAGACGGAATTTACATTAATTGACAAATCCCTTGAACAAGGTGGTGTAAGATTAATGGTGGATACCGAGAGGTCGTTCCTAATGCACCTAGTTTAGGGTATAGGTTACTACGACGGTGGAACCGACCTAGACTTAGGTAGTGAATTGTACCACGACAGTGGGCAATTCTGATTTCAGGCCACTACCCGGATAGAGAGATAAAATTGAGTAGCTATATAGAATTTAATACAATGAAAACCCGCGGTGAAACCGCAACCCTAAAGATCTCATTTTTAATTGATTAAACCAAACATTTAATCGTTTGCTTTGCTTTGTTTTATTTTTAATTTCTTTTAATTTTAACAACAACTCTCAACTTTTTAATCAGCTTAGTTGATCGCGAGTAGTTAGTAGGAGTCCCTGACGATTTCACGTATCCCTGAGTTTGACTCGGGCCTCACAAAGGCCTGTACTACTTTGACGCGTTCACTTGCGTTTCTGCGCACGATAAATTTGCGTCAATGTTGTACTCAATGAACTATGAGTTGCAAGAGCAGCATGAGAACATGAATGTCATGAAGATGGTAACACATCTCAAGAACATGTTTTAGCATCAAGCAAGATAGGAGAGATATGATGTCTCCAAGGCTTTGTTTAGAAGCAAGATGAAAGAGGGAGACTGAGTTGGCACCCATATACTCACTTTGATTAGTACGTGGAAAGCCTATCCAAGGTGGGATTTCCCCTAGGTCAAGAGTTGGCCACTGACGTGATTCAACAATCATTTTCCGAATCATATATTCATTTTGTCATGAACTACAACATGAACAATCTTCACAAGTTGTTGTCAGAATTGTTGGACATGTTGAGGATAGCTGAAGCACATATGAAGAAAGATAAGCCCTAGTCTGTGATGATGATCATAAGGACAAAGGTAAAGTCAAAAGGAAAAGGAAAGGCTAAGAAAGGTTCTAAAGTTGGGCGTAAGCCAAAGTCATCCACGCTCAATGCTAAAGGTGGGATCTCCAAAGAAGGCAGTTGTCACCATTGTCACCAGGATGGACATTGGAAAAGAAATTATCCTCTCTACCTGGAGGAATTGAGGAAGAAGAAGCAGGGGATAGAGATCTCCACTTTAGGTATATACATCATTGAGATAAACTTAAATACTTCTTCATCGTTGGTATTGGATACCAGATTTGGATCTCACATATGTTCAAATATGCAGCATCTGATAAGAAGTAAGCCTTTACAAAAGGGCCAAGCCGAGCTGTGGGTCACTAATGGAGCAAGAGTTGCTGCCACTGCGGTTGGAGTTATTATTTTATCTTTGCATAGGGGTCTTGTAATAGAATTGGAGAATTTCTATTATGTACATGTCATTAATAAAAATATTATTTTTGTATCTTGTATGGACAAGAGTGGATTTGAATTTCACATTAAGAATGGAATGACTTCTATTTTTAAAGATGAGATCTTTTATGGCAATGTCCCTATGTCTTATGGTATCTACTTGTTAGAACTTGAGACTAGAATATACAGCATAAATACTAAAAGGCTAAAACTTGACAACTAAAACAAAACATACTTATGGCATTGTCGTCTTGGGCACATAAACGAGAAGTGCATATATAGACTCCATAAGGGTGGTTATCTAGACTCTTTTGATTTTGAATCATTAGAGACATGTGAGGTTTGTTTATTAGGAAAGATGACCAAGACTCCTTTCACTAGACACAGTGAGAGAGCCAGTGATTTTCTAGGACTCATACATACTGATGTATGTGGACCTTTTAGATCAAATGCTAGAGGAGGCTATCAATACTTCATTACCTTCATTGATGACCTTAGTAGGTATGGTTATGTATATCTTATGAAACACAAGTCAGAAAATCTTGAAATGTTCAAGACTTTCATGAATTAAGTAGAGAAGCAACTTGATAAGACGATTAAAGTACGCCATTCAGATCGAGGTGGTAAATACTTAAGCTAAGAGTTTGAGTACCTTCTAAGAGATTGTGGCATTGTATCATAATGGACTGTGCCTGGTACACCGCGGCATAATGGTGTCAGAAAGAAGGAAACGTACATTATAAGACATGGTACGATCAATGATGAGTTCAGATGAACTTCCAATATCATTCTGGGGATATGCTCTTAAAACCACACCATTTACACTTAACCGTGTACCTTCCAAATCGGTTCAAAAGACACCATATGAGATATGGAACGGGAATCATCCCAGTTTGTCTATGTTAAAGATTTGGGGATGTGAAGTTTATGTTATGAAATAATTTCTTGAAAAGCTTGGACCCAAATTTGAAAAATGCTACTTTGTTGGATACCCCAAGGAAACTTGGGGATACTACTTCTACACACCAACTGACAACAAAGTGTTTGTTTATAGGACTGCTATATTTCTTGAAAAGGAATTTATTTCCAAACGAAATAGTGGGAGGAATGTAGAGCTCAAAGAAGTTTGAGATAAACAAGAAAGTAGAGAACCCGAGTAGGTAGATAAGGAACATGAGGACTCACAAACTGTTGTGGAATTTCAAGTTCCAAATGTAACATAGGAACCGCGTAGGTCCAGTAGGACACGACTTGAGCCTGAGAGATTTGGATTTCTTATGACTCAAGACAATGACAAATTGGGCATAGAAGATGAGCCAACTTCCTATCTAGAAGCTACTAAGGGACCAGAATCTGAGAAATGGCTCAAAGCCATGAGATCTGAGATGGAATCCATGTACACCAACAAGGTACGGACCTTGGCAGATCCACCCAAAGTGGTAAAACCCATAGGGTGCAAGTGGGTTTTCAAGAAGAAGACCGACATGGATGGAAATGTTCAAACCTATAAAGGTAGATTAGTTGTGAAAGGATTCTATCAAATTCAAGGTGTTGATTATGATGAGACCTTCTCACCAGTTGCCATGGTTAAATCCATCAGGATCATGCTTGTCATTGTATCTTATCATGACTATGAGATTTGGAAGATGGATGTTAAAATGCCATTCCTTAACGGGAATTTAATCAAGGATGTGTACATGACACGACCTGAGGGTTTTATCAATCCAAAGGAAGACAATAAAGTATGTAAGCTACAAAGTTCAATATATGTATTGAAGCAAGCATCTCGGAGCTGGAATCTACATTTTGATGAAGTAGTCAAAAAGTTTGGCTTTAGTCAAAATGAAGATGAACCTTGTGTTTAAAAAAAGATTAGTAGGAGCACAATCATATTTCTCATATTGTATGTAGATGACATAATATTGATGGGAAATGACATCCCTACTCTTTAGATAGTAAAAGGTTGGATGGGGAAGACCTTCTCTATGAAGGATATAGGCAAAGCATCATATATATTAGGAATCAAGATCTATAGAGATAGATCTAGAAGGCTTCTAGGCCTAAGCCAGAGAACATACATTGACAAGGTGTTAAAGAGGTTTAGTATGGAGGGTACTAAGAGAGGTAACTTGCACATGTCCCATGGGTTTACGATCTCTAAAGCCCAATGTCCTAGTTCATGTGATGAATGGGAATGCATGAATAAGATTCCATATGCATCAAAAATTGGATCTATCATGTACACGATGTTATGTACCCATCCTAATGTGTCGTATTCTTTGAGCATGACGAGTCGGTATCAGTCAAATCCAAGTGAATGTCATTAAACATCCATAAAGAACATCCTAAAGTACTTGAGAAGGACTAAGGATCAATTCTTAGTATATAGAGGTGAGGAAGAGCTTGTAGTAAAGGGTTACACCAATGCTATCTTCCAAGCTGACAAAGATGACTATAGATCACAATCTAGATTTGTGTTTTGCCTGAACAACAGAGTTGTGAGCTGGAAGAGTTCCAAGCAAGAGATGGTTGTGGATTCTACAACAGAGGCCAAATATATTGCCACATCTAATGTTGCAAAGGAAGTTGTGTGGATCAAGAAGTTCATTTCTGAACTTGGAGTGGTTCCAAGTGCTAGTGATGCAATTGAGTTGTTTTGTGACAACAATGGAGCAATTTCATAGGCTAAAGAACCAAGATCGTACCAATGTTCCAAACATATTCTACAAAGGTTCCATCTCATATGAGAGATCGTAAAGTAAGGATATGTGAAGATTTGTAGAGTACCTACAGAAAGCAATATGGTTGACCCACTCACAAAAGCACTTTCACAATAGAAACATGGCGGACGTGTTCGATCACTTGTATTGAGATTCATGAGTGATTGGGTATAAGTGCAAGTAGGAATCTATTGGTATGTATACCCATAGAGTGTATAATTTGGTGATTATAATGGGATACTATGTAAACAATTTGTAATACTATATTGATCATATCAATAAAGGCAAGTTTCCAATCTATATGTTTGTGTTTTATATTGTGATATGACCGAAAAACTTATAGATGTCTATAGAATAATATACTCAATGACATATGTCTTCAGATTGATGACCTGAACAATGAGATCATATGTATGCTAAGAGTATGTATTCTTGTTTTGTCCCTAATCGGCTGTTCTAATGGAAATATCCATAGTCATCAATACCACATAAGATTAGAATGTATGTTGGTTGATGGAAGAATCTCATTATCCATGATATGGAGATATCGAACCAAATACATAGATACTTGTTAGAGAATAGTGTATCAGACAGACCCACCTTGAGAGTGACACATGGATACCATCATTGGTAGTTAGAGTCACATCTCATAGTGATGGTGGTGATTGTGGTTCTTAGACATGAAGTCACTACACTTATCACATGTCATTCGGTGTATCTTGACATCATCCACTGTGGTCCTGAATAAGGATTGCCATAAAGATGGTGCTTGGGTGCATTGTGACATGGGAATGACTATGAGTGATGTAGATGGAATTTGTCTTTCCTATAGGAGTTTGATATTCTGGCCACTTGATAAGTGAGACTGAGAAATGCATGGTCATGCTGATGTGAGTCAATAAATGATATTGAGCTTACATATATCAGACAGTCTGCTCTAGTTCAAGGAACATGGATTGAACATTGAAGAGGATAATAATTCCATGAATCGAGTTCAATCTGGATATCAGCAGCAAAGGAACTATAAAATCATTGTAATACAAATGATATGTTAAGTTGTTCTCCAACTTATCTAATTACTTGGGTGGTAATGATGTCTTGCTAGATACCAATCATTTCTTGTGAAATCATAATATGATTATGGATATCACTACCAACGTAATTTAGAGCCTACCGGGTCACACACATAGGATGTGTTGGAATAGGAGTATAATTGTGGATTTGATTGGAATTTTTTCGAATCATATTTATTACTAAAATGTTTATGTAATCCATTAGAATAATATTGGAATATTTTAAAATGTTTGAGCCAATTAATTGGAGTGACTAGCTCTAAGTGCAAGTGGGAGTTTTTTGGTATGTATGCCCATAGAGCCATCCTGAGCAATTATATTGAGTCATATATTAATTAATCAATTAAAACCCAACAGCCTTCGTGCAGGTCAACTCAACAGACATGACCCAAGTCCTTCATGCAGGTCATGAGGACCAGGCCCTTAGTGTAGGCTGACTCAGATAAAATGACCCAAGAACCATAGTGCAGGTTGTGAGACCCACGTACTAGAGTGTAGGTCTCCAACATAAGTTATGTAAAAAGATAAGAACTAACCCTAAAGAAAGATCATATGTTCATTTTCAAGTTTTGTTCAAATTTTCATGTTATCTTTCATGCATCCTGTTTAAGGATAACGTATAGTCATTTTCTTGTCGAAATATTTTATATATCAAAAATACTCATGCCACTTACTGGTTCTTTTTTCCCCAATGTGTGGATGGGGACGAGATGTCTGTGTGTGATTAGAAAGACAAAATATAGAGCCATAGACTTCAACAAGTGGACACAATGTAGTTATGGATAGTGACCTAGTGGGGTTCCAATATCCATAGAGGTTTAATTTTATATAAGATTGGATTGTTTATATTTAGGTTTTTATATGATGCCATTACTTTGTACTAAATTTCCCCTTTAATGTAAACTTTTGAGAATGAGAATGTAAAGTGTGTCCTATGATGGTTATTACTTCAACTATTCCTTATATTTGATATACAATGTGCATGACAACCCTTTCAACATTATGAGTCTAGAATTAACGTTTTCATGCATGTAAATTTGTTGTAAAAATTGGAGAGTCAGATATGATAGAAGGTAAGAAGATATAGTTTAAATATTCTGATGTATTATATCAGTTGATACACTATGTGACAAATAACATTGAGATAAAGAGGTAGATTCTCAAGGAAGCTCACTCTTCTATGTATGCAAGGCATCCAGACATTTTCAAGATGTACAACAAATCAAGAAACTATATTGGTGTCCAGGTATAAAGAGATGTAGTTGAGGATGTAGATAATGTAGTGTTTGTTAACAAGTCAAGGCTAAACACTAGAAGCCAACAAGTACCCCACAACCACTCCCTATTCCTATATAGAATTGGGAACATTTCACATGGACTTTGTTGTAGGTTTACCTAGAATGTCAAATGGTTTTGACTATATATGGTGAGTATGGAAAGACTAACTAAATATTATCATCTTCTTCTAGTCAACACAACTTGGGATGCACCAAAAATAGAAAAGGTATATATAGATGAGATAGTTAAATTGCATGGAATACCAATCATTGTTCAATTTGATAGAGACCCCAAGATCACATCTATATTCTAGAATCATCTACATCGTTCCTTGGGAACAAGTTTAAAGTTTACATATCATTTCACCCACATACAAATGAACAGTTAGTGTAACATCCAAATTTTTTTTGGATACTTGTTTATAATTTCTTAATGTCATATCATTTATGATCATGTTATATAAAATGGTCAATTTTTAACTAATTTTGGTTATTATCATGGACTAAAAAGTTTACTGCAAAGAGAAAATGTGTAAATAAGATGACACCCAAAATATAAAAATTCAATTTCTCCGTTAGAATGTTGTAGACATTTTTGTGATCACATGATCAAAATTTGGACTTAATCGGAGTCTATTTGATTAGGTAAATGATTGTTCAAAGATAATGGTACACTAATGAGATAAAATCCTTTTTCCCAAAAATTTTGTCCTTCTGGGCCTTGAATGGGATGTTTGATTTGGGCACATCATAGACTCGGATGATCTCGACCGTTCGTTCTTTCTTCAAGCTCCCGCTTGGAGGAGGACTCTAGTGTCCCGAATGATTGTGGATTTCTTCATGTGTGAGTGATCGTTTCCAAAATGGTCTCAGCCACTAGCTTCAGGAGATTATCCCGCACCCATCCACCTCTAACTCAAACCCTAGAGTTTAATGTATAAGAGAAACCCAATATCAGTGCCATTTGAAACTCTGGTGTGATCATCTCCACCGATCTTCATCACAGCGACACCTCCCATCAATGCATTGTGGCTACACCATCTTTCGATCCCCTGAAACCTGCCCCCACCTCCACTTTCTCCTACGGTGGCCTCATTTGCTCAACCCACAAAACTTGACGACATCAACATGTTGGATCTTGCCGATGAGGACCTTTGTGTACTCTCATATCATGGGAGTTGGACGAGGGAGTTCATGGAGACTTGTCAGTGTTGTTGCGATACCCATAGCTGTGTCGTCTGAAGTAATGCCTGAGAACTGACTTCACATGCTCACCTACTACACAGCTCAACGATGACTGCTTTGTACTTTGTTTCATTGTGCAAATTGTGTTCTATCTCCATCGTGATCTCATGAATGCTTTTGGTTCATTTTGAGAGGGAACGAGTTTCCCTCTTCCAATCCTCAGGTGATGATTTCTCGACTCCCTACTATCTACTTGTTCCAGATGAGTCAGTGTTGCAAATCATCATTGGTCAAGTGAGAGGGTTTGCTAGCCTCAACTCCTTGTGAGGAAGCAGTCCCACACCCATGTTTTCCTAACCTCCAACCCCTGGAGACCACGGTGGAGGATCTTGACCTACCCAAGCATGGTCAAGTTGGTCTAAAAATAAGGTGAAATGATTCTTGGTTGTGCTTTGGTTTTTGTTTTTCACATAGTTGGTCTTTCCCTCTTTTCCTCTTGTCACATGTCGAGAACGGCGAGTCATGCTTTCCCCATGTCTATAAGTTGCTTAATTATTTGTTTAGTTATTTTGCTCTGTTGTGATTGGTTAGTAATGACTAGAACTTCAGAAAGTCCTAGAAAATTATCCATAGATACGAACAATATTAAATTTGCATAATATCATAGGAGGGATATGCTAATCTTAAGGGAACCCTAATATCATCGTAATGATTGTCTTATAATTAGACTTTCAAGAAAATGCATATTGATTACATCTTATGACTAAGATGGGAGAATAATGTTAATTTGTCATATATTAGACTTTAGAAAACAATGATCTGAACTAATAGATAAACCAAAGACCCCAATCATTCAAAGGAAGACTACTAATTACTAATAAGATATTAAGATGAATCTTATATATATAATCCTATATATGTAGAATTTATGTAATAAGAACATAGAGATAATGTGTATGTACATGTATATCCATAAGGTTTGAATTAGAACCCTTCCATTATTTTTGAGAACTCAGACATGAATCCTTATATCTATATGGATATAGACAAAGGATAATATAAATAAACCCTAAATCAATGTTAAAGGCATAGTCAATGAATTAAGATAAGAAGAATCAAATTTGAATCAAAACCCTAACCCTAACACATGTAACCCATCTACTATAAAGGGTAAGCTAATACACCCTAGTTATTCCCTAGAACATAAGATGATGTGCATGTTTCTAATATTCACCCAAGAAATAGACACATGTACCCCAAAACCCTAGTTGAGAACATCATGAACCCTAGAATCCACAGCTTGATGAAAACACCTAAGATCTGATAGATCCTTTAGGTTTATAAGAAGAAGTAGATCCAGATGTAGAGAAAGTGGCATGAAGAGGATTTTGACTTGGCAAAGGTAAGTTGTCCATGTCCTTTGAATTCATGTTATCTAATTATCTTTCTCAGAATAATCCATTGGACGCATGGTCTAATGTTCATACATAGATTATTACTTTTCTTACAATAAAATTCCTACCTCAGATAGCTCGTGCATATATCATATAACCTATTAGTTTCAAGTTGTTGTTCACGCATGATTGTTAGGAATCAATAAGTGGATTATTAGAATTCAAAATACATGATCAGAACTTATTTTAGAATGTTAATTCCTTGCATGCATTTAGAATCTAGAATCTCTTTCAAAAGATCAGATTTAGATATAGAATTTATATTTGAAATTTATCATAGTTCTTTACTAATTGAGTTTTAGAATTCAGAATAGAATTTAAAATTTAGAATGCCAAAATAGTTACATACTTTAGAACTCATATCAAATAGTTGAGATACAAAATGTGTACAGAATCAGAAATAGAAATAGAATAAGAATAGAAAAGAATAGAAAATGTCACCAAAACATAATTTATATTATATAATAAGTCCTCTGAATAGAAGAACTACGGTACCTAGAACAGAAGGCTTTCATGACACAAAAGGTGCATTGCACCATAGAAGGCACTTGGTGCCACATAACAGAAGACACCTCAGTGTCACCAAAAGGCATTTATGCCACAAAAGTTGTGTTGAACATTAGAAGGCAATAGTGCCACAGAAGAGGACTTATTGTATAATAGTTTCCATAGAAAGATAAAATGTGTAAATAAAAGATGCAAATAAAGATGTTTAGTATAGTAGTAGATGGCAAGCTTATATAATGTAGTTATATCCCTATGTTACAGAATTCGATGACATTTACTCTAACTAGAATTATTTTTGTTGTGCATGGTTGGGGACGTGACATCCACAGATACTGAGGAGTAGTTCGTGAAGGAGTTCAGATTCAAGGCAGTCAGATATCTATAACTGGTGGCACATTATCTTAGGTGATCCTACAGATAAATATTTTATTGATCCTTCTTCTTCTAGTTCATGTAGGGAGATGTGACTCTCAGACTCATAGTTTCATAATGTTGGACATTTTCCTTTTTATTCAATTACTATGGTTCTTTGCATGTTACTATATGCCAAAAATGTGATGTTTGCCCTAGAAATTTATATTATATGTGTGTCGATGCTTCCTCATATTATTTTGTGGCTGATAATTGAGAAAGCATTACAATATGGTATTAGAGCATTTAAATAACCATTAGTTATTGATATCCCTAGATGAACCATCATAGATGTCTTTTGTACATATGGCTCCTAAGAAGAAGTATGATAAGGGAAAGGAGCACATACATGGAGAGGAAAGTTCCAACAGTGCAGGGGACGGTCATGAGATGTTTGGAGGAGGCAACCCCAAAGGCAACCTCAATGGCAACCCCAATCCCCCTATGGGTGTGCTTGCCAAGGCCCTGACTGATGCCTTGACTGGTCAGAATGAGAGGCCCCAGCAGCCCAGAAACTAGGAGTTGACCTTAGTAGATTTCTTGAAGATCAAGCCAGATACCTTCTCTGGTGAAGCTGAGACAGATGTGATCACTCGTACTGAGGAATGTCTATTGAACGTGGAGCATTGCTTCTGAGATCTGGGATGTACTGAGAATTCCAAGGTTCATTTTGGAACCCATCTATTGAAGAGTGATGCTCGTGTTTGGTGGGAGAACTTCATCAACGCTCGAGGACCTGATGTTGCACCATTGACCTGGAGGGTGTTCACCACCGCCTTCTAGAACCACCACATTTCAGAATCTATGATCGAGAAGAAGGAGATGGAAGTCAAGAACCTCAAGCAGCATGACTCCACCATCAGCCAGTATGCAATGAAGTTTTATATGTTGCAAAAATACAAAACTGAAGATGAGGTGCATCTAGCCAAGAAGTTCATGCGTGGTCTGAAGCCCGACCTAGCTTCTCTTTGGTGGGATGTGGTATCAGGACAGTGCAAGAACCCCTAGAAGCAGCCCTAGAACTAGAGGACCACCCAAGACAAAATTGGAAGAACGGGTGATCTTTTGGAGACAACTATCATCATAAAGGTCAGAGCGGTGGGCAAAACAACAAGAGGAAGGCCCTAGAAGGAGCACCAGCTCAGAGAGGAGTTCTAGGAGGAGGATCCAGAAAGAACCTATCTGGGTCTGCCCCAAGTGTCAGAAGCCCCATGGTGGGGAATGCAAGTTTGGGCAGCTAGTATGCTACCTATGTGGTGATGAATGTCACTTCAAGGTTAACTTCCCAAAGAAGCAAAAGCAAGACCAGAACAATCAAAGAGAGAAGCTTCAGACAAGGGTGTTTTCCATGGACACAACAGAGGTAGATGAGGACCAAATAGCAGAAGGTATGACCTAACCCTAGTATTTAAATTATAAAGAAGTATGTTATGACACATATAGTTTAGACTTTTTTTATACAAGAGTAATGAACTAAGGGTGGTCGAGAATCACCAACAAAGAATGAAAAACTATAAGGTGGATAGTACATGGAAATTTTGAGGACAAAATTTAATTTAAAGTAGGTAGAATTGTAACATCTCAATTTTTAGATACTTGGTTATAATTTCTTAATATCATATAATTTATGATCACATCTACTATTTTACTCTACTAAACGCGAGTACGTGTTTCCGTCATCCCTCAAATCCTAGATGTGGCTGGACTCTTACAAATTTTTATCATCCCAAAGTGGCTGGACTCTCACACATCAACAAGATCATTGGACTGTCATAATTTATCTTCAATCACCACATCTCTCTTCCTGTAATGATTATCTTTAAAGCGACTACCCATAACGACTCCCCTTTCTACGGAACGTCAGACGCGATTAACTATTACTGTGATCTTACTAAAGCCTCCGTCATGAACACTGCAATGGATAGACATGCACATGCATGGTCCGATTTTCCATTCTGAGGACAACATCAACTAGAAAAACCAGTGTAACGATCCGACGAGGAGGGCCAAGGTCACTGCGGTCACTGCTTCCAAGGCACACTTAGAAAAGCTATATATGTTATCTGGTTTTTGCTTCATGCACAACAAATCTGAAACGTGGTGGTAGGGTAGTGATGGAGAACAAGGCCGCTGGTCGCCCCTACTGAAAGGGTAAAATGAAGGTCGCTTTTTGGATAGCATGATATTGTTCTTCTGGTATAACCTTACATAAACTATGTATTACGTAGTTTTTCTTTTTGCTGGAATATCTAGCAATCTATTTCCCATAAGATAGCATAAATGACTTGGGATTCGTTGTTCACAAAACACCAGCGAGGACAGTGGTGCCACACTCTCTTTCATGAGATATGATAAACTACACCCCCCACAAGAACCCTTACTGTTGTTGTTGAGAAAACCATGTGTTGAATTAGTGCTAGCGCATTTAGATCAATATTGAAGGGGACGCACATCTCTTCCATGACTCTCCTCTACCATTATTGATGCTCAGGTCTTTATGTAGGTGCTTTGCAATTATCTTCTCTTGTAAGTTCTAATCTATTGCATCAACATATATCTCCCTAGACAATTAATGTGCTTTGGTAGGGAGATGCCAATTGCATATTAACATCATCTATGTCATTGTTAGGTAGAATGGTGTGAGCTAATTAATCTTAAAGGTCTTTGTTCGTCGCATAGGTAACGAAAGCAGTGAATTTGGATGATGATTACTTGGTGGTGTGGATCCGTGGAAAAGCAAACCATGGTATCTTCTCAAACTGTGACCATGGCGATGTGTATGGCATCTGTGCTTCTTGTCCGCTTATATGAATCACTCTTTAATTTCTACCTATCCATTACTATTGAACAGTATGGTTGGTATACATCAAGCATCGTAAGCAGAAATCAAACTACTTATTCTTTGTCAAAATTTCTTCACCAGTTGATCCGTGTACCATGAAGATGTTGCTTCTATTGGCCCTCATAACATGATCGCTCCTATGTATATCATGGAGTGCTAAATGTTTCCATTAGACTTCTTTCCAGATCATACAGGTGAGTTGCTCCTCTTGTTATTCTTATATTGGTTTTACATAGATAAGTGATTGCAGTACCCTTCAATTTCTAGGAAGCTCCTTTTTGGCTTTATCAATGTCAACTATACGGTTTGGATTACATAATTTAAGACTTTCGTAGTGTGTATAGTTATGTCTGATTCATGATAAATGGTATATTATTAGTTTAATAAATTTATGATTGCATCAATATGCATCAGTCCTAACAACAGATTTGTGGTGTTCAATATATACAATTACGAATACCTGCTTCTTTTAAATCTCTTACATATGTAATATCTTGCTGACACCCTGGTTAGCTACTCCACATTATATATGTTACATCTGGATTCAACTTTGACAAAGTTTTTTTTTATGTTATAAGGAAACTGTAATATCAAGGTGCAATGTACTGCATTCAAAATATTTTTTTCCTACCAAATAATACTATTAACCACATCAGAAATTACATTTATTATTATACAATATTACAAAATTTGTACATTGTGCAAATAAAACTATGTGCCCTCCAAATTAAAATTCAATTGCCAATAGTTGGTCCAGATCCTTTCCGCAAAAATTAAAAATGATCTACAATTGCAGCAGCTAAAGCACTCATTAGACTGATAAGGATGTTTCATTGCTTACTTAATGTGGTGAGTCTATTTTCTGATGATATAATACGTGTATGCCTATCAAATACTTGGTATTTTATATAAAAGTTGTATAAGAATAATGTGAAAGAGAAGGATTGTTTTATTTTACGTTCCTTACATACTATAATATATACGTAAAAGGTCCACTCTATAAACTCCTCATAATGTAAACCACATAGAAAATCCTATGTGCCGGGGACATTGTCCCCTCAAAATCCCGAGCATATATGTTGTTAAGGTCCCCACAAGTGAAGGGTTAAGATCTGTTGGGCATATGGAAAGGGTCAGAAGTTCGGTACACATAATGTGGTCCCATGTAAACCACATAGAATCTCTCATAGTATCTAATTTTCTGACGGATATATCATCATTGACATTTTGATTCCCCACCTATTTTGCAGTGTGGTGCACACATTTTTATAAAACTAAGTTATGGTTTGAAGGAGCACTAATCCCAAGAACTCTAGTCGAAATACCTTCTATTTCCATCAACATAACTTAATTAACTCATACTAACAAGGTCAGCCATGTAAACAATTAATTATTTACTATCTCGAATGACTCAGATAGCATTGTGTATACATATAATAATCAACAGTAAATTTAAGATGTCTATAAGGTTTATTAAATATAATTGTGAATTAGTATCTACCAGAGAATTTATGAGAAGTTTTCCTAGGCATAAATTTTTCCATTCACCATGTTATGCTAAATGAACAAGTTGTTTATGGTCACACCACTAAAATATCATATACTAGATGGATCCATTCAAACATTTCTGGAGATTATATATTTAGTATGTTTCTTATATTTATATGTTTATGGTTCTCTATTGAAATAAAGCTTAATATTCTCATCATATAAGAAAAACACACATGCACATGTGTAAGGACTTTTTATTTATTTAAGAAATATTGACTATGCAAAATCCCATAGATTTCTTTATGATGTTTACTTAAATGCCATGAACTAGAAGAAACATTATGACATTCCAGGATATGAAGTATAGATAGTATCATGTACATACACAATGAGTGTAAACCCAAATGGGTCACTATCATCATAAAATATTTTTATGTCTTATAGTGTGGAACATTGCCACCCTACAATAAAGACAACTTGGGTTTTAGGTGTTTACACTATTGGAACACAACTAAGCTTGTTGACTTTCTTGGTAATTTTAGTTCTATGAAGAAAGGAAATTGCCTCTACAATAATCAGAAGTTGTTAACTCAAACCAACAAAAGATATGATGATAACCAATAATCTTGAATAAACTTAGTACAAGTTCACATATATATACCTACATGTAGATCATGAATTGAAAAAATTATATATCTAACATGTCATCCATACCATAATCATGTTTTAGTTTTTTGAAGTACATAACTATATTCTGAACTAATTATCATATTTAGTTATCCACAATGCACTTTGATATTTTTTCTCACTATTAAGATGCACATAGTAAATTCAAAAAACACTATATAAATTTGATTTGATCATATTCCACAAAAAAACAAGTTTTGGAAAAAATAAAACTTGTTTAGTTGTAATTAAATATATTTGAAAAGTTCTTCCCCTTTTAAGATACACATGATACAAGACATAATAAATGGGTATATAACTGTACATCCACAAACAAACATAAAACCTTAATTTTGAGGAAATAACAACATCAATCATGAAATTATGAATATATATGAGTAACCAATCAATTCAAGTTTGAAAGATATTTTAGAAAAATTAGGAATAATTTTCCTGTGATACCTAAATGATAAAATTGTATATTCAGATTGTTAATTCTTGTAGAGTTGGGATATATACTATAGAATAAGACCAGATCACTAATGAGGTTAACATGTGGTAGTCAATTTTGGACATGACATAGAACACTCATTTCATCCCATTGATCGCCTTCTAATAACAAAAAAATGTTATATACGATTCACTTCTTTCAAGAAAATGAAATCCTATTTAGTTCATATTAAACTCTTAATTGTTATGTTTCAGCCATATTTACACATAGACATAACCCAAACATTAAAAATCACATCTAATTCAGTCTATACGAAAAGTACAAGTAGATCTAGGTGGAATGATATATTAAATTTGATACTCAAGAAATATATAACTAAAGTTGACAGTTTGTATATTTTTAGGGTAGAATAGGTTATAATGACCCAACTTTGAATGTTGATGTTTAGTAATGACTTATTCCTCTTTTAGAACAAACTCTTCAAATGTATTTGAACAAAACAAGAATTGCAAGCGTGCATGTGAGTACATGTATAATTTAAAATAAAGTTAACATGCTTTAGCATATGATAATGATATCAAAAACCAATAACTGCTAAGAACATGGAAAACCAAACTGAGAAGTAAATTTCAAAGGTATAAATGTAGTACAGTGATTATATGGTTGTTTGACAAATTCCATACATTGTATACATAGTTGAACTGTAAAATTGACTCTCTCTACCACATACATTCATTAAAGCATATCATATGGATATCTAATTGTAATAAATATCCAGCTATCAAAGTATATTTAGTTGTCGATAAGAATACTCAACTATCTAGGTTTCAAGCTATTTGGTTTACTACAAAGATATAGGAAAGCTATCACCCATCTTGTTAGTATATAATCAATGTTTCACAGAACCCACATTGACAATTCGACATCTACTTTTGTAAGCAATAATTTGTATAATTTGTTTTTCTTGAGGAAGTTTCAAAGTAGTAAAGAGTGAACTTTACAAAAAATGGCACAAAAAATTTGTTCCACATCATCGGAGTTATCAATTCGTGACTTGGATAATCTCTAAGAATAACTAAGAAAGAGAAGAAAAAAAATTCTATAAAATAATTACTGGATATGGACATAGAAAATCCATGTTAGATGAGTTCTTATAATGTCTATTATTAAATTAAAAACATATAGTATAGTTAATCTTAAGATTTAGTTTTCTGCATTAGTAAATATTTCTTTGATAAAATGTGATGGAAAGGAGTAACATAACTGATTTTCCATGTCAAAACATACCCGATTATAAATTAGTGATGTAGGGAGTTGCATAATTATCAGTTAATTTCCATTTTATTTGTTTAAAAGCTTTGCATTATACTATTTATTGTAGGAGTCATTTTTAATGCATGATATAGAAAAAGAGAAATGAATGTATATGGATTAAAGACCATAGTTACTTGTCTTGAAAGAAACACATATACAGTAATTTATGTACCTTTTAAAGCATCTACATTTTGAATCACATATTTTTTGTCACATTGGTCCACAATGACAAGTGATACACCATTGCATGATTCCTTCCCCTTTGTTAAAATGAAAAATGTCTTCATTTGTTGGAACTCATTGTAACAAATTACCCTAGAACATTACTACCCAATAAACCAATGTCATTTAAATGCCCATACACCACATGTCTAAGGTATGTTTAGAATGCGGTTTGTGGATGGTTGAAAAAAGATAGTACTAGAGTCTTACTAGATGTGTAGCACTTTCTCTAGAAATAAGTAGAAGCCAAAATAGTCTTATTTAAGAGGATAATCAAATTTTAAAGATCAATAATATGTAATTTGGTCTTTGTGACCAAGGAAGATAAGATAGTGCATACTTATTATATCGTTCTTCCTTTTACAAGTTATTTTTAGAGATGAGTACAAAACAAGGTATACAATTCTTATAAATAGGAATTTGTTCTCATTTAAGATCAGTATTGAACTTTGAGACAATAAGGTTTTACATAATTTGTTATAGAAAATTTCCATACTCGTATTACCAAAAACATTTACACCATAAATAGAAATTAAGGTTCATTAGGAGTCAATGAAATTACATAAGCAAAATTAATATTTAAAGTAGAATATTAAATTGAATCATTTAATTTACCATATAGTGAATACATGGAGAAACATGAAGAGTGTAAGACATTAGGAATTCAAAATAAAACCATTTGGGAAATTGGAAATTGACTACCATTATATGTATTTCCACAACATTGTTCTTAGTCCATTAATGATAAAAAAATTATACAAGTGTGTGATACTTACACTATATAAGGTTTTAATGTATCAAAACAATGCTACATAAATGTAGTACATGCAAAACATGTGTCTTTACTAGTCTTATAAAATGGTAAATTTTTAACTAATCTTGGTTATTATCATGGACCAAAAAAATTACTACAAAGAGAAAATGTGTAAATAAGATGACACTAAAATATTAAATTTTATTCTTTTTAGATAATTCTTTATGTAGTATTTAATCTTTATCTCACTTTAATCATGTTAATTATTTTAGGCAGCTAATTGAGAAATAGGCTCCATTAGAATGTTCTAGACATTTTTGTGATCGTATGGTCAAAATTTGAACTTAATTGGAATCTATTTGGTTAGGTAAATGATTTTTAGAAGAAAATGGTATATTAATGAGATAAAATCCTTTTTTCCAAAAGTTCTATTCTTATGGGCCTTGAATGGGTCATCCGATTAGGGAACATCATAGACTCAGATGATCTTGATCGTTCATTCTTAACCTCCCACTTGGAGGAGGACTCTAGTGTCCCAATTGATTGTGGATTTATCCATGTGTGAGCGATCATTTCCAAAATGGTCTCGGTCGCTAGCTTTAGGAGATTATCCTACACCCATCTACCACTAACTCAAACCCTAGAGTTTAATGTATAAGAAACACCCAATATCAGTTCCTCCAGTAACTCTTGTATGATCATCTCCACTGTTCTCCATCACAATGACACCTCCCTTCAATCTACTTTGGCTACACCATCTTTCGGTCCCCTGAAACCCACCCCCACCTCCACTTTCTCCTCCGATGGCCTAGTTTGCCCACCCCACAAGATATGGAGACATATGCAGGTTGGAGATTGTCATTTAGGACCTTCGCATACAACCAGATCATTGGTGTTGGATGAGGGAGTTCATGGATACTTTCCAATTTTGTTGCAATACCCATAGCCGTGTCATCTGAGGTAATGCATGAGAACTGATGTCACGTGCTCACCTGCTACATGGCTCAATGATGACTGCTTTGTACTATGTTTGATCGTGCAAATCGCGCTATGTCTTGATCATGATCTCACGAATGCTTCTAGTTCATTTTGAGAGGTGTGAGTTTCCCTCTTCTTATCCTCATTTGATGATCTCTTGACTCCATGTTATCTGCTTGTTCCAGATGAGACAGTGTTCTGAATCATCATTGGTAATGTGAGAGGGCTTGCTAGCCTCAACTCCTTGTGAGGAAGTAGTCCCACACCCATGTTTTCCTAACCTCTAACCCATGGAGACCATGGTAGAGGATCTTGACCTACCCAAGCATGGTCAGGTTGGTCTAAAAAGAAGGTGAAATGATGGTTAGCTGTGCTTTGGTTTTGTTTTTTTCACACAGATGGACTTTCCCTCTTTTCCTCCTATCACATGTCGAGAACTGTGAGTCATGCTTTCCCCATGTCTATAAGTTGCTTAATTATTTGTTTGTTTATTTTGCTCTATTCTGATTGGTTAGTAATGACTAGAACTTTAGAAAGTCCTAGAAAATGATCCATACATCAGAAAAATATTAAATTTGTGCCATATCATAGGAGGGATATGCTAATCTTAAGGGAACCCTAATATCACCCTAATGATTGCCCTATAATCAGATATTCAAGAAAATGCATATTAGTTACATCTTATGACTAAGATGGGTGAACTAATGTTAATTTGTCATATCTTAGACTTTAGAATATGAACTAATAGATAAACCCAAGATTCCAATCACTAAAAGGAAGACAAGTAACTACTAATAAGATCTTAAGATGATATCTTATATATAATCCTAAATATGTAGAATTTATGTAACAAGAACATAGAGATAATGTGTATGTACATGTATATCCATAAGGTTTGAATCAGAACCCTTTCATTATTTTTGAGAAGTTAGACATGAATCCTTATATCTATATGGATACATACAAGGGGTAATATAAATAAACCATGAATCAATGTTAAAGAGAGAGTCAATGAATTAAGATTAGAAGAATCAACTTTGAATCAAAACCCTAACCCTAACTCATATAACACATCTACTATAAAGGGTAAGATAATAGACCCTAATATTCCCCAAAACATAAGATGATGTGCATGTTTCTAAGATTCACCTAAGAAATAGACACATGTACCCTGAAACCCTAGTCGAGAACATCATGAACCCTAGAATCCACGGCTTGATGAAAACACCTAAAATCTGATAGATCCTTTGGGTTTATAAGAAAGAAGTAGATCCAATCACATATAAAGTGGTGCGAAGAGATTCTGACTTGGAAAAGGAAAGTGGGCCATGTCCTTTGAATTCATGTTATATAATTATTTTTCTCAGAATAAACCATTAGACGCATGGTCTAATGTTCATACATAGATTATTACTTTTCAATACAATAGAATTCCTACCTTTGATAGCTCATGCATAGATCATACAAACTATAAATTTTAAGTTGTTGTTCATGCATGATTTTTAGGAATCAACGCGTGGATTATTAGAATTCAAAATACACGATTAGAATTTATTTTAGTATGTCAATTCCTTGCATGCATTAAGAATCTAGAATCTCTTTCAGAATACCATATTTTGATATAGAATTTAGATTTGAAATTTATCACAGTTCTTTACTAATTGAGTTTTAGAATTCAAAATAGAATTTATAATTTAGAATTCCAGAACAGGTACATACTTCAGAACTCATCTCAAATAGTTGAGATACAGAATCAGAATAGAATCAAAAATAGAAATAGAATAAGAATAGAAAATGTCACCATAACTGTAAAGGAGTGAAACCGCTCCTCTACTAGAAAGAAAAGACCACATCCCTTAAAACCAAACACCACATAAAATTTTTCGTCAAAGGGATGGAGACCAATTCTTTCAACATGTATGTATAATTACACAAGGAGTAGAAGCGGAATAGATCATTATCTAACAATTTACAATGCTCGATAACATGATACAACACTTCACCGCATATGGGTGTCAAAAAGGAAATCTAATCATATAAGCCAAAGATCAAGCTAAGGGTCATCTAACCACCGCATCAAATCTCCCAAAAGCTCAGCTACAAGGTTGATGTCGAAGTTCGCCTCTCCTTGATCTAACTTGGGGTTGGAAGCATACCCCACAAAAGAAAAGAAGAAAAGAAATACATCAGCAAAAATCTGGTATGTGTATGCTAAAGGAACTTTGAGCAATTTAAGCAATAAGGAATTCAAATGTAAAATGCTTCCCATATAAGAGATGAGGACTACCCACACGGGCATAAAAGAAAAGAATCATCATCATCATGAAAGAAGATACTTGCCATGATCAAAACAATAAAGATTGTGCAATATTGGCACAAAAGAAAGTAGGGCACACACCCCACAATCCACATCAATAACTTGCATGCATGTGAGATAAGCATAGCCCTAGAACAATATAAACACAATTGGCAACCAACCCTCATAAAATTGAAACCTAATAGAGAAAGGAATATTGTCAATATCCCAAATATATAAAGTTGAGTATGGATTACTGCCACATTCGATTACAGAGGAATGGTATACTGCCACCCTCCAAATAAACAATAGGGGAATATTTCCCCAAAACTAATGTAATTACACTACTCTAGTGCTATTGAATCACATAGCATGTTTAATGTAGAGGCAAGTAAATAGTTTAGTCAGAAGATGATACAAAGGTTGCCATCACACAATGGACAACACAAACATATAACATCCACTTTCAAGTGACACATATAAATATAAGAGACCAACATGAACCAAGGCACAAGATACATAACAAGAGAATATCCAAGTTCATAACAAGTAAGATAGTTCACACAAACCATGATAACAAGAGATAAGACATATTGTGTAGGTCAAATTCAAGAGAATAACAAAATAGGTGAATTGCTCATTATAGAGGAATAGGGGATACAACATACCTCAATATCAAAGTCCCAAAGTCCAAAGCACTTTTGGATCCAAATATAGGTCCCCAAAGGCCTCTAGGAAGGTAAGAAGGTTCAAATAGAAAGGATTCCGAGATTAGAAGGTCTGGTTGCTCCAATCTAAACTCCTTTCTTGAGCAAAGATCACCTTCTCTGCTTTAGAGGTGCAAACCTAGTTTTGGTCAAAATTACCAAAGCATGATCTTAACAAATAATAAATAGAGAAATCTAGAAACCCTAGGAGCTTTCTTCACCAAGGTAGGTACCTCCTTTTACCTTGGGACAACACCTTCAAGGAAAAGTAGAGTAGGAATGATGCTCTAAGCTAGAGGAAATAGGGAGTGAGCAATGATTTCGAATTTGGATCTAGGAAGGGATATATATAGCTTCATGGATAGGAAAGGGTTCAAGCATGAGGTGAAAATGTGTTAATATCCTAGAAATTTTATGTTCATGCAACACCTCCCTTAGTTACTACCCACACTTTCTCTCTTTTATCCATATCCTTATCTTTAGCCTTATCTTTATCTTTATCTTTATCTTTATCTTCATCCTTATCTTTATCTTTATCCTTATATTTATATTTATCCTTATCTTCATCCTTATCCTTATCTTAATCTTTATCCTTATCTTCATCCTTATCCTTATCTTTATCTTTAAAGGGGAAAAACCCTAAAATGTCCTTGAAGAGAAATACTTCCAAACCAAGTATAACTAGGAGTCCCAAAGCCCCAAAAACATCGAGAATGATAACGAAACATATAAGGATCATAATTCCTATGACAATTTACAAATAAACCTCTGAATTGGGTAAATTACAAAAAAGTCTATAATGTACCTAAAATTGCATAACTTGCACAAACAACATCCAAATTGGATCAAACTTTATCCACAAGTTATCTTTGAAATGAATTTGCCATTATTTCTATATTTTGAAGTTATATAATCACATTGTTTATTACTTATGCCTTTTACTCATTCTCTCTCCGAAATTTATCCTAATATTTCAAGGTTGTCCAAATTAGATGAAATTTGACATGTAGGCTAATTTTGATATGTAGATTTTGAATTTGAAGTTTGTTTCCACTTTTGAGACTTCTTTTTATGAGATATGACATATGGCCCATTATCTGAATTATTCATCCAATTAAGTTTATTATCTTCATATTACCACCAAAATGAGTTATGTGGCATATTTTATGTATCCATTATAAACCTAAGATTAATGTTAGAGCATTAGGTTACATTAATGTGATCTATAAATACATTAGATCATTGGGATTATACTAAACATCTATTTAGGTCTAACCTTCAACCTTGTTTGGCTAAGTCCAAAATGTCAACTTCCAGGGTAGGGTCCGAGATCTAATACGTTACAATAACATAATTTATATTATATAATAAGTCCTCACAGAACAGAAGTATTGCGGTACACAGAACATAAGGCTTTCATGCCACAGAAGGTGCATTGCACCATAGAAGGCACTTGGTGGAACAAAAGAGAAGACACCTCGGTGTCACTAGAAGGCATTTATGCCACATAAGGTGCATCATACCATAGAAGGATCATAGTGCCACAGAATAGGACTTATTGTATAATAGTGGCCAAAGAAAGATAGAATGTGTAAATAAAACATGCAAATAAAGATGTTTGGTATAGTAGTAGATGACAATCTTTTATAATGCACTTATATCTATATGTTACAGAATTGGATGCCACTTACTATAACTAGAATTATATTCATTGTGCATGACTGGGGACATGACGTTCACATATACTGAGGAGTAGTTCATGAAGGAGTTCATATTCATGACGAAACAAAAGATGGATTGAATGATAAAGTTGAATGTTGGAGAAAGGCATTGGAATCAAATGGATTGATGATTAGCAGGAGCAAAACTGAGTATATGCATTGCAATTTCAGCCAATCTCACAGTGTGAATGATGGAGCCAAGTTGGACGGAGTAGATATACCAAAATGTGACAAATTTCGTTACTTAGGTTCTATTATTCAAATAGACGGGGATGTCCAAAATGATGTTTGTCACCGGATCACTACAGGATGGTTGAAATGGAGGAGTGCAACTGGAGTTTTATGCAATCAGAAGATCCCTCTCAGGTTAAAAAGTAAGTTTTATAGAACAGCTACATGACCAGCCATGCTCTATGGGAGTGAATGTTGGGCGGTGAAGAAACAAGGTCTCAACAAGATGAACGTGGCTGAAATGCGTATGCTGAGATGGATGTGTGGGAAGACAAGAAAAGATCGTTTGAGAAATGACTATATCAGGAATAAAGTGGGGGTGGCGAGCATTGAGGACAAGTTGTGTGAGGGCCGACTCAGATGGTACGGACATGTGCAACGCAGACCTACTAGTGCGCCTATACGAAGCAATGATATTGAGCCAAACACTATAAATAGAAGAAGAGGAAGGCCTAAATTAACATGGGATGAGCTTATAAAGAGAGATTTTGAATCTCTACATCTCAATCAGAATATGACCCATGATAGAGCTGAATGGAAACGAAGGATCCATGTAGCCGACCCCAACCTAGTTGGGATTGAGGCTTAGATGATGATGATGATGATGATGAGGATATCTAGCACTGGTGGGACATTATCTTAGGTGATCCTCTAGATAAAGATTGTATTGATCCTTTTTCTTTGGACTCATAGTTTCATAATGTTGGACATTTTCCTTTTTATTCAATTACTATGGTTTGTTTGCATGTTACTGTGCCAAAAATGTGATGGTTGTCCTAGAAATTTATATTATATATGTATCAATGCTTCCGCATATGATTTTTTGGCTGATAATTGGGCAAGCATTATAGTTGAGAGGACAATTCAGACCCTAGAGAACATGCTAAAAGCATGTGTATTATAGTTCAGTGCCAGTTGGATAATGGCCTTTATTTTATGGAGTTTGCTTATAACAATATTTATCATTCTAGATTAGGAATGGCCCTTTATGAAGCTCTGTATAGAAGAAAGTGTAGATCTCCTATTTTTTAGTGTGAAGTTGGTGAGAGATAGATTGTAGGTATAGAGATGGTGCAAGAAACAATAGAAAATATATTTGTGATCAGATAATAGTCGAAAGTTTCACATGACAAATAGGAAACGTAATATAGAGAAATGGCATGGACCGATTCAGTTGGGGGTTGGGGATGAGATTAATAGAATTTACCACCATGGGAAAGTGTACTAAGGTTAAAGTGAGGCAAACTAACTCCTAGATATATATGGGACCCTATCCAATCATTCAGACAATTTGACCAGTAACCTACAAACTTGTGTAGCCTCTTGAGCTAGACAATTTACATGATATGATTCTTACATCTATATTGAAGAAAGAAAAATAGAACAAAGAAACAAAAACAAACCAACAAGATCAAGAACCCAAGACTTGTCCTTCCTATCATCCATGCATAGTGAAGATAATATACATAGACCTAGTACAACTATGAGAAGATATATCCTATGTTAAAGGCATATATACAAATTCTAGACCATAATATTAAACGGCTTAAAAATAAGAAGATACATTTATTGAGGTTTTTTTTGGAGATATTATATTGTAAAAAAAGCTAGATAAGAGTTAGATTCAGAGATATATAACAAGTATCCTTTTCTCACTTACGAATTTTAGTACAAAATTTTTATTAGATAGGGAGATTATTATAATGCATACCTTTCTTTACTACTAATTAATTTTAGTATTTGAGATAATCCCGGTGTTAGTTACAACTTTATTAACACTTTGCATTATTAAATGGTTGGTTTAAGTTTTATCTTAGCTTAGACTTGTTCTTTAATAAGTCATAAATCACAATTTGAGTATACACCGAGATTAGAACTTTAGTTGATATAGTAATAACCCACAAATATGGTTAGAAAGAGATTTAAGAATGTTTGAGGGATTAATTAATAAAGAAATTTATACTCAAGAATCATGTAAAATTTTTGGTGTAGAATGGTAAAGAATTCAATTTTGAATCCAATTCAAAAATAATGAACCAAATCATACTTAAAGTGAGAGAGTTATCACAATTTTCATTTTCACATAGTAGTACCTCTGGTTCACAAGTTGGTAGTTCAACAATCGACATTTCGGTAGACTTGACAACTGATGGTTCGACAAACTAAACAACTAATGGTTTGGCAAACTCACAAACAATGATTCAACAAACTATTTTTCAACAATCGATGATTCTATGGACTCAACAATCAATGGTTTGGCAGACTCACAAACCAACGGTTTTGAGCTACGTCGCCACCCATCACAAAAAATCACAAAAATGATTATAACGTTTACTATACATATCAAAATTTGATGAAAAAAATGTTTTTTAATCCATTTTTATGTCCTATACACATTAGATCCTTAAACCAATGAAAAGGCTAATGGAAGGGTGATTTCTAGGGTGACTTTGTGTAAGAATTTGAAAAACATGAGAAACCTATGGTTTCACCTTAGATCCCACTCCAAGTTTGTTTTAGCCACATAATTCTTCTTCTCTTTGTTTTCCCTTGATCAGAATTTTCGGATTCATGTATCAATGGTTTTTCTTGACCTTCCTTTGTTATCTTCTACCTCTAGAAGTCTTCGTTTAGGTGTATTAAACCAACTTCAGGTTGACCAGGGATGTTCTTTAGATCTTTGAGCTCAAATGTAAGCTCAATAGATCAGAATCCTAGTGTATCTAGTTTAAATTTGAGGTCAATAAGCTAGATTGAGTCTAGGTTAGAGGAAAATCATCTTTAAATTATACTTTTTTACAAAAATTAAGGTAAAAATCATAAGAAACATGTATTGCCTTCTATGAAAGATGTTTTTTCCAAATTATTGAGCCCAAGCATGAGTTTTTAGTTGATTTATTAATTATTTTTACTATACTCATGATGCCACATAGATGGTTTCAACTATAGAATTATTTTTGTGTAGTTGTACCGGAAGTGAGTGGTAGATTAGAGGCACAAAAACCCCAGGTTTCCCTAGTTTCTACAATATTGAATCATATCATGAATTGGTGAACTCACCTATGATTGTTTCAAGTTAGACACTTATGAAGTTCAAAGTATACTTTATTCTAAGTAAATATCAATTTACTTGGTTTACCAATTTAAGTACATCAAATTATTGATTCCAGTTATTTAGTTTAAGTTCAAAAATAAAAAATAGAAGACTTAAATACATATTTAAGATAAGAATAATACAATGGTGAGTCTACCAGTAAACTTAAAGAATCAACTAGACATTAATGCCCTAAACTCTATATAATCCATCATTGAGGTCTTCCCTTCAAAGGAGGAAGCATGCATACTAGTTGGAAAAAATCTAGGATGAGGTAGCCATAGCATACCGGAGAGGCATGGGGGCTTATGCCCAGTGAAGACAGACTTCTTAAAATAGTAAGATACCCAACATCAATTGGACATTCTAGTGGTGGTGCCAAATATAATTTAGTTATTCTAGATATTATTTAGTAGTTAAACCCTTATTGAACCACTAGTGCAAGTAGTTAAGCCAAGTTCTCTAATTTTCTGCCTGAGTACCTAAGTTTAGAAGAGAGATCTAGTATATCTAGCTAGTTGTTTAGTCGCCAAGGGTAGATGTGGTCTCCCTATTGTAGACCAGTGAGATAGATTAGTAGATATAGAATCCCAAGTCTACTCTAAGTCTTATGCGGTGAAATCATAGTTTGCTACAATACTTCCACATGTTGTGGTACACTTTATGTGGGTCTAGAGCATAATAAAATGAATAAGAGATTTAATGAATGGATTTATTTTATTTATTTATTGTAAATTATTATAACTACTATCATGTTGGATAATTTACAATTTTTAACTACTATGCATGTATTCTTCAATATTTGATTTTGTCATATATCTGAATTATCATGGTTTCTTGTTGATTTTCTACACATTGAGCTAATAGATCATACAATCTACTGAATCATTTTTCATTCAAGGGTCCAACTCAGTAGGAGGAGTCAAAAGTTGGCTTTCATCGGGAATATATTAGATGAGGTCTTAAGAGGAATAATTAGCTTTATTTAGATGGTATTTCTACTTTCTCTTATCCTAGGAATGTGAGAGTGAGGATTGAGAGTCGTTATGTAACAAGATGTTTTTGATGTATATTAAGGCAAGAACGAGTTTCTTCTTGTTGATCACGAGGTAACAGAAAAATTCAGTTGTGAACTTATGATGCTTTTATTTAATGAGATGCTATCTTTTCAAGTTAATATGATGTTTCATTAGTTATAATAATTTAAATAAAGAAATATTTCAGACTATTTCCAATTATTGGTTAAAAGTGAATGGTTAGTCTAATTTCTCTTTGGTTGACCTAAACCCTGGTTAGTCGGTTTGGGTCACATCAATTAATCTCACATGAAAGGTCCCCAATTTGTGCTTGTAAGATATTTAAGAGCTTAGAGAAATTCTTATGACTACTCCTATATCCAAGCATATTTTCTCTAGTAAAGAAATCATATCAACATAATCATATTCTTTCAGATTTACCTCATTTTTTCACTTTTTCACTTGCCTTTTCCATGAAGCATGCTAAATAGATTTCTTCATCATTTTCATTTTTGTCATGTTGGTGAGAGGAGGTTCAACATTTAATTTTCCAATTCCTTCTTTGAGATCTTGTTACTCATATGTCAATCAATTTATTTGTCTTTCCTTCCAAGTTGAGATTTTAGAAATATTGTCCCACGTGCTTCTAGCATTATTTTTAAGTTACGTAGAATACATGTGTTAATACCAAATGAAATAATACTCTTAGGGGGATGACTACAGTCTATAGGCACTTTTGCAAATATCAACAAATCATATCTTGATAAACTCTATTGTATTATAAAATCTACAAATAGAACGAGGTGGAATAATGGAAATCAAGTGCATGTGTAAAAATTCGATTTCAGAACCACAACTTCCTAATTTTTGCTTACTTGGATTTACAAGTACTAGGCTTGGGCAACTAATCATTATTAAGTACAGAGGGAATACACTATCATATTATATATCAAACAACTAAAATAAAAAAACAGACCATGCACTTTCTTCTTTAGATCTTGTCCATGGTATAACACCATATTTTCCTTTCTATGATGCCAACAAACCACCTTAACACCTTCTTTGGGGTCTGGTCAAAGGAATGCCACCACCTATTGTCATCTTTGCCCTAATGAAAAAGGATAGTGAGTAAAGAGTGACATTGGAGAACAAAAAGAAAATTTTTGTAACATATCGAAACTTTGACATATTCTCTTTTTGTCCCTTACCCAATATTTTCCTATCATTTCTATCCGTTTTGGCCTTTATGCTTAAATTATGGAATTTATAGTGGTTTGGTGAACATTTGTTCAATAATTATACCAATGGAAGGGTTTATGCACAAATATCTCAGTCAAAGCTTAATTACCATAATTAAGTTCTCTAAACCTTAATTTAACTTTTTGATATGATTTTAAAACATAAAATGAGCCTAATTTTCAAATTTGGTTCGATCTAGATGTTGTTTGTGCAAGTTATGCAATTTTAAGTACATTCTGGACTTTTATGCAATTTACCCGATTGGGAGGTTTTCTTTGTAAATTGTAACATGAATTATAATATTTAGATATTCTCTTACCATTCTCTAGTTTTTAAACCATGGGTCACCTAGTTGCACCTTGGTTTGAAGGTGTTACTTTCCAAGGGCATTATAAGGATTACCCTCTTTATAAATGAGCTTATATTTAAAAGCTATCAACCAGTGGGGTTATTTCTTTGATTAGAGGATGGTAGAGATGGCCTAAAAGCCTCCATGGTCTTTTAGGAGCAACCTTTTATATACAAGAAGAATCTATGAGTTGTCCCCTTGCATGACCATGAAGCCCTAGCCTAAGGACACATGGAAAGTCCCATAGACCCCTCATACTAGCCCCCTTCTTTATAAAGACATGCCTGCCCCTTCCCACCTCCCAATCCAAGAAGAAATCCTCTCCTTCTCTTTTCCCCAGCTTAGAGAATCACACCTTCTATGTTTGTCCATGAAGTTTTTGTCCCAAGGTAAAAGAGGGTGCCTACCTTGGTGAAGAAGGCTCCTAGGGTTCCAAATTTCTCTATTTATGATTTCTTAAGCTCCTCCTTGGTGATTATGACCAAAACTAGTATGTATCCTCCTTTCCCTCCCTATTTTCATGATATTATTATTCCTCCCACCTTCTTCCAAGTCGGAACCATGACCTTCCATGGTAAAATTTCACCTAGAACCCTAAAACATCTCATCTCCATGCTCTTTTGCTAGGGTTTGCACCTCTAAAGTGGAGAAGGTGATCTTTGCTCAAGAAAGGAGCTTGTCTTGGAGTAACCAGACCTTCTAATCTTGGTATCCTTGTTGTTTGGACCTTCTTGCCATCCTAGAGGCAAGTTTTGTTAACCCCCTTCTCATATATTTCTTACTACATGCTTAAAACTCATGCTTCTATGTTTAAAATCAATGATCTCCATCTCTATTTACCATGTTCTTATAGGGTTTTGGTTTCTTGTTATTTTACCTTCTCTAGAAGCTCTAGTTTGGTTACCTATGAAACTTCAAACCTGATCTTGGGTCAAATGGTGTTTTCTCCCTCTCCCTCTCTCTTAATTATCTCGATCGGTTTGATGATGTGGCAATTTCCTATTGGTCAGTATTGAAAAATTGATATCTTCTCATTCGCTTATCCAAATTTGAAAAGTATGTTTTGGAATTGTAAAATTAATCTCTATTTAATAAAATATTGTCAAGGTCTGATTTCATGGTTTGATGAAGAGTGGTTTTTGTAAAATGAATTTGATGCATAAAATCCATAAAAATTACATCTTAATCATCATAACTCCAAAATTAACATAAAAATATGTTTTCTTCATCAAGAGAACCTAATAAGTTCATTGGTGATATTTTCAAAATCTGAATCTGAGTTTTTCTAAAAAGTTCTGAAATTAGGGTTTTTATACATTAATGTGCACTATGTACTCTAATACATGTTAATACATTGAAATAGGCAAAGTGGAACTTGGACTCAATTAAAGTGGTGAAAGTTAGTAATTGATATCAGTAAGAGAGGTATGTGAAATCCCTCTTTATGTATGTGCAATCCCTCTTTATGTATGTGCAATCCTTATCTATGTATGTGCAATCCATATTTATGTATGTGCATTCCTTACACCCTATGTTGGGATAATTGCAGCCAAATCCTATATTTCCCTAATGAGGCTTAAATAAACCCTTAATCTTCTATTCTTGAATCCTAATGTTTTCCATGCCTCAAATTAGATTATAATTTCTTCTTGTTTGGGTCTTATACCCCACTGCCATGCTTATTGAATATTATGACTACTCTTACCATGACTACTTTTCTAGCATGTAGATTTATGTTCTATTTAATTTAAAGTAGCGGTACTTATGTACAACCACCCACATAGGACATGTATTTAATCGCAATGGAGAATGTTTTACTCTCCCCTATATGACTGGGAATGTCTTATTCTCCCCTCAACTATAGGTTAGAGGTTCGGTAGGTGCCTCAATCCTACTTAGTTAGGTAGACGTAATTATCTTACATGCAAATCCTTTTTAATATAATTGTTAATGGTAAGTTTCTTTTGAATATAGCCTCATACTCTTTTTATCTTCATCTTATGATGAACCCTAGCATGTTCTTATTTGCTTTACTTATCTTGTTATCCTAGACTAGTTTTGTGACACATACCTTGTTTTCCTTCCCCTTTTAGTGGGTGCTTTCCCAACCACCTAGGTTTGGATCGAGGTGTTGAACATGACCAAGGAGAAAATAGCTTCCAACATGGACCTAGCTCTTGGAGATGTTGCTTGGAGACATATTTGAAGTAGTTTAGATTTCCCTCTACTTAGATCTTTATGTTGTATCATACATGTAAATCCTAATGGAATATTATGATGTACTTTAATAACGTTGTTCTAAATTGAATATAGTCAATATTTTTATTCCACTACTATACTTTAGTTGTTTTGAATAGCATTTATTGAAATTTAAAAATGTTACACCTATTCCAGCATACCTTTGAGTGTGTTTGGAATGGATGTTTTATTCTTTAAAGATTCTAGTAAGGGGGTGATCCCACCTCCTTACAGCATGGTATTAGAGCCCATGGAAGTTCGAATCTGACTATTTCAATTGTCTCCCTAGTTAGAATACCTGCCTTGCCTTTAAGTGACATGTTTTTCCTAGAGTTGATCAATAGATGATGAAGGGTTGATTTAGGATCCTATAGTTTCACAGTAGAATAATGATGAATAGATCCCTAAAGTACTTACAACTAATTGATGTATAAGTAACCATAGTAACTTGAGGTTGTTTAGCTTGGCCTTTAGGCAGCTACTAGGACATGAAGTTGAAAGCAAAGGTGTTTAGAAAGGATCAAGGTTTGGGGGCTGGAAAGATTTTCCTCCGCACCACTAGCTTGTTTTACGAGGACTCCCAAATCCATATGATACCGGTCTGGCCTGAGCTGATATGAATTGTATGAAATAGCATGCTTTTAGGCAATAGTAGTCTTAGACATATATATGATTTATCTTTAGGAACCCTAAAATGTTGAACTAGTCTCCTAGGTGTAATGACTTGTTTGAGGATGGATACCCAATATAGTTCCCTTATGACCCATAGAATCACATGTTTTGATAGTTATATTTAGAACCTAGACTTTGAAGTTTGGTGTTTAGTAAGCAATCAGAGTGTGCAGTGAAGCATGATGGATCTTGCATATGGTTTACTTAGACTACCCTTTTACCTCAACATTAGTTTGGCTTGGTAGGTCAAACCTTTTAAGGGGTGGAGAGTAGTTGGTTTGATGATGTTTGGATAGTTATATTTTGAGAACCTATCCTATGTGGAGTTGCTTGAGAAGATTCTGAACTCCCAAGTTAAGCGGTTGAAAAATAAGGAGTTTAAGTTAGTAAAAGTTTTGGTGGAAGTTTAATGGAAACAACCTAGGAGTTTAGTGATGAGATGTTGCATACTCACCCTTCTCACTTTGCTTTAGATTTCCAGGATGAACTCCTCTTTAAGGGGTGGAGTGTTGTAACATATCAAAACTTTGACATATACTCTTTTTGGCCTTTTCCCAATATTTTCATATCATTTCTATCTTTTTTGGCCTTGATGATTAAATTGTGGAATTTATAGTATTTTGGTGAACATTTGTTCAATAATTATACCAATGGAAGGGTTTATGCACATATACCTCAATGAAAGCTTAATTACCATAATAAAGTACTCTAAAACTTAATTTAACTTTTTGATGTGATTTTAAAACATAAAATGAGCCTAATTTTCAAATTTGGTTTGATTTGGATGTTGTTTGTGCAAGTTATGCAATTTTAGGTACATTTTGGACTTTTATGCAGTTTACCCAATTGGGAGATTTTATTTGTAAATTATCACCTAAATTATAATACTTAGATATTCCCTTACCATTCTCAATATTTGAACCATGGGGCACCAGGTTGAACCTTGGTTTGAAGGTGTTTCTCTCTAAGGGCAATATAGGGATTACGCTCTTTATAAATGAGCTTATCTTTAAAAGCTATCAACCAATGGGGTTATTTCTTTGATTAGAAGATGGTGGGGATGTCATAGAAGCCTCCATGGGCTTTTATGACCGACCTTTGATATACAAGAAGAGTCTATGAGATGTCCTCTTGCATGGCCATGAATCCTTGGCCTAAGGACACATGAAAAGTCCCATAGACACCTCATACTTGCCCCCTTCTTTATAAAGCCATGCCAACCCCTTCCCACCTCCCAATCCAAGAAGAAATCCTCTCCTTCTCTTTCCCCTATCTTAAAGCATCAACCCTTCTATGTTTGGCCATGAAGTTGTTATCTCAAGGTAAAAGAGGGTGCTTACCTTGGTGAACAAGGCTCCTAGGGTTTCAAATTTCTCTATTTAGGATTTCTTAAGCTCCTCCTTGGTGATTTTGACCAAAAATAGTAAGTATCCTCCATTAATTCCCTATTTTCATACTGTTAGTATTCCTACCACCTTATTCCAGGTCATAACCATGACCTTACATGGTAAAACTCCACCTAGAACCCTAAAACATCTCATCTCCATGCTCTTTTGCTAGGGTTTGCACCTCTAAAGTGGAAAAGGTGATCTTTGCTCAAGAAAGGAGCTTGGCTTGGAGCAACCAGACCTTCTAATCTCGGGATACTTGCTGTTTGAACCTTCTTACCTTCCTAGAGGCACGTTTTGTTAACCCCCTTCTCATATATTTCTTACTACATACTTAAAACTCATGCTTCTATGTTTAAAATCGATGATCTCCATCTCTATTTAGCATGTTCTTCTAGGGTTTTGGTTTCTTGCTATTTTACCTTCTCTAGAAGCTCTAGTTTGGTTACCTATGAAACTTCAAACCTAGTCTTGGGTCAAATTATATTTTCTCCCTCTCCCTCTCTTAATTATCTCGATCGATTTGATGATGTGGCATTTTCCTATTGGTCAGTATTGAAAAATTCATATTTTCTAATTCACTTATCCAAATTTGACAAATAAATATGTTTTGGAATTGTAAAATTAATATCTATCTAATAAAAATATTTTCAATGTCTGATTTCATGGTATTACTAAGAGGGGTTTTTGTAAAATGAATTTGATGCATAAAATCCATAAAAATTACAACTTAATCATCATAACTCCAAAATTAACATAAAAATATGTTTCTTCATCAGGAGAACCTAATAAGTTCATTGGTGATATTTTCAAAATCTAAATCTGAGCTTTTCTAAAAAGTTCTAAAATCAGGGTTTCTATACATTAATGTGCACTATGTACTCTAATACATGTTAATACATTGAAAATAGGCAAAATGGAACTTGGACTTAATTAAAGTGGTGAAAATTAGTAATTGATATCAGTAAGAGAGGTATGTGCAATCCCTCTTTATGTATGTGCAGTCCCTCTTTATGTATGTGCAATCCTTATCTATGTATGTGCAATCCATCTTTATGTATGTGCATTCCTTACACCCTATGTTGGGATAATTGCAGCCAAATCCTATATTTCCCTAATGAGGCTTAAATAAACCCTGAATCTTATATTCTTGAATCCTAACATTGTTCATGCCTCAAATCAGATTATAATTTCTTCTTGTTTGGGTCTTATACCCCATTGTCATGCTTATTGAATATTATGACTACTCTTGCCATGACTACTTTTCTAGCATGTTGATTTATGTTCTATTTAATTTAAAGTAGTGGTACTAATGTACAACCACCCACAGAGGGCAAGTATTTAATCACCCTGGGGAATGTTTTTATTCTCCCCTATATGACTGGGAATTTCTTATTCTCCCCTCACATATATGTTAGAGGTCTGGTAGGTGCTTCAACCCTACTTAGTTAGGTATACATAATTATCTTACATGCAAATCCTTTTTAATATAATTATTAATGGCAAGTTTCATTTGAATATAGCGTCATACTCTTGTTATCTTCATATTATGATGAACCCTAGCCTGTTCTTATTTGCTTTACTTATCTTGTTATCCTAGATGAGTTTTGTGACACATACTTTGTTTTCTTTCCCCTTTTACTGGGTGTTTTCCCAACCACCCTGGTTTAGATTGAGGTGTTGAACATGACCAAGGAGAACATAGCTTCCAACATGGACCTAGCTCTTGGAGATATTGCTTGGAGACATATTTTATGTAGTTTATATTTCCCTCTACTTAGATCCCTATGTTGTATCATACATGTAAACCCTTATGGGATGTTATGATGTACTTTAATAACCTTGTTATAAGTTGAATATAGTCAATATTTTTATTCCGTTGCTATAATTTAGTTATTTTGAATACCATTTATTGAAATTTGAAAATATTACACCTATTCCGGCATACCTTTGAGTGTGCTTGGAATGGATGTTTTATTCTTTAAAATTTTTAGTAAGGGGGTGATCCTGCCTCCTTACAGCATGGTATCAGAGCCCATGGTAGTCAGAATCTGACTATTTCGATTTTGTATCCCTAGTTCGATTACTTGCCTTTCCTTTAAGTGACATGTTTTCCCTAGATTTGATCAATAGATGATGAAGGGTTGATTTAGGATCCTATAGTTTCACATTAGAATAATGATGAATAGATCCCTAAAGTGCTTACAACTAAAAGATGTATAAGTAACCATAGTAACTTGAGGTTGTTTAGCTTGGCCTTTAGGCAGCTACTAGGACATGAAGTTGAAAGCAAAGGTATCTAGAAAGGATTAGGGTTTGGGGGCTGGCAAGACTTTCCGCTACACCACTAGCTTGGTTTATAAGGACTCCTGAATCCATATGATACTGGTCTGGCCTGAGCTGATATGAATTGTCTGAAATAACATGCTTTTAGGAAATAGTAGCCTTAGACATCTATATGATTTATCTTTAGGGACCCTAATATGTTGAACTAGTATCCCAGGTGTAATGACTTGTTTGAGGATGGATACCCAATATAGTTCCCTTATGACCCATAGAACCACATGTTTGGATAGTTATATCTAGAACCTAGACTTTGAAGTTTGGTGTTTAGTAAGAAATCAGAGTGCACACTGAAGCGTGATGGATCTTGTATATTGTTTAGTTAGACTACTCTTTTACCTCTAGATTAGTTTAGCTTGGTAGGTCAAACCTGTTAAGGGGTGGAGAGTAGTTGGTTTGATGATGTTTGGGTAGTTAGATTTTGAGGATGAAATCCTTTCCAAGGGGATAGAGTCATATATCATACTGAAATCATGCTACTTTGACTTTAGAAATCCTATCTCCAAATTAGGAAGTTAGTGTGTTGGAATCCTTAGTTTTGACCAAACAAGTTATAGTTGTAACCACATGTTTCTTGGTATCCAAAAGAACATATAACGATCATCCAATGAATAGTTCATATGTTTGAACCGTAATTAATATCTAATGCACATAACAAGAGTAACTCGCATTTTAATACTAATAGTGGATAAGCCTGATGTTGACCATGTCATAAACCAATAAACCCTAATGATATGATGGGCAAGATAATTGTAATCTAAACTTGGACTTAATGCACCCTAAGAAGGTATAGGTGAAGAATAATGATCATGTTAACCTAAAACCTAAGTTGTAATCATCTAACCTTAACATGTACATACTTAATGACATTCATGATACATTAGTGTCACTAGGTGTCATAATCAGATAACATACTTTAATACACATAAATCATAGATTAATCAGGTCATCAATATGAAATGCATATCACCTTGTTCTCTAATACACACCTAATTAATCATCTAATGACTTTGTATGTGAATCAAATCATTAATATGTAATATGTCCCACCTTGATCATTAATATATATATAATGACTTTAATATGGATAAGGAGTAATTGATTCACACAAATGTTCATAATCAATAATAAGAAGTGAATAAATATAAGAGAATGATAAATGATGATATTAATGTGAGAAATAATGGTAAAGTTACAATGTCTAATATACATATAAGTAATCAATGTGACATTATTTGTATTAATTGTAATGAGTTGGATAAAGTGTCCTATTTCATACAAAATAATCTAATACAATTGATAATGGAGTCTGAATCAAAATTATTAAAGATAATGGTCAGATATAATAATTCATATTAAGATAATTTAGTATAACTCTAGTTGTGCTAAAATTCCTAATGAGATAAATAAGAAATATATTGGCTTTGTGCATAATAATGAAATATAACTCTTTTGGAAACAAAGTGAATATGGCATGACAAAATTAAAAGAATAATAATTATAATGTGATATCCTAATAAATATAATTTTCATGACTGAAATTTTTTAAAAAGAAATCATAAAAGTGGAACCTTTAGGTGATCCATGAGAACTTGACCTATGTGGAGTTGCTTGAGAAGATTATGAACTCCCAAGTTAAGGAGTTGAAAAACAAGGAGTTTAAGTTAATTGAAGTTTTAGTGGAAGTTTAATGGAAACAACCTGGGAGTTTATTGATGAGATGTTGCATACTCACCCTTCTCACTTTGCTTTATATTTTGAGGACAAAATCCTCTTTAAGGGGAAGAGTGTTGTAACATACCGAAACTTCGATATATTCTATTTTTGGCCCTTTCCCAACCAATCATTTCTATCCTTTTTGGCCTAGATGCTTAAATTGTGGAATTTAGAGTGGTTTGGTGAATATTTGTTCAATAATTATACCAATGGAAGGGTTTATACACAAATACTTAAATGAAAGCTTAATTACCATAATTAAGTTCTCTAAACCTTAATTTAACCTTTTGATGTGATTTTAAAACATAAAATGAGCCTAAGTTTCAAATTTGGTTCGATTTGGATGTTGATTGTGCAAGTTATGCAATTTTAGGTACATTCTAGACTTTTATACAATTTATCCAAGTGGGAGTTTTTGTTGCAAATTATCACCTGAATTATAATCCTTATATATTCCCTTACCATTCTCGAGATTTTGAACCATGGGAACCTGGTTGCACCTTGGTTTGAAGGTGTTTCTCTCCAAGGGCAATATAGGGATTACCCTCTTTATAAATGAGCTTATATTTAAAAGCTATCAACCAATGGGGTTATTTCTTTGATTAGAGGATGGTGGGGATGGCCTAGAAGCCTCTATGGGCTTTTAGGACTGACCTTTGATATACAAGAAGAGTCTATGAGTTGTCCTCTTGCATGGCCATGAAGCCCTAGCCTAAGGACACATGGAAAGTCCCATAGACACCTCATACTTGCCCCCTTCTTTATAAAGCCATGTCTATCCCTTCCCACCTCCCAATCCAAGAAGAAATCCTCTCCTTCTCTTTCCCCTAGCTTAAAGCATCATCCCTTCTATGTTTGGTGATGAAATTTCTCTCCCAAGGTAAAAGAGGGTGCCTACCTTAGTGAAGAAGGCTCCTAGGGTTCCAAATTTCTCTATTTAGGATTTCTTAACCTTCCCTATTTTCATGTTGTTAGTATTCCTACCACCTTCTTCCAGGTCATAACCTTGACCTTCCATGGTAAAACTCCACCTTGAACGCTAAAACATCTCATCTCCGTGCTCTTTCGCTAGGGTTTGCACCTCTAAAGTGGAGAAGAAGATCATTGTTCAAGAAAGGAGCTTGGCTTGGAGCAACCAGACCTTCTAATCTCGATAGCCTTGCTATTTGGACCTTCTTACCTTCCTAGAGGCAAGTTTTCTTAACCCCCTTCTCATATATTGCTTACTACATGCTTAAAACTCATGTTTCTATGTTTAAAATTGATGATCTCCATCTATATTTACCACGTTCTTCTAGGGTTTTGGTTTTTTGCTATTTTACCTTCTCTAGAAGCTATAGTTTGGTTACCTATGCAACTTCAAACCTTATCTTGGGTCAAATGGTGTTTTCTTCCTCTCCCTCTCTCTTAATTATCTCAATTGGTTTGATGATTTGGCAATTTCCTATTGTTCAGTAATGAAAATTTCATATCTTCTAATTCATTTATCCAAATTTGACAAATAAATATGTTTTGGAACTGGAAAATTAATATCTATCTAATAAAAATATTTTCATAGTATGATTTCATATTTTTATGAAGGGTGATTTTTTTAAATGAATTTAATGCATAAAAATTATATCTTAATCATCATAACTCCAAAATTAACATAAAAATATGCTTTCTTCATCAGGAGAACCTAATAAGTTCATTGGTGATATTTTAAAAATCTAAATCTGAGTTTTTATAAAAATTTCTAAAATTAGGGTTTCTATACATTGATGTGCCCTATGTACTCTAATACATGTTAATACATTGAATATAGGCAAAGTTGAACTTGGACTCAATTAAAGTGGTGAAAGTTAGTAATTGACATCAGTGTGAGAGGTATGTGAATTCCTTGCACCCTATGTTGGGATAATTGTAGACAAATCATATATTTCTCTAATGAAGCTTAAATGAACCCTAAATCTTCTATTCTTGAATCCTAATGTTGTACATCCCACAAATCAGATTATAATTTCTTCTTGTTTGGATTTTATACTCCACTGCCATGGTTTTTTAATATTATGACTAATCTTGACATGACTACTATTCTAGCATGTAGATTTATGTTCTATTTAATTTAAAGTAGTGGTACGTATGTACAACCACCCACAGAGGGCATGTATTTAATCGCCCTGGGGAATGTTTTTATTCTCCCCTATGTAATTGTGTAGGTGACTGGGAATGTCTTATTCTCCCCTCACCTATAGGTTTGAGGTCTGGTAGGTGCCTCAACCCTACTTAGTGAGGTAGACATAATTATCTTACATGTAAATCCTTTTTAATATAATTGTTAATGGCAAGTTTCTTTTGAATATAGACTCATACTCTTGTTATCTTCATCTTATGATGAACCCTAGCCTTTTCTTATTTGCTTTACTTATCTTGTTATCCTAGACTAGTTGGTGACATATACCTTGTTTTCTTTCCCCTTTTACTGGGTGCTTTCCCAACCACCCAGGTTAGGATAAGATGTTGAGTAGAATCAGGAGAACATAGCTTTGGGCATGGACCTAGCACTTGGAGATTTTACTCTGGAGATAAGATTTGAAGTAGTTTAGACTTCCCTCTATCTACATCCTTTTTGTTGTATCTTGTTGTAAACCCTAATGGGAGATTTTGATGTACTTGTGTAATCTTTTATGAAATTTGAATATATTCATTTATTTTTATTCCACTTCTAAACTTTGGTCTTTTGCATACCATTATAAGAAATTTGGAAAATTTATACCTATTCCAACATACCTTTGAGTGTGTTTGGAATGGATGTTAATTCTTCAATTTTTTTTCAATAGATGTTGCTCTAGAGACAAGATTTGAAGTAGTTTAGACTTCTCTCTATCTAGATCATTTTTGTTGTATTTTGTTGTAAACCCTAATGGGAGATTTCGATGTACTTGTGTAATCTTTTATGAAAGTTGAATATCGTCAGCTATTTTTATTTCGCTTCTACACTTTAGTCTTTTTCTTACCATTATAATAAATTTGGAAAATTTATACCTATTAAAACATACATTTGAGTGTGATTGGAATGGATGTTAATTCTTCAAATTGTTTTTAGTAGGGAGTGGATCCCACTCCTTACAGCATGGTCTCAGAGCCCATGGTAGTCAAAATCTGACTATTTCAATTTTGTCTCCCTAGTTAGAATACTTGACTTACCTTTAAGTAACATATTTTCCCTATAGTTGATCAATAGATGATGAAGGGTTGATGTAGGATCCTATAGTTTCACATTAGAATAATGATGAGTAGATCCCTAAAGTACTTACAACTAAAAGATGTATACATAACCATAGTAACTTGAGGTTGTTTAGCTTGTCCTTTAGGCAGCTACTAGGACATGAAGTTGAAAGCAAAGGTGTCTAGAAGGGATCAGGGTTCGCGGGCTGGTAAAATTTTCTTCCACAACACTACCTTGGTTTACGGGGACTCCCAAATCCATATGATATCGGCCTATTCTGAGCTGATATGAAATGTCTGAAATAGCATGCTTTTAGGCAATAGTAGCCTTGCACATCTATATGATTTATCTTTAGGGACCCTAATATGTTGAACTAGTCTCCCATGTGTAATGACTTGTTTGAGGATGGATGCCCAATATAGTTCCCTTATGACCCATAGAACCACATGTTTGTATAGTTATATTTAGAACCTAGACTTTGAAGTTTGGTATTTAGTAAGCAATCAGAGTGTGTAGTGAAGCATGATGGATCTTGTATATGGTTTAGGTAGACTACCCTTTTATCTATATATTAGTTTGTCTTGGTAGGTCAAACCTTTTAAGGGGTGGAGAGTAGTTGGTTTGATGATGTTTGGGTAGTTAGATTTTGAGGATGAAATCCTTTCCAAGGGGATGGAGTCATGTAACATACTGAAATCTAGCTACTCTAACTTTAGAAACCCTATCTCCAGAATTAGGAAGTTAGTGTGCTTGAATCCTTAGTTTGACCAAACAAGTTATAGTTGTAACCACATGTTTCTTGGTATCCAAAAGAACATATAATGATCATCTAATGAATAGTTCATATGTTTGAACCCTAATGAATATCTAATACACATAATAAGAGTAACTCACATTTTAATAGTAATAGTGGATAAGCATGATGTTGACCATGTCATAAACCAATAAACCCTAATGATATGATGGGCAAGATAATTGTAATCTAACCTTGGACTTAATGCATTCGAAGAAGGTATAGGTGAAGAATAATGATCATGTTAACCTAAACCCTAAGTTGTAATCATCTAACCTTAACCTATACATACTTAATGACATTCATGATACATTAGTGTCACTAGGTGTCAAAATCAGATAACATACTTTAATACACATAAATCATAGATTAAGTAGGTCATCAATATGAAATGCATATCACCTTGTTTTCTAATACACACCTAATTAATCACATAATGACTTAGTATGTGAATCAAATCATTAATAAATAATATGTCCTACCTTGATCATTAAAATTTATATATAATGACTTCAATATGGATAAGAAGTAATTGATTCACACAAATGTTCATAATCAATAATAAGAAGGGAATAAATATGAGAGAATGATTAATGATGTCATTAATGTGAGCAAGAACAGTAAAGTAACAATGTATAATATACATATAAGTAATTAATGTGATATTATTTGGATTAATTGTAACAAATTGGATAAAGTGTCCTATTTCATACAAAATAATCTAATACAATTGATAATTGAGTATAAATTAAAATTATTGAAGATAATGGTCAGATATAATAATGTATATTAAGATAATTTAGTATAACTCTAGTTGTGCTAAAATTTCTAATGAGATAAATTAGAAATATATCGGGTTTGTGCATAATAATGAAATAAAACTCTTTTGGAAACATAGTAAACATGACATGACACAATTAATATAAAAATAATGACAATATGATATCCTAATGAATATAATTCTGATAAGCCAAAAAATTTAAAAAGAAATCGTAAAAGTGAAACCTTTAAGTGATCCATGAGAACCTGACCTATGTGGAGTTGCTTGAGAAGATTCTGAACTCCCAAGTTAAGCAGTTGAAAAACAAGGAATTTAAGTTAGTAAAAGTTTTGGTGGAAGTTTAATGGAAACAACCTAGGAGTTTAGTGATGAGATGTTGCATACTCACCCTTCTCACTTTGCTTTAGATTTTGAGGATGAAATCATCTTTAAGGGGTGGAGTGTTGTAACATACTGAAACTTTAACATATTCTCTTTTTGGCCCTTTCCCAATATTTTCCTAATATTTCTATCTTTTTTGGACTTGATGCTTAAATTGTGGAATTTATAGTGGTTTGGTGAACATTTGTTCAATAATTATATCAATGGAAGGGTTTATGCACAAATACCTCATTGAAATCTTAATTACCATAATTAAGTGAATTGTCACATGAATTATAATATTTAGATATTCCCTTACAATTCTTGAGTTTTTGAACCATGGGGCACCTAGTTGCACCTTGGTTTGAAGGTGTTACTTTCTAAGGGCATTATAGGGATTACCCTCTTTATAAATGAGCTTATCTTTAAAAGTTATCAACCAATGGGGTTATTTCTTTGATTAGAGGATGGTGGGGATGGCCTAGAAGCCTCCATGGGCTTTTAGGACCGACCTTTAATATACAATAAGAGTCTATGATATGTCCTCTTGTATGGCCATGAAGCCCTAAACCAAGGACACATGGAAAGTCCCATAGACACCTCATACTTGCCCCCTTCTTTATAAAGCCATGCCTACCCCTTCCCACCTCCCAATCCAAGAAGAAATCCTCTCCTTCTCTTTCCCCCAGCATAAAGCATTATCTATTCTATGTTTGGCCATGAAGTTTTTGTCCCAAGGTTAAAGAGGGTGCCTACCTTGGTGAAGAAGGATCCTAGGGTTCCAAATTTCTCTATTTAGGCTTTCTTAAGCTCCTCCTTGGTGATTAGGCCAAAACTAGTAGGTATCCTCCTTTCCTTCCCTATTTTCATGATGTTAGTATTCCTCCCACCTTCTTCCAGGTCATAACTATGACCTTCCATGATAAAAATCCACCTAGAACCCTAAAACATCTCATCTCCATGCTCTTTTGCTAGGGTTTGCACCTCTAAAGTGGAGAAGGTGATCTTTGCTCAAGAAACGAGCTTGTCTTGGAGCAACTAGACCTTCTAATCTTAAGATTCTTGTTGTTTGGACCTTCGTACCTTCCTAGAGGCAAGTTTTGTTAACCCCCTTCTCATATATTGCTTACTACATGCTTAAAACTCATGCTTCTATGTTTAAAATCGATGATCTCCATCTCTATTTACCATGTTCTTCTAGAGTTTTGGTTTCTTGCTATTTTACCTTCTCTAGAAGCTCTAGTTTGGTTACCTATGCAACTTCAAACTTGATCTTGGGTCAAATGGTGTTTTCTCCCTCTCCCTCTCTCTTAATTATCTCGATCAGTTTGATGATGTGGCAATTTCTTGTTGGCCGGTAATGAAAAATTCATATCTTCTAATCCTCTTATTCAAATTTGACAAATAAAAATGTTTTGGAATTGGAAAATTAATATCTATCTAATAAAAATATTTTTAAGGTTTGATTTCATAGTTTTTCGAAGGGTGATTTTTGTAAAATGAAATTAACGTATAAAATCCATAAAAATTACATCTTAATCGTCATAGCTCCAAAATTAACATAAAAATATATTTTCTTCATCAGGAGAACCTAATAAGTTCATTGGTGATATTTTCAAAATCTAAATCTAAGTTTTGCTAAAAAGCTCTAAAATTAGGGTTATTATACATTGATGTGCACTATGTACTCTAATACATGTTAATATATTAAAAATAGGCAAGGTGGAACTTGGACTCAATTAAAGTGGTGAAAGTTAGTAATTGATATCAGTAAGAGAGGTATGTGCAATCCCTCTTTATGTATGTGCAATCCTTATCTATGTATGTGCAATCCATCTTTATGTATGTGCATTCCTTACACCCTATGTTGGGATAATTGCAGCCAAATCCTATATTTCCCTAACGAGACTTAAATGAACCCTAAATCTTATATTCTTGAATCCTAACATTGTTCATGCCTCAAATCAAATTATAATTTCTTCTTGTTTGGGTCTTATACCCCACTACCATACTTATTGAATATTATGACTACTCTTACCATGACTACTTTTCTAGCATGTAGATTTTTTTTTAGCATGTAGATTTATGTTCTATTTAATTTAAAGTTGTGGTACTTATGTACAACCACCCATAGAGAGCATCACTACTACAGAAAATGCTTTTTACAATAGTTCCTTTTCTCAATTTACAACAGGTGTTAACCGTTGTATTAGATCGCGTGGTCTTATGGGGGTGCTTTACACAACATGTGATCGCATGTTGTAATAGATGTATTTTATACAACAGTTGAAACATGTTGTCTTTTAAGGAATGGCATGTTGTAGTATGGGTATTTTACACAACATGTGGTGCACCTGTTGTAATATATATTATACAACGGTTGAACGATGGTGTCTTTCGCAAAACACACCCGTTGTAATAGGGGTATTTTTTACAACATGTGGTTCACCCGTTGTAATATATATTATACAACAGTCGAAGCATGTTGTCTTTCACTAAACACACCCATTGTAATAGGTAGGTCTATTACAACATGCAGTGCACCTGTTGTAATATACATGTTTATACAACAGTTGGAGTATGTTGTCTTTCCATATATTTAATCATTGTAGTAAGATTGTTTAGACAACATGGTGTGTGTCTGTTGTAATATACACAATTTATACAATAGGTTATGCATGTTGTAGTTCACTAGAAACTCCTGTTGTAATAGGTGTATTTTTTCCTGACAAACGTGTTGTAATAGGTGTGGATAACACAACATGTGTTGTTTGTTGTAGAATCATACATTTTACAACATATTATTAACTGTTGTCTTTGATTAGTGTTTGAAAGGTCATATATCGCACAAATTGTATTGATCAAATTAACCATATTATTAATAAATAATAATAAATATGCCATTATACTTTTTCATTTCACAAACAAACAGGTAGTTGAACAAAATTTCCATCAAACCTTGAAAGAAACTCGTACTAAATTTAATTAATATTAAATCATCCATACAACGATTCAATAATACAAAGTATTGAGTATCCACTCTAGAATCGAACTGAAAACTAACTTAAAAAGTTTCACACATTGATCTATGGTAAAGAACAAATGTCTCCCCCACATGTCACATAATCTTATGTTTGCTCAAGAACACATGTCGCCCATTCGTTTCGTACCTCATCGATTTCCTCTTGGTTGAAGCAACGACTAACATACTTCGAATAATACTGCAATCATATGACAAATATATCAACATATTGTGATTTTTTCAATTTATTTAGAAATTTGAACAAACTAAAAGAATATAATGTTAAGTAGCTTACACATTCAGGAATATTTCTATTTCTCGCATCAAAGATGTCTTTCATATACTTCAGCACATAATACCCGCAATCTGTATTGTTAGGTAAACAAAATCAAAATTATTCAAATCTTTGTGCAAAAAGAATCAAAAATGCTATTCCTGGAACATTTGCAAAGATTCAAACCCATGAAGAAGTCAAGCTTACAGCAATTCCAATAGCGACTAGAAAAGGTTTATCATGGGATGATTAAAACTAGTACATGCCCTCTCCTTATATAGAATAGCAGAGGACAGCGAATACAAAACTCACCAGTATTGGATAAAAGATAAGATAATAAAAACACAAAGTAATAATAGAATACTAAATATATTAACATATACCATACATGTATATATAACAATTTGAACAAGAAAAAGCAATTTTCCAGAGATATTCTTATGTGCATTGCGTTCAAACCCTTATAGATAGAAAACATCCAAGATGGGTTCTCCTTTTGACAACGGAAGTGTGCCTTAAGACTTAAAAAATCCTTGGGCATAAATAGATAAACCATGTGGTGCTAATACATGGCACCATATTGTTAAATATCCACAAGAGAAACTATAGATCCCATTCCGACCATCACTGCAAGTTTATATATTACTTCCATAAACCACATCTTTTTACCAGAGAGTGATCAATGAGATAAGTCGAGAATAGATAGGAAAATTTTGGCAGTTCGATTTATAGACATTAGTGAACTTCAGTTGTAGAAGCAATAATTGAAGACATCATTCAAGAGCAGGAAAATGCTAGAGTTCAGGTATGTAGTCAGAGCAAGCATTCTATCACAAGCAATCATAGGCAAGTAGGCAACCACAGGCAGTTAGAAGTAATCTTCAATACGTAGAGATAGGCATAACTCACAAGTAGATAGACCCTAACAACATGTTTGGTTTGCAAGAAAGGACATGAACTGGATGAATAGAGGGAAAGTATAAACAGGTATAGGTGACAGAGGGGATACTAAAAATCCTATCTCACATTTGGATGCGATAGGTTGCTCCAATGGGATTGTATTGAAAAGTTGCTGATCGACTAATAAATTAATTGTGGTTAAACTCCCCCACCGGGTAGATGATCACTACATATGTGTGTGACTGTCAAAAGATGAAAGGGGAAGCAGTGTACATATGACGGTGATGCAGCAGACAAAAAAAGGGATAGAAATAGTTGGTTGTTCTAGTGCCTTAGCTGAAATAGCAAAATCAGCAACGACACCAACAACCACCATCCACACGATGAAAAAAAAGAACAGAAAACGATGAATAAGGACACGATTTTCTAATTACTGTGCGGATGCAGTGGCAACATCATTCCCATGATGGACGCTGCAACAATCCTTCCTGTTAATAGATCGTAGTCGACAGGTCTCGGAACAGTCACGGGCAAAAGAAAAATAAAGGAAGAAGGTAACGTGAAGGAGTATGTACAGATGTGAAGATATAAGAAGGGGTTTTGCCGTCAGAACCATACTTCAGGGAGGCAGAGACGCCATGGATAGGGAAGACGGAAGACACCATGGAAACTGAAGTTGTCGATGAGGAAGACAGAAGACACCACAGATAAAAGGGTATTGAAGTTGGAGCGTTGGTTTCACACAGGAGTTGGGAACCAGTTATAGAGTGTTGATGATATATATTATATACCACTCCAGTACCTAGGGGGGTCCAGAACTGGGGAGTCCCAACCGGTTGGGATTCGTTTACGGTCTGTGTACAATCCAACTGCAAGTTTTGTGTAACCAAACATGGGATTGGATTGCAAATAGGATTTTGAGTCCTATCCCTTCATATGTACCGCGAACCAAACACGCCGTAAGTACATAGAAGCAAAGGATGGGCTATACAGTCCCCTCAACCCAGAAATAATAAATCTTTTGTTTGTTACTGTATCCCAAATTTCCTTTTGTTGGATTGATATTTATTAGAAAATGAATATGTGGACAGTAAACTGAAAAGACTTGCCCTTCACATTGAAGATTAGTGAATAACACACCTACATTGAGATATATGTTCTGGGCAAAAAGACTCCTTGCCTTGATTGAATAAATGGTGTCCATTTCTTCAGCCAACTACTCTCCAATTTCATATGCTATCTGTTGTTATCTTTTTGTTTACTGAAAATTTATCATATCAACCATCCTCATTTACAATTCATTTGTAGAATTAAAACATGAGTTGTACGGTTGTGATCATTTTTAGTGACTATCTTCACAGAGATTAATGCCAATTTTACTACCTGTGTGCAACACTGTCCACTAAAGTATAAGGGACCTACATGTACTCCATTAGGTAAGATGATTTCTGCAATTGTGAACTTCCACAAGCCTCCCTTTGAAATATTAACAAGTTTATGACATTTTATGACAAGTTACGTTAAGATAGTCTACATTGTTTATCTAATTTGCATAAAAGTCTATCTCTGAGCATCTAGTATGACTTGAACACTTATAGGATGAGGTCAAGAATACATCCAATCCGTGAAAAGACAGCTCTGTGTACACATTAAATGTTTTCATGGATTGCAAGATGGTTCCAATTATGTATCCACCTCTGAAACAATATGCAACTACAAGTAATGCAGAATTACAGGTGAGAACTAAACACAATTCTGCATATGCAGGAGCAACACTGTTGCCTTTTTCATCAAGTGAGTATCCATCTATGTTGTCTCTGATCTCAAGGAACTAACATGGTCAACAAACCCAGCCTTTGGCTTCTCAGTGGTAAGATCAATGGGATATAGTCAGATCGGTGGATGTAGATTTCTAAAAGCAAACTTTACATGTCTGAGCTACACGTTACCTTACTTTCCTTACTAATTAATTTTTTTTGGCAAAGTGGATGACTGGTAGAGTATATGAAGGTGAAGATGGTATATGTGGGCTCCGATATCCAAACCATGACATAAACACGATTAAAACTTAGCGGAAGCGATTTGATAAACAGCGGAAGACAAAAATCATGGGAAATTAAAACTTTTCGAGACAAGAGCTTGAATCCGTAAAAGCTTCTTTCATGACAACAGATAAACTATTTACATCTCATGATAATTACTTCTTGAGTAATTATATACATCAAGATACAAAATCTCAAGAACTTATACAAAAGACTCCAAGACCTGAGAGTACAGAGGGCACATAGGACTGACTCTAACTACTCCACATGGCAGGATAAATCTCCACCTGAGATTCTACTACTGCTCCGAGTGCTGCTGTTGCTGAGACTGGTCACCTGTAGGCTGGTTCCTTCGTCTCCGACGTCCACCTAAAAAGTTGAAGTCTACGGGGTGAGACAATTTTACATAATTGTCCCAGCGAGAGTTATAACTCTCCGCCAGAAGCTTTATTATAACATCAAAGATTATCTTAAGCAGTAAAGCCTTCAAAGTAATTAGTAACAATTGCAGCTATAACAAGGTCTCAACATTTATGAGATATGAAGAAATATAAGCACCATTACAGTGTAACATCAATCCACTAACTTGGAGTTATCTCTAACAAGTATACCACGTGGTTGATTATGTTTTACAAACAACATTATGCCCTGTGGAGATGAGGCATACCACTCATACTCCAACTGATCGCTGAGAAGTCACATCAGTATCATACATAGGTCATTAAGAGAGTCAGATTCTCATGACCTTCACCTTCCTCAGTCAGTAAGAGGATCACTTGTAGGACATCTCGTGTCACTACTACTATAGCTCACCAGGGTAAACTGGTCCTTCGCTATTCTAGAGTCACAGTGGCATTCTGTACTCTCTTCGTCATCAGGAGATTCCATGTTTATCTCCACTGATACGGATATCTGTGATTTCCTCATCATCAGGAGGTTTCATGTTTACCTACCACTGATACGGCATGGAAAAAATAGTGAAGGATTGACGGATTACACATCTACATCACATCCCTACACTAGGATGTAAGGTTCTACACATCCATGTACCCCACATACTCAAAAGTATGTGCTCCAGGAGTTCCCTGAGGAAAACTTGTTTCACCATCACTTGATTTCTGACAATGATGGATCTATGATCAGGGCTCTACATTATACTTGATTAGTTAGGTACATTCAGTATTCTTTAACAACATATATTGTTCTCCAAACAATAACAGTAGCATATCATCTATAAAGGAAGAATACTAAATGTAACATGCCTAACTCATATCAATCATAATTTCTCATCATACTCATCACAAGTCATCTCTAAAGCATGACTTTGATGGTATTCATGGCTCTTACAGCACATTAACTCATGGGATGCCACTGTCTGGGCATCAAGTTACTTTTCTTATTCATAAGGCTAACATCATGCCTTCAATGAATATAACATCAATATCCATACATGGATAAGATCACCTTCATATCTGAACCTGTATGGTTAATTCAACTGATAAAGGTAATACAAAAATAAGGAATACATTTCCCACTCTTATCATAACAGTTAACTCCTCTGATTCTCATCAATTGGAGTTTAATACTCATTTGCATGCCATTACCCTTGAATTAGGGTTTACTATTCACATTACATGTCATCACCCTTGAATTAGGGTTTACTATTCACATTACATCGAATTGAACTCATAAAATCATCATGTATGAGTATCATTATCATTGATGCTCTCAGATTAGTTAAAGATTCATCATTCATCATATTTAGGGTTTCTATGACTTCACACTGGTGGATCACACCCTAATTATGCACATTCATGTGTATTGAAAGTTCTTTAATTGAGTTTCCACCTAAAAAGGGTACTTTCTCTCTCTAGAAGTACTTTCTCTCTCTAGAAGTACTTTCTCGCTCCTCATACTAGTAGAGGGTGATAACACCACTCTAGGTCAGGTTGGATTAAGTCATCATAGGCTAACATAGCCAAAAACATCACCACCATGTGATTAGGGTTTGATCTGATCAAGGTATTATTCAATTGACCCTTCAAGGGTATTTTGGTAATTTACCCCATTGATCATCATCATGGTCAAGTCATTAGTCAATTAATCCCTTAATGTCCTAGGTTATCATTAGGGTTTAGATTAGGGCATAATTGATCCATTTATATCTTCAAATGATTGAGTGAAGTCAACCTTGAATCACCTTGATCGATCTCAACCATCAACCTCCAATTGGTTTGAGATTATTTGAAAGAGTTGACCGTTTAGCCAATTTTAACTTCCAAGACCGCGAGGGTGTGTTGACCATTTAGCCAATTTTGACTTCCAAGACCGTGAGGGTGTGTTGATCGTTTGCTCTATTTTGACTTTTCAAGACCGCGAGCCTTCATCTTATTCCAAGACCGCGAGCCTTCAACTTGGTTTCAAGACCGCGAGGGTTATGTAGACCGTTTGCTCACCTTTGACCTCAAGACCGCGAGGCCCCTCACGGTCTTGAGACCGCAATCCCTCTCACGGTCTTGAGACCGCGAGCCCTCTCACGGTCTTGAGACCGCGAGGCTCACATGGTATCAACCGCTTGGACCATCAACAAAGTTCAATGGTTACAACCGATGATGTCAACCAATGTTGAAGCCCTCAAAAGGTCAAAGCCATGGTGACCACTTATGGATTAGGTCAATTAAGTTTATGCTTAACCAATTGGTCATTCAATTTACCCTCAATTGTTGACCAATTAGGGTTGAAGTCGATTCAAATAAGGTCTATCAAAGTTCAACCATCAACACTCAACAATGTGCATCAACACAAGGTTGACCCCTTCAATTGAGCTTGAATTGGGCCCAAACTTGGCCCAAACGGTATTGAGATTATGTGGGTGGACCCCACATGGTCTTGAGACCGTTTTCCCAAGATTTCATCAAAATCTAATGTGATTTGATAGGGGTTGAACCATGATTGAGTCACAAAATCAGAATTTTGATTAATTGATAACTTATTGCAATTGGATCCTTAATTGATCAAATTAGCTTAACCCTAGACCTTCAAACGGTCTTCGGTGATTTTCCTCTCGGTTTTGAGACCGTTTGGATGACCCCCAAATGGTCTTGAGACCGTTTAGGTCAATCAACCCTAAAAACCCTAATTAAGTCACCATAATTTCAGTACTGATTTCATCTAGGGTTAACCCTAGTAACCCCCCTTCAACTCTTAGCTCGTTTGGAATTAGACCATCAATCTTGGTGAGTTGTTAATTAACATAATTTTGAACAGTAATTTTATATGTTCAAAGCTTGGTCAATGACCTTACACGGTCTTGAGACCGTTTGCCCAAAAAGGCAATTTTAGACCGTTTGAAAATCTGGAATAAATTCAATTAAAGTTGTTACTTAAAAAGGCAATATCTCCTAATTCTTTTGGAGTTAACCTCTCAATGTTTAAGGGTGATTAGACTACATAATTAGGAACAGATTTCTTATACGGTCCACGCTCAGTCAATGGGTCCAAATGGTCGTGAGGACCGTTTGCCCTCTCGCGGTCCAGAGACCGTTTGCTCACCTCGCGGTCCTGAGACCGTGAGAGCAAGTTAGGGAGACCGTTTAAGAAAGTGGAAAGCGGTGGGTTTTTCTTGGAAATCACGCCTTCATCTCCTAGATAAAGAACAGTACAGATATCCCACGGATTTTCTTGCAAGGTAGCAAATAAAAGTAGTGAACATGAAGAACTATCATCTAACCGCATAAAAGAGATGTATATAGTAAAGCATGGGTTTAGAGTTATAAAACCCACCTAAAGCTTGCTCCTTGAGCTCCAAGCTTTCAAGCTCCAAGCTCTAATGGCGTACTTGAGCTCTCACAGGTTGGACAAGGTGAAAACCTCCAGGGAAGGTCAAGAAAAGATGGCTAGAAAGATAGAGCCATGAGGGCTAGCCATGAAATTGACCTTGAATTCGAGTTTTAACCATGAATTTAGGCAAAAAGAGGGTCCCAAACCTACCTTGCTTCCCTTGGTCGTCCTCCTTAGCTCCAAGGCAGTCCTTGGTCGTCCTTGGTGAAATGAAACAGTAAGGGAACGAAGGGTAAGTTCCCATGCAACTAAGGGAAGGAGAGCTTATATACATGGGGTAGGATTTTCAACATTAGTCCATATGTTTTCCATAATTCCAACTAGGTCCTTCCTTCTTTACTTGCTCGTCCCTTCCTCTTTATTCTGAGGACAAACTTTATCTTAAGGTCAAGAAAAAGAGGCAAAGAAGATCAATCTATTACTAAGGTACACTCATAAAAGGGATATTGCACATATACCCTGATTATTCAATTACAAGGTATATTTCATAACTTGTTTATTCAATTGAGGTGACCTCTTCATAATTTCTTCTCTAAATGATGGCAAAAGTATTAAAAGATACATTAGATGATATATTTTACACATAGCATCCCTTAATTTGGGTAAATTGCATTTTACCCCAAATTAGGGTTTCAAGCACCGGGATTGCTTCCACAGTTGCACCTTGGTGCCCAAGCTTGGGAAATCCCTCAAACTTTACCAAGAATATTCTCATGATGTCTCAACATCAGAGGAACATCTCATCATGTGCAAATTGCAAGCTAACCCTTTCAACTGGGTAAATTGCACATAGGTCCATGTATATCAAAACAAAATAAAAAGGAGCAAATACTGAAATATATGTTTCTGAGAAACTTAATTACATGCTCAGAGTTAATCACAAAGATTTAATTACATATTTAGGCAAAACACCTGGGGTTAACTCATAACTCAGGTCAGGGATGTTACAAATTATCCACCCCTTACAAGGATTTCGTCCCCGAAATCGATAAGACATATCAAGAGAAAAGGGCAGGATACTTCCTTCTCATCTCATCCTCTAACTCCCAAGTGGCTTCTTCAACACCACGATGGTTCCAGAGGACTTTTACAAGACTTATATCTTTCTTCTTTAACTTTTTAATTCTTTTATCAAGGATTGACACTGGTCCTTCCTCATAGGATATATCATCATTCAATTCTACTTCCATGGGTTGTAGAACTGACTCGGTGTCTGGGTGACATTTCTTCAGCATAGAAATGTGAAACACAGGATGTAACCTTTGTAACTCAGGTGGCAGCTCTAGTCTATATGCTACCTTTCCAATTCGTTCAATGATTGGATAAGGTCCCATAAATCTAGGAGCTAACTTCCCTTTCCTTCCAAAACGAAGGACCCCTTTCCAAGGCGAGACCTTGAGATACACTCTGTCTCCAACCTGGAACTCTAAGGGTCTACGACGCTTGTCAGCATAAGATTTCTGCCTATCCTGTGCAGTCTTAATTTGTTGTTGTATTACTTTAATCTTCTCTGTAGTCTGCTGCACAAGATCAGGACCTAACAACTGATGTTCACCAGTCTCAAACCAACACAAAGGTGATCTACAACGTCTACCATACAAGGCCTCATAAGGTGCCATATCAATACTATGCTGATAGCTATTGTTATAGGCAAACTCTATTAAGCTTAGGTGTAGATCCCAACTTCCGGTAAACTGGAGAGCACATGCTCTCAACAAGTCTTCTAAGGTCTGTATGGTCCTTTCTGACTGTCCATCAGTCTGCGGATGAAAGGTCGTACTAAACCTTAGCTTGGTGCCTAAGGCTCGGTGTAATTGTTCCCAAAAATGACTCGTAAACTGAGGACCTCTGTCAGAAACTATTGTGACAGGAACTCCGTGCAAACGCACTATCTCTTGAACATATAACTCTGATAACCTTTCAGCAGAATAGGTTGTTTTGACAGGTAAGAAATGTGCTGTCTTAGTCAACCTATCAACAATTACCCAAATGGAATCATGTCCTTTGTTTGTCCTGGGTAGGCCAACAACAAAGTCCATGGTCACATGGTCCCACTTCCACTGTGGTATGGGTAAAGGTTGCATTGTCCCTGCAGGCTTCTGGTGTTCAGCTTTAACTTGCTGACACACAGGACACCTCAGAACAAATTCTACAACATCCTTCTTCATTCCAGGCCACCAATACAAATCTTTCAAATTCCAATACATCTTGGTGCTCCCTGGATGCATAGCATACATGGAAGAATGAGCTTCTTCCAGGATTAACTTCCTCAAGTTGTCCACATCCGGCACTATCATCCTTCCATTATAACAAGCTACATGATCATCTGAGTCATGGAAACCATCTCGCTTTTCATTTCCGTACTCAGATCTAATCTGTTGAACTGCAGCATCACCTAGCTGTGCTTCTTTAATCTGCTCTCTTAGGGTAGGTTTAATATGCATCTCAACTAACAGACCGGTTAACAATGACACTTTCAACTGTACATTGTCTTGCCTTAAAGAGATAAGCATATCTCTCCTAGAGCATACTAAAGAGTTTAGTTGTGCTCTATTCATGGTTGATGTTGCTGATTTCCTACTCAAGGCATCTGCAACAACATTGGCCTTGCCCGGATGATAATCAATTGTACAGTCGTAGTCCTTGATTAACTCCATCCAGCGACGTTGCCTCATGTTGAGCTCATGCTGAGAGAAGATATACTTAAGGTTTTTGTGGTCTGTGAAAATCTGGAATGTTTCTCCATAGAGATAATGTCTCCAGATCTTCAAGGCATGAACCACAGCAGCTAACTCCAGATCATGTGTCGGATAATTCTCCTCGTGTTTCTTAAGCTGTCGGGAAGCAAAAGAAATCACTTGTTTATCCTGCATCAACACACATCCTAGTCCATTCTTGGAAGCATCACAGAAAACTACATATCCTTTTCCTTGTTCAGGTAGCACTAGCACAGGTGCACTTTTCAATCTCTCCTTCAACAGCTAGAAAGACTGTTGACACTTATCACTCCAAGAAAAAGGAACATCCTTCCGGGTCAACTTGGTCAAAGGTAAAGATATAGAACTAAAGTTCTTAATAAACCTTCGATAATAGCCAGCTAACCCCAAGAAACTTCGAATCTCCGTCGGTGTCTTCGGTTGTTCCCATTGTAGAACAGACTCTACTTTTGTAGGGTCAACATGAATTCCCGAAGCAGATATCACATGTCCAAGAAAAGATACCTCCGGCAGCCAGAACTCACACTTGCTAAACTTAGCATACAGCTTGTGTTCTCTTAGCAAGGTCAAAGCTTGTCGAAGATGCTGCTCATGCTGTTGAGCATCCTTACTATAGATAAGAATGTCATCTATGAAGACGACAACACACTGATCAAGGAAAGGTCGAAAAATTCTATTCATGAGTTCCATAAATGCAGCTGGTGCATTGGTTAGTCCAAACGACATAACCGTGAACTCATAGTGACCATACCTTGTCCTAAAGGCAGACTTGGATGTCACTATCCTTAATACGGAGTTGATGATATCTAGACCTCAAGTCTATTTTAGAAAAGACGGTTGCACCACGCAACTAGTCAAAGAGATCATCAATCCTTGGTAGAGGATACTTATTCTTTATTGTTACTTTATTGAGTTGTCTGTAGTCGATGCACAACCGCATTGACCCATCTTTCTTTTTAACAAACAAGACCGGAGCACCCCAAGGTGAAGTACTCGGTCGGATAAAACCTCTCTCAAGTAACTCTTGAAGCTGTTTCTTGAGTTCTGCCATCTCGGCAGGCGCCATTCTATACGGAGTCTGAGCTATGGGTTTCGTATCTGGGATCAAATTGATTTCAAAATCAATTTCCCGAGGTGGTGGTATACCAGGAAGTTCTTCAGGAAACACGTCTTCGAATTCCCTGACTATAGGAACTTCAACAGGATTGGAACTTTCCTTGGTAACATCTACCACATGGGCTAAGAATGCATAACATCCTTGTCTCAACAACTTATCAGCAACCATAGCTGACACAAGGCAGGTGGGCAGAATCTTTCTCTCACCTTGAAAGATCCATGTGTTGTTTTCATCAACAAACACAGCCAACTTGGACTCACAATCCAAGACAACTCTATACCTTTCCAAGGTATCCATCCCGAGGATTATATCAAATCCCTGCATATCAAGTGGTATAAGATCCACTTGAATGCGATGGTCAGAAAAGAAGAGGATGCAGGGAGAACATACCTCCTGCAAAACGGCAGACCCACTCAACGGAGTCTCCAACAACAACCTATCTGTCCTATGACTAACAGTCACATTGCAGTTACGAATCACTTCACGAGTGATGAAAGAGTGCGTAGCACCCAGATCAATCAGAACAGATACAACATAGGATGTAGACATATCATAATATAAAAGTTCCATCTGACCTGCCACTACCCGTGGATTGACCACTGCTTCAGGTGGGTTCATAGCATAGAACCTCGCAGTCGCCTGGTGTTGAGGTGGTGCTGATGATCCAGCTTGAGACGCTTGTCCACGTCCTCGAGCTGCTCCTTGATGTTGTCTATTCTGAGATCCCTGTTGATTCTGTCTCGGAGGCTGTGTCACACTGACAGGCCTAGAACGACAATCCTTCATCAAGTGTCCCACCTTACCACAGTTGTAGCAACTCCTCTCCTATTGTTGTGGTCGGGGTGGTCCAGTAACTGACACTGATGCAGAACTGTGAGTTCCTTGAAGCAGTTGACTCCGTCCTCTACCTCTGCTCAGTGCCCATTGAGTTTGAAAACTCGATCTGGGTGGTGGAGGGTTAGGTGCAGAGAATCTAGGTTTCTTGGAATCCCTAGATGAAGAACCCTAGAACTGTGGATATCTTTTCTGAGTTTGTCTCTTCTCAACCACAGATCTCTCTATCCTTCGGACTGACTCAACGAAGGTAGAGAATCTCTCTCGGTTTTCTAAGGCAGACACGGGGGTTGACATATCAGCATTTAAACCCTTCTCGAATCTTCTGATTCTTTCCTCATCCGTAGCAGCCATGTGCGGACAGAACCGCAGCAACTCCATGAACTTAGCTTCATACTCGCTAATGTTCATCATACCCTGCCTTAGTCTCTCAAACTGAGAGATCTTCTCATCTAGGAAGGTCTTTGGAAAATATCTATTGATAAATTCCCGACGAAACTCTTCCCATGAGAACTCCACTCCAGGTCTCTTCTACTCTTCCATGTTCCACTAGTGACCAACACTACCTTTGAGAAGATAGACAGGATGTCTAACCTTCTCAGCTTCTGGGATGATAAGAGTCCTGAAAGCCTTCTCCAACTCTGTCAACCAAAGGTCAGCATTGGCGGGGTCGGCAGTCCCGAAGTACTCGGTAGCTCCGACACGACGAAGTAGTTCGAACGTCTTACCGATACCTTGTGCTTCAGTATGGACAGGTGCCCTAGGTGCAGGCATGGGCATCCTGTCGGTTATGTGTGTCATGGCAGTCATAAACTGCCCGAACATCGTCTGTATAGCTGGGTTACCCATGTCGGCTGGGTCAAACTGGGGTGGCTCTCTAGGTGACTCAGGTGCAGGCTGTTCTATTTCTGTAACCCTTGCACCGCCTCGAGGTGCACTAGCACTACTCTCCGCCACGTACTCATCATGTGGCTAAGCCATTCTTATGTATCTTCTTCTCCTGAGGAGCAGAAGATTCTATTAGATAAGGAAGGAGTACTAAAGATAGACTCGACATCCTAAGTCCTATGCCTCTGTAGACTCAACTGACCTAGAGCTCTGATACCACTAATTGTGGGCTCCGATATCCAAACCATGACATAAACACGATTAAAACTTAGCGGAAGCGATTCGATAAATAGCGGAAGACAAAAATCACGGGAAATTAAAACTTTTCGAGACAAGAGCTTGAATCCGTAAAAGCTTCTTTCATGACAACAGATAAACTATTTACATCTCATGATAATTACTTCTTGAGTAATTATATACATCAAGATACAAAATATCAAGAACTTATACAAAAGACTCCAACACCTGAGAGTACAGAGGGCACATAGGACTGACTCTAACTACACCACATGGCAGGATAAATCTCCACCTGAGATTCTACTACTTCTCCGGGTGCTGCTGTTGCTGAGACTGGTCACCTGTAGGCTGGTTCCTTCGTCTCCGACGTCCACCTAAAAGTTGAAGTCTACGGGGTGAGACAATTTTACATAATTGTCCCAGCGAGAGTTATAACTCTCTTCCAGAAGCTTTATTATAACATCAAAGATTATCTTAAGCAGTAAAGCCTTCAAAGTAATCAGTAAGAATTGCAGCTATAACAAGGTCTCAACATTTATGAGATATGAAGAAATATAAGCACTATTACAGTGTAACATCAATCCACTAACTTGGAGTTATCTCTAACAAGTATACCACGTGGTTGATTATGTTTTACAAACAACATTATTGTTGGGTTTTAGGGGAGATAGAGAAGGCAGCGGAAACAAAAATTTCTCCCCAAACCCATACCGAGGAAACGCGTCAACGTCTATATAATAGGAAAGGATGGTTTGCGGAATCATACCTTTTCCCGAGGCTTGCTCGGCGACAATACCTCGCGCAATGCGCGGTCTTCAAGTCCGGACTTCGACGGTGTCTGTGCAGCTCCTGGTCGCACCGGGACTGACAACTCCTACTCGAACCGGACTGTCGGATGACAGTTGTCCTCCTAAGCGGCAGTGTCCTCCCGCCTCTGTAGTAGTCCACACGGACCACCTGGAACTCCACTCTCCTTGTCCCACAAGGAAGTGGAAGGAGTCGCACCCTCCTGTTGACGTACTAGTCGCCAACACACTCTCCTGCCTCCTATTGCAACTGCAGTTGTCTTCCCTTGTTGCACCTCCCTTTTACGGGAAGCACTTGCTCGGGCTCTCTCACGGTTACCAAAACCAGAGAGAACGACAACTTGCAGAGCAACTGGTTGCACTGAGCTGTCCTTTGAGAAGCCCCCAATACCCCTATATATATAGGAGAGTCATGGGACAGGGTTCTCCATCCCGGGCAATGCGGGACTAAAGCAGGAGTAGAAGGGTTCGAGAATTTTCCACAAAAAGCAACCGGTTCGCAACTTGAAATGATCGGTTCACAACTGAACCGATCGGTTCGGCCATTGAGCCGATCGGTTGGACCTGAGCCGATCGTTTGGGGCACTCCAACCGATCGGTTGGTGCCCTAACCGATCGGTTCATGGTCCTAATCCGGCTCAAAAAGACTTTCCTTGTTTCTTTCCCAATTGGTATCGAATACCAATATTATTCCCAATCGAATTGGGCAATTTGAAACGAAAGGAAAATTCTTGCCGACATGACTTTTCCCAACTGGTCGGTTGCACCAGTTGAGCCGATCGGTTCAACCCTTGAACCGGTCGTTTCAACCTGGGCATGAGCCGATCGGCCTGGACACTCCAGCCGATCGGTTCAGCAACCTCAGCCGACCGGTTCATCACATGAACCGATCGGTTGGGAGCACAGGTTGGGCAAAATCAATCAATTGCGATTTCAATCAATCCGATACTCCAATCAATGCGTCCAACACCTTGAACCATACGATATTGAGCTATCGACTGATTGAGTGTTTAATTGAACTACTAAACTCCTTTAGTAATCAATCTAAACATTGCTTTGTGGACAAAACTCCTCTTCCAGGTTAAATCCTATGTGTGTGACCCTGCAGGTCCATTTCACGTTGGCAGTGAAAGTCCATAACACTTATGACTTCACAAGCAAAGAGCGATGCCTAGTCACACATCAGTGCTACCCAAGTGAAAGTAGAAAGTTGGAGAACAACTTTCATCCTACAATCCGTGAATGGTGTTACAGCGAATGTATAATTCCTTTGTCACTGATATCCCGAATGAACTCGAGGCATGGAACAGTCATCCTGTCAACGTTCATTCACTTCCTTGATCTCAGAGTAGACTGGAAGAGATATGTATGACATCAGTATCACATACTGATTCACACATGCGTGCACGCATTTCTCAATCCTACTCATCAAGTGGCCATGGATATCAAACTCCCTCAGGAGGGACAAATCCCATATCTATCACTCACCCCTCAAAAGCCCCATGTGTCAAAGCCACCCAATCATCACCTTTATAACAACCCATGTTTCAGGACTGCGTTTGATGATGTCAAAGTGTTCCCAATGACATGTGTTGAGTGCAGTGATTTCAGGTCTAAGAATCACACTCACCACCATCACTGTGAGTACTGACTGTGACTACCATCTCATGGTTCCATGTGTCAAACTCACGGTGGGTCTGTCTGGTACCTTGTTCTCTAACAAGTACCTATGTGTTTGGTTTGATATCTCTATATCATGACTAATGAGATTCTGTCATCAACCAACACCACAATCTAGTCTTGTGTGTCATTGCTGTCTATCTACCTTCTACAATGACATCTGACTAGGGACATAACAAGAATGTACAAACTCTTAGCATCCGTATGATCTCATCGTTCAGGTCATGAACCTGAAGTCATACGTCATTGAGTACTGTCATTCTCTAGACATTCAATCTGTTCTATCACTATCTCATATGACTGAACCAGAAAGAATTGGAAGCTCGCCTTTTATGTTTATCAAATCAATCTTAATGTATCCCACCAATCATCCCATGATTGGCTCTCAGGGCATACATACCAACAGACTCCCACTTGCACTGTGAGCCAATCACCCATGAATCATATTCATAGTGATTTTCAAACATGTCCCACATGTTACTGTGTTGTAGTGCCAACATAGTGAGTAATGGCAACACCTTGCCAAAGTCTATATAAATTGTATGTCTCTCATCTCTTCATTGTACGTCACACGTATGAGATGGAGTTGCCGTAATATGCGATCTTGTATTCCATTTGCTAACCTTTAGCCACATTGCATGATCAAGGATTCCAGACTTGTCATCAATGAGTGGAATATAAGTTCATCTCATGAACTTTCAGATCCATATAGTATCCACTGCTGTTCACTAACACATAGATACTCGGCTTTTCCCTTTTAAATGGTTTTATTGGAACACTTCCAATTTTCAACAAACATTCACTTTTATACATCTCATGTATATATATTGCGATTAATTTTCTGTCCTTTCGGAAGTTCGCATCAATGTAACTCTTTACATCGAACTCTTCTCCATAGAACTAGTGCTTCACAAGCACTTATCAAGTTCTCATGGTATTCCAGTAACACTTACTGGAATCAGACAGTCATCCACTCGTCATGTCACACATACGAGTTATCAGGATGAGCACATCATATTGCCATGTCCTACATACAAGATGATGAATGCATTTTATTCTTGCCATGTCATACATGCAAGATAATGGGATGATTACATACATGATAGATCCATATCTATTCTTAGTGTTCCCATTCTTCATAAGAATTGGACACTTGGCCTTGGGATACTAATATCCATGTAACATGGACAAGTTTTTCTCCCACTGAATCTGTGCATACTGAACACTTCAGTACAGATTGCCAATGTATGCTTTCTCTTTCAGGTCAAGAGATTTTCGAGAACTATCTCTATAGATCTCTATTCCTATCACATAGGAAACATCTCTATCTTCCTTAAAGATAATTTCCACTTTTGGATTTCCATTCTAGAACAATTCCATTTCACATCAATATGTGGAATGTGAATACGCTCCCACTAAATCACAGATCACTTCTTTATCTTTGACATATCAGTCAAACCCTTTGACTATATTATCAAAATAAAGATCCAATTTTGAGTTGCTTGTACTCAATCAATCACATTGATTAGTCCATTGTAACTTATAGACTTCATTTGCATTAGTGGATTCATAAACCTTATAGGTTGTGTCACGTACACATCCTGGTTTTATTCCTCATAGGAATGCGGTTTTAGTATCCATATGCCAAATGTTTTAGCCATTAAGTTGCAATCAACAAGCATCATCCTTCTCAAAATGTTATCCATGTGTCTTAACACTTAAGACTCATCTGCACTTATGGATATGATCCAATGAGTGCTACCATCAAGGTCATACCTTATGGTTCACATGGAAGTCATTTAGGATGTAATGGTTTTAAACCATAACTCAAGATTCGGTTCCTCATATTTATCTTGATAGTTGACTCATCACATGAACAACTCATCACATAGATAATTGAGGTGTATCTGTTAAAGATATAAGAATTCACAACCCTTGTGATTCTTAATTTCTTTTATTAGTGTGGTGTATTCTTTTATTAAGAAGAATTCAGTTATTTGATAATCATTCTCTAACTCCTTAGAGTATGATTCCTTCTTGATTCAGACATCACCATGCCTTAATCATGAGTTTACTATGATACACTATCATAATCACTCATAAGGATCTCAAACATTTGATCCAAGTATTTCATTCATTGATCTCATCAAGAATTAATACTTTACCAAATTTGTACTTCATTTATGATAATCTTGAACACTTCAAGATATTCATATTGGTATTTCTCAAAACACCATTTGAAGTATTAGCATTTATTCCAATAGTTATGTAAATACATCACATGTATTACACCTAATAGGATAATCATTCTCCCACTACATTAGTGAAGATTGATCAATCATGTCCAAGATATTCATGTCCCTTACTGGTTCTCTAACCAAAAGAGTCTAGTTTTATCCATCACATGGAAACTAGAAATGAATTTCTCATGATTAATGCTAATTAAATTGTTTGAGTTATCTATGACTTTTAGGTATCATCTTATCTTATGCATATCAAATATCATAAGATAAATAAGGCATTGCCACAAAGATCACATCTTTATAAATTGAAACATCTCTTTATTAATTGCCATCATTGTCACTTAATATGCAAAAAATAAAGTGTTTCTATCTATTGGCAAGTATGAAATAGCAGTTCATAACTATATTACATGCCTTATTGGCTGAAAATAAACTAAAGTATTCCTATCTATAAAGGCAACACTTGCCCCAAGTAAGAATGCTTTACACTTTACATCTTGATATCATATATCTCAAAAAGTGTTACAAGTTTATTTACATGACACCTTCAAGTAGAGGCTTCAATCGCCTCCTTCTTCTTTTGTTCTTCCAGGTAGAGAGGACAATTCCTTTTCCAATGTCCTGGCTTTTGACAATGGTGGCAATTTCCTTTCTTGGTCACGCCTCCCTTGGCCTTGAGAGCTGAAGATGGCTTGGACTCCTGGCTAGCTTCAGAACCTTTCTTAGCTTTGCCCTTGCCCTTGCGTTTGGACTTTCCTTTCTTGCTCGTGATCACCATCACAGACTTAGGCTTGTCCTTCTTCATCTGTAACTCGGCTGTCCTCAACATGCCCAACAACTCTGACAGTGGCCTATCAAAGTTGTTCATGTTGTAGTTCATCACAAACTGACTGTAAGATTCTGGCAACGATTGCAGTATCACGTCAGTAGCCAACTCTTGGCTCAGTGGAAATCCCAGTCTCTGCAGGTTCTCCACATACCCAATCATCTTGAGTGTGTGAGGACCAACTGGATCTCCTTCTATCATGACGCACTTGAACAGTGCCCTAGAAACATTGTACCTCTCTTGCCGTGCCTGATCTTCATACATGTTCCTGAGATGCAGAATCATCTCTATGACACCCATGTTCTCATGTTGCCTCTGCAACTCATGGTTCATTGAACATAGCATCAAGCACTTTGCATCAATGGCAACATCAGAATGCTTCTTGTAAGCATCCCTTTCTGTCCTTGGTGCATTAGGAGCGGGTTCCTCTGGAATTGGAGTATCCAGGACATAGAGCTTACGCTCTTGAGTGAGAACAATTCTCAATGTCCGATACCAGTCGTGGAAGTTTGTCCCATTTAGCTTGTCCTTGTCCAGGACCGATCGCAAAGAAAAGTTGTTGTTGTTTGTTGCCATTTGAACTACAAAAGGAAAATATGCAATTTTAGTCCAAAACTCATTTTTGACTTATTTGATTGATTTGAAAGTTTGAAGATATAATTAGGCCTTTAATTAATTATCGCTCCCACTATTTTACTTCAAATTGATAGCCCTCACCATCAATTCGGAAGATTGCAGCGTACAACCTTCTAGTGGGCAAGATCCTGAAATCCTCTAAGTCATGAGTCAGCTTTGGCTGATCGCCCACAACTTAAATCTCTCAGGTAGGCAACTCTTGCCAATTGCATCATATGCAACTCTTGTTGAATGCACATGCACAACACCTTGCCATGAACATTCCTTGCCTCTGGGCTTAGACGCTCTAAGAATCACCAGTTAAGTCTAACCCAAAAGCTGACACGGTAGAACATGCACCCTGCTTTGGCAGAACCTACATGTCTACCCTTCACACTTCCACAAGATAGACGGCGCACCATGCTTTGGCATAACCTACGCTTGGTCGATCGAGCTTTTCATGTGTGCCGCTAATGGAAGGCATATAAGACTTAATATTTTAATGAGGGATTTGGTTTTATATACATATACATATCCAATCACCACAATACATAGTACGTATCATATACATGCTATATCCCATAGAAAACATGCACAAAACGATAAAAAGCGATGATTATGGCCATCCTAATGTGATTCCTCGAGCCAAGAGGAATCACGGTCATCTAGGTCTACATCACATGCAACCTGTACAAGATGAACTTTGTGCCTTGCCTTCTGAGTTGATCAACTCATCACATGAATGATCTGTACTCTCCAGCCGGTCGTCTGGGTGCCACCAGCCGATCGGTTGGCTCCTCCAACCGATCAGTTCGCCTGGTCATCGTGCATCTCGTCATGTCCGCCACCCGCTCGTCTCGCTCCTCGAACCGGTCATCAACCGATCGGTTCACTCCTTGAACCGACCGTCTGGAAGGTCAACCGATCGGTTCACTCCTTGAACCGACCATCTGAACAGTCGTCTCGATGTCCGCCGGTCTTTGACATAACAGGAAATAAAATCTATCCTATTTATTACATTGCTTTAAAAAAGGAGAAACCCCGAGTTACATTCGGGGGGAGCAAAGGTAGGAAAGAATCTCGAATTATTTCGAGTTACATCAGGAATAAAAGAGGGAAGATCGGTGCGCAGACCGAGATGCAAGCAACCACAAACAACCACACACAGATAGGGGTTTATAGGCCATAATCATGCTACACACATCCACCACAAAACTCGTTTAAGGGCGACGCGTATCGAGTGCATTAATAATACATATCATATATGTAATTAGGGATTTATGGATTTAGGATTGTACATGCATAAAGCCGATATTATTCGCATCGTATGCAATAAATAAAGGCGACAAACCAAAATCGATCATATCGATATTCCTAAAATATAGAACAGCTGACGTGGCTCTGATACCACTGTTGGGTTTTAGGGGAGACAGAGAAGGCAGCGGAAACAAAAATTTCTCCCCAAACCCATACCGAGGAAACACGTCAACGTCTATATAATAGGAAAGGATGGTTTGCGGAATCATACCTTGTCCCGAGGCTTGCTCGGCGACAATACCTCGCGCAATGCGCGGTCTTCAACTCCAGACTTCGACGGTGTCTGTGCAGCTCCTGGTCGCACCGGGACTGACAACTCCTACTCGAACCGGACTGTCGGATGACAGTTGTCCTCCTAAGCGGCAGTGTCCTCCCGCCTCTGTAGTAGTCCACACAGACCACCTGGAACTCCACTCTCCTTGTCCCACAAGGAAGTGGAAGGAGTCGCACCCTCCTGTTGACGTACTAGTCGCCAACACGCTCTCCTGCCTCCTGTTGCAACTGCAGTTGTCTTCCCTTGCTGCACCTCCCTTTTGCGGGAAGTACTTGCTCGGGCTCTCTCACAGTTACCAAAACCAGAGAGAACGACAACTTGCAGAGCAACTGGTTGCACTGAGCTGTCCTTTGAGAAGCCCCCAATACCCCTATATATATAGGAGAGTCATGGGACAGGGTTCTCCATCCCGGGCAATGCGGGACTAAAGCAGGAGTAGAAGGGTTCGAGAATTTTCCACAAAAAGCAACCGGTTCGCAACTTGAAATGATCGGTTCACAACTGAACCGGTCGGTTCAGCCATTGAGCCGATCGGTTGGACCTGAGCCGATCGTTTGGGGCACTCCAACCGATCAGTTGGTGCCCTGAACCGATCGGTTCATGGTCCTAATCCGGCTCAAAAAGACTTTCCTTGTTTCTTTCCCAATTGGTATCGAATACCAATATTATTCCCAATCGAATTGGGCAATTTGAAACGAAAGGAAAATTCTTGCCGACATGACTTTTCCCAACTGGTCGGTTGCACCAGTTGAGCCGATCGGTTCAACCCTTGAACCGGTCGTTTCAACCTGGGCATGAGCCGATCGGCCTGGACACTCCAGCCGACCGGTTCAGCAACCTCAGCCGACCGGTTCATCACATGAACCGATCGGTTGGGAGCACAGGTTGGGCAAAATCAATCAATTGCGATTTCAATCAATCTGATACTCCAATCAATGCGTCCAACACCTTGAACCATACGATATTGAGCTATCGACTGATTGAGTGTTTAATTGAACTACTAAACTCTTTTAGTAATCAATCTAAACATTGCTTTGTGGACAAAACTCCTCTTCCAGGTTAAATCCTATGTGTGTGACCCTGCAGGTCCATTTCACGTTGGCAGTGAAAGTCCATAACACTTATGACTTCACAAGGAAAGAGCGGTGCCTAGTCACACATCAGTGCTACCCAAGTGAAAGTAGAAAGTTGGAGAACAACTTTCATCCTACAATCCGTGAATGGTGTTATAGCGAATGTATAATTCCTTTGTCACTGATATCCCGAATGAACTCGAGGCATGGAACAGTCATCCTGTCAACGTTCATTCACTTCCTTGATCTCAGAGTAGACTGGAAGAGATATGTATGACATCAGTATCACATATTGATTCACACATGCGTGCACGCCTTTCTCAATCCTACTCATCAAGTGGCCATGGATATCAAACTCCCTCAGGAGGGACAAATTCCATATCTATCACTCACCCCTCAAAAGCCCCATGTGTCAAAGCCACCCAATCATCACCTTTATAACAACCCATGTTTCAGGACTGCGTTTGATGATGTCAAAGTGTGCCCAACGACATGTGTTGAGTGCAGTGATTTCAGGTCTAAGAATCACACTCACCACCATCACTGTGAGTACTGACTGTGACTACCATCTCATGGTTCCATGTGTCAAACTCACGGTGGGTCTGTCCAGTACCTTGTTCTCTAACAAGTACCTATGTGTTTGGTTTGATATCTCTATATCATGACTAATGAGATTCTGTCATCAACCAACACCACAATCTAGTCTTGTGTGTCATTGCTGTCTATCTACCTTCCACAATGACATCCGACTAGGGACATAACAAGAATGTACAAACTCTTAGCATCTGTATGATCTCATCGTTCAGGTCATGAACCAGAAGGCATACGTCATTGAGTACTGTCATTCTCTAGACATTCAATCTGTTCTATCACTATCTCATATGACTGAACCAGAAAGAATTGGAAGCTCGCCTTTTATGTTTATCAAATCAATCTTAATGTATCCCACCAATCATCCCATGATTCGCTCTTAGGGCATACATACCAACAATTATGCCCTGTGGAGATGAGGCATACCACTCATACTCCAACTGATCGCTGAGAAGTCACATCAGTATCATACATAGGTCATTAAGAGAGCCGGATTCTCATGACCTTCACCTTCCTCAGTCAGTAAGAGGATCACTTGTAGGACATCTCGTGTCTCTACTACTATAGCTCACCAGGGTAAACTGGTCCTTCGCTATTCTAGAGTCACAGTGGCATTCTGTACTCTCTTCGTCATCAGGAGATTCCATGTTTATCTCCACTGATACGGATATCTGTGATTTCCTTGTCATCAGGAGGTTTCATGTTTACCTACCACTGATACGGCATGGAAAAAATAGTGAAGGATTGACGGATTACACATCTACATCACATCCCTACACTAGGATGTAAGGTTCTACACATCCATGTACCCCACATACTCAAAAGTATGTGCTCCAGGAGTTCCCTGAGGAAAACTTGTTTCACCATCACTTGATTTCTGACAATGATGGATCTATGATCAGGGCTCTACATTATACTTGATTAGTTAGGTACATTCAGTATTCTTTAACAACATATATTGTTCTCCAAACAATAACAGTAGCATATCATCTATAAAGGAAGAATACTAAATGTAACATGCCTAACTCATATCAATCATAATTTCTCATCATACTCATCACAAGTCATCTCTAAAGCATGACTTTGATGGTATTCATGGCTCTTACAGCACATTAACTCATGGGATGCCACTGTCTGGGCATCAAGTTACTTTTCTTATTCATAAGGCTAACATCATGCCTTCAATGAATATAACATCAATATCCATACCTGGATAAGATCACCTTCATATCTGAACCTGTATGGTTAATTCAACTGATAAAGGTAATACAAAAATAAGGAATACATTTCCCACTCTTATCATAACAGTTAACTCCTCTGATTCTCATCAATTGGAGTTTAATACTCATTTGCATGCCATTACCCTTGAATTAGGGTTTACTATTCACATTACATGTCATCACCCTTGAATTAGGGTTTACTATTCACATTACATCGAATTGAACTCATAAAATCATCATGTATGAGTATCATTATCATTGATGCTCTCAGATTAGTTAAAGATTCATCATTCATCATATTTAGGGTTTCTATGACTTCACACTGGTGGATCACACCATAATTATGCACATTCATGTGTATTGAAAGTTCTTTAATTGAGTTTCCACCTAAAAAGGGTACTTTCTCTCTCTAGAAGTACTTTCTCTCTCTAGAAGTACTTTCTCTCTCCTCATACTAGTAGAGGGTGATAACACCACTCTAGGTCAGGTTGGATTAAGTCATCATAGGCTAACATAGCCAAAAACATCACCACCATGTGATTAGGGTTTGATCTGATCAAGGTATTATTCAATTGACCCTTCAAGGGTATTTTGGTAATTTACCCCATTGATCATCATCATGGTCAAGTCATTAGTCAATTAATCCCTTAATGTAGGGGTTATCATTAGGGTTTAGATTAGGGCATAATTGATCCATTTATATCTTCAAATGATTGAGTGAAGTCAACCTTGAATCACCTTGATCGATCTCAACCATCAACCTCCAATTGGTTTGAGATTATTTGAAAGAGTTGACCGTTTAGCCAATTTTAACTTCCAAGACCGCGAGGGTGTGTTGACCGTTTAGCCAATTTTGACTTCCAAGACCGCGAGGGTGTGTTGATCGTTTGCTCTATTTTTGACTTTTCAAGACCGCGAGCCTTCATCTTATTCCAAGACCGCGAGCCTTCAACTTGGTTTCAAGACCGCGAGGGTTATGTAGACCGTTTGCTCACCTTTGACCTCAAGACCGCGAGGCCCCTCACGGTCTTGAGACCGCGAGCCCTCTCACGGTCTTGAGACCGCGAGGCTCACATGGTCTCAACTGCTTGGACCATCAACAAAGTTCAATGGTTACAACCGATGATGTCAACCAATATTGAAGCCCTCAAAAGGTCAAAGCCATGGTGACCACTTATGGATTAGGTCAATTAAGTTTATGCTTAACCAATTGGTCATTCAATTGACCCTCAATTGTTGACCAATTAGGGTTGAAGTCGATTCAAATAAGGTCTATCAAAGTTCAACCATCAACACTCAACAATGTGCATCAACACAAGGTTGACCCCTTCAATTGAGCTCCAATTGGGCCCAAACTTGGCCCAAACGGTATTGAGATCATGTGGGTGGACCCCACATGGTCTTGAGACCGTTTGCCCAAGATTTCATCAAAATCTAATGTGATTTGATAGGGGTTGAACCATGATTGAGTCACAAATTCAGAATTTTGATTAATTGATAACTTATTGCAATTGGATCCTTATATGATCAAATTAGCTTAACCCTAGACCTTCAAACGGTCTTGGGTGATTGTCCTCTCGGTCTTGAGACCGTTTGGATGTCCCCCAAATGGTCTTGAGACCGTTTAGGTCAATCAACCCTAAAAACCTTAATTAAGTCACCATAATTTCAGTACTGATTTCATCTAGGGTTAACCCTAGTAACCCCCCTTCAACTCTTAGCTCGTTTGGAATTAGATCATCAATCTTGGTGAGTTGTTAATTAACATAATTTTGAACAGTAATTTCATATGGTCAAAGCTTGGTCAACGACCTTACACGGTCTTGAGACCGTTTTCCCAAAAAGGCAATTTCAGACCGTTTGAAAATCAGGAATAAATTCAATTAAAGTTGTTACTTAAAAAGGCCATATCTCCTAATTCCTTTGGAGTTAACCTCTCAATTTTTGAGGGTAATTAGCCTAAATAATTAGGAACAGATTTCTTATACGGTCCACGCTCGGTCAACGGGTCCAAACGGTCGTGAGGACCGTTTTCCCTCTCGCGGTCCAGAGACCATTTGCTCACCTCGCGGTCCTGAGACCGTGAGAGCAAGTTAGGGAGACCGTTTAAGAAAGTGGAAAGCGGTGGGTTTTTCTTGGAAATCACGCCTTCATCTCCTAGATCAATAACAGTACAGATATCTCATGGATTTTCTTGCAAGGTAGCAAAGAAAAGTAGGGAACATGAAGAACTATCATCTAACCGCATAAAAGAGATGTATATAGTAAAGCATGGGTTTAGAGTTATAAAACCCGCCTAAAGCTTGCTCCTTGTGCTCCAAGCTTTCAAGCTCCAAGCTCTAATGGCGTCCTTGAGCTCTCACAGGTTGGCCAAGGTGAAAACCTCCAGGGAAGGTCAAGAAAAGATGGCTAGAAAGATAGAGCCATGAGGGCTAGCCATGAAATTGACCTTGAATTCGAGTTTTAACCATGAATTTAGGCAAAAAGAGGGTCCCAAACCTACCTTGCTTCCCTTGGTCGTCCTCCTTAGCTCCAAGGCAGTCCTTGGTCGTCCTTGGTGAAATGAAACAGTAAGGGAACGAAGGGTAAGTTCCCTTGCAACTAAGGGAAGGAGAGCTTATATACATGGGGTAGGATTTTCAACATTAGTCCATATGTTTTCCATAATTCCAACTAGGTCCTTCCTTCTTTACTTGCTCGTCCCTTCCTATTTATTCTGAGGACAAACTTTATCTTAAGTTCAAGAAAAAGAGGCAAAGAAGATCAATCTATTACTAAGGTACATTCATAAAAGGGATATTGCACATATACCCTGATTATTCAATTACAAGGTATATTTCATAACTTGTTTATTCAATTGAGGTGACCTCTTCATCATTTCTTCTCTAAATGATTGAAAGAGTCTTAAAAGATACATTAGATGATATATTTTACACATAGCATCCCTTAATTTGGGTAAATTGCATTTTACCCCAAATTAGGGTTTCAAGCACCGGGATTGCTTCCATAGTTGCACCTTGGTGCCCAAGCTTGGGAAATCCCTCAAACTTTACCAAGAAGATTCTCATGATGTCTCAACATCAGAGGAACATCTCATCATGTGCAAATTGCAAGCTAACCCTTTCAACTGGGTAAATTGCACATAGGTCCCTGTATATCAAAACAAAATAAAAAGGAGCGAATACTGAAATATATGTTTCTGAGAAACTTAATTACATGCTCAGAGTTAATCACAAAGATTTAATTACATATTTAGGCAAAACACCTAGGGTTAACTCATAACTCAGGTCAGGGATGTTACAGTATACCTCATAAAGTTAATTCTAAATATGTTTGCTACTACTCGTATAATGTTGAAAAAAAAATGAAAGCTAATCTATAACAACTTGAATTTAAATCCAAAATGGGTAACTGAGTGTCTGCAAAATGATTCTCTACAACATAAAAGATCAATTATTGTATGTTTTTTATTAGGTGTAAAGTTTGGGCATACATCTAGAAGATATCTTCTGTTAAGGGGATAATAGTAAGGTGACACTTCTACTTGTGTTTGCATAATGAATTTATACTTCCCAATTTTTCTGGTGCAACTGGTTCTGAGGCTCAACTCTATAAACATTTTATCAGTCACAGCTTAATAGTTAAATCCAATTTCTACAAGTTAGCTCGATAGGGAAGCCCACAAATTTGTAATACCATAAGGAAGGAGGATAATAAAGAAACGAGTAAGTGTTTACTAGTGCTTGACAATAAGCTGATATGAATAATGATATCAGAACTGTACAATGATCCCCTTTTCTGGCACTTTGATTTTCATCTCTGTAAGTTGATATCTCTTGATTCAAGTGCATAGAACTGTCTTTTTGTCCACTACTTATTATAGAGTTTTTGTTGCTTGTAGTTACTTGAAAAAATCATCCTTGGATGGTTGTCCTGCTGTCAGAATCTGAGAATAGAAACAAGTCATTCTTCATTATATTAGGTAGTTACAATGGGAATTTAAATGCCAGATTGGTCTTCTTAAATATTTAAAGTTGGATGAAGATGTGAGTACCTCTACCTCTTCTAGTTACATGCAAAGTTCTATTGGCAGTTCATGATGTGGTTTCTTAACTTCACTATTTCCCCATATTGTAACATAAGATTTGATGGTTCTCTAGAGTAGAAGAGCTCACTTTGGTGCCTCTACATTGGTTATTCTTAATTTCATTGTTTCCCACTATTATCTTACTTCATTGTTTTGATGTTACCAATTGGGATAAGAGAAAATTCTTCATAGAAATTGCTAATTGTCTAGCAGCTTGTATGCTAAAAAAAAGTTAAGTATCAGGTCATAGATGGTGTAGCTGCTGATAAGAGTTTGTTGCTTATGGTGTTAGGCTTCTGAACCCGAAACTTAACAATATCCTAGTTGAGTAAACTTAACAATCTGCCTTCTAACTTATAATGTTTCACATCAGATTCTTATTGCTTTTCTCATGCATGACTTCCTTGATCACTATATGTGGATAAGGAAGAATGAAACAAATAGAATCATAATTCATGCTAAGGAAGTATCTAAGACATGGTAAGGACAATCCTAGGACTGTTACTATCCAATTTGTCTCCAATAAGGGTACAAGGACTATTTTGATGTATCTTTGCTAGTAAATCGATGGTACATTATATCCTTTTGCAAAAATACAAAGTTGTGTGCATATACTTTATGACTGTCTTAGATGCACTGTAGTCATATCCATATCAGATCCAGGCTGATGATTGGAGATTAATTCCAGACTCTGTTGTTACTGTAAATTCTCTCCCTAACCTCATTCATATATCTAGGCAAATGGTGGTTGTAGGGTTCCCACATGGATCAAGCATGAATATTATAATGCATTATATCACCTTCACTTTATGTAGGGTTCCATTGATAGATTGAGATTCCATGTCCATGAAATATATAAGAATTCAGTAGCAACTGAGTTCTCGTGCTTGTGTTTTTTGTTTACTTAGTTGACAATATCATGGATTAGTAATTCGACATAGATTGGAAAGGTATGTGTTGATATCCTTAGAAAGAATGTTCTCATGCATGTCACATTATTAATCAAGCTAATGTTAAAATATTATGTTAATACTTTTATTCTTGGATATCATTATATCTTCAACTTGCCTGTCATTGACATAATCCAGGGATGTTACTTATATGTTGATTACTTGCCTAAGGAGCCACATATGCAGTTGTTGTATTTCCACATGGCCTTATTGGTTAAGGGATTTTCGATGTGATCATGATTGCCATAAGGTACATGTTCTTTGACTTACCAGTGGGAACCATTTCTTTTATGGTTAAATGCAACAAATCATTTGTTCAGTAAATGATTGAAAATCTGAAAATGTTTGCATTCGAGATAAAATCTTCTAAACTATCTATTTAGACTCTATATATATTTGTGCTTATTCCCAACTTAAATATTGGTGTAAGTGTAATAGACATTCAGGTTTTGATACGGTAATTGACTCAAATGAAAAGTGGAGTATACATTTCATATGCAATTCAACATATGTACCAACCTACAATTTTTATCATCTCTTGGTTGAATAATGAGGTTGTCAATCATTTGAATGTTCACATCTTGTTGAGTATATGTCAAATCTCAGTCTGATCAAGTCACAGTCTATGATCACTTCCCACCCTTTCCACCTCCCTTTTCTAGGGCTTCACATGACTTCCCCCACCCCCTTTTCTCATGCTACATGTTCTGAAAATGAGGTAGAACATCCACATTATTACTAGCTAATAAGGAATACGAAAGCGACTTCCTCATTTTGCATGATACTAGTGTATGGGTGAGCAACCTTCTAACTAGAGGATCCTGGAGTGTCAATTTGTGTTGTAATTGTCCCTAGCTTCTATACATCAATTTTTTGTTCTGCATGTATCCAATACGCTCCCAATATTTCTCGCTAACAAGTTTTAGGTCCGATTTAAGCCACTTAGAGGTTAAATTAGCATGAATTACGTATGGATTTAATAAAGTCAGATCAACCTGAGTCATTTTAGGGCTGAAATAGGTCTGATTTAGGCTAAAATCAGATCTGATTTTACCTAAATCAGACATTTAACCCATAAAATGGTCCAGGTTGATCTGATTTAGCCAAATTAATACCTAATTCATGCCAATTTGGCTTCTAATTTTCTTGAATTGAGCCTAAAACGCCATTGGTGCCCACTCATGTCACCTAAAATTTAGGGAAGTTGAGAGTGATACGTCATACGATCACGCTATGCTATATAAGGTCTTATTCAAGAAAAATTAGGGCAAGTTAGGTCATATTTAGGCCAAATCGGGTCTAACATAGAGCAAGTCATTTCAAATTAGTCCAGTTGAGTCTAATTTAGGTAATATTAGGTGTAGTTTAGGCCAAGCTATGATTCACAAGTGGGTTGTGAGGTTACTCCATCTGCAGTTATAAAATTGAGAATGTGGGTGAAGGACGTGGGGTGTTGATTGTGATGAGTGGTAGATGTGGAGTTGTAGAAGTGGCATGACCTCATTTTCCAAACTGACCACGATTGCAAAACGGACCATGATCTGCAACAACTGCAATGTGTGTGTATACTCTTAAAAATAGCTGCAACCATTTTTATCATTTGAAAATTGAAGAAAACCTGTAAAAAATATGTGAAAAGAGAGAAACGCTCTAGCCATCCACACCCAAACCCATGATCGCCCATTGCCACCTCCTTGTAGTAGGTAACAACCCATTGGCATTCCAACAGGGCATGTTTAATAGTTTTAGAAACACTAGGACAGAACGAGCAAATCAGAATTGACATAGCAATGTCTATGTGCTAGCCTTTCATAAACTAGGAGGGTTTCAGAGCAAGCCCTTGACATGAAGTGGCTTAGTTTGGGAGAACACAGTGTGAAAGTATGTCCGACCACCAGTATGTGGAATCCCCCCATGTGAGTTTATGTAATAGCTGTTTCGAAAGGTGGCACAGATGGGAGTTTATGTTTGTTGCTCCAACAGTTTATGTAAAAGCACCACCTTATGTAATAGTTGTTTCCAACAAACATGAATGAAAGAGGACACCTGAGTTTATATAATTGCATCTGTTTATGCAATTGTGATACCAGAAGAAAAACATAAAGAAGTGACAGGACACTTGATAATTTACTGGTCATCCTATAAAGTGAAGGAAGAAACACTTAGGAATATCACATACAACAATTAACAATTTCCCTTGGATGCCCTTGATGATATTGACCCGAAGAAGATCTAATCGATATATGTAAAAATAAGAGCATTTGTAAAAATAACACCATATCAAATCAAGTAGCAGAATCTGAAGAAACTAGAACAACACTTCTATTGGTGAATCAGAAAGCAGTATCTTTCTGGATCAAAATGGTAAATTACCTTGATAATTTCCCATTTCAAGTTCTTCCTATATTGGACATCTCTCTTTTGATAAACTTTATGAGTCCTATTCAAATTCATATCAATAATTCTATGCATTAGTAACTATATATGGAACTTTCAATACATGTATTATGTAATTGAAATTGTTTTATGAAGTACTTACAACTCTATGAGTTTTTCCACGTTCCCACGTAATTTTCCTCGTAACGGATCAAGATAGTGGCACTTACCCCACATAGGGTCGAAGACGCAAAGTATCCAATGTCCCCTACGCATACATGAGTATTACATTTTAAGATTAATGTATTTTTAAGCAACATTTAAAGAAACAAATAACAGACAATCGAAAAAATGTATGTGTACCCCACATTATAAGGTATAAAGAACAATTCTAATCTTTGTTTATTCCCTCTAATGAACTGATCTGCTATGTACTGCGCCCGAGTCTCCACTTTATCATTGTATAGCGGATCTATAAAATGTGGACATATAAATCCAAATATATTAAATATATTTCCCGAGGTCACTTTGTTGAACAAATGCCTACAAAAAAACACATATTTAGTCTTTGTACTTGTATAGAAACACATAATTAGTCTTTGTACTTGTATAGAAACACATAATTAGTCTTTGTACTTGTATAGAAACTTGTATAGAAACACATATTACTCGTATAGAAACTTACTTTATGTACACTGATATGTGCGAGGCTTCTAGTTGGTCTTTATCATGGCATATTTTAACCAATTCCGGTGTGATAATTAGCTCATGTGTGTAACCTACTACATCTTCAGACATCTGAAGAGAGATGTTATGATTCTCATCATCTTCCACATACACCATCAACAGTTTCAGCTTCGTTGGAGGCTTTTTGCATGTTGGCTTGACGGGACTTGAGACTTCATCACAATTTTTTCTAGTTTTTGAATTTCCTATTTGTGTGCTTATTGATTCCCTCACTTTTCTTTGAGACAATGAGTCTTGGGATTCCTTGCATATGATTATAAAAATAAAAAATATAGTTTATTAATATACATGATTCATTTCAATAAATTAATAAAAACACTGTCAAGTTATCGCATATACCTTCATATTTATTTTGATCAATTCTGCAGGCCAAGGAAGGTAGGTGCCTATACCTTGACAAACTTAATAAACTTCAGCCATATCTAAAGGTATTGGCACACTTTCTTCAGGCATCAACGGGGTATCAATTATCACTTTTTTGTGTTTTGGATCCAATGCCACATTGTGAAGGATAATTGGCTCATTTGTATGAAATATATACACCCTTCCATCAGCTACTGAATGTAATGGATTATCCAACATCAAAATACACTTGTGATAGCTCTACAAAAATCAAATATAGATATTGTCTACATGAGAAATGACTGTCTCTAACATTTACTACATAACAGACTTGTTGATTACCTCAGGTAGATGTGAGAATTGTGCAAGTGGACAATTAGATTTGGAAGTATGGTATTGGTCTGTATCCCCAACATTGTCGAGATCCTTGCCCGTATTCTTCCCTTCAAGATACTTAATCTTCATGGCCAAAGCTTTAATGGTCTGTTGCATTTGTAACAACATATGGGATGGTTGATCATCTGTTCGAGCCACACTTTGACAATATTTTGTAATTGTTATTCCTGGTCCGGTTGCTCTCGCATGTCCTGGGTGATCATTTTTTCCCAATGCCATTGTTAACACATCATTACATCCCTTCTCAGTAATGAGTCCCTCAGAAACTTCCTGAGATAGAGCATCCTTGCAAAATATAAAACATACATATGTAAAAATAATAAAAACTATATATTATGATGAAAAATCAACGAGATAAAAAATTAAACTTACAATCTTGTACACCACTTCCTTGACCTTGTCACTAGTAACATCACCGGTTTTGTCCATTCTAGCTCTTTTCCATAATTCTGCTCTAGAAATCTTTGAAATAACTGGATCTAAACTATTCTCACTGATCTATTTATAATATGATAAAACCACAATACTTTTATACCTCTATATGAAATTTCACAAATTGCTTTAAAATGAATCAAATCTTACAATTTCTTGCTCTAGGACAACATATCCCTTACGAGAAATTCTAGGCCGATACTCATTCTTTGACGATAATTCTCTTCCAGCCTTACTTCTTCTCTGGTTATTTTTACGAACAATAAATATGAAAATATATTTAAATGTCTTACAAGCAAAACAACAAAAGTACACTAGTTTATATTATCACCTTAAATTCTTCGGTCAATCGACTCATGACAAAATCATTAATCATACAAAATAGCATAGCCCTCATATTAAAATTCTCTTTGCGGTATGCATCATACAACTCAACATCCTTGTCCCATAGAATCTTTAAATCTTCAACAAGTGGAGCCAAGTAAACGTCAATATCATTTCCAGGCTGGTTTGGTCCTGAAATCAGCAAAGTCAAAAGCATATACTTGTGTTTCATGCATACATCTGGATCAAGATTATATATAACCAAAATTACAGGCCATGTACTATGACTTCCGGAATTATGGGGATTCATTCCATCTACAGAAAGTGCCAGTCTTAAGTTTCTAGGATTACCACCAAATTCTGGAAATATATTATCGATTGTCATCCATTGCGGAGAATCTGCAAGGTGTCTAAGAAAACCATCTCTTTTTCTATCCTCAGCATTCCAAACCAACTTCTTCGCATCATCAACATTATTGAACAAGCGCCTAAATCTCGGTATTATTGGTAAATACCACAACACCTTACTAGGGCTTCCATCCTTCTTGTATCGTGGTTCTCCACAGACTGGACAAATGTCCTTCAAAGCATGATCATTTCGATACAAAATGCAATCATTGGAGCATGCATGTATCTTTTCATAATCAAGGCCCATGGATGAAAGCACTTTCTTTGCCTCGTAAGTGCGACGAGGAAGCACATTATCCTCGGGAAGCATATCCTTCAAGAGATGTAGCAAGGTCGTAAAACTTTTATCAGACCAACCATTGCTCTCCTTCAGGTGATATAACTTTAAAACAGCAGATAATTTGGTGAACTTGAATGGTGTTTCAGAGTCAGTCATTAACCTTTCAAACATTTTAGGACAATCTCGTATCTTTTCTTCTACATTGTAAGCCGTGTCCTGCAATGTGTCTCCTTCGCCTCCCTCAAATTGTTCTCTCTGATCTACAATATGAAAATCTTCCCTCTCGCCATGATGTATCCATCGTGTGTAAGTCGTATCAATGCCGTCTCTAAATAAGTGATGACGCAATGCGTCTTTGTTAATCCTCTTACCGAAATCACACTTTGTGCAAGGACAAAGAAGTCTAGTATCATTTCCTGCATGTTCAATTTCACACCTTACAAATTCATCCACTCCTTTTTCATACTCTTTAGATAAGCGATTTGAAGACATCCACTTTCAATCCATTGCTGCACAACGATAAAAGGGGTGAGTATAAATATGTGGATAGTTCTTGTAGGGAAGGCATAGTTGCAAATAAGGCATAGTTGCAAACAACCCTCCAATAAAGGGAGCCCTACACCATACTTAGGTAAAACCAGATAAGAATCATAGACCATACATAGGATAGGTAAAACCAGCACATAAACAACCAACACTTCTTCAGCCTTCAACCACAACTCATCAAGAAGGAAAGAAACAGACTACTAAACACTCCAGAATCAACCAACACCACCTAAGCAGTACAACAGCAGCAACTTCCGTGCCCCATCCATCTTCAAATCAAAACAGAAACGTGTTAGCACTAAAATGGGCTTGCTTGATCCCAATACCACATTTTCCTATTGGTTTACTAATGATGATATTTCAGGTTACTGTGATATATCCTCTTTACCTCGTGCATGGTTCATGTGATCACAAATGCTCACATATATACCAATAAGAATGAGAGATGAATGGAATCTAAATATTATAATGTATGTGTGTTTCATATATTAAAATAATTTTGTGCCATATTGATCATTTAGAGTTATGGTTTTCAGTTAGCGACATTGGATCATAATCAATCATATGCAATGGTATATAAGGTTCTCATTTTGTACCTATAAATTTCAGTTCTCTGTTAGATTTTCTGGAAGTATAATAGGTACTGAGTTGTCTTACCATTGGATCCAAATTCGTGGATATATTGGAATAAGTGACAAGAATATTTTAACTTATATTGTACAGAGCACACTAGTTTGTATATGACGATTCAACAATTGTATCTATTTAGTTTATATATTAAGTTTTGTTCTCCCCAGACGATTCAACAGTTGTATCTATTTAGTTTATATATTAAATTTTGTTCTTCCCACGTGGTATATAAAATAACATAATACGATTGAGCATCAAACTTCTTAGACTAACAATATTAGACCTTGAAAATGTGTGCAATTGTCTTTTAAAGTATCATGCATGTCCTTTGTGTCTATCATGTCTTTTCAAGAGCTTCTTGATTGGATCGAACACCCAGCTAGATGGTGTGGCACGTCTAGAGGATCTAGAAAATCAAATATATTATGCTCCATTTTCTTTATGTTTCCAGAACCCTCTGCTTTCTCTTTACAACTTGCTACTACTACTCAATTATAGTATTTGATACAAATTTGAAGAATAGGAATTTTTTCTACTTCATGTTGTTCTTTGAACAGAGTCTCATATCTATAAATAGTGAAGAGGATCTTGTTGTTTTCATGATGATTTTATGGATCTATTTTTGGTGAACCTTTTTATTGAACGTTACAGTTGTTGGGATCTATATGAAGAATCTTGAAGTTTGTTTTGGTTGTTATGGGATGTTGAATACTCCTTCTAAGATTTTATGTGAATCTACAAGTTTTAAATATGATTTGTTCTATCTACAAACACTGAAGATGATCAGCACATGCAAAATACTTATGTTGAAATGCATTTCCAGGTCTGAATCTACTTGTGAATATATTATCATTGTCTTTTATCATATATGATGATCGAAACTATAGTGCCTTTTCCTTCATATCAAATATACTAATTATTCAACAATATATGTTCATTTAATTTAAGATATTTTACTGGAACTGTAATTGTGAATTCAAAGTCTATCTAAGATTGTGTTGTTTTGATATGAAATGGGTAGCTCTGCAATTGTTAGATGCTATAAGTGGGCATGATACTTGCATGTCAAAATGTTGATCATGAACCACTCACATGTTCCAATTTAAAAGTGTTATTTTTTACTAATAACTCCATGTCTTGTGCAGCAGATTTCCAGTAACAGTGTGATTTCACTCTTTGGTTATTAGTATTGATAAAAGGTACATGGGTATGTGTATCTTTTTGCTTAGACATCCATCCAATTCTAATTTTTTGTACCATATTCATAACACCATTGTCACTACCAAGTGCCCCCAACATTAAACTATTAACACACCTTACTTGTGCCCCCAACATTAAACTATTAACACATGTACTTATGCCCCCACACTTTTAGTACTAACGTACTAGACTAACAACTGTTGGGTACTCAAACACCAGTTAATCATTTATGTCAGTATTTGAGTACAACACTAATACTCCACTTTTTATAATAGGAAGTCAGTAAGATTATTACCAAACCGATAGCATATTGGTTGCTGCCGCAATAGATTCTTGATGGCCTGCTAGCCCGGAAGGGATAACACATCATCCTGTTGATGATTGGATATGCATGAATCGTCCGGTTCATCTCATCTGATCCTATATCTTACCACCCACATCTCACATCACTTGTTGTCTGTTGTACCTCGATATGGTCGGTCTTGGGTGTATGGTCGATCTTGGGTGTATATCCTCACTGATGGGGATTGCCCAGTCAAACTACCAAACGGGTGGTTGGAATATCAGAGCTTTTAGCGCGCATAAAGTTCAGCGTAGCACTACACTCACATATAGTGGGTATATACAGACGTTAAACATTAGTATCAGGCACACGAGGCATACCAGCGACAGCTACAAACATCGATCTTGCCACTTGCGACTTTTCCCCAAGTTGTTCCACTAGGGAAGTCCAAACTACTACATCTTTAAGGGTTTTAATCAAGGAAATTAAGGTGTCTGAGTTTGTGCAGACTATTTGATCTGTAATAGTACTGGCATTATGATCTATGAACATTCTTGGGTGATATGAAAATCATGTCGACTATCTAGATTTTACCTATGATTAAAGGACGAACTACCTTTTCTATTCATACTACGATGCTAAGTTAATTATCATCATATGTTGAATTGCAGGGACACTGCCACTTACCCACCGTTGATGAAAACCAGCAAGCTCAGCAACTCGCTCAAGTACCTCACGCAAGCTTACCTTGGGTAAGTAATAACTTAAGCTCTTCCCCTCCCTCTAATGCTTTCATCCCTAAATCGTTTTCCCATCACTAATTAAAAATTTGTGGTCAGTAATGTATGATTTTGTTGAGAAACGAGCAAGACCCACAACTAAAAATACATTATATCAGATGTCTAATGAAACATATATAACCAATTCAGGTATGACATCCAGAAAGGAGGAATCCAAGATCCATATGAAGATTGTGTGGCTGCCATAGAAAATTTTCTAACATAAATTAAAAATGTTCAACAATTAGTTGTCAAAATTGAAGCTGCAACACTCGTCAAAGTAACAACTGAAATCCCTATCATTAGGTCATAGCTCTTGGATGGGAAAGCACACCTAAATAACCAACATTTTCCGCACAGCCTCCTAGAGAACAAAGGATCATCTCCGTGTAAGTAGAGGTTACCTTGGATTGAAGGGAGCTCGAGGTGGGTGCGAAACGCAGAGGGCAGCGGCACTTTCCGGTCGTCTAGCGGTGAGCTCCGCTTTCGTCAATCTCCTGCTCCGGCACTCTGGGACTGGAAGTCGTCGGCGGCGCTTTGGGGGTGGGGGGGAGCGGGCAGTATCTCCAGCTCGCGGCCAGTCGTCGGCGCTTTTGGGGGGGGTGGGCTGGCCAGTCGTCGGTGTTGACTCAAGGTCAATTAGGTCAATGTTGACTCACGTCTAAATTGACTAAACCCTTGTTTTGATTATGACTAACCATTCCACATATTGGTGTCTAATGCTTCTACATTGAGTGATTTCAGATTAGGTTTAGACACACTCCAAATGCCCTAACTTGCGCATATCAAATTGGAGAAAAGACAAGTCAAAATAGCTACAAGTGTGCAATTTGGGATCTCTATGTAAATGACCTTAGAATTGCTTTGTAATCACTTGTAATGATTTTATGACTTGTAATTAAGCTTAGAAAAATTATTGGGACACAAAAATCCATCGTTTGTATGGTCAAACAAAAGTTCCAAAATTTCCCAACAGGGTTTTTGTCGGCCGATCCATGAAATCTGGAACTTTTGTGGGATTCGGCCGAGTTGCAAACTCAGCCGATCCACCATTCGGCCGAGTTGCAAACTCATCTGATCCATGGTTCGGCTGAATTGCCTTTATGGAAACTCGGCCGATCAGACTGTACTGGAATGCAGAAAAAGCAAATCCAACCGTTGGAGATTTTGTTGGGACCAAAAATAGATCCGTTGCAACTTGTAAAATGGCTAGTTTTCGTTCCTAAGTGTTCCCAAAGGCTAAGAGGCATCCCCAACTATAAATAGGACCCCTTGGGCTTCATTCCAAGGTTGAGCATCCATTGCAAACTCTTTGTGAGGTTCCTATTCTATAGTTGAGTGCTTCCTACAGCCTCCTCTCTCTCTCTAAGATTAATCACTTGCTACATCCATTAGAGTGAGTAGGAGATTTGTAAGAGAGCTATTTTTATTTGTATATCTTGTGAGGCTCTCACTTCCACCACCTCCCCATCTCTCATTTCCTATCTTGAAGATGAAGGTTCTCTCTCTTGTCCAAGAGAGGTGAAGAAGAACAAGGGAAGGAGTCCCTTGGTGAAGATCAAGGCTAAAGACTTGGAGCTAGAGTGGGTAAGCCCTTGGAGAAGGCAAAAGACTCAAGCTCAAGTGGGTAAGACCTTGGTGGAAAGCTTCTCCGAGTGAAGGTGAAGTCAAAGGCGGAAGATCCAAGAAGAGTGGGTAATTCCTGCAAGGCCGAAGACTTGTGCAAGAGTGGGTAAGTCCTTGGAGAAGGCCGAAGACTCTTGCAAAGTGGGTAAGTCCTTGGTAAGGTTGAAGACTCTTTGTATTGGATAGGTAAGTCCTTTGTTGGTCATGTATTGTATGTCTTATTAATGAATATAAGAGTGCAATTGGTTGAAGTCCTAGAGGTTGACCTCTCTAGGCAAGTGGACTGACACACTTCTAGTTTGAAGTGTGGAACCACTCTAAATAGCTTGTCTAATTGGTGCATGTTCAATCTCTCTTATCCTTGCTATGCTTGATTTAGTTGCACTCAAATTACCTATTTAGCAACCTTATCTTGTCATATAATTTGAAGGTTTAATGAGTTTTGTTTAAGTGCTTTCAGCTCTATTCACCCCCCCTCTAGAGCACCTAAGTCACCCATCTAGGATCCAACAAGTGGTATCAGAGTGGGTCTTCTCCAAGCATACTTCAACAAGTAGGAGAAGATGGGTGACTACCGAGGAGGGAGACTCTCGACCAGCCTTCCAATCTTTGATGGGAGCAACTTCCTCTATTGGAGAAGAAGACTTCAATTCTTCATCCAAGGATCAAGTCTCGAGATGTGGCAAATGGTGAACAGCCCATACATTCTACCAAAGACAAACATTGAAGAATGGGATGAAGCCACCTTGATGAAAGCAACCTTGAATGCTAGAGCCATGCACATCCTATATGCCTCCATGACCGCCACCGAGTTCAACCGGATTTCTTCTTGTGAGATGGCCTATGAGGTATGGAGAAAGCTTTGCATCACTTATGAAGGGACAGATCAAGTGAAGGAAAGAAAAGTCTACATGCTCAAAGGGTTGCTTGAGAACTTCAAGATGGGAAAGGAAGAGAGCATAGCCAACATGTACTCAAGGCTCAACACCATCTTGAATGGTCTTGCTGTTCTAGGACATCCTATGTCTAGTGGAGAGATCAACTCAAAGATCCTTAGAACTCTCCCCAAGAGATGGGAATCCAAGGTGACTTCTATTGAAGAAGCAAGGTCGCTTAGGGATATTCCTATTGAAGAGCTCATTGGAAATCTACAAGCACATGAAGCCACACTTGACAAGAGGGAGGAAGTATAAAGACAAGAGAAGAAAGAGCTAAAGAGAATGAAGAATGCTGAAATGAAGGCTCAAATTGAAGCTATCATGGAACAAGTCTCTCCATCCTCTCAAGCTAAAAAAGATGCCATGTACTCCAAAGGTCGACTCTACAAAGGCAAGTCCTCCTCCATCTGGTGCTTCACATGTGGAAAGAAGGGTCACTACAAGGAAGATTGCCCACAAGGCAAAAAGACCCATCTTCACAAGAAGAAATGGCAATCAAGATCAAGTGGCTCCTCCAACTCAAGCTCAAGTGAAGATTCAAGTGAAGGATCAAGCTCAAGCTCAAGTGATGAAGGAGAATGCCATTTTGCTCTTATAGCATCAACAAGTGAAGACTCAAGTGAGGTAAATCTAAACTCTCTAGATAAAGAATCTTTGATTGCTATTATTCATGATATGTGTGCCTCTCTTAAGTCTTCTAAAAGGAAAAAGAAAAAGCTTGCTAAAATTGTTGATAATTTGCATGTAGAACTAGATGATCTTGAACATGCTAATTCTTGCTTGCTTGATGATAAAAATGATTGTCTTAGTCAAGTAGACTCTCTTAAACTTGAAAATTCTAGTTTACTTGATAAGATTAAATTTCTAGAAGCTCAACCTCTCATGCCTAGTTCAAATGAAGAGCATACTTTAATTGTTGATTCTCTCATGCATGACATTGATGTTCTTAAATCTGAAAACAAGGACAAAGATTTTGTTTTGCATGAATTAGAAATAGAAAATGCCTCCTTGCTTGCTAAAGTCAATGGGCATGAATCTTGTTCTAGTTCTACAAATAGAGAAAATGATGTTGATGCTCTTCATATTGATAGAGATTCTTATTTAACTAAATCTCTTTGCTTAGAAAATGATCTTTTACATGCTAGAGATAACATTAATCAATTGTCTTCTACTATTGCTTCTCTTAAGCATGATAATGATAGTTTAAGATCTTCTTTGCAAAGATTCTTTGTTGGTAAAAAGAATCTTAATCAAATCCTAGACCATACTACTAAACAAATTGGTAGACATGGTTTAGGGTATGATAGTAGTCAAGGGAACAACAAAGATAAAGGACCTCTAATATTCCATGGAGAATCCTCTAGTTCGAAGACTATGGGCACATGTAATTATTGCAATGAAATTGGTCATTATTCTACTTGTTGTCCTTTTAGGAAAGCACCCAAGAGAAATAGGATTTGGGTTGCTAAACTAACCCCTCCGGACCCAAAAACATGATTGGGGACCATTTCATCTTTCTTCTTGTAGGTATTTACAAATGGATAGATTTGAGCTATTGAATTGCAAATTGACTTCTCAATCCACATGAAAGAAGAAAGGTGAGATGTGTAGAGGGTGACAACAAGTGAAAAAGCATTGGTAAGCACAAAGGTAAAGGTTTTATTGCTTATAACCATTTCTAACTTGTTTTTGTCAAGTTAGTGTGCACGATACATATGGTTTTTGAGTCAAAAGTGACATTTTGTGATTCTCTTCACACTCTTGCTCAAAAACTATTTCTAATGCTTCTATAGTGCATTACTAACTTGCTTAGACATGTTTGGATATGGTTTGTATATTTAGCATGCCTTTAAATATGTTTTTATGAAATATATGTGCTTTTTAACAGCTGCTCTGTCGGTCGAGTTTGCCCTATTGAAACTCGACCGATAGGCACCAATGGGTGTTGCCAACAGCTGTCATCGGTCGAGTTGTCCATGCACAGAACTCGACCGATTACACTGTGCACAGAATATACATTTGGCTTTTTGAGTGAGAATTTCCCTCTCAGGTAGATTTTCTCAGCCAATAGCCTTATTCTTTGGCACTCCTTTGGTATCTTTATATATGCATATTGCCATGTTCTAAATGCCTATCTTGCTTACAACTCTATCTTTCAAATTGCTCTAAATTGATATATCTATATCTTGCAATTTCTTGCTTTGAGTTGTTTTGCAGGTTTTGATGATGATCTCTTTGGATCTCTTGGTTGTGTCTAAAATCGCTTCCGTTGTACTCTAACTTGCTACATCTCTATAGGTGTATATATCTTGTTTTGATACAACCTTGAGGTTCTTAGGGGTAATCATCTTATGGTAAGGATGCATATATAGTGAGTTATATCCTCTCATGCTTCTAAAATTGCATATCTACTATCTTGAGTTGTTTGCATAACATTGTGATGCAGGGCACATAGAGCTACATTATATGTAGAAATTGGAGTATTTATGGATTTTTATGCAGATTTTGCTCCAGTTTCAGTTTTTGGTGCAAGACTAGTGCTTTTCATGCAGAAACGACCTTCTGAGCAAGACTCATCGCTTTGCCATGAGCTCCGATGGTTTTTGGTCAAATTCCATCATCTTGAGGGTCAAAATTGTGATTTATTGTTTTTCTGCAGCACTTCATCTTGCATTTTGGGTTGTTCAAGTATATGCTTTAACTTGCTTTTCTTTCTATGCTTGGACAAGCCCCTATCTGTGCTCTTCTACTCTCCTTATATAACTTTTGTTATCTTCTTTCTCTTAACAAGTGGTGTTTCTTAGTTTCTTCACACCCCCACATTTTTGAAATGACAAAGGGGGAGAAAGATATGTCTTCTTTTGACAACAGGGAGAAGGCATGTCTTACATGAAAAAAAGAAGCATGTCCATGTAAAAGGGAGAAGGTAAATGGGAGAAGACATATATGTGTAGAACATATATGAGTAGAAGACATAGTTTCTATAAATGTTATGAAATCTAACCATGCAGAAGAAATAGCATCAATTGAGGGGGAGTATGAGAACTCCATGCGCATCAATTGAGGGGGAGCATATGAGCTCAATCCTATTGAAACCCCTAGGTTTCTCTAAAGGTATGATTTTACTTACAAGCTTTCAATACATTTATGGAATGGTTTGTCATCTTCAAAAAGGGGGAGAATGTTGACTCAAGGTCAATTAGGTCAATGTTGACTCACGTCTAAATTGACTAAACCCTTGTTTTGATGATGACTAACCATTCCACATATTAGTATCTAATGCTTCTACATTGAGTGATTTCAGATTAGGTTTAGACACACTCCAAATGCCCTAACTTGCGCATATCAAATTGGAGAAAAGACAAGTCAAAATAGCTACAAGTGTGCAATTTGGGATCTCTATGTAAATGACCTTAGAATTGCTTTGTAATCACTTGTAATGATTGTATGACTTGTAATTAAGCTTAGAAAAATTATTGGGACACAAAAATCCATCGTTTGTATGGTCAAACAAAAGTTCCAAAATTTCCCAACAGGGTTTTTGTCGGCTGAATTACAAACTCGGCCGATCCATGAAATCTGGAACTTTTGTGGGATTCGGCCGATTTGCAAACTCAGCCGATCCACCATTCGGCCGAGTTGCAAACTCAGCCGATCCATGGTTCGGCTGAATTGCCTTTATGGAAACTCGGCCGATCAGACTGTACTGGAATGCAGAAAAAGCAAATCCAACCGTTGGAGATTTTGTTGGGACCAAAAATAGATCTGTTGCAACTTGTAAAACGGCTAGTTTTCATTCCTAAGTGTTCCCAAAGGCTAAGAGGCATTCCCAACTATAAATAGGACCCCTTGGGCTTCATTCCAAGGTTGAGCATCCATTGCAAACTCTTTGTGAGGTTCCTATTCGATAGTTGAGTGCTTCCTACAGCCTCCTCTCTCTCTCTAAGCTTAATCACTTGCTACATCCATTAGAGTGAGTAGGAGATTTGTAAGAGAGCTAGTTTTATTTGTATATCTTGTGAGGCTCTCACTTCCACCACCTCCCCATCTCTCATTTCCTATCTTGAAGATGAAGGTTCTCTCTCTTGTCCAAGAGAGGTGAAGAAGAACAAGGGAAGGAGTCCCTTGGTGAAGATCAAAGCTAAAGACTTGGAGCTAGAGTGGGTAAGCCCTTGGAAAAGGCAGAAGACTTAAGCTCAAGTGGGTAAGACCTTGGTGGAAAGCTTCTCCGAGTGAAGGTGAAGTCAAAGGCGGAAGATCCAAGAAGAGTGGGTAATTCCTGCAAGGCCGAAGACTTGTGCAAGAGTGGGTAAGTCCTTGGAGAAGGCCGAAGACTCTTGCAAAGTGGGTAAGTCCTTGGTAAGGTTGAAGACTCTTTGTATTGGATAGGTAAGTCCTTTGTTGGTCATGTATTGTATGTCTTATTAATGAATATAAGAGTGCAATTGGTTGAAGTCCTAGAGGTTGACCTCTCTAGGCAAGTGGACTGACACACTTCTAGTTTGAAGTGTGGAACCACTCTAAATAGCTTGTCTAATTGGTGCATGTTCAATCTCTCTTATCCTTGCTATGCTTGATTTAGTTGCACTCAAATTACCTATTTAGCAACCTTATCTTGTCATATAATTTGAAGGTTTAATGAGTTTTGTTTAAGTGCTTTCAGCTCTATTCACCCCCCTCTAGAGCACCTAAGTCACCCATCTAGGATCCAACAAGTGGTATCAGAGCGGGTCTTCTCCAAGCATACTTCAACAAGTAGGAGAAGATGGGTGACTACCTAGGAGGGAGACTGTCGACCAGCCTTCCAATATTTGATGGGAGCAACTTCCTCTATTGGAGAAGAAGACTTCAATTCTTCATCCAAGGATCAAGTCTCGAGATGTGGCAAATGGTGAACAGCCCATACATTCTACCAAAGACAAACATTGAAGAATGGGATGAAGCCACCTTGATGAAAGCAACCTTGAATGCTAGAGCCATGCAAATCCTATATGCCTCCATGACCCCCACCGAGTTCAACCGGATTTCTTCTTGTGAGACGGCCTATGAGGTATGGAGAAAGCTTTGCATCACTTATGAAGGGACAGATCAAGTGAAGGAAAGCAAAGTCTACATGCTCAAAGGGTTGCTTGAGAACTTCAAGATGGGAAAGGAAGAGAGCATAGCCAACATGTACTCAAGGCTCAACACCATCTTGAATGGTCTTGCTGTTCTAGGACATCCTATGTCTAGTGGAGAGATCAACTCAGAGATCCTTAGAACTCTCCCCAAGAGATGGGAATCCAAGGTGACTTCCATTGAAGAAGCAAGGTCGCTTAGGGATATTCCTATTGAAGAGCTCATTGGAAATCTACAAGCACATGAAGCCACACTTGACAAGAGGGAGGAAGTAGAAAGACAAGAGAAGAAAGAGCTAAAGAGAATGAAGAAGGCTGAAATGAAGGCTCAAATTGAAGCTATCATGGAACAAGTCTCTCCATCCTCTCAAGCTAAAGAAGATGCCATGTACTCCAAAGGTCGACTCTACAAAGGCAAGTCCTCCTCCATCCGGTGCTTCACATGTGGAAAGAAGGGTCACTACAAGGAAGATTGCCCACAAGGCAAAAAGACCCATCTTCACAAGAAGAAATGGCAATCAAGCTCAAGTGGCTCCTCCAACTCAAGCTCAAGTGAAGATTCAAGTGAAGGATCAAGCTCAAGCTCAAGTGATGAAGGAGAATGCCATTTTGCTCTTATAGCATCAACAAGTGAAGACTCAAGTGAGGTAAATCTAAACTCTCTAGATAAAGAATCTTTGATTTCTATTATTCATGATATGTGTGCCTCTCTTAAGTCTTCTAAAAGGAAAAAGAAAAAGCTTGCTAAAATTGTTGATAATTTGCATGTAGAACTAGATGATCTTGAACATGCTAATTCTTGCTTGCTTGATGATAAAAATGATTGTCTTAGTCAAATAGACTCTCTTAAACTTGAAAATTCTAGTTTACTTGATAAGATTAAATTTCTAGAAGCTCAACCTCTCATGCCTAGTTCAAATGAAGAGCATACTTTAATTGTTGATTCTCTCATGCATGACATTGATGTTCTTAAATCTGAAAACAAGGACAAAGATTTTGTTTTGCATGAATTAGAAATAGAAAATGCCTCCTTGCTTGCTAAAGTCAATGGGCATGAATCTTGTTCTAGTTCTACAAATAGAGAAAATGATGTTGCTGCTCTTCATATTGATAGAGATTCTTATTTAACTAAATCTCTTTGCTTAGAAAATGACTTTTACATGCTAGAGTTAACATTAATCAATTGTCTTCTACTATTGCTTCTCTTAAGCATGATAATGATAGTTTAAGATATTCTTTGCAAAGATTCTTAGTTGGTAAAAAGAATCTTAATCAAATCCTAGACCATACTACTAAACAAATTGGTAGACATGGTTTAGGGTATGATAGTAGTCAAGGGAACAACAAAGATAAAGGACCTCCAATATTCCATGGAGAATCCTCTAGTTCGAAGACTATGGGCACATGTAATTATTGCAATGAAATTGGTCATTATTCTACTTGTTGTCCTTTTAGGAAAGCACCCAAGAGCAATAGGATTTGGGTTGCTAAACTAACCCCTCCGGACCCAAAAACATGATTGGGGACCATTTCATCTTTCTTCTTGTAGGTATTTACAAATGGATTGATTTGAGCTATTGAATTGCAAATTGACTTCTCAATCCACATGAAAGAAGAAAGGTGAGATGTGTAGAGGGTGACAACAAGTGAAAAAGCATTGGTAAGCACAAAGGTAAAGGTTTTATTGCTTATAACCATTTCTAACTTGTTTTTGTCAAGTTAGTGTGCACTATACATATGGTTTTTGAGTCAAAAGTGACATTTTGTGATTCTCTTCACACTCTTGCTCAAAAACTATTTATAATGCTTCTATAGTGCATTACTAACTTGCTTAGACATGTTTGGATATGGTTTGTATATTTAGCATGCCTTTAAATATGTTTTTATGAAATATATGTGCTTTTTGACAGTTGCTCTGTCGGTCGAGTTTGCCCTATTGAAACTCGACCGATAGGCACCAATGGGTGTTGCCAACAGCTGTCATCGGTCGAGTTGTCCATGCACAGAACTCGACCGATTACACTGTGCACAGAATATACATTTGGCTTTTTGAGTGAGAATTTCCCTCTCAGCTAGATTTTCTCAGCCAATAGCCTTATTCTTTGGCACTCCTTTGGTATCTTTATATATGCATATTGCCATGTTCTAAATGCCTATCTTGCTTACAACTCTATCTTTCAAATTGCTCTAAATTGATATATCTATATCTTGCACTTTCTTGCTTTGAGTTGTTTTGCAGTTTTTGATGATGATCTCTTTGGATCTCTTGGTTGTGTCTAAAATCGCTTCCGTTGTACTCTAACTTGCTACATCTCTATAGGTGTATATCTTATTTTGGTACAACCTTGAGGTTCTTAAGGGTAATCATCTTATGGTAAGGATGCATATATAGTGAGTTATATCCTCTCATGCTTCTAAAATTGCATATCTACTATCTTGAGTTGTTTGCATAACATTGTGATGCAGGGCACATAGAGCTACATTATATGTAGAAATTGGAGTATTTATGGATTTTTATGCAGATTTTGCTCCAGTTTCAGTTTTTGGTGCAAGACTAGTGCTTTTCATGCAGAAACGACCTTCTGAGCAAGACTAATCGCTTTGCCATGAGCTCCGATGGTTTTATGTCAAATTCCATCATCTTGAGGGTCAAAATGTGATTTATTATTTTTCTGCAGCACTTCATCTTGCATTTTGGGTTGTTCAAGTATATGCTTTAACTTGCTTTGCTTTCTATGCTTGGACAAGCCCCTATCTGTGCTCTTCTACTCTCCTTATATAACTTTTGTTATCTTCTTTCTCTTAACAAGTGGTGTTTCTTAGTTTCTTCACACCCCCACCTTTTTGAAATGACAAAGGGGGAGAAAGATATGTCTTCTTTTGACAACAGGGAGAAGGCATGTCTTACATGAAGAAAAGAAGCGTGTCCATGTAAAAGGGAGAAGGTAAATGGGAGAAGACATATATGTGTAGAACATATATGAGTAGAAGACATAGTTTCTATAAATGTTATGAAAGCTAACCATGCAGGAGAAATAGCATCAATTGAGGGGGAGTATGAGAACTCCATGCGCATCAATTGAGGGGGAGCATATGAGCTCAATCCTATTGAAACCCCTAGGTTTCTCTGAAGGTATGATTTTATGTACAAGCTTTCAATACATTTATGGAATGGTTTGTCATCTTCAAAAAGGGGGAGAATGTTGACTCAAGGTCAATTAGGTCAATGTTGACTCACGTCTAAATTGACTAAACCCTTGTTTTGATGATGACTAACCATTCCACATATTGGTGTCTAATGCTTCTACATTGAGTGATTTCAGATTAGGTTTAGACACACTCCAAATGCCCTAACTTGCGCATATCAAATTGGAGAAAAGACAAGTCAAAATAGCTACAAGTGTGCAATTTGGGATCTCTATGTAAATGACCTTAGAATTGCTTTGTAATCACTTGTAATGATTGTATGACTTGTAATTAAGCTTAGAAAAATTATTGGGACACAAAAATCCATCGTTTGTATGGTCAAACAAAAGTTCCAAAATTTCCCAACAGGGTTTTTGTCGACTG